>CM076677.1:2463789-3063789 GCA_038501925.1 Xenopus petersii | reverse complement strand
GCCTGAAAAACGTCACTCGGGTGGTGTTTCTGGAGACGGTATTATTATTGATATTTAGACAGAATGTGAGCAAGCTCATACAGCTAGATGGCAGTTGTTTGAAGAACACACTGGGCAAATAATGCCTACAAGGTCAACGTATACACTACTACAGCAGTGGATACGGAATATATTATTGCTGCCTGAAAAACGTCACTCAGGTGGTGGTTCTGGAGACGGTATTATTATTGATATTTAGACAGAATGTGAACAAGCTCACACAGCTAGATGGCAGTTGTTTGAAGAACACACTGGGCAAATAATGCCTGCGAGTGCACTACTATTGGTACACTACTATGAAGAACAGCAACAGCACTGTACACGTTAAAGAACAGTAACATAAGTAAAATAAAAAAAAAATATATGTATATTAAAAAAAAAAAAATTCTCGGGTTGCTGCTGCTGAACTACTAGGAGCAGCACAGCAGCACACCAGTCCCACTCCCCAACACTGCTAGACTAATAGCACTGGGCTGTTATAGTAGCAAAGTAAAACAACAAAAAAGAAAATAAAAGCAGTCCTTACAAGGACTATTGGGTTATTACAGCAGTCAGCAGAGGAGATCAGAAGAGATCAGTGCCCACAGCAGGCAGCTACATACAGAGCACTGCAGTAGAAGGTAGATTACTAGCCAGCAAAGCTACCCTAAAATGTCCCTCAAATCCCTGCAGACTGCTGTCCCTCCAATACAGAGCAGTATCAAGTAGATTACTAGCCAGCAAACTTACTATCAACTGTCTCTCAAATCAGTGAAATCACTAAACAGCTCTCTCCCTACACTAGCTCTTCCAAGCACACACAGGCAGAATGAAAAAATGCTGCAGGGCTTCAGTTTATATATGGAAGGGGAGTGGTCCAGGGGGTGTGGGGGTGGTCCAGGAGGGAGAGCTTCCTGATTGGCTGCCATGTATCTGCTGGTCTGGGGTGAGAGGCCAAAAAAAAGCGCCAGGTAAGGCGAACCCAAAATGGCGAACGTCGCGCGACGTTCGCAAACATTCGGCGAGCGCGAACAGTCGATGTTCGCGAGAACAAGTTCGCCGGTGAACAGTCCGCGACATCCCTAGTGGGAATAACCTTGCTGACATGGAGGATGGCCAGGAAAGGAAAATCACGGTAAGTATGAAATAATTTTCACTTTTACCCAGGCCATCTCCATGTCAGCTACGTGTGGGATGTACCCAAGCTTAACTTATTGGGGGGTATTATAAGTAAATATTATAATGGATCTCTGAAGGCTTATAAACAGACGACGATTGCAGATGAAGCTCCTGCAAAAATAAAACCAGAGGTTAAGGCACAAGATCTGCCTATAAGGAATTTTAAAAACCAGATGACAACCAGTACCCATTGCCTCCCTGATAATATATAGGAATTGTATAAACTAAAACCCTCAAAGGAGATGTATGCTGGCAAATGTTCTTAAAATCAACACCACAGGGTGATTGTGAATTGCTCAAACTAGGTTGAGAAAAACTGAAATTTCTGCAAATGGATACAGGTATTGAATTCTGTTAGTGAATCTGAAATTATTCTATAGTGAGGAACATCTGACTTCCTTAACTTGACTCCTTGACAATCGCACACAGAGTAAGCCCGTGAGACATTTGCTGAATAGGACTTGTAGGACCCAGGCCTTAACCATACTAAGCACAGAGTAAGATTTCCAAACTGAGAAGCCAAGGCTAAATGCATTGTGCTCCTTGCAAGGCCTTGTTATGTAAGGAAGAACCCTATGCAAGATTCATAGTAAATAAAATAAACTACCCAAGAGTTCATGTAGAATTGCATGTAGAATTTTGCCAGAGAACCACAATCTGACAGTGTTAGATTATAGCAGACAGAAGATGAACTGCGAAAACCCCCCTGTTTATTCTTAGGAGAGGGAATACAACATGGCTTAGTCACCAAGGAGTGAACCACTGATGCAATGCAGTATAGTCATTTATGTTAAGCATTCTGACTGGGCCAACCTTAGAATGCCCACTTAAGAGTTCTAGAACAGCTGTAGCAAGACTTGTCCTTCACTAACACTGACGCTGCATTGATGGGACATGGGAGACACTTCTGACTTGTCCCTGATCACAAGAAGTTCTTGGTATTGGGGGTGTCTGCACTGAAGGCAGATCCCTTATCCACTAGACCAAGGACTCCTGTTTGCTGCAAAAGAGGACTGCTTAACTTCTATATATTTTGGTATAATTCTATACAATCTACATCACAATAATTCCTAGAGACTAGTAGTTACTGCAACTGCATTCACAGAATGCCCATACTGAATAGAAATACCTCCTATTCAAGTGCTGCTTATACTACTGAAAAACACCGGTATGATAGAACTGATAAACACAGCCTGACCATAACTGCTGCCTGCTCTTATGTAAAAGGCACATTCTTCAGGTATAATACTAAGGAATATAACCCACCAATGGAATAATCTAATGTTGGGCAACTAAATGTGTAACAGGTCTATTCAAACTATGGAACTCCTGAAACAGTAGCTAATGTCCTATGCAGTTGAGTAGCAACAGCCTAAAGAGATACTGAGACCAGAATTTACCATTTTTGCAACTATCCTAATATTGGCTTTGTTTGTTAATTTTGCCATAAATATTTGTACAATGCTTTTAAATTACCTGTCTGATGCCCCATGTTCCTGTATGAGGAGGCTGCCATATTTGTGCAACAGGAGTCCGTTAGCATTAAACATTTTAACTGAAAGGCTGAGAAGGAACAGTCAGGTTGGAAAAACATTCAGGTTTAGGAACTTCAAGTAACAAATACTTACAAAAACAACCTCTCAGCAAAAAACAATCCACATGACCTACAGGTAACTTTTAGGGGCTGATTCACTAAATTCGAATGAAGGATTCGAAGTAAAAAAACTTCGAATTTCGAAGGTTTTTTTAGGTGTTACTTCGACCATCGAATGGGCTACTTCGACCTTCGACTACGACTACAACTTCGAATCGAAGGATTCGAACTAAAAATCGTTCGACTATTCGACCATTCGATAGTCGAAGTACTGTCTCTTTAAAAAAAACTTCGACCCCCTAGTTCAGCAGATAAAAGCTATCGAAGTCAATGTTAGCCTATGAGGAAGGATATTCCTTCGATCGGATTAAGGATTTAATCGTTCGATCGAAGGAATAATCCTTCGATGGTTCGATCGAATTTTCTGTGCTAAATCCTTCGACTTCGATATTCAAAGTCGAAGGATTTCAATTCCTAGTCGAATATCAACGGTTAATTAGTGAATCAGAAAGTCCAAAAAAATATTTCACGAGAGGCATAGACCTAATGTGTCATTAGGATAAGTTTACCGCTTTCCCAGTTGGGTCCGGGTGCACATGCCCCAGACCTTCAGCATAGGGGAGTACTCAAAACCATCACATTAGGCAGGCACCAATCCGGGAACATCCAACGAAAGTAGATTCCAAGAGCCAGAAAATTATATATAAAATATAATACTTTATTTTACATCACATCTATAAAAGAAGAGTAACGCCTGATGCGTTTCATGTCACAAGGACACTTAAACATAGGCTAAATCTTTAGGATACAGTCACAATATTTAAAGGAAAATGAGCCAATAGAAAAACACTTAGGCGGAGTTAACAACAAATGGCCTAAGGCACAATGATCTCTAGTGGCCCCTTTATAGAATACACACTATATATTTGAATAAGAAGAATATTAGATTACAAAAATATAAAATTCACAAATATCTTCAATTATTTAGATACATGATGTAAAAATGTTTAAATATGCTTAATATAGTATTATAAATAGATAGAATCAATAAATATAAACAATACATCAATAAATACATAATAAATAAATACATAGGGCTTCGTTTAGATAAAGCAAGAGATATCAAATTCTGAGTTTAACCCATTAGGTTGTCTCGTGGCTGGATAAAAGATCCATTTAGCTTCTTTTTTTTAGGAGATCTGAAGTGACACTACCACCTCGACTATTAGGAATAATTTTATCTATTGCTGTCACACTACACAAGATAAATTTCTATTATTGCAATCCGCAAAATGTTTAGCTATAGGAGTAACACACATATCTTTTGGAATATTAAGTATATGCTCTCTAATCCTGTCTTTCAATTTACGTCCAGTTTGACCTACATATTGTTTTTGACATTTAGTACACATTAAGAGATAAAAAGTTAACTAAAAATCCAACAGAGAAATTTAAACTAGAAATGGAGGGTTTACTGATGACTGCTTTACAGTTCAATATCATAGATGAAACTGCAGTTACCTTCCTTAAAGTGACAAGTCCCAAAACTGCGATTTTTCACTATCTTCCTAAAACACATAAAACAAATAGACCACCGGTAGGTCGCCTAATTATAGCAGGCATTGGCTCACTAGGGGAAAATGTATGCGAGTTTATAGATTAGATAGATACATACATTTTTTACAACCTTTAGTATATAGACTACCTAGTTATTTAAAAGATAGTGGTCACGTTATATATGCTCTAAAGAATTTTCAGTGGGATGCCTCCTATAGATGGGCTTCCATAGATGTAGTGTCCTTATACTCATGTATACCACACAATTTGGGTTTAATCGCAATTGAATATCATCTTAAACATTACAGTACATATGATACAAATTTGATTTCCTTTATATTACAAGCTATCCATTTTTTACTTACACATCATTTTTTTCTTTTTAATAATGAATACTACTTACAATGTTGTGGAACAGCTATGGGTGCGAAGTTCGCGCCATCATATGCTAATCTTTTTTTAGGATGGTGGGAAGAAACGTATATTTTTTAAGATGAAAATCCATATTCAGAATATATACAGTATTATGGTCGCTTTATAGACGATATTCTGATTATATGGTCGGGTACACATGAAGTCTTCACGGATTTTCTTTCTTATCTTAATCACAACAATTTGAATTTACAGTTCACAAATGAGATTAAAACACAGTCCATTAATTTTTTGGACATTACTCTTTACACCGAGAACAATTCTATAGTTACCACTATATATAGGAAACCCTGTTGAGTTAATACCATTCTTAATGCTAAGTTGTGTCATCCAAAGCATCTTACTAAGAACATACCATATAGTCAATTTCTACGTTTACGTCGTATATGCACTAAAGATGATGAATTTATTGCTAAATCTGAGGATCTTTATTTTAGATTAATACAAAGAGGTTACAATAGAAATACTTTGGATCTTGCTTATGATAGAGCCTCTAAGATAAAAAGAGAAGATTTGTTAAGAAGATATGATTATTCGAAAAATTGGAATACTAATAAGGAAGAGATAGGTAATACAGGGACTATATTGTGTATTCTAACATACAGCCCACAGTTTGATCAGATTAGAAACATTATTCAAAAGAATTTGGTGATCCTTGAAACAGATCCTATCCTAAAACTTGGCCAATTAATTGGTCTATAACCCTTATTATAATAGTAATGCGCATAATTACTAAGGGCATAAGATGGTGGAAAGCTAATACTGCAATATACAGTATATATAAAGCCTATCATCTAAGGGCAGGTAATAACCCTATGTAGTGGCCCGCAGAAACATAAAATGTTTAGATAATAAGTCATAACCCTGACAGTCCATATACTACTGAATTGATTCCAACATTAACTATAATCCATGGCCTGCTGCACTGATATCCTAATAAGATTGTTCACTGACTTTAGACAAAGACCAAATCACTCCTGTGTTATATCCATTTACTATCCAAACTATGTCCCTAATGTACAGGGCGGGTAGAAATATACACTGTTTGCAATTACTGGGTGGACTCTCATTGCAAAAATCGGCCTGTTATTATGAACACCGTATAAAGTAAAGGCCTATAGTGCCAGACACAAAACACAGTTACTGAGTGGCCCCAAATCCTGTAATGCTATACACAGTATGTAGTCATTGAGTAGCCTGGATAATAACAAGGTGTCAGGGGGCCTAACAGCTCCCAGCGGGAGTAGTCTGGACCAGGGAGGAAGCTTTGGGGTCAAAGTCCAAAATCAAAGTACAGGCAAGGGTTAAAGGGTTAGGCGTAATCAAAAGTCCAGGTAGAGATCAAAAGGCAGGCAGCATACAAATCAGGGTCCAAGTTCAGGCAAGGTCAAGTTCAGGGAATAAGCAAAGATAATAACACCCAGGTACTCACAATAATTAAGACCTATAATCGCGCATTGACCCAGCATCCAGGGCGCCCTTTAATTTCAAATTTGGCATCACTGCGCCGGCGCGACTGCTACCCACGTGGTAGCACTGGGCACCGCCATCTTGATTTCAGCGCCACAGGGGGAAGACGCACCTGCAGTCGCTCTGGGTAAGAATCCTGACAGTACTCCCTTCCCACTAAGTCTTGGATTCTGGGGAAACTGCTTGTCGAACTCCCTTACCAAATGAGGGGCATGAACATCAGAATATTTCTCCCAAGAGCATTCTTCAGGGCCAAAGCCCTTCCACTTAATAAGGAACTGGAGGGAACCCCTGCAGAATCTGGAGTCCAGGATCTTTTCCACCTCGTACTCCTGGTGACCATCCACAGAGATGGATGAAGGAGGCGACTGATCAGACGAGAAATGATTAGAAAATGCTGGTTTAATCAGGGAGACATGAAAAATGTTAGGAATTCTCATCTCCGGGGAAAGAGATACTCTTTTTGGTCCTTTTTTCCTTGTTTGACTTTCTTTGCAAAGAAGGAACACTGACTCACATAATCCCTTTGGCTTTCCCATTTACAATTTCTTCTTTTCAAAATGCAGTTTAAATATAAGGAGGTAAAACTAAAACCTTCTGATCCACAGTTAAATTCATGATAACCCACACGCTCACTTCGTTTGCCTGGGGGTTTTTTTCTAATTGTTCAACTGTTTTAGAATGCTTTATATTTGTAAATACATTTCTGTGAGAGAGCACTGTGGGAAACGAAGAAATAAAAAATGAGAATCATCTTGCTGCCTTACTATGGAAAAAACGTTTTGTAGTCTTGGATATTTCCATTGGTAGATTAAAAGACTCTTAAGCTCAGGCTCCAAGGTTTGAGTTACCCCAAGCACATTGTGTGAAAAGGAATAACAGCTATGTATTTAAATGCAAGTCAACTGCACGTGTGCTTGGGAGAGAGATGCTAAAGGCCAAAGAGTACGGCTAGCTGTGTTTACATATATGTTAGATCTCTTGTGCCCCACATATGTTTTAACCCTGGATACCATTTTGATAAAAGTAGCCTTTTATATTTAAATGGCATGCCTACTCAAACAAAAATTGAATCTGGTAGGGGTGGAGACATTCTACCTTTTTTGAGCACATTTTCAACAAATGCTGTTTATTATGATGTTTTCTTATTTCCTGAATTTTTGGAACTTTGCTTAAGCACCTGAACTCAGTCATAAATTACTGCTGTTAGATTGATAAAGCCACAGGGGCCTAGTGGATGAGGCACTGGCCTCCTAAGGCAGGTATTGAAGTTTCAAATTGTAATGAATGTTCTGGTTAGAGGAATGGTTGCATACACTTTAATTTAGCAACAGTGTTTTTAGGTGTACACTTTCCCTTAGTTGGCTTCAAATAAAGAAAACTTGAATTACATGGGAGTCATATCAGTTATCCTTGCCCCAAAGAATTTTTTTATGGAAATATATTTGCTTGCCCCTCCTTCTCTGATGAAGTGCCCAGCTAGGCAAAACTCATTAAAAGGAATGACCTTAGGGACCATAATTCTGGTGTTTGCTAGGCTATGGGATTTTTTTTAAAAAAATATGTCTTGGTTTCTTAGGCACCTAATAAATGTTTTTATGTGTGAAACTGACAATTTTGGCCTAGAGCAGGGTTCTGCACATTTACGGAGATGGCTCTCTCCTAGATATTTGTGTTTACTGATACAGGAATAATATATTGGCTTGCCGCCTTTTGGGTCCCCCAAATGCTGATGGAATGTCAAAGGGAGTGTGGTTTTTAAGTACTTGTGCTTTTCACTTACATGTAACTCTAACCACTGTGAGTATTATTAGGTTGCTTGTACATTTTTCAATACCTCAGATTCTGAGCCTTCTACAATTAAGAAGGACCTTTTCCATGAACACATGCAGCATTTTATCCATGGGCTCAGGACATTTCACCAAACTGTTTCAGGAATAACCAAGAGAGCACGTGTTAGGCGAACAAGATACTACACTACAGAAACCACCTGGGCTTGTTTAGGAGCCTCCAATCTGAATCAGTAGGAAAGCCATCTGGCAGGTGACAGCTCTGAGGCCATCAAGCAGTGGCCCCACTAATGAACACTAGGAGACACTGAAAAAGGTCATGGAAAAGCAGGAAAGGGCAGTGTCACAAAGGCCAAGAGAATGGAGGGACTGGAGGAGGAGAGGGTGGTCCACAGTGTCAAAAGAGCTAAAAAGTCTAGAAATATAAGTAGCGAGAAGTGGTTTTTGACTTCAGCAAAATGCTCAAGTAGTTTTGAGCTAAAGGGAAGCAGAGGAAAGCGTTTTGCGGCGCAATGTCATATTTAAATAGTGTTAGCTAAGCTCCTTTGTTGATTTTGGTTTCTTTGCGGTGAGATATACAGATGAAAGCCATTTTGGTTTTGTGTGTTTAACACAGAATAGCTGAACTCATTTGAATCAAATATCTCATTTAACACAGAAAATTGTGTCACAGCATCCCATGTGAATAATGATAGTATTGTATTTATTGTGCACAGTAGTGATGGGTGAATAAATTGGTGTCAAAAAGTTTTCGACGCGCGTCCGTGAAGTCGATCGCGCCATAATTGCCACGCGTCAACACTATTTTGATGCCCATTGGCTTTAACGTCAGCGTCAAAATTGACGAGAGATACTTTTCAGACGCACATCCAAAATTGGACGCAAGTGTCAATTTTCGAGTTTTATGATTTTTTCCACAAAATTTGCGGGAAAATGGGAGAAATTTGCCTATTACCAGTGCACAGAGAACATTTTATTTGCTGTGTAAACATGTTCCTATTTTCCCAGTTCAACTTGAATGGCTGCTTCCATGGCTACACAGCAGCTTTATAAAAATAGACTCTATAAGTGTTCCTAAAGCACCATTTTTTAACAGTGCACAGTATTAGCACATTATATTTAAATTAATATAATACACTTTTATTTTTGTTCTATCACTAATTATAATCAAACCTATCACTTCAACACTATATGGCCTATTTACTAAAATAAGTAAAAATACTACTTTTTTAATAGAAACCAACTCGACCTAACTACCAACTATGAATTGTCTTAATTTATCAAAAAGATTTGATTGAAAAAAGCCGGTGCGGGAAAAGTTGTGAATAATACATGGGCCATTTTTCAAATTGTGCAACTTTTTCAAATTTTCAAAAAGCATGGCTTTTTTGGATTCTTCCTAAAAAAGCACAAGTTTAATGAATTATCACACAAAAATCAGTTCAACATGTCCAAAAACTCAGAGAATCATCAAGACAAAAAAATCTTCTGATTATAAAAGGGTTATCTGCCATTAACTTCTACATGACTTCAACAGCTTTTAGCTGGAGTATTTTTGGATTCGGAGCATAATAAATCCTAAAAAAGTTATGCATTTTTTACCCAGTGAATTTTGGCTTCAAAAAGCCTGACCTGAAAAAGCCACAGCTTAATAAATCAGCCCTTACAAGACAGCAACGCTAACTAGTGCACCACCTTGAAGCATAATGTGGTCTTCTTATGTTTTTTTTTATATTTACATTTTTATTTATTTCCAAACATAAAATTACAATACATACCAATTACACAGGTAAAATAAAAGAAAACATAAAGAAAAGAGAAAAGAAGAGGAAAAAAAAAAGAAAAGGAAAAGAGCCTGACTCTGGGAAATATTTACATACATATGTTTACATATTGTTTAACCTTGAGAATAAGTTCTCAGCAAATAAAAAGCCTTTAAGATCATGAATCATTATTTGCATACATATATTGCCAGTAACTTGCAATTTTGGAAATCGTCCCCAGCGTTCCTGCTATGGTGCATTCGTAGTTTGCAGTTTGGTTAAGTTCATGCTTGATTATTTGTATTGATGGAATATCTTGAGAATTCCATTTCCTTTCTATTGCTATTCTAGTTACAAACAATATGTGGTATAATATATACAATTGAGCTTTATTGTATTGTATTATTGCCGTTGAATCTATTATTCCTAATAATGCTACAGCCGGAGTCAAAGAAATATTAATTTTAGTCATTTTTTGGATCATCTTTTCTACCAATTTCCATAGTGTTTGTATAATCGGGCAATGTCACCGAATATGCAAAAAAAACTACCTGAGGCACCACAGTTCCTCCAGCATCTATTTAATGTACCATACATCTTGAGTAATTTATTTGGTGTTCAATACCATTGATAAGTTAGTTTCCTAGCATTCTCAAGATGATTGGTACATTTAGGGGCACATTTACTAAGTTCTAGTGAAGGATTAGAATAAAAAAAACTTTGAATTTCGAAGTTTTTTTTTGGCTACCTCGACCATCGAATTAGCTACTTCGACCTTTGACTACGACTTTGAATCGAACGATTCGAACTAAAAAAAAATTCGACCATTCGATAGTTGAAGTCTCTTTAAAAAAAACTTAAACCCCCTACTTCACCACCTAAAACCTACTGAGGTGCAATGTTAGCCTATGGGGAAGGTAACCATAGGCTTTCCTAGGTTTTTTTTGATGGAAGGATAATCCTTCGATCGATTATTCCTTTTTCAGCTCCTGTTGTAAAATATTTGTGACAAACAAGGTTTTTTTGAATTCCATATAAATGTTGTAAAACGTTGTTGTAATTTTTGTAGATAAAATCGTGGTAGAGCAATTGGTACAACTCGCATGAAGTATAAAACGTTAGGTAAACATATCATTTTCAGGGCCTGTATCCTACCAACCCAAGATATAAACATTGTTCTCCATGAAGCAACCTCTTTCCTTATTGCATGTAACAATGGAAAGAAATTGCTTTGTAGCAAGCTATTCATAGTACTTGTAAGGCGCATACCCAAATATATAATCTCATTTTCCTTCCATTCAAAAGGATAGGCCTGTTTTGGATGTGTCATAGAATTTTCAGAAATATTCATTCCCATAGCCTGAGTTTTAGTTTGATTCAGCTTATATAATGATACATTGCTGAAATCTTCAAGAATTTGTAATAATGTTGATACTGCAATTTGCAGATTGATAAGAAACAATATTGTATCATTAGCATAAAGCCCAATTTTGTGTGTTACATTGGCAATGGTCACACCTTGCAGCATGGAATTATCTCTAATTAATTGTTGTTCCATTGTAAAAATCAGGGGGGAAAGTGGTCAACCCTGGCGTGTTCCGTTTGTTATGGGAAAACTTTCAGATAGATATCCTCCCACATTTACATATGTCACTGGATCTGTGTACAAGGCCATAACTGCTGTACTGAAGTAGGGGGGAAAGTCAAATTTTCACTTTCTGGATATAGCCCCAATGTATACGATCAAATGCCTTTTCGGCATCTCATTGTATAATTTAGTGAGGGGATCTAAGGGGCACATTTACCTCAGGTTGAATATCGAGGGTTAATTAACCGTCGATATTCGACCGTCGAAGTAAAATCCTTTGACTTCAAATATCGAAGTTGAAGGATTTACTGATATTCCTACGATCAAACGATCGAAGGAATAATCGTTCGATAGAACAATTAAATCCTTCGAATCGGAAGATTCGAAGGATTTTAATCCATCGATCGAAGGATATTCCTTTGATCAGGAAATTGTTAGGAAGCCTATGGGGAGTCCCCATAGGCTAACATTGGCCTTGGTAGGTTTTAGGTGGCGAACTAGGGGGTCGTAGAATTTTTTAAAGCGACAGTACTTCGACTATCAAATGGTTGAATAGTCGAACGATTTTTAGTTTGAATCGTTCGTTTCGAAGTCGAAAGTCATAGTCGAAGGTCAAAGTAGCCCATTCGATGTTCGAAGTAGCCATATTCGACCATTCGAAATTCAAACTTTTTTTCCTCTATTCCTTCACTCGAACTAAGTAAATGGGCCCCTTAGAGTACCTGAATATATCATTTATAATACAGATGTGAAAAGCCATCTGGGCCTGGTGCTTTCTTGTTGGGAAGTGATTTGATAGCAGCCTCTACTTCATTAGATGTTATCGGGAGTTTTAGTTTAATCTTTTTCCGCAGGTTTGAGGGTGGGAATTTTAACAGATGTAAAGAATTGATCTATCAGTTCTATGGTGGGTTGGTTCACTTTAGAGTCCTGTTTTAAATTATACAGATTGCTATAAAACTGTGCAAAGGCATTAGCAATCTGAATTGGATTGATCATTTTAGTATTGGTATTAGTTTTAATATGTGAGATATGAGATTTGATCTGCTGCTTTTTCAGTTGTTCAAGCAGAAGATCAGATGCTTTGTCACCTTTATAGTATGTATTGGCTTTTAATTTATAGATGCGTGCTCCATTTTTTTATTTGTTAGATTATTAATCTTATCTTTGAGTTGTAGGATTTGAAAGTAGATTTTTTTTTGAGTGTAATTTATGTTTGCTTGTTAACTTTACTAAGTCTGCTTGTAATTGCACTATATTCTGATTCCTAAGCTTTTGTAAGCAGCTGTTTTAATCAGAAAACCTTCTGTGCACACCAGGTATTAATGATATCTGTGTCCTGTATCAGATTAAACCTAAAATAATCTATTATACAATTCTTAATTTTTAGAGATGTCTCAGTATTAGTGATTAACTGATTGTTAAGTCTCCACGGGGGTTTAGAGTTAGTATCAACATTTAAAGCTGAAGTCAAGGTTATAGGTGAGTGATCCATCCATGTTATTGTGCCTATGGTAGCCTGATTCAGCTTGGGTAAAGTTGAGTGGGTAATTAAAAACATATCTATACGAGAATAAGATGAGTGTGGATGGGAGTAGAATGTATAATCTCGTCGCATACTGTAGGATTGGATATACGACATGTATCATATAAGTGATATGTCTGTAATAAGGGAGAGAGTGAAGGTTTTTTAGGGGATTTTTCTTTAGTTGATTCCCTATCCCATTTACTATCCACTGTGCAAAAAAAAGATGTTCCAATGTGGTCTTCTTAGTAAGGGATGGGCTGTCACAGATGGTCTTTATAAGCTGGGATGTTCATTTTACACTAATCAAATAGGGACGTTTGTGTAGCTGCAACAGAAGAGGTGCATAGCGGTGTCATACTATAGAATTAAAATACTCAATCTCCTCATGATTGCAGGTTCTCACCCAAAAATGCTCCATTGATTGTAGAACACAAGAAACCAATTACGAAATAATTTCTAGATGGTATAAATGCCAGGAAGTATTACACAAAATATATCCAAATGTTTCAGAATTATGTTGGAGGTGTAATAATGAGGTGGGTTCCCCATTACATATCTGATGGCAGTGTTAATCCCTGACTCGATATTGGGAATCAATCTTTAAAATAATTAATTCACTTATTGGTATGAATCTCCAGCTTGACCCCTCTATTGGTATCAACAAAATATAAAAAATCACTTATTAGCGATGGGCGAATTTGACCATTTGGCCTCCGGCAAAATGTCACCGACGCCCATTAAAGTCTGTGGGCGTCAAAAAATTTTTTTTAAACGCATCTTTCTTTTTTTACGTACAACGCCATACAAGTCTAAGGCAAAAAAATTCACCCATCCCTACTTATTGGCTAGGACATGCTAGAACTGTAATTCCCCAATACTGGAGAACCTCAACACAACCCACCAGTATCGGACTGGCCTACCGGGATACTAGGAAAACTACGAGGAGCTAGGTATCAGTGGGCCCTCTTGCCTCTAACCATTTCAGGCTATTTCATGGTCATTCGCTATTTCTTTTTTTGGTCATGTCGGTCAGTGTAACAGAAAAGCAAGTTACAAATGCTGAAACGTACTTTATATACCTATTTTCTAAAATACGTATTTTTGTTTAAACAAGTTGTGAATGCAAAGTAAATTGAAATTGAAATTATTAATAGTAAGCTATAAGTAGCCCATTCAGAAATATGTTGTGTAATAACTAATTTGTTTCTTCTTTGTTAAATAAAGAATATACAAAAAAATACTGTTATATTATCTGTTTGTTTTTTGTTTTTCTGTGATTTATCACATGCTGCCAGTTAAAAACTGCTTTAATTCTGTAATGTTGTGAATTACCTAAACATCTTGAGAACTTCAAATTCATAGGTCTAAAGGCAAGAACCATGAACACTGGGCTCTGTATCTGCTGTGGGACTACAACTTCAGCAACTTCCAGCTAAGTCAGTGCAGGGAGAGAGATACACACACACTGTATAATAGTAATAGAAATAATGAGATTGATGACAAGAGAACATTTTTGTCCTCAAGAACATGCTTTTTGTGGTAGATTAACTGTCATGAATAGTTTAAAGAAACATTTTGAAAGGAGCTACTTTTATTTCATTTCTTTAACTTAAACCTAATGTAAATCTCCTTATAAGCATCTGCATATACTTTTGAAGAGCAACTTTAATCTCATTGTTTCTCAGGCTGTATACTGTTGGATTGCAAAATGGAGTTCCAACTGTGTATAGAAGGGACAGCATTTTATTTGTGTTTAAGTTATGTTGTTTGGATGGCACCATATAAACTATTATGACAGTCCCATAGTACATACACACAACTATTAAATGGGAGCTGCAAGTGGAGAAGGCTTTGTGTCTTCCTTCAGTAGAGGAGATCCTGAGAATGGCAAGGCCAATGGAAACATAAGTGTAAATGATGAAGCAGAAAGGCAGCAGCAAAAAAGGTATGATCAAAATAATATCTGTTAGTTCCATAGTTTTATAATCTGTGCAGGAAAGTTTAAGAAGAGGGGCAAAATCACAGAAATAATGATCTATAACAAATGGGCCACAGAACTGCAAATTAAATGTCAGAAGAATTGTAACCAAACTCAATATAAGGGCTACACCCCAAGAACAAAGACTCATATAGAGGCAAAGCCTGAAATCCATAATGGAGACATAATGAAGTGGGGAGCAGATGGCCAGATATCGGTCATAGGCCATGACTGTGAGGATATAAAATTCTGAAGATGCAGAAACACAATAAAAGTAAAATTGTGTGATACAACCAGTAAGAGATATTGTGCCTCCTCCATTCAGTAATAACCACAAGGTATTTGGAGTAATAGTGGTACTGAGCAAAACATCAGATACAGACAGCTGGGAGAGAAGGACGTACATGGGAGATTTTAGGGCTATAAATGTTGTTACCAATGTAATTATAAGAAGATTTCCAAATAATGTGAAAATATAAATCCAGAGAAGCAGAACAAAGAGTAATTTATTTATTGTGGGAGAGTTCTGAAATCCCAGTAAAAGGAATGATATACCTGACGTCTGATTCATTTTATGTATTGCCTGGAACCATACAACATCAACGATAGAACATGCACTATAAAAGGAATTCAAAATAATTTATTAGCATTTCATGTTCTGTGTGTACATTTGTGGAAACAATGAAAAACAGGAGAGCTAGAGCTGATCCTGCACAATCCAGATTAACATATGGAGTTTAGCAGGAATGTAAAATTTGCAGCATTTGCCTTGAGAAAAGGTCCCCTCTGCTAGTCTACATTAATTTTTTGAAACAGATGAGAGCAACAAAGAGCAGCACTATCTTCCAGCTGTGCACAGAATGATTAATATTAAGCAAACCTTCAACCTAATTGATCTATGGCCAATGATGTAGAGCATTAAACTGGTTAGAGTTCAGCACCTACAGTTTATGGGGACATACTAATGAAAGGTGGGTTATTGATAGCAGCCAGTGACTAGATAAAGAGGTTGGAAAATCACTAGCCCTGTGCTAAATGTGTATGCATGCAGCCTATGTATCTTCTCTACTGGACCACAGAGCTTCTTGTATTAACTAATAGAGGAGTCAAGTAAAAGTCAAGTGAATGTTTCAGATAATGGGAAGTTACCTTTAAGGTATGTTGACAATTTCAAAAGGAAAATGAAAGAAAACTGTAGGATGAGCGAAGTCATTCAGCAAAGAGCAGCCATCATTCTATACTGCATGGATAAGGGAATCCATTTCATTACAGACATGAGGTTTTTATACCTTTGGAAAGGAACAGAAGATCAATTGTGTAACTGCCCCTGGGACTTGTATAACAGACACTCACAGGAAACTCCCTGGAGCAAAAGAGAAGCTTGTTTATATAGATAGTTATATCTACAAAACGCAGGACAATTTTTTGCAATATGCTGTTGCACCCTTATCCCACAAAAAAACACAATTTTTTTATTTTTGTGAACCACTTACAGGATCTCATTTCTAACATAATTTGTACACCAAATATATAGCTTGTTTAAGCAAAGTGATGCTGGAATGGGAAAATATGGGGTTGACTGTTAACATTTACATTTAAATTAGTTTCTACCTATTGGGTAATTTATCAAAATCTGAGAAATTCTCACTATTTTCTGAAAATGACTTTTCCCTTATCAATAAATTTTTCCAAACATTTCTTGTGAGGGGAAAAACCTTGATAAAATCATGAAAAAATTGTCGGCAAAACCTTCAACTTTTTTGGATTTGATGCCCGAAAACCACAGATCTTCGGATTATTGAATGAAGCCCAGCTCAGATCAAGATATCAATGAGACATCTGGCATTGACTTATACAGGAACTCGGCAGGTCTGAGATGGAGTACTTTTTTACTTTGACTTTTAACACAATTGGAGGTTGATAGATCTCTAAAAAAAATTTAGTTTTTTTTTCCTATGAAAAAATGGTCTTGTTGCCCTTTAAAAATCAGACCAGAAAAAAACTGGATTATAATGAATAACCCTCCTAAATTTGGTTTAATCCGTCCAAAACTTTTCAATATATTTTTTAAGTGCAAAAAGTTTGAAAAATTCAAATGTGTAACTTTGGCATCTAAAAGCTTGCGATGTAGTTCATACAGAAGTCAGTGTGAGCTGTTCTGGGACAAATTTTGTTTTTGCATTTTTGATAAATAGGCCTCTTAGAGTAATGCTATACCTGTTTTTTTTTAGCTTACATCACATTAATGGTCTAATAAATCATATTTTATATTTTTTATTTTATTAATTTTACCTCCTTTATTTTTTCATCTGTATTGCATTTACATGTTTAATAAAATACTATACAATTATAAAATAAAATACTGTTGAAGAATGTTAAAATAATACTGCTGGGGAAATTTTGCTAATATACATTGCATGAGATTTAAAATCTGGCAGAGAAGGGCATAAATAAGAGATCTTAGTGTCCACATATATTCAAAAAGAGGATAAGTTTATATGGGTTGCACTTACTTTTTCACATGACTGAATATAAAAAAAATCCTAAATAATGTCAATAATGTCAGCCTCTCAGCACTATGCCAGACCTCAATGAATCCTGAAAAATTTAGTAAAGAGGTTTGGCAATCACAGAGCTAAGCTCACTAAGTACCCTGGGATGAATACCATCTGGCCCCGGACCTTTGTTAATCTTAACATTTTCTTGTCTCTTTTGAATTTCTTCATGTGTGAACCATGCATCATTAGTTGTATTACTAGAATTGGGACTATTCAGAAGGAAACCTTCATTTACTGGTTCCTCGTTTGTGTAGACAGATGAAAAATATGAGTTCAGAATCTGCGCTTTTATTTTATTTTCATCAACCAGTTGACCCCCCTCTGATACTAAAGGTTCCACCACTTTCTGCTTCATTTTTTTACTATTAACATATTTAAAAGATAATTTTGGATTTTCTTTACTGCTTGCTGCAATATACTTTTCCATATCAATTCTAGTTTGCCTTATAGCTTCTTTGCATGATTTATTGGCCTCCTTGTACCTTATAAATTATTCGGCTGTACCACTAACTTGAAAGCCTTAAAAGCAGATCTTTTCTTACCCACCTCAACACCAACGCTTCTATTGAACCAAAAAGGTTTTGCTTTGCAACAACGTTCCTTGCTTACAAGGGGAATATATTGACAAGTATATTTATTAAGCAGCATTTTAAAGACTTCCCATTTTTGTTCTGTGTTTAACCCTGTGAAAAGCATTTCCCACTTAATATGTTGCAGAGATGCCCTTATACTGTCAAAGTTTGCACGTCTGAAACTTAGTGTTTTAGTTTCTCCCTTATAGAATTGCTTCTGCAACAGAATCTCAAAGAGACCATGTTATGATCACTATTCCCTAAATGCCCCTCACCCACACAAATGTTAGAGATGAGTTCAGTATTGTTAGTTATTACAAGGTCCAAACGAGAGTTATTCCTATACACAGATTTTAACTAGGTGACCCAATTATAAGTTCCTAAGATATTACACACAGTATACAATAACTGAATTGGCCTGACTGTAAAGGATTTGTCATGCTATACCCTGAAATTATTGAGTGAGCCTGCAACATTATACAGTGACTGATTGGGCTGGATTATAAGGACATGTGATGCTGTACACAGTATACTTTCACTGAATGCCCCTAATTGCAAGGTTGTGTGATGCTATACAAAGCATGATATCACTGAGTAGTTGCTAGGACATACTAGAACTGTAATTCCCCAACATTGGAGAACCTCAACACTACCCACCGGACTGTTTCTGACAGACCAGCTAACGTCTGTGTGAAAATCATAGCCACACATTGAGCAGATCCTTTGCCAGACTATAATCCTTAATGGACTTTTACTAACCTCCATTTTATGTCCTGTCAATTGGTCTGGTCCTTCCTTGGTGCGTTAGCGCCACAGAAGAGGTAAGGTGTCTGTGAATGCTCTGATCACCTCAAAGGTTGAGTAAAGTTGATTTTAAGGGTTATTTCTTTTCTGAAGTGACTTGTTTACCTCCAGCTATAGCGACTTCATGTTTTAAGCAGGTTAGTAGTGTGTAGCATATTACCAAAAGTCTGTAATAGAGACAGGCAGAGCTCATGTATCTAAAATATCTGCCATGGAAAAAAACGTCCTTCAAATTGAATCCTCACACTGTCACCTGATTTTTTTTTGATTTTTTTTTATCACTTGTTTTTATTGCAAATGATAAAGTAAAATCACAATAAATAATTGTAAATGGTTCTGTAAAGTAAACAATTCAGTGATTACGATATCAAATATAAACAGTCAAACAATTTTCAAAACAGTCAGCTCAATTCCAAGAAATGATATGGGAAATGGATCCTATGGGGGGGGTTTAGGTAGGAGGTAAATTTTTTGGGTATTATGTTCTTTCCTGGTCATGGTTTCCAGCCAGTCCATGTGAAAAGTATGGTGCAATTTTTGTTTCACCAACGACAATGGGTGGGGTCAGTGCTTAACCATTGTTGTAGAATAGTTTTCCTGGCTCCCGCAGCCAGTCTACCCGCAGCCAGTCTACCCAATAAGTGTATATAAATATACATATATATAAATATATATATAAATAATTTGTGTTGCTGAACAAAGCCCATTCCACGTGTGTTTGGAGAGGTTTCCCTATCATCTGTGCACCATATGAAATAACTTCACCCCAAAAGGGTTGTATCGAGGAACATGACCATATAGTATGTAATAAGTTCGCTTTAGGGGAGTGGCATCTCAAGCATTTATCGGAGGAGAGAGTACCCATTTTAAATCGTCTAGCTGGGGTAAGGTACGAGTTATGTAGAATTTGCAGTGACATTTCTTGATACCTGCTCGCTGGAAGTAGTGTCATAAGTTTGCTATGTTGTTTCAGAATGACTGATTCCGTGACATTAGGTATGTCTGCAATCCAGGTAAAGTTGGGTTTATCCTCGTTATCTATGTCTATTAATGGTTTAATAGTTTGGTAAATATGTGAGGTTGTGAGTTTCCTATTTCTGTTCTTCCAAAGTTGGTTAAATATGTTATTTTTGTCGATGTGCGTCAGAAGTCGTAGCGATGCATTCGCAAAGTGGATGATCTGCAAACTCAGGTACATATGAGTATGTGTAAATGGAAATTTTTCCGTTAGGTTATTTAAAGAGAGTATTGAATAGGTGTTATCGAGTAGATCATGGATGTTATGTAAGCCGTTTGCACTCCATTGGTAGAGAACGGGATTTCGTATGCCCGGTAGGAAATTGTTGTTATCTATCCACGATAAATAAGGGGAAACATACGGTGAGACATTATGTCATTTCCTGACCGAGTGCCATGCTTTATAAGTGTCCAGGAATAATGGGTTATCTCTGATTCGAAGTGGAATATTATGAAAAGGTGTGTGTAGTAAATGGTTGATGGAACAATTATCCGATTGATATTGATCCAGAGAGAGTGTCGTGTAGAGGTCTCTATTAAGTATCCAGTCCCCTGCGTAACGAAGAAGGGCTGCTTCGTTGTAGGCTTTAATGTCGGGGAAGTTAAGACCTCCCAGATTTTTGGGTTGCTGTAGAGACTTATACGTGGGCGTTTTTTATTCCATATGAAAGATCGGAATATTTGGTTCAGTCGCTTTTGATCAGTGGGTTTAATATAGTAAGGCAGCATCTGCAGTGGGTATAGAAGCTTAGGGAATAGGATCATTTTAATAAAATGTATTCTGCCCAGGAAAGACAAATTAACATGTTTCCATTGTAATGTCTCCTGTTGTATATTGTCAATTATCTTTCTTATGTTTAAAGAGTAAATATCTTTGTAGTGGGAGGGGATTCTGATCCCCAAATATTTAATGTTTTGTTTTGTTTTCTTGAAAGGGAAATGTGACGGCCAATCCGTGTGTTTTGTATGGTGTAGTTGGAGAGCTGCTAACTTGTCTAAATTGATTCGAAAGCCTGCAATATCACCAAATCTCTGTATCATTTTCAAAAGAACGGGAATTTCCGTTTTTGGTCGATCGATAAAAAGCAGAATATCGTCAGCAAAAGCTGTTACTTTAAGATTCATATGGCCAATTCGTATCCCCTGTAGTTGTTGGTCATTCAAGATATGTCGCAATAATGGGTCTATGGCGATGTTAAAGAAAAGGGGTGAGAGCGGGCAGCCCTGACGGGTGCCCCTGCCAATAACAAATCTATCAGAGTTAGTGCTATTGACTGTTAGGAATGTAACAGGTGATAAGTATAATGTTTTATATAAGTTAAATGTTTGAATGCCGAAATGTTGGAACTTAAGCAGGCAACGTAAATGTGCATGTGATATCCTATCGAAAGCCTTATCTGCATCTAGGTTTATTAACATTCCGTGTTGTCTTTTTTCTAGGTTGCTATGGTAAATCACTGTAATTAATTTCCTAATCACCTGGACTGGATGACGGTGTCTGATGAAACCTACTTGATGTTCGGTAAGTATGGAGGGTAATATCTGTTGTAATCTATCCGCCATAATTTTGGTTAATATTTTGAGATCCTGGTTGAGCAATGATATTGGTCTATATGAGGTAGGGTTAGTCAGATCTCTGCCTTCTTTGGGAATCAATATTATTCTAGCTACATTGGCTTCATGCCAGAGGGGAGTGCCTTGCAAAGTGTCATTATACAACTTAGACAAAATGGGTGTTATGTCTGGTGATAGATGTTTATAGAATTCTGCTGAGAAGCCGTCAGGACCTGGAGTTTTCCCATTTTTTAATTGCGAAATTACATGCAATATTTCACCTTCTGTTATAGGGGCATCTAATAGTTTGCGGTCCTGAACCGACAATTTATGGAGACCAGCTTCCAGAAACCGTATACCATCTACCGGATCATCTGGAGAGGACTTGTAAAACTTTTTAAAGTGGTCTGCCATTATGTTTCTTATCTGTTTCGTGTCATGTGTCCATCCAGTATTAGTTCTAAGTTTTTGTATATATGCATTATGAATTCGTCTTTTAGCAATCTGTGCTAGCAGTTTCCCTGATTTATTACCGTATCTAAAAAAATTGTTAGCAGTATGGCAAATCGATTTATGAGCTTTTTCCGCCAATAAAACATCAAAAAGTTCTTTTGTTTCTTTGTATTTATTTTTATCTTCTTGGGTATTAGTCCTCTTAAAAGTCTTGTAATGAGTGGTGAGTTGTTTCTGCAAAAAGTTGTATTTTACATTATAATTTTGCCTTTGTCTGTCACCTGATTTTTGTAATCTACCTATTGTACTGTGCTGAGGTTGTTAATCGGTAATGTGTCATTTATATCAGATATGCTGCTTTTTCTTCCAGTTTAATAAATCCTGTAATATGTTAATGGGAATACATTGAATTAACTGCCTGTTGTGATGTAGGTGGGCTGGTGACCTGTGATGTACCTGAAAGTGCAAGTCCTCTCCTTACGGTTTTACAGCCCCAGACAGGTGGACATTAATAAAACATTATAAAGTTCTGGTGTGTCTGCCTGATGTGTTCAAGTCATTACGCTGCAGTGACTATCCCTACACTGGCTGAGAGTGTTGACCAGAGAGTCATGTCGGTCAGTGTGACAGAAAAAGCAAGTTACAAATGCTGAAATGTACTTTATATACCTATTTTCTAAACTACGTATTTTTGTTTAAACAAGCTGTGAATGCAAAGGAAATTTAAATTATTAATAGTAAACTATAAGTAGCCCATTCAGAAATATGTTGAGTAATAACTAATTTGTTTCTTCTTTGTTAAATAAAGAATATACAAAAAAATACTGTTATATTATCTGTTTGTTTTTTGTTTTTCTGTGATTTATCAAATGCTGCCAGTTAAAAACTGCTTTAATTCTGTAAAGTTGTGAATTACCTAAACATCTTGAGAACTTCAAATTCATAGGTCTAAAAGCAAGAACCATGAGCACTGGGCACTGTATCTGCTGTGGGACTACAACTTCCCACAGCTCAGTCAGTGCAGGGAGAGAGATACACACACACTGTATAATAGTAATAGAAATAATGATATCCATAACAAGAGAAAATGTTTGTCCTCAAGAACATGCTTTTGTTGTAGTTTAACAAAATGAAAAACTGTCATAAATAATTTAAAGAAACATTTTGAAAGGAGCTACATTTATTTAATTTATTTGTCTTAAATTAGTGTAAAACTCGTTATAAGCATCTGCATATACTTTTGAAGAGCAACTTTAATCTCATTGTTTCTCAGGCTGTATACTGTTGGATTGCAAAATGGAGTTCCAACAGTGTATAGAAGGGACAGCATTTTCTTTGTGTTGAAGTTATGTTGTTTGGATGGCACCATATAAATTATTATCATAGTCCCATAGTACATACACACAACTATTAAATGGGAGCTGCAAGTGGAGAAGGCTTTGTGTCTTCCTTCAGTAGAGGAGATCCTGAGAATGGCAAGGCCAATGGAAACATAAGTGTAAATGATGAAGCAAAAAGGCATCAGCATAAAAGGTATGGCCAAGATAATATCGGTTAGTTCCACAGTTTTATAATCTGTGCAGGAAAGTTTAAGAAGAGGGGCAAAATTACAAAAATAATCATTTATGACAAATGGGCCACAGAACTGCAAATGAAATGTTAGAAGAGTTATAACTAAACTCAATATAAGGGCTACACCCCAAGAACAAAGACTCATATAGAGGCAAAGCCTGAAATCCATAATGGAGACATAATGAAGTGGGGAGCAGATGGCCAGATATCTGTCATAGGCCATGACTGTGAGGAGATTAAATTCTGAAGATGCTGAAACACAATAAAAGTAAAACTGTGTGATACAACCAGTAAGAGATATTGTGCCTCCTCCATTCAGTAATAACCACAAGGTATTTGGAGTAATAGTGGTACTGAGCAAAACATCAGATACAGACAACTGGGAGAGAAGGACGTACATGGGAGATTTTAGGCCTAGAAATGTTGTTACCAATGTAATTATAAGAAGATTTCCAAATAATGTAAAAATATAAATCCAGAGAAGCAGAACAAAGAGTAACTTATTTATTGTGGGAGAGTTCTGAAATCCCAGTATAAGGAATGATATACCTGACGTCTGATTCATTTTATGTATTGCCTGGAACCATACAACATCAACGATAGAACATGCACTATGAAAGGAATTCAAAATAATTTATTAGCATTTCATGTTCTGTGTGTACATTTGTGGAAACAATGAAAAACAGGAGAAAAGGTCCCCTCTGCTATTCTACATTCGTTGAGAGCAACAAAGAGCAGCACTATCTTCCAGCTGTGCACAGAATGATTAACATTAAGCAATCCTTCAACCTAATTGATCTATGGCCAATGATGTAGAGCATTAAACTGGTTAGAGTTCAGCACCTACAGTTTATGGGGACATACTAATGAAAGGTGGGTTATTGATAGCAGCCAGTGACTAGATAAAGAGGTTGGAAAATCAATTGCCCTGTGCTAAATGTGTATGCATGCAGCCTATGCATCTTCTCTACTGGACCACAGAGCTTCTTGTATTAACTAATAGAGGAGTCAAGTAAAAGTCAAGTGAATGTTTCATATAATGGGAAGTTACCTTTAAGGTATGTTGACAATTTCAAAAGGAAAACGAAAGAAAACTGTAGCATGAGCATGCCATTCATCAAAGAGCAGCCATCATTCTATACTGCATGGATAAGGGAATCCATTTGGCATTACAGACATGAGGTTTTTATACCTTTGGAAAGGAACAGAAGATCAATTGTGTAACTGCCCCTGGGACTTGTATAACAGAGACACTCACAGGAAACTCCCTGGAGCAAAAGAGAAGGTTGTTTATATAGATAGTTATATCTACAAAATGCAGGACAATTTTTTCAAGATGTTGTTGCACCCTAATTCCACAAAAAACACTATTTTTTTTTATTTTTGTGAACAACTTACAGCCAAATATTTAGCTTGTTTAAGCAAAGTGATGCTGGAATGGGAAAATATGGGGTTGACTGTTAACATTTGCAATTAAATTAGTTTCTAACTAGCGGGTAATTTATCAAAATCTGAGAAATTCTCACTATTTTCTGAAAAATTGTCGGCAAAACCTTCAACTTTTTTGGATTTGATGCCCGAAAACCACAAAATCTTCGAATTATTGAATGAAGCCCAGCTCAGATCAAGAAATGACCAAGACATCTGGCATTGACTTCTACATGAACTCGGCAGGTCTGAGATGGAGTACTTTTTTACTTCGACTTTTAACACAATTGGAGGTTAATAGATCTTATCCTATGAAAAAATGGTCTTGTTGCCCTTTAAAAATCTGACCAGAAAAAAATCGGACTTTTATAAATAACCCTCCTAAATTCGGTTTAATCTATCCAAAACTTGAATGTTCAATATATTTTTTAAGTGCAAAAAGTTTGAAAAATTCAAATGTGTAACTTTGGCTTCTAAAAGCTTGTGATGTAGTTCATACAGAAGTCAGTGTGAGCTGTTCTGGGATAAATTTTGTTTTTGCATTTTTTGATAAATAGGCCTCTAAGAGTAATGCTATACCTGATTTTTTTTTTAGCTAACATCACATTAAAGGTCTAATAAATTATATTTTATATTTTTTATTTTATTAATTTTACTTCCTTTATTTTTTCATCTGTATTGCATTTACATGTTTAATAAAATACTATACAATAATAATAAAATACTGTTGAAGAATGTTAGAATAATATCGCTGGTGGAATTTTGCTAATATAAATTGCATGAGATTTAACATCTGCCAGAGAAGGGCATAAATAAGAGACCTTAGTGTCCACATATATTAAAAAAGGGGATAAGTTTATATGGGTTGCACTTACTTTTTCACATGAATGAAAATAAAAAATTCCTAAATAATGTCAAATTAAACTAGCTATATAGAACAAAGTCCATCTTTAATGTCCCAAAAGGAACAGTGATTTGCATAATGTTTCAAACATTATGAGCATTGCACAACGTTATTAAAGGGGCTGTATACAGAAATACCAAAGAAGTACAACTACAGCATCTGAGATCTCAGACTAAGGGACCTGTTTACTAAAAATCAAATTTGTTTTTTTTCCCTCGAATCTCTAAAAAGTTGCGGTTTTCCTATATTTATTAAAAACTCAAAAAATTTGAGATTTAGTAATTGTAAGAACCAGGAAAGCCTATAGAAGTCAATCGGAGCTGCGCTGATCCTTGTGGACCATTTAAAATACATTCCTACTTTTAGATGCCTTCGGATTTTTTTCGCTTAGAATTTTTGAAAAACGTGAATTTCCCCGAGGCTTTTGAGATATTCGTCTTTTTTAGAGCATTGTTGAGTGTCATTTTCTGTTCATATGTTTCTTCATTTGTATTTTTAAATAAATGTCAAGACATTCGTAATTTTAGAGTTTGTGAGTTTAGTCGTGGTTTCAAAAAACTTCTAAAACCACTAAAATCTGACCTTTGATACTCCAATACTACCCAAAAATATTCAAGCAAAGCCTGAAATCCATAATAGAGTTATAGTAAAGTGGATTCAGATGGCCAAATAACGGTCATGAATGGTCACCAGTTAAAGTCTGGGAGAATAAGGAGTTCTATAGCTTTGAACACAGATTAGAAATAGATTTTGAGATTTGTTTTCCCCTTATTATAAAACACTAAAAAGCAAGAAACTGGATCAGCTTAGAAACATGAAAAACAACGAATCCATGATGAAATCACATTCTGCCCTTCAGTTTCAATGAGCCAAATGTTGAATTGGTCTCAAAAACAAGCATTTTGCCACAAATATCTTAATCTGTCCCATCTAACAAGCTACAGTATATTGGCACCATACTTGGAAGAAACTGGCAATATGGAAGCCTTATTTCTTTTCCATGAGTTGTAGCTTATTGGTACTTTCAATGTAGGGCAATGTAAATGTAATTGAACAGCTAAAGATGCCTTAACCACAATGTCATTTAGAATGTCAAATTAGCAATACAAGTATCTTTTACTCTTTTAGTTTGAAAATTCTCCATTAGTGAATGGGAAATTATTTGCCAGGCATGAATGTAAAAATTGTCGCACGTAAAAAATGTTTTGATGCCCATTGATGCATTTGGACAAAAAAGTTGCCAAGACAAAATTGTCGCTGAGAAAAAAATGTTGACGCCCATTGACTTTAATGCATTTGGAGTGAGAAAAGGGAAAATTACATCATACTTACCGTGATTTTCCTTTCCTGACCATCCTCCATGTCATCTATGCGTGGGTAAGCTCATCCCCTTGACCCCAGACAGAAGAAACTCTCCTCCCAAAGACTTTAAAGCCTCCCCACTCCCCTACACAAGTTGCCACGTTAATCTACAGTAAGGGTGGGAATAACCTTGCTGACATGGAGGATGGCCAGGAAAGGAAAATCACGTTAGTATGAAATTATTTTCCCTTTTACCCAGGCCATCTCCATGTCAGCTACGTGTGGGATGTACCCAAGCTTAACTTATTGGGGGGTATTATAAGTAAATATTATAATGGATCTCTGAAGGCTTATAAACAGATGACGATTGCAGGTGAAGCGCCTGCAAAAATAAAAACAGAGGTTAAGGCACAAGATCTGCCTATGAGGAATTTTAAAAACCAGATGACAACCAGTACCCATTGCCTCCCTGATAATATATAGGAATTGTATAAACTAAAACCCTCAAAGGAGATGTATGCTGGCAAATGTTCTTAAAATCAACACCACAGGGTGATTGATTCTGCTGCCACCTCTAAACTTCTCTCTCTAACAGCTTCTTTTGGTCTCTCTCAGTGGACCGACTCACCTACCCACATCGAGGGTCATGCTCTTGACCTTATATTCTGCCACTCATGCTGCCCATACAACTTAATTAACTCTCCCTACCCTCTGTCTGACCATCATCTACTCTCCTTTCAGATACTGCTTTCACCTGCACCTTCACAACCATCTCTCTCTACCCACACGTACAGAAACCTTAATGCCTTTGAACCACAACAATTATCAACAGTATCAGCACAATCCATATCGCATATTAATACTCTCTCCTGTCCCAATATTGCAGCTTCTCTCTACAATGATGCCCTTTCAACAGCACTTGACTCCCTTGCACCTTCTACCACCCGTCACAGCCGGCCAGCTAAACCCCAACCCTGGCACACTAGTGTAACACGGTACCTCAGAAGATGTAGTAGATCAGCTGAGCGACGGTGGAGAAAGTCACGAACTGATCCTGACTTCATCCACTTCAAATTCATGCTCTCCTGCTATAACCGTGCTCTATCATTAGCCAAAGAACAATACTTCTCTCATCTAATATCTACTATGTCCTCCAAACCACAGCAGCTGTTTGCCACATTTAACTCACTCCTATGCCCCCCTCCACCACCTCCACCTATTAATGTTACAGCCCAAAACCTTGCTCATTTCTTTAATGAAAAAATCGATCTCATTAGGCTGAGCATACCATCCGACAACAATCTCAGACCAACGTGCAGTCCACTCACATCTACTTTGAACTCCTTCACCCCTGCAACTCTAGATGAAGTTAGCAAACTTCTAGCCAGCTCAAAACCCACCACCTGCTCCCTTGACCCCATACCCTCTCGCCTTCTCCACCCAATCTCTGACACACTCTCTCATGCACTTACCCACTTATTCAATCTTTCACTCTCTACTGGTACCTTTCCATCATTATACAAACAAGCACTAATCACTCCTATCCTCAAAAAACCTTCCCTTGATCCCAGCTCTCCCACTAACTATCGACCGGTCTCCCTTCTTCCATTCGCATCCAAAATACTAGAAAGGCTTGTTTACAAACGCCTGATCCAGCATCTCACTCACAACTCCCTCCTCGACCCCCTGCAATCTGGCTTCCGCCCATCACACTCGACTGAAACTGCACTCACCAAAGTAACCAATGATCTTCTATTGGCAAAGTCTAAAGGTCATTATTCCATTCTAATCCTTCTTGATCTCTCTGCAGCCTTTGATACAGTTGACCACACACTCCTCCTTGACATTCTACACTCATCTGGCATTCGGGACACTGCTCTTTCATGGTTTACATCTTATCTGTCTGACCGTTCCTTTAAAGTTTCCTTCTCTAACTCTACTTCTACTACTTTCCCACTCTCTATTGGAGTTCCTCAAGGCTCTGTTCTTGGCCCCCTGCTGTTCTCGCTCTATACAACTTCACTAGGAAAACTCATTCAGTCATTTGGACTTCAGTATCACCTTTATGCTGATGACACCCAACTCTACTTGTCTACTCCTGATCTTTCTAACTCTGTCCTTTCCCAAGTCACAGACTGTCTCTCTGCTGTCTCCTCCTGGATGTCACAGCGCCACCTGAAACTGAACCTTTCTAAAACAGAACTCATCATATTTCCTCCAAGATCTTCCCCTGTCCCTCAGATATCACTCACCGTAAACAACACCACCTTTCATTCCACCACACAGGCACGCTGCCTAGGAGTCATCTTAGACTCTCATCTATCTTTTTCACCACACATTCAAACACTTGCAAAATCTTGCTGTATTCAACTGCGCAACATTGCTCGAATACGACCCTATCTCAGTTCAGAATCAACTAAAACACTGATTCAGTCTCTCATCATCTCCCGCCTTGATTACTGCAACTTACTCCTCACAGGTATTCCAACAAGTCACCTTTCACAACTCCAATCTATTCTAAACGCGGCCGCTAGACTCATTCATCTAGCTCGCCGCTCAACATCAGCTGCTCCCATATGCATGTCCCTTCACTGGCTCCCAATCTCATCTAGAATCAAATTCAAATTACTTACACTCACATTCAAGGCCCTTAATAAAGAAACCCCTCCCTATATTTCATCTCTAATCTCCAAATACACTCCTTCACGAAACCTACGCTCTGCTTCTGATCTTCGCCTCACTTCTCCTCTGGTCACTTCTGCCCATTCTCATCTACAAGACTTCTCTCGGGCTTCTGCTTTTCTCTGGAACTCTCTGCCACAAGCTGTCAGACTTTCCCCTTCCTTCCAAACTTTCAAGCGCTCCTTAAAGACCCATCTGTTTAAAGAGGCCTATTCGATGTACCTTAATTAATCATTGCTGTATCAAAAATGACAAATTGTTTATACAATCCTAATGTCTCAATTGTACCCTAACCTTTTAGTTTGTAAACCCTATTGTACTCTGTAATCCTTGTCTGCTATCCACCATTTATTCCCTGTTTGCTATAACTGCAGTAAAGCACTGCGTATCTTGACAGCGCTATATAAATAAATGATGATGATGATGATGATGATGATTGTGAATTGCTCAAACTAGGTTGAGTAAAACTGAAATTTCTGCAAATGGATACAGGTATTGAATTCTGTTAGTGAATCTGAAATAATTCTATAGTGAGGAACATCTGACTTCTTTAACTTGACTCCTTGACAATCTCACACAGAGTAAGCCCAAGTGAGACATTTGCTGAATGGGACTTGTGGGACCCAGGCCTTAACCATACTAAGCACAGAGTAAGATCTCCAAACTGAGAAGCCAAGGCTAAATGCATTGTGCTCCTTGCAAGGCCCTGTTATGTAAGGAAGAACCCTATGCAAGATTCAAAGTAAATAAAATAAACTACCCAAGAGTTCCAAGATGTATTGAGTAAACTATGTAGGGAATGAGCCCTATTAGAAAACTCTCCCTTCAACAAGCCACCTGGACTTGATATACCTGAAACAAGAAGACACAATTTAATTGCATGTAGAATTTTGTCAAAGAATCACAATCTGACAGTGTTAAATTATAGCAGACAGAAGATGAACTGCGAAAACCCCCCTGTTTATTCTTAGGAGAGGGAATACAACATGGCTTAATCACCAAGGAGTGAACCACTGATGCAATGCAGTATAGTCATTTATGTTAAGCATTCTGACTGGGCCAACCTTAGAATGCCCACTTAAGAGTTCTAGAACAGCTGTAGCAAGACTTGTCCTTCACTAACACTGACGCTGCATTGATGGGACATGGGAGACACTTGTGACTTGTCCCTGATCACAAGAAGTTCTTGGTATCGGGGGTGTCTGCACTGAAGGCAGATCCCTTATCCACTAGACCAAGGACTCCTGTTTGCTGCAAAAGAGGACTGCTTAACTGTTATATATTTTGGTATAATTCTATACAATCTACATCACAATAATTCCTAGAGACTGGTAGTAGTTACTGCAACTGCATTCACAGAATGCCCATACTGAATAGAAATACCTCCTATTCAAGTGCTGCTTATACTACTGAAAAACACCGGTATGATAGAACTGATAAACACAGCCTGACCGTAACTGCTGCCTGCTCTTATGTAAAAGGCACATTTCAGGTATAATACTAAGGAATATAACCCACCAATGGAATAATCTAATGTTGGGCAACTAAATGTGTAACAGGTCTATTCAAACTATGGAACTCCTGAAACAGTAGCTAATGTCCTATGCAGTTGAGTAGCAACAGCCTAAAAAGATACTGAGAAGAGAATTTATCATTTTTGCAACTATCCTAATATTGGCTTTGTTAATTTTGCCATAAATATTTGTACAATGCTTTTAAATTACCTGTCTGATGCCCCATGTTCCTGTATGAGGAGGCTGCCATATTTGTGCAACAGGAGTCCGTTAGCATTAAACATTTTAACTGAAAGGCTGAGAAGGAACAGTCAGGTTGGAAAAACAGTCAGGTTTAGGAACTTCAAGTAACAAATACTTACAAAAACAACCTCTCAGCAAAAAACAATCCACATGACCTACAGGTAACTTTTAGGGGCTGATTCACTAAATTCAATGAAGGATTCGAAGTAAAAAAACTTCGAATTTCGAAGGTTTTTTTAGGTGTTACTTCGACCATCGAATGGGCTACTTCGACCTTCGACTACGACTACAACTTCGAATCGAAGGATTCGAACTAAAAATCGTTCGACTATTCGACCATTCGATAGTCGAAGTACTGTCTCTTTAAAAAAAACTTCGACCCCCTAGTTCGGCAGATAAAAGCTATCGAAGTCAATGTTAGCCTATGAGGAAGGATATTCCTTCGATCGGATTAAGGATTTAATCGTTCGATCGAAGGAATAATCCTTCGATGGTTCGATCGAATTTTCTGCGCTAAATCCTTCGACTTCGATATTCGAAGTCGAAGGATTTCAATTCCTAGTCGAATATCAAGGGTTAATTAGTGAATCAGAAAGTCCAAAAAAATATTTCACGAGAGGCATAGACCTAATGTGTCATTAGGATAAGTTTACCGCTTTCCCAGTTGGGTCCGGGTGCACATGCCCCAGACCTTCAGCATAGGGGAGTACTCAAAACCATCACATTAGGCAGGCACCAATCCGGAACATCCAACGAAAGTAGATTCCAAGAGCCAGAAAATTATATATAAAATATAATACTTTATTTTACATCACATCTATAAAAGAAGAGTAACGCCTGACGCGTTTCATGTCACAAGGACACCTAATCATAGGCTAAATCTTTAGGATACAGTCACAATATTTAAAGGAAAATGAGCCAATAGAAAAACACTTAGGCGGAGTTAACAACAAATGGCCTAAGGCACAATGATCTCTAGTGGCCCCTTTATAGAATACACACTATATATTTGAATAAGAAGAATATTAGATTACAAAAATATAAAATTCACAAATATCTTCAATTATTTAGATACATGATGTAAAAATGTTTAAATATGCTTAATATAGTATTATAAATAGATAAAATCAATAAATATAAACAATACACCAATAAATACATAATATAGTGAATAAAGTACCCCCTTTTGTAAAATATAAGGATATTATAAGTTACCGAGGAGTTTCATGACCATATAAAAACACGAGGCCGAAGGCCGAGTGTTTTTATACAGGTCATGGAACGCCGAGGTAACTTCTAATATCCTCATATTTTACAACTGGGGTACTTTATTTATTATAATACACAAATTTCAATGAGTCATACGACAGAAATGACATCAGAACTCACCGTTTATAACTGATGACATCAGAACTCACCGTTTATAAGGATATAATTTACAGGATATTCATGGCTTTTGTGTATTATAAATAAATACATAGGGCTTCATTTAGATAAAGCAAGAGATATCAAATTCTGAGTTTAACCCATTAGGTTGTCTTGTGGCTAGATAAAAGATCCATTTAGCTTCTTTTTTTAGGAGATCTGAAGTGACACTTCCACCTTGACTATTAGGAATAATTTTATCTATTGCTGTCACACTTAAACAAGATAAATTTCTATTATTGCAATCCGCAAAATGTTTAGCTATAGGAGTAACACACATATCTTTTGAAATATTAAGTATATGCTCTCTAATCCTGTCTTTCAATTTACGTCCAGTTTGACCTACATATTGTTTTTGACATTTAGTACACATTAAGAGATAAAAAGTTAACTAAAAATCCAACAGAGAAATTTAAACTAGAAATGGAGGGTTTACTGATGACTGCTTTACAGTTCAATATCATAGATGAAACTGCAGTTACCTTCCTTAAAGTGACAAGTCCCAAAACGGCAATTTTTCATAGATAGATAGATAGATAGATACATTTTTTACAACCTTTAGTATATAGACTGCCTAGTTATTTAAAAGATAGTGGTCACGTTATACATGCTCTAAAGAATTTTCAGTGGGATGCCTCCTATAGATGGGCTTCCATAGATGTAGTGTCCTTATACTCATGTATTCCACACAATTTGGGTTTAATCGCAAATGAATATCATCTTAAACATTACAGTACATATGATACAAATTTGATTTCCTTTATATTACAAGCTATCCATTTTTTACTTACACATAATTTTTTTCTTTTTAATAATGAATAACTTACAATGTTGTGGAACAGCTATGGGTGCGAAGTTCGCACCATCATATGCTAATCTTTTTTTAGGATGGTGGGAAGAAACGTATATTTTTCAAGATGAAAATCCATATTCAGAATATATACAGTATTATGGTCGCTTTATAGACGATATTCTGATTATATGGTCGGGTACACATGAAGTCTTCACGGATTTTCTTTCTTATCTTAATCAACAACAATTGGAATTTACAGTTCACAAATGAGATTAATACACAGTCCATTAATTTTTTGGACATTACTCTTTACACCGAGAACAATTCTATAGTTACCACTATATATAGGAAACCCTGTTCAGTTAATACCATTCTTAATGCTAAGTCGTGTCATCCAAAGCATCTTACTAAGAACATACCATATAGTCAATTTCTACGTTTACGTCGTATATGCACTAAAGATGATGAATTTATTGCTAAATCTGAGGATCTTTATTTTAGATTAATACAAAGAGGTTACAATAGAAATACTTTGGATCTTGCTTATGATAGAGCCTCTAAGATAAAAAGAGAAGATTTGTTTAGGAGATATGATTATTCGAAAAATTGGAATACTAATAAGGAAGAGATAGGTAATACAGGGACTATATTGTGTATTCTAACATACAGCCCACAGTTTGATCAGACTAGAAAAATTATTCAAAAGAATTTGGTGATCCTTGAACAGATCCTATCCTAAAACAAATACTAAAAAAAGGACATACATTCATTCCTAGGAGAACTGATACCATAGGAAATAAATTGACCCCTAGTTTCATTAAATTTCAAGAACAAAATAATACATGGTTACAAACAAAGGGATGTTTTCAATGCGGTGCAAGTAGATGCATTACGTGCAAATTTTTGAAAAAAACTACGTTTTTCACCTCTTCTATAACAAATAAAACTTATAACATATGGCATTACATTAATTGTAACACCAAAAATGTTATTTACCTCTTAATGTGTACTAAATGTCAAAAACAATATGTAGGTCAAACTGGACGTAAATTGAAAGACAGGATTAGAGAGCATATACTTAATATTTCAAAAGATATGTGTGTTACTCCTATAGCTAAACATTTTGCGGATTGCAATAATAGAAATTTATCTTGTTTAAGTGTGACAGCAATAGATAAAATTATTCCTAATAGTCGAGGTGGTAGTGTCACTTCAGATCTCCTAAAAAAAAGAAGCTAAATGGATCTTTTATCCAGCCACGAGACAACCTAATGGGTTAAACTCAGAATTTGATATCTCTTGCTTTATCTAAACGAAGCCCTATGTATTTATTTATTATGTATTTATTGATGTAAAATAAAAAAAAATGTTTAGATAATAAGTCATAACCCTGACAGTCCATATACTGAATTGATTCCAACATTAACTATAATCCATGGCCTGCTGCAGTGATATCCTAATAAGATTGTTCACTGACTTTAGACAAAGACCAAACCACTCCTGTGTTATATCCGTTTATTGTCCCTAATGTACAGGGCGGGTAGAAATATACACAGTTTGCAATTACTGGGTGGACTCTCATTGCAAAAATCGGCCTGTTATTATGAACACCGTATAAAGTAAAGGCCTATAGTGCCAGACACAAAACACAGTTACTGAGTGGCCCCAATGCCTGTAATGCTATACACAGTATGTAGTCATTGAGTAGCCTGGATAATAACAAGGTGTCAGGGGGCCTAACAGCTCCCAGCGGGAGTAGTCTGGACCAGGGAGGAAGCTTTGGGGTCAAAGTCCAAAATCAAAGTACAGGCAAGGGTTAAAGGGTTAGGCGTAATCAAAAGTCCAGGTAGAGATCAAAAGGCAGGCAGCATACAAATCAGGGTCCAAGTTCAGGCAAGGTCAAGTTCAGGGAAACCTTTCAGGAAGTAGTGGAACTAGAACTCACTAAATTATCAAACGAAGTTAATAAAAATAGAAATACATCGAACTTAAATAAAATAGAATTAAAAGCATTACAAACTCTAAAAAAAGACGAAACTACAGTTATTAAAAGAGCGGATAAAGGGGGATTGGTAGTAGTATTAAATACAGCTGATTATGTGAAAGAGGCAGAGCGACAACTAAGTGATAATACTTCCTATCAGGTACTAAAAGGAGACCCCACAGCACAATTCAAAAGAGAATTGGTAAAGATTGTAGAAAAGGGCCATAACCTAGCAATATTTGGGCAGGATATTAAATCCTTGCTAGTACCAGAAAATCCAATACTACCAATATTTTATCATCTCCCCAAAGTCCATAAAGGAACATTTTGCGCCCAAAGGGAGACCTATAATATCAGGGATCAATTCATTAAATGAAAAACTTTCAGAGCTAATTGATTTATATTTACAACCATTAATAAAGCGACTTACTTCTTTCTTAAGAGACACAAAGCAGGTATTACAAATTTTTGAAAATTTTCAATGGAACCCAGAATATATCTGGGCAACTGCCGATGTAACAAGCCTATACTCCTGTATACACCACGAAAAGGGTCGGCATGCAATTCGATATCACTTGGAACGATATAGTAATTATGACACTGACACTAAAGAATTTATTTTAGAAGCAATTGAATATTTGCTAAAACACAATTATTTTAAATTTGATCAAACACATTACCTTCAGATATGTGGGACCTCAATGGGTGCGAAATTCGCACCCACATACGCCAACCTATACATGGGTTGGTGGGAAGAGAAACACATATATGAAGGTAATATAAAGGACACGGGTGCAATTATTATCTATAAACGCTACATAGATGATTTGATTTTTGTATGGAAAGGAGACGGGAAAACATATCTAAAATATTTAGAAACACTGAATGATAATGATCTAAATTTAACACTAACGGGCACATTTAGTGGCACAAATATACAGTTTTTGGATTTAGAACTGTCCCATGAAAACTGTGAGGTACAGACTACAGTATATCGTAAAAAATGTGCAGGAAATTCGTTGTTGCATGCAGACTCATGTCATCCGAGACATGTATTCCAGGGAGTACCAATAGGACAATTCTGTAGGCTCAAGAGAAACTGCAGTACAGAAGCAGAATTTTTGATTAAAGCTTGTAACCTAAGGGATCAATTCCTACAAAGGGGCTATCGAATGCAAGAATTGGAAAGAGCATTTAAAACAGCTATATCAAAAAATAGAGAGGACCTGCTAAAAACGAAAAATTCAAACAGACACCAAAGAATGGAAAAAACACTATTTATTACCTCATATAGTAGACAATTTACTCAGATAAAACATATAATTAATAAACATATACCAATGCTCTATAATGATAGTAAATTGAGAGAGGTATTAATACAGGGATATAACTTCGTAAGTAGAAAGGCACCAACATTGGGACAAATTCTATCCCCAAGTGAATTTAAAAGAAAAGAAAAGAAAAGTAACTGGTTAGAAGTCAAAGGCACATACTGCTGTGGAGCATCAAGGTGTGTTACGTGTGTACAGATGCACAAGTCAAAAACATTCGTAAGTACAAAAACACAAAAAGAATATAACATTAATTGCTTTATTAACTGCAACACAAGTTATGTTGTGTATCTGTTAACATGCACACACTGCGGCATCCAGTATGTAGGATGCACCACTCGCCCGCTAAAAAATAGAATGTGTGAACATATAAGTCAAATAGGGGCAGAAAGTAGTGCCACTACAGTATCTAGACATTTCTCCCAATGTAATCAAGGAAACGTTTCCTACTTACAAATCCAAGGAATAGACAAAGTGAGAAACTGGAGCAGAGGGGGGAATAAACAAAAAAAACTTCTGGAACTAGAAGTAAGATGGATCTTTTTACTAGACACACGAGAACCCAAGGGGCTAAATATAAGATGGGATGTAAGCTGTCATACGTAAACATAACAAGAAAAGAAACATAAAAAAATATATTAATATATCAGAAAGAGATCTGTAATCATAAACCAGAGAGGAGAAAAAAATGATATTTAAAATAATATAAAAGAAATGATAACGCAAAATAACAGCCCTCCATTCCAACAAAAGTTTCAAAACTACCAAATAATGTTGGAATTTATAAACCTAAAGCTAAACAAAGTAGTAACAAGTAAAACAAATTCATTGAAACAAGTAAAACAAATTTATTGAAACAATTTAGCTTCTAAGAAAAAATACACAAAAGATACATTAAAATATACTACACAATGTTGGTAAAGTTGAGAAAAATACAGATAAATACAAACTTTAAAGGTTACACAGAAAATAATTTATAAGAACTTTATGTAACATAGTAACATTGTAACATAGTAAGTAAGGTTGAAAAAAGACACATGTCCATCGAGTTCAACCTTTTTTTTTTTTATTAACTACCGATCTGCCAGTTGGTCCAGAGGAAGTAAAAAAAAACCCATCTGAAGCCTCTCCAATTTGCCTTAGAGGGGGAAAAATTCCTTCCTGACTCCAAAATGGCAATGGGACCAGTCCCTGGATCAACTTGGACTATGAGCTATTTCCCATAACCCTGTATTCCCTTACTTGCTAAAAAGCCATCCAACCCCTTCTTAAAGCTATCTAATGTATCAGCCTGTACCACTGATTCACTTCCCAGCTCTCCCTGTAACACCCCTTTCCCTCCTCTAATCTCATTGGCTCCCTCCTGTCTGCTGGGAGGAGTTACTGGTGAATAAAGCATCCGACCCTTCCTTGTACCTATCTAATGTATCAGCCTGTACAACTGATTCAGGGAGAGAATTCCACATCTTCACAGCTCTCACTGTAAAAAAACCCTTCCGAATATTTAGGCGGAACCTCTTTTCTTCTAATCGGAATGGGTGACCTTGTGTCAGCTAGAAAGACCTACTGGTAAATAAATCATTAGAGAGATTATTATATGATCCCCTTATATATTTATACATAGTTATCATATCACCCCTTAAGCGCCTCTTCTCCAGCGTGAACATCCCCAATTTGGCCAGTCTTTCCTCATAGCTAAGATTTTCAATACCTTTTACCAGCTTAGTTGCCCTTCTCTGTACCCTCTCTAATATAATAATGTCCTGTTTGAGTGATGGAGACCAAAACTGTACGGCATATTCTAGATGGGGCCTTACCAGTGCTCTATACAGTGGGACCCCCTCCTCCCTTGACTCTATGCCCCTTTTAATACAAGTCAAGACCTTATTTGCCCTTGATGCTGCTGACTGGCATTACTTGCTACAGACAAGTTTATTATCTACAAGGACTCCAAGCTCCGTCTCCATTATGGATTTGCCTAGTGCAGTCCCATTAAGGGTATGTGGATATTTTTACATCCCAGGTGCATGACTTTACATTTATCAACATTGAATCTCATTTGCCACTTAGCTGCCCAGATTGCCAGTTTGTCAAGATCCTGTTGCAAGTGCCACATCCTGGATGGAATTAATTGGGCTGATAGTTTTGTCTCATCTGCAAACACTGATACATTACTTACAACCCCCTCCCCTAAGTCATTAATGAACAAGTTAAATAAAAGTGGACCCAATACTGAGCCCTGGGGGACCCCACTAAGAACCTTACTCCAAGTAGAGAATGTCCCATTAACAACCACCCTCTGTACCCGATCCTGTAGCCAGTTTCCTATCCATGTGCAAACGACTTCATTAAGCCCAACAGACCTTAGTTTAGAAACAGTCGTTTGTGGGGCACAGTATCAAACGCTTTGGCGAAATCCAAATAGATCACATCTACTGCCCCCCCACTATCCAGAATCTTACTTACCACATCATAAAATGCAATCAAATTCTTCTGACATGACCTATCCTTCATAAAGCCATGCTGATTGTTGCTCATAATGCCATTCATTAGGACAAAATTTTGAATGTGATCCCTTAACAAGCCTTCAAATAATTTGCCCACCACAGATGTCAAGCTTACTGGCCTATAATTGCCAGGCTGAGATCGTAATCCCTTTTTAAATATTGGAATAACATCAGCTTTTCTCCAATCCATAGGCACCATACCAGATGACAGTGAATCTGAGAAAATCAGAAATAAGGACTGGTCTAAAACTGAACTAAGCTCTCTTAGAACCCGGGGGTGTATGCCATCAGGCCCTGGAGCCTTGTTTACATTCATTTGTATTAAAGCTTTTTGAATCATATCCTGAGTCAGCCACTGACTAGATTGAGCTGAACCATTCGTGCAGTTATTAAGTGAGCCTGTGAACCCAGACTCCTCTATTGTATACACTGAAGAAAAGAACTGATTTAACACATTTGCCTTATCTGTATCTGTTACAACCATACTGGTACCATTATTTAATGGAGCAACACTCTCAACCTGCATCTTTTTACTATTAATATATTTAAAAAACTTTTTAGGGTTAGTTTTCACCTCCACCGCAATTAACTCTTCATTTCTTTTCTTAGCCTTCCGGATTGCCGATTTACAACATTTATTACAGTGTTTATATTCATTAAATGCAGCTTCTGTCCCTACAGATTTGTAGTTTTTAAATGCCTTTCTCTTCTTTCCCATTAACTTCTTTACTTCTATATTAAGCCACACAGGATGATTCTTAGAGCTTCTACGTTTAGTCCTTAAGGGAATAAATTGAGAACAGTAATGATTTAATATCATTTTAAAGGACAACCATTTCTGTTCTGTGTTTTTAGCTGAAAACCTAATGCCCCAATTAATGCTCTGTAGGGCAGCCCTCAAGGCACTAAAATTAGCTTTTCCGAAATTCATGGTTTTTGTTGCCCCAGTATATTTTTGTTTTTTGCACCAGACATTAAAAGATATAACATTATGGTCACTATTAGAGATGACGCGAACTGTTCGCTGGCGAACTTGTTCGCGCGAACATCGGGTGTTCGCGCTCGCCGGAAGTTCGCGAACGTCGCGCGACGTTCGCCATTTTGGGTTCGCCATTGTTGGCGCTTTTTTTTGCCCTCTCACCCCAGACCAGCAGGTACATGGCAGCCAATCAGGAAGCTCTCCCCTGGACCACTCCCCTTCCCTATAAAAACCGAAGCCCTGCAGCGTTTTTTCACTCTGCCTGTGTGTGCTGAAGAGATAGTGTAGGGAGAGAGCTGCTGCCTGTTAGTGATTTCAGGGACAGTTGAAAGTTTGCTGGCTAGTAATCGTTTTGATACTGCTCTGTTATTGGAGGGACAGAAGTCTGCAGGGGTTTGAGGGACATTTAAGCTTAGGTAGCTTTGCTGGCTAGTAATCTACCTTCTACTGCAGTGCTCTGTATGTAGCTGCAGTGGGCAGCTGTCCTGCTTCTGATCTCATCTGCTGACTGCTGCAATAACAGTAGTCCTTGTAAGGACTGCTTTTATTTATTTTTTTGTTCCAATACAGAGCAGTATCAAGCAGATTACTAGCCAGCAAACTTACTATCATCTGTCCCTGAAATCACTAACAGCTCTCCCCCTACACTATCTCTTCCAAGCACACACAGGCAGATTTTTCAGATACATTTTTGCCCTTGATCCCCCTCTGGCATGCCACTGTCCAGGTCGTTGCACCCTTTAAACAACTTTAAAATCATTTTTCTGGCCAGAAATGTCTTTTTTAGATGTTAAAGTTCGCCTTCCCATTGAAGTCTATGGGGTTCGCGAACCGTTCGCGAACCGCTCGCATTTTTGCGCAAGTTCGCGAATATGTACGCGAACTTTTTTTCCGATGTTCGCTACATCCCTAGTCACTATTACCCAGGGGTTCAATGACTTGCACATTTGCTATAAGTTCTGGCTCATTAGAGATCACTAAATCAAGAATAGCATTTTTTCTGGTTGACTCCTCTACAACCTGTGCTAAAAAATTGTCGTGCAATAAGTTTATAAACTTGTTCCCATTAACTGATCTAGCAGTACCATTGCTCCAGTCAATATCTGGGTAATTAAAATCCCCCATTATCATTACTTTACCTAAACTAGTAGCCTTTTCTATTTGCATTAGGAGCTTTGTCTCTTCCTCCTCACTTACATTAGGGGGTCTATAGCGACGCCTACAATTAATTTGCTGGATTCTTTACAATTGGTGAAGAACTCCACCCATACGACTTCTGCCCCCTCATTTTCTAACATAACCTCCTCCTTTATATGAGCTTTAAAATCCTGCCTAACATACAGACATACCCCTCCTCCTTTTCTATTGCCTCTGTCCCTCCGAAACAAAGTATAGCCACTGATATTTACTGCCCAGTCATGTGACTCATTCAGCCATGTTTCGGCCACACCAATCACATCATATTTTCCTTCCATCACCAGCAGCTCCAGCTCTCCCATTTTACCAGCCAGACTTCTTGCATTTGTAAACATACATTTAATACTGGCACCATATTGAACATATGACATGTGCTCCTCCCTATCCTTAACAGTATCCCCAGCCAAATCTCCTCCCCCATTTTCCCTTTCTTTGCCCACTATCTCATCTAACCTGTCTACCACTGAATCTTTTACTGAACCCTCCCCCCCACACCTAGTTTAAAATCTCCTCCAACCCTCTAGCCATCTTCTCTCCCAAAACAGCTGCCCCATCATCATTGAGGTGCAGCCCATCCCTAGCAAAGAGCCTGCAGCCCAGTTCTCCAAAAACCCCAAACCCTCCTCCCTACACCAATCTTTCAGCCACACATTAATCTCCCTACGCTCCCGCTGTCTCCTTAGCGTTGCTCGTGGCTCAGGTAATATCTCTGAGAAAATTACCTTGGAAGTCCTCACCCTCAGCTTTGAACCTAGTTTTTTAAAATCATTTTTGAGGACTTCACCACCTCCTCTAACTTTGTCATTGGTACCTATGTGTACCCCAACTCCTGGGTCTTCCCCAGCCCCTCCCAATAATCTGTCCCCTCGTTCCACCACATGCCGAACCCTAGCACCAGGCAAGCAGCAGACTGTTGGGCATGTAGGGGCCTTGCGACAGATTCCCCTATCCACCTTTCTAATAATTGAATCCCCTATAACTAGAACCTGCCTTTCCTTCCTTGCACTCCCCCCACCACCCGTATTAGAGCCACTGCCAACCGGGGTGCGCCGAGAGTCAGCCTGTTCCATACACGCCAGTTTGGAGTTTTCCTCCCCAGCATCTTCAGCCAAAACGGCGAATTTGCTGTTTTGGACAAACTGTGGACCAGCCCCCCTACTCTTCTGTCCCCTACTTCCCCTCTTGACTGTCACAAACCTTCCTCCCTCATTAGCCTCCACTGCCCCTTCTCCTCCCCCCGCTCCACTAGCCCCTGCCAGTGGTTGCTCTGCAGCCTCCTGTCATTCCCCTCGTTTGCCCCTCAGTGCTGCAAGTTCCCCCCTTAGAGTCTGCAGCTCAGATTCCAAGATGAAAACCCACCGACATCTCTCACATGTAAATACTGCCTGGAACTGCTGCTCCAACACCACATACATGTGACACACACTGAGTAATACCAGCAAATCCAATCATATTTACACTGGGTACTTACAGTCTCCCAAATGTAATTCCTCACCAACGCCTTAAGGTTTTTAACGCTGCTTAACACTTAATTCACATGCAACACTTGGATCACATGCAACACTCGCTAAGCAGCTCCCACACTCGCTTTGCCTTCACAAGTGTAAGGTTTCAACCAATGTAAAAGAAAATCAAATCTTTAGAACACAACAAATAGTTTTGAAAGAGTTAATAGTTTTTAAGGAGGAAGTACGTCTTAGATGACGAAAGCTTCCAATGCTTTTTAACCCATGTGAATGTAATTGTCATTTAATGCCTATGATTACGTGTGGCAACACACGAAACGCGTTAGGACGATATATGTTTGTGCAATAAAGTAAAGTTTTTTTACCGCTACCTGGAGTCCTGCTGAGTGCGTGCCAAGCTGTCGATTTCTTACCTTGATGTCTCCCCCATGCTGAGGGTTTGGGGCGCAGCACCCGGACCACCAAACAGGAGCGGTGAGTGACCCACAGGTTATTATATTGGAATATTTGAAGCGGAGGGTTCGGGGCAAGTGCACCCGAGCCACTTTGAAACAGCGGTGAGCGAATCTGTGATAAGTGCGATAATTGACCGCTACATAGAAAAGGATTCCAATTTATAATATTAAAGATACGGCGGGTGGTTTGAGCGCTCCTGTCTCCCTTCTCTAATCAGGTTCAGGGAATAAGCAAAGATAATAACACCCAGGTACTCACAATAATTAAGACCTATAATTGCGCATTGACCCAGCATCCAGGGCGCCCTTTTATTTCGAATTTGGCATCACTGCGCCGGCGCCACTGCTACCCACGTGGTAGCACTGGGCACCACCATATTGATTTCAGGGTGGTCCACAGCGTCAAAAGAGCTAAAAAGTCTAGAAATGTAAGTAGCGAGAAGTGGTTTTTGACTTCAGAAAAATGCTCAAGTAGTTTTGAGCTAAAGGGAAGCAGAGGAAAGTGTTTTGCGGCGCAATGTCATATTTAAATAGTGTTAGCTAAGCTCCTTTGTTGATTTTGGTTTCTTTGCGGCGAGATATACAGATGAAAGCCACTTTGGTTTTGTGTGTTTAACACAGAATAGCTGAACTCATTTGAATCAAATATCTCATTTAACACAGAAAATTGTGTCACAGCATCCCATGTGAATAATGATAGTATTGTATTTATTGTGCACAGTAGTGATGGGTGAATAAATTGGCGTCCGTAAAGTCGATCGCACCATAATTGCCACGCATCAACACTATTTTGATGCCCATTGGCTTTAACGTCAGCGTCAAAATTGACGAGAGATACTTTTCAGACGCACATCCAAAATTGGATGCAAGTGTCAATTTTCGAGTTTCATGATTTTTTCCACAAAATTTGCGGGAAAATCGGAGAAATTTGCCCATTACTAGTGTACAGAGAACATTTTATTTTAAGGTCCCCCATAGGCTTCCTGTTCCTATTTTCCCAGTTCAACTTGAATGGCTGCTTCCATGGCTACACAGCAGCTTTATAAAAATAGACTCTATAAGTGTTCCTAAAGCACCATTTTTTAACAGTGCACAGTATTAGCACATTATATTTAAATTAATATAATACACTTTTATTTTTGTTCTATCACTAATTATAATCAAACCTATCACTTCAACACTATATGGCCTATTTACTAAAATAAGTAAAAATACTAATTTTTTAATAGAAACCAACTCGACCTAACTACCAACTATGAATTGTCTTAATTTATCAAAAAGATTTGATTGAAAAAAGCCGGTGCGGGAAAAGTTGTGAATAATACATGGGCCATTTTTCAAATTGTGCAACTTTTTCAAATTTTCAAAAAGCATGGCTTTTTTGGATTCTTGCTAAAAAAGCACAAGTTTTATGAATTATCACACAAAAATCAGTTCTACATGTCCAAAAACTCAGAGAATCATCAAGACAAAAAAAATCTTCTGATTATAAAAGGGTTATCTGCCGTTAACTTCTACATGACTTCAACAGCTTTTAGCTGGAGTATTTTTGAATTCGGAGCATAATAAATCCTAAACAAGTTATGCATTTTTTACCCAGTGAATTTTGGCTTCAAAAAGCCTGACCTGAAAAAGCCACAGCTTAATAAATCAGCCCTTACAAGACAGCAACGCTAACTAGTGCACCACCTTGAAGCATAATGTGGTCTTCTTATTTTTTTTTTATATTTACATTTTTATTTATTTCCAAACATAAAATTACAATATATACCAATTACACAGGTAAAAAAAGAAAACATAAAGAAAAGAGAAAAGAAGAGGAAAAAAAAAAAGAAAAGGAAAAGAGCCTGACTCTGGGAAATATTTACATACATATGTTTACATATTGTTTAACCTTGAGAATAAGTTCTTAGCAAATAAACAGCCTTTAAGATCATGAATCATTATTTGCATACATATATTGCCAGTAACTTGCAATTTTGGAAATCGTCCCCAGCGTTCGCGCTATGGTGCATTCGTAGTTTGCAGTTTGGTTAAGTTCATGCTTGATTATTTGTATTGATGGAATATCTTGAGAATTCCATTTCCTTTCTATTGCTAGTCTAGTTACAAACAATATGTGGTATAATAAATACAATTGAGCTTTATTGTATTGTATTATTGCCGTTAAATCTATTATTCCTAATAATGCTACAGCCGGAGTCAAAGAAATATTCATTTTAGTCATTTTTTGGATCATCTTTTATACCAATTTCCATAGTGTTTGTATAATCGGGCAATGTCACCGAATATGCAAAAAAAACTACATGAGGCACCACAGTTCCTCCAGCATCTATTTAATGTACCATACATCTTGAGTAATTTATTTGGTGTTCAATACCATTGATAACTTAGTTTCCTAGCATTCTCAAGATGATTGGTACATTTAGGGGCATATTTACTAAGTTCTAGTGAAGGATTAGAACAAAAAAAACTTTGAATTTAGACGTTTTTTTTGGTTACTTCGACCATCGAATTAGCTACTTCGACCTTTGACTACGACTTTGAATCAAACGATTCAAACTAAAAAAAATTCGACCATTCGATAGTTGAAGTCTCTTTAAAAAAAACTTAAACCCCCTACTTGTTAGGAAGGTTCCCATAGGCTTTCCTAGGGTTTTTTTGATGGAAGGAAAATCGTTCGATCGATTATTCCTTTTTCAGCTCCTGTTGTAAAATATTTGTGACAAACGAGGTTTCTTTGAATTCCATATAAATGTTGTAAAAGGTTGTTGTAATTTTTGTAGATAAAATTGTGGTAGAGCAATTGGTACAACTCGCATTAAGTATAAAACCTTAGGTAAACATATCATTTTCAGGGCATGTATACTACCAACCCAAGATACAAACATTGTTCTCCATGAAGCAACCTCGTTCCTTATTGCATGTACCAATGGAAAGAAATTGCTTTGTAGCAAGCTATTCATAGTACTTGTAAGGCGCATACCCAAATATATAATCTCATTTTCCTTCCATTCAAAAGGATAGGCCTGTTTTGGATGTGTCATAGAATTTTCAGAAATATTCATTCCCATAGCCTGAGTTTTAATTTGATTCAGCTTATATAATGATACATTGCTGAAATCTTCAAGAATTTGTAATAATGTTGGTACTGCAATTTGCAGATTGGTAAGAAACAATATTGTATCATTAGCATAAAGCCCAATTTTGTGTGTTACATTGGCAATGGTCACAACTTGCAGCATAGAATTATCTCTAATTAATTGAGCCAGTGGTTCCATAACCATTGTAAAAATCAGGGGGGAAAGTGGGCAACCCTGGCGTGTTCCGTTTGTTATGGGAAAACGTTCAGATAGATATCCTCCCTCATTTACATATGTCACTGGATCTGTGTACAAAGCCATAACTGCTGTCCTGAAGTAGGGGGGAAAGTCAAATTTTCACTTTCTGGATATAGCCCCAATGTATACGATCAAATGCCTTTTCGGCATCTCATTGTATAATTTAGTGAGGGGATCTAAGGGGCACATTTACCTCAGGGTGAATATCGAGGGTTAATTAACCGTCGATATTCAACCGTCGAAGTAAAATCCTTTGACTTCAAATATCGAAGTTGAAGGATTTACCGATATTCCTACGATCGAACGATCGAAGGAATAATCGTTCGATCTAACGATTAAATCCTTCGAATCTGAAGATTCGAAGGATTTTAATCCATCGATCGGAGGATATTCCTTCGATCGTTCGATCGTAGGAATATCGGTAAATCCTTCAACTTCGATATTTGAAGTCAAAGGATTTTACTTCGACATTGTCAGGAAATTGTTAGGAAGCCTATGGGGACCTTCCCCATAAGCTAACATTGGCCTCGGTAGGTTTTAGGTGGCGAACTAGGGGGTCGAAGAATTTTTTAAAGCGACAGTACTTCGACTATAAAATGGTCGAATAGTCAAACGATTTTTAGTTTGAATGGTTCGTTTCGAAGTCGAAAGTCATAGTCGAAGTATGAAGTAGCCCATTCGATGTTCGAAGTAGCCATATTCGACCATTCGAAATTCAAACTTTTTTCCTCTATTCCTTCACTCGAACTAAGTAAATGGGCCCCTTAGAGTACCTGAATATATCATTTATAATACAGATGTGAAAAGCCATCTGGGCCTGGTGCTTTCTTGTTGGGAAGTGATTTGATAGCAGCCTCTACTTCATTAGATGTTATCGGAGTTTTAGTTTAATCTTTTTCCGCAGGTTTGAGGGTGGGAATTTTAACAGATGTAAAGAATTGATCTATCAGTTTTATGGTGGATTGGTTCACTTTAGAGTCCTGTTTTAAATTATACAGATTGCTATAAAACTGCGCAAAGGCATTAGCAATCTGAATTGGATTGATCATTTTAGTATTGGTATTAGTTTTAATATGTGAGATATGAGATTTGATCTGCTGCTTTTTCAGTTGTTCAAGCAGAAGATCAGATGCTTTGTCACCTTTATAGTATGTATTGGCTTTTAATTTATAGATGCGTGCTCCATTTTTTTATTTGTTAGATTATTAATCTTATCTTTGAGTTGTAGAATTTGAGAGTAGATTTTTTTTGGGTGTAATTTATGTTTGTTTGTTAACTTTACTAAGTCTGCTTGTAATTGCACTATATTCTGATTCCTAAGCTTTTGTAAGCAGCTGTTTTAATCAGAAAACCTTCTGTGCACACCAGGTATTAATGATATCTGTGTCCTGTATCAGATTAAACCTAAAATAATCTATTATACAATTCTTAATTTTTAGAGATGTCTCAGTATTAGTGATTAACTGATCGTTAAGTCTCCGCGGGGGTTTAGAGTTAGTATCAACATTTAAAGCTGAAGTCAAGGTTATAGGTGAGTGATCCGTCCATGTCATTGTGCCTATGGTAGCCTGATTCAGCTTGGGTAAAGTTGAGTGGGTAATTAAAAACATATCTATATGAGAATAAGATGAGTGTGGATGGGAGTAGAATGTATAATCTCGTTGCATAGGATTGGATATACGCCATGTATCATATAAGTGATATGTCTGTAATAAGGGAGAGAGTGAAGGTTTTTTAGGGGATTTTTCTTTACTTGATTCCCTATCCCATTTACTATCCACTGTGCAATTAAAATGCCTCCAATTATTACGGTGCCTTTTTTACACTGCATTACCTGCTGTAATACCTGTCTGATGAACACAATTTGTCCCTCATTTGGAGCAGATATGTTAACTAGCGTATACCAATTCTCATATAGGGTACCAATAACTATGAGGCATCTGCCCAAGGGATGCACCAGGTATTTATCCAGTTGGAATGGAATTTTCCTATGCAATAACATGGCTACCTCTTTATTTTTTTGTGTATGCTGATGCTGTATAGCATATTGGATACATTTTGTTACCAAAAGTAGGTTGGGCTGATCTTAGAAAGTGGGTTTCTTGCAGCCAAATTATATCAGCCGAGTGCTTAGCCGCCTCTTTAAGTGCTAAGGTTCTCTTAGTTGGCGACTTAAGCCCACGTGCATTCAGAGATTAGCAATTAAGTGCCATACCTCCTTGGAAAATCCAATGCTATAAGTGGATATCCCAGAAAAGATGTTCCAATGTGGTCTTCTTAGTAAGGGATGGGCTGTCACAGATGGTCTTTATACGCTGGGATGTTAATTTTACACTAATCAAATATGGACGTTTGTGTTGCTGCAACAGAAGAGGTGCATAGCGGTCTCATACTATAGAATTAAAATACTCAATCTCCTCAGGATTGCAGGTTCTCACCCAAAAATGCTCCATTCATTGTAGAACACAAGAAACCAATTACGAAATAATTTCTAGATGGTATAAATGCCAGGAAGTATTACACAAAATATATCTAAATGTTTCAGAATTATGTTGGAGGTGTAATAATGAGGTGGGTTCCCCATTACATATCTAGGGCAGTTTTAATCCCTGACTCGATATTGGGAATCAATCTTTAAAATAATTAATTCACTTATTGGTATGAATCTCCAGCTTGACCCCTCTATTGGTATCAACAAAATATAAAAAATCACTTATTAGCGATGGGCGAATTTGACCTGTTTTGTTTTGCCAAAAATTCGCCTCCCGCGAAATGTCACCGACGCCCATTAAAGTCTGTGGGCGTCAAAAAAATTTTTTGACGCGCATCTTTTTTTTTTGATGTACAACGCCATACAAGTCTAAGGCAAAAAAAATTCACGGATCCCTACTTATTGGCTAGAACTGTAATTCCCCAACACTGGAGAACCTCAACACAACCCACCAGTGTCGGACTGGCCTACCGGGATACTAGGAAAACTATGAGGAGCTAGGTATCAGTGGGCCCTCTTGCCTCTAACCATTTCAGGCTATTTCATGGTCATTCGCTATTTCTTTTTGGCAAAAAATGCTTAATAATAAATAGTTTCTGACAGACCAGCTAACGTCTGTGTGAAAATCATAGCCACACATTGAGCTAAAACTTTGCCAGACAGAGGGTCATGTCGGTCAGTGTGACAGAAAAGCAAGTTACAAATGCTGAAACGTACTTTATATACCTATTTTCTAAACTACGTATTTTTGTTTAAACAAGTTGTGAATGCAAAGGAAATTGAAATTGAAATTATTAATAGTAAGCTATAAGTAGCCCATTCAGAAATATGTTGTGTAATAACTAATTTGTTTCTTCTTTGTTAAATAAAGAATATACAAAAAAAATACTGTTATATTATCTGTTTGTTTTTTGTTTTTCTGTGATTCATCACATGCTGCCAGTTAAAAACTGCTTTAATTCTGTAATGTTGTGAATTACCTAAACATCTTGAGAACTTCAAATTCATAGGTCTAAAAGCAAGAACCATGAGCACTGGGCTCTGTATCTGCTGTGGGACTACAACTTCAGCAACTTCCAGCTCAGTCAGTGCAGGGGGAGAGATGTACACACACACTGTATAATAGTAATAGAAATAATGAGATTGATGACAAGAGAACATTTTTGTCCTCAAGAACATGCTTTTTGTGGTAGATTAACTGTCATGAATAGTTTAAAGAAACATTTTGAAAGAAGCTACTTTTATTTCATTTCTTTAACTTAAACCTAGTGTAAATCTCCTTATAAGCATCTGCATATACTTTTGAAGAGCAACTTTAATCTCATTGTTTCTCAGGCTGTATACTATTGGATTGCAAAATGGAGTTCCAACTGTGTATAGAAGGGACAGCATTTTATTTGTGTTTAAGTTATGTTGTTTGGATGGCACCATATAAACTATTATGACAGTCCCATAGTACATACACACAACTATTAAATGGGAGCTGCAAGTGGAGAAGGCTTTGTGTCTTCCTTCAGTAGAGGAGATCCTGAGAATGGCAAGGCCAATGGAAACATAAGTGTAAATGATGAAGCAAAAAGGGAGAATCGTAAAAGGTATGACCAAAATAATCTCTGTTAGTTCCACAGTTTTATAATCTGTGCAGGAAAGTTTAAGAAGAGGGGCAAAATCACAGAAATAATGATCTATAACAAATGGGCCACAGAACTGCAAATTAAATGTCAGAAGAATTGTAACTAAACTCAATATAAGGGCTACACCCCAACAACAAAGACTCATATAGAGGCAAAGCCTGAAATCCATAATGGAGACATAATGAAGTGGGGAGCAGATGGCCAGATATCGGTCATAGGACATGACTGTGAGGATATAAAATTCTGAAGATGCAGAAACACAATAAAAGTAAAACTGTGTGATACAACCAGTAAGAGATATTGTGCCTCCTCCATTCAGTAATAACCACAAGGTATTTGGAGTAATACTGGTACTGAGCAAAACATCAGATACAGACAGCTGGGAGAGAAGGACGTACATGGGAGATTTTAGGCCTAGAAATGTTGTTACCAATGTAATTATAAGAAGATTTCCAAATAATGTGAAAATATAAATCCAGAGAAGCAGAACAAAGAGTAACTTATTTATTGTGGGAGAGTTCTGAAATCCCAGTATAAGGAATGATATACCTGACGTCTGATTCATTTTATGTATTGCCTGGAACCATACAACATCAAGGATAGAACATGCACTATAAAAGGAATTCAAAATAATTTATTAGCATTTCATGTTCTGTGTGTACATTTGTGGAAACAATGAAAAACAGGAGAGCTAGAGCTGATCCTGCACAATCCAGATTAATATATGGAGTTTAGCAGGAATGTAAAATTTGCAGCATTTGCCTTGAGAAAAGGTCCCCTCTGCTAGTCTACATTAATTTTTTGAAACAGATGAGAGCAACAAAGAGCAGCACTATCTTCCAGCTGTGCACAGAATGATTAACATTAAGCAAACCTTCAACCTAATTTATCTATGGCCAATGATGTAGAGCATTAAACTGGTTAGAGTTCAGCACCTACAGTTTATGGGGACATACTAATGAAAGGTGGGTTATTGATAACAGCCAGTGACTAGATAAAGAGGTTGGAAAATCAATTGCCCTGTGCTAAATGTGTATGTATGCAGCCTATGCATCTTCTCTACTGGACCACAGAGCTTCTTGTATTCGCTAATAGAGGAGTCAAAGTAAAAGTCAAGTGAATGTTTCATATATTGGGAAGTTACCTTTAAGGTATGTTGACAATTTCTAAAGGAAAATGAAAGAAAACTGTAGGATGAGCGAAGTCATTCAGCAAAGAGCAGCCATCATTCTATACTGCATGGATAAGGGAATCCATTTGGCATTACAGACATGAGGTTTTTATACCTTTGGAAAGGAACAGAAGATCAATTGTGTAACTGCCCCTGGGACTTGTATAACAGACACTCACAGGAAACTCCCTGGGGGAGAAGGAAATGTTTGTTTATGTAGATAGTTATATCTACAAAATGCAGGACAATTTTTGCAATATGCTGTTGCACCCTAATTCCACAAAAAAACACTATTTTTTTATTTTTGTGAACCACTTACAGGATCTCATTTCTAACATATTTTGTGAGTACACCAAATATTTAGCTTGTTTAAGCAAAGTGATGCTGGAATGGGAAAATATGGAGTTGACTGTTAACATTTGCATTTAAATTAGTTTCTACTTATCGGGTAATTTATTGGGTAATTTATCAAAATCTGAGAAATTCTCACTATTTTCTAAAAATGACTTTTCCCTTATCAATACATTTTTCCAAACATTTCTTCTGAGGGGAAAAACTTACTAAAATCATGAAAAAAATTGTCGGCAAAACCTTCAACTTTTTTAGATTTGATGTCCGAAAACCACAAAATCTTCGGATTATTGAATGAAGCCCAGCTCAGATCAGGATATCAACGAGACATCTGGCATTGACTCAGCAGGTCTGAGATTGAGTACTTTTTTACTTTGACTTTTAACACAATTGGAGGTTAATAGATCTCTAAAAGATTTTAGTTTTTTTTCCTATGAAAAAATGGTCTTGTTGCCCTTTAAAAATCTGACCAAAAAATCGGACTTTAATAAATAACCCTCCTAAATTTGTTTAATCTAACCAAAACTTGAATGTTCAATATATTTTTTAAGTGCAAAAAGTTTGAAAAATTCAAATATATAACTTTGGCATCTAAAAGCTTGCGATGTAGTTCATACAGAAGTCAGTGTGAGCTGTTCTGGAACAAATTTTGTTTTTGCATTTTTGATAAATAGGCCACTAAGAGTAATGCTATACCTGATTTTTTTTAACTTACATCACATAAAAGGTCTAATAAATCATATTTTATATTTTTTATTTTATTAATTTTACTTTCTTTATTTTTTCATCTGTATTGCATTTACATGTTTAATAAAATACTATACAATAATCAAATACTGTTGAAGAATGTTAGAATAATATTGCTGGTGGAATTTTGCTAATATAAATTGCATGAGATTTAAAATCTGGCAGAGAAGGGCATAAATAAGAGATCTTAGTGTCCACATATATTAAAAAAGGGGATAAGTTTATATGGGTTGCACTTACTTTTTCACATGACTGAATATAAAAAAAATCCTAAATAATGTCAATAACGTCAGCCTCTCAGCACTATGCCAGACCTCAATGAATCCTGAAAAATTAAGTAAAGAGGTTTGCAATCACAGAGCTAAGCTCGCTAAGTACCCTGGGATGAAAACCATCTGGCCCCGGACCTTTGTTTATCTTAACATGTTCTAGTCTCTTTTGAATTTCCTCATGTGTGAACCATGCATCATTAGTTGTATTACTAGAATTGGGTCTATTAAGAAGGAAACCTTCATTTACTGGTTCCTCATTTGTGTAGATAGATGAAAAATATGAGTTCAGAATCTGCGCTTTTATTTTGTTTTCATCAACCAGCTGACCCCCCTCTGATACTAAAGGTTCCACCCCTTCCTGCTTCCCCTAAAAACTGATTATTTGAGCAGTGTGACTATTGGATAATAGATTTTGGGCAATAATTATGCTGTCAGAGCAGTTATTTTGTTATTTCATTGATTTCCAGATTTTGTGGTTTTATTGCAATTTTATCACTGCATTATTGTTCCTTATGTATCTTTAGTATAGGTTTGGTGCTTTGGTATAGAAAGCTATATTTTACTTAGTTTGATCCGTCAGAATATATTCTTTCCAAAAAATTTTCTGGGGGACTTTTTACAGTTTGGGGGTCTTACGGCACAGTTAGGGTTCTCTTTTCGGCAGCTTAGTTGGCTAGCGTGAAAATTCATATGCACGTTTTTCATTTGGGGCCCGTACACACCACATACTTTGGTAAATCTATGCATATTGGGCATCAAACTATTCAGTAGACCTCTGACATCCAGATTTAGGGTGATTTTTCTTTGTATGCAAAACATTGTGTGCGATAAATGAGGCAAACTGCAAAATTTTTAGGCGATTTTCAGAAATGTTGTAAAAATCTCTACGTTTAGAAAAGCTTTGCAGTTTGGTAGTTTGGTGTAGAAAGACATCTTTATTTTTGTTGGATTCGTCCGAATGTGTACTTTCCAAAAACATATGGTTTTGGGGGGTCTTTGCTGTTAGGAGGGTCTTGAAGCACATAATATGAAGTCACTTCATGTCTATGTTTACAGAAGGCGAATCGGCAGCGGAGAAAACTCATAAGCATTATTTACATTTGGGGTCCGCACATGCCAGCTGCCTTAGTATATCAATGCATATTGTGCAACAAACTGTACAGTAGTCCCTTGGCATCAGTAGTCCCTTGGCATCAGTATTTATGGTGTTTTACAATTGTATGTAAGAAATTGGGTGAGACAAATGCGGCCAATTGCAATATTTTTAGGCGATTTTCAGAAATGTAAAAACCATTGCTTTTATCGCCAAATTTAGGAAAGGCTTGCGACTTGGTATTTTAAAGTACAAAGACATGCTTACCCAATTTGGATTCGTGGGAATGTGTACTTTCCGAAAATATATGGTTTTCTGGGGTCAACTTACTTTTTTATACTTTTGCAGCCCCCCAAAACTATGTAATTTGAGTTGATTTTTCAATACCTAAAATGACAGACCACATGGGGGTCTTCCTTATGGGGCCCCTATATGCCACGTGCTTGGGTACACCTATACATATTGGGCATCAAACTGTTCAGAGGATCCCAAGCTTTCATATTTGTGGTGATTTCTCTTGATACCTAAAAGTATGTGTGTAATACGATGCTGCAGGTTAGAAATTTTGAGGTGATTTTTGGAAATGTCGCCAAAATCACCAAATTTAGGAATGGTTTGCGGCTTGGTACTTTGGAGTACAAAGACATGCATACCCAATTTATATTCGTGGGAATGTGTACTTTCCGAAAATATATGGTTTTCTGGGTGAACTTCCTTTTTTCTACTTCCCCCCCGAAATGATGTAAATGTGTTGATTTTGCAGTATCTGGAATTGCAGAACTGATAGTTCAAATGAGGTGTCTACATTTTAGGGCCACTATATACCACATGCCTTGGTAAAGCTATACATATTGGGCATCAAACTGTTCAGTGGACCCCAGGCTTTCATATTTGGGGTGTTTTACATTGATAGCTAATGATGTGTGGGAGATATGATGCTGTAAAGTGGAAGCTTTGAGGTAATTTTTCCAAAAAATCACCAATTTCTATAAAACATTATAACTTTAGGAAACAATTGCAACTTGGTAGTTTGAAGTACAAAGATATATTTACCCATTTTGGTTCACCAGAATCTGATCTTTCTAATAATGGGTAGTTTTCTAGGGTAAACCTAATGTTAGCAGAATGTTTGGCCTTGAAATCAGAAGTATGCCGTTTGGGGAGCGGTGCTTTGGAAATTTGGTAGTGTACTGCTTGTAGATTTTGATCTATACAAGTGAGAAATCTCCATAAAACTATATATATTTGGTATTGCCGCATTTCAGGAGACACAGACCTTTCCAAATCAGCTGTGTTCTCGTATATAAAATAAATGATGTTTCTGATACATGTGATTGTTCTTTGTGAAAAATGATTTTTTTTCATTTTATTAGACACTTAGAAGCCTATATTTTTTTACAGAAGTAGAATTACACCAAAATTCTTGCATATTTTGAAGGTTCAGGTTGTCCTGAAAAAACAATATATTGTTTTCCTGGGTAAACTAAAAGACCGCCCCAGGAAAGGCCTTTAAAATAAAAGAGTACAAAATATCTAAAAACTGCTTGGCAGTAGATGTTTGCATCTAGGACAAAATGGCTGGCAGGGAAAGGGTTAAGGGTTATTTCTTTTTTTTTGAAGTGACTTTTTTACCTCCAGCTATAGCGACTTCATGTTTTAAGCAGGTTAGTAGTGTGTAGCATATTACCAAAAGTCTGTAATAGAGACAGGCAGAGCTCATGTATCTAAAATATCTGCCATGGAAAAAACGTCCATGAAATTGAATCCTCACACTGTCACCTGATTTTTGTAATCTACCTATTGTACTGTGCTGAGGTTGTTAATCGGTAATGTGTCATTTATATCAGATATGCTGCTTTTTCTTCCAGTTTAATAAATCCTGTAATATGTTAATGGGAATATATTGAATTAACTGCCTGTTGTGATGTAGGTGGGCTGGTGACCTGTGATGTACCTGAAAGTGCAAGTCCTCTCCTTACGGTTTTACAGCCCCAGACAGGTGGACATTAATAAAACATTATAAAGTTCTGGTGTGTCTGCCTGATGTGTTCAAGTCATTACGCTGCAGTGACTATCCCTACACTGGCTGAGAGTGTTGACCAGAGGGTCATGTCGGTCAGTGTGACAGAAAAGCAAGTTACAAATGCTGAAATGTACTTTATATACCTATTTTCTAAACTACGTATTTTTGTTTAAACAACCTGTGAATGCAAAGGAAATTGGAATTTAAATTATTAATAGTAAACTATAAGTAGCCCAATCAGAAATATGTTGAGTAATAACTAATTTGTTTCTTCTTTGTTAAATAAAGAATATACAAAAAAACTACTATTAAATTATCTGTTTGTTTTTTGTTTTTCTGTGATTCATCACATGCCGCCAGATATAAACTGCTTTAATTCTGTAAAGTTGTGAATTACCTAAACATCTTGAGAACTTCAAATTCATAGGTCTAAAAGCAAGAACCATGAGCACTGGGCACTGTATCTGCTGTGGGACTACAACTTTAGCAACTTCCAGCTCAGTCAGTGCAGGGAGAGAGATGTACACACTTAGGGGGAGATTTACTAAGGGTCGAAGTGAATTTGAGGGAATTTTCAAAGTAAAAAAATTCAAAATTCAAAGTAATTTTTTGGATACTTCGACCATCGAATACGATACTACGACTTCGAATTTACTTTGACTTCGATTCAAAGTAAAAAATCGTTCGACCATTCGATAATCAAAGTACTGTCTCTTTTGACTTCAATAATTCAAGTTAAACCTGCCGAAGTGCTATGTTAGCCTATGGGGACCTTCTACAATCATTTTCTAAGTCTTTACACATTGAATAAAAATCGTTCGATCGATCGCTGAAATCCTTCGAATAGTTTCATTTGAAGGATTTAATCGTTTGATCGAACGATTTTTATTCGATCGCAGGATTGCCAAATTTGCTGAAAAAACTTCGAATTCGATATTTGAATTCAAAGTTTTTTAATTCGATGGTCGAATTTCTATATTTTTTGTACTTCGACCCTTGAGAAATCTGTCTCATACTGCATAATAGTAATAGAAATAATGATATCCATGACAAGAGAAAACGTTTGTCCTCAAGAACATGCTTTTTGTGTTAGATTAACTGTTATGAATAGTTTAAAGAAACATTTTGAAAGGAGCTACTTTTGTTTCATTTCTTTAACTTCAACCTATTGTAAACTCCTTATAAGCATCTGCATATACTTTTGAAGAACAACTTTAATCTCATTGTTTCTCAGGCTGTATACTGTTGGATTGCAAAATGGAGTTCCAACTGTGTATAGAAGGGACAGCATCTTCTTTGTGTTGAAGTTATGTTGTTTGGATGGCACCATATAAACTATTATCAGAGTCCCATAGTACATACACACAACTATTAAATGGGAGCTGCAAGTGGAGAAGGCTTTGTGTCTTCCTTCAGTAGAGGAGATCCTGAGAGTGGCAAGGCCAATGGAAATATAAGTGTAAATGATGAAGCAAAAAGGGAGAATCGTAAAAGGTATGACCAAAATAATATCTGTTAGTTCCACAGTTTTATAATCTGTGCAGGAAAGTTTAATAAGAGGGGCAAAATCACAGAAATAATGATCTATAGCAAATGGGCCACAGAACTGCAAATTAAATGTCAGAAGAGTTGTAACTAAACTCAATTTAAGGGCTACACCCCAACAACACAGACTCATATAGAGGCAAAGCCTGAAATCCATAATGGAGACATAATGAAGTGGGGAGCAGATGGCCAGATATCGGTCATAGGCCATGACTGTGAGGATATAAAATTCTGAAGATGCAGAAACACAATAAAAGTAAAACTGTGTGATACAACCAGTAAGAGATATTGTGCCTCCTCCATTCAGTAATAACCACAAGGTATTTGGAGTAATAGTGGTACTGAGCAAAACATCAGATACAGACAGCTGGGAGAGAAGGACGTACATGGGAGATTTTAGGCCTAGAAATGTTGTTACCAATGTAATTATAAGAAGATTTCCAAATAATGTGAAAATATAAATCCAGAGAAGCAGAACAAAGAGTAACTTATTTATTGTGGGAGAGTTCTGAAATCCCAGTATAAGGAATGATATACCTGACGTCTGATTCATTTTATGTATTGCCTGGAACTATACAACATCAAGGATAGAACATGCACTATAAAAGGAATTCAAAATAATTTATTAGCATTTTATGTTCTGTGTGTGCATTTGTGGAAACAATGAAAAACAGGAGAAAAGGTCCCCTCTGCTAGTCTACATTACATTTTTGAAACAGATGAGAGCAACAAAGAGCAGCGCTATCTTCCAGCTGTGCACAGAATGATTAACATTAAGCAAACCTTCAACCTAATTGATCTATGGCCAATGATGTAGAGCATTAAACTGGTTAGAGTTCAGCACCTACAGTTTATGGGGACACACTAATGAAAGGTGGGTTATTGATAGCAGCCAGTGACTAGATAAAGAGGTTGGAAAATCAATTGCCCTGTGCTAAATGTGTATGCATGCAGTCTATGTATCTTCTCTACTGGACCACAGAGCTTCTTGTATTCACTAATAGAGGAGTCAAGTAAAAGTCAAGTGAATGTTTCATATAATGGGAAGTTACCTTTAAGGTATGTTGACAATTTCAAAAGGAAAATGAAAGAAAACTGTAGGATGAGCGAAGTCATTCAGCAAAGAGCAGCCATCATTCTATACTGCATGGATAAGGGAATCCATTTCATTACAGACATGAGGTTTTTATACCTTTGGAAAGGAACAGAAGATCAATTGTGTAACTGCCCCTGGGACTTGTATAACACAGACACTCATAGGAAACTCCCTGGGGGAGAAGGATATGTTTGTTTATGTAGATAGTTATATCTACAAAATGCAGGACAATTTTTGTAATATGCTGTTTGCACCCTAATTCCACAAAAAAACACTATTTTTTTTATTTTTGTGAACCACTTACAGGATCTCATTTCTAACATATCTTGTGAGTACACCAAATATTTAGCTTGTTTAAGCAAAGTGATACTGGAATGGGAAAATATGGAGTTGACTGTTAACATTTGCATTTAAATTAGTTTCTACTTATCGGGTAATTTATTGGGTAATTTATCAAAATCTGAGAAATTCTCACTATTTTCTAAAAATGACTTTTCCCTTATCAAAACATTTTTCCAAACATTTCTTCTGAGGGGAAAAACTTACTAAAATCATGAAAAAAATTGTCGGCAAAACCTTCAACTTTTTTAGATTTGATGTCCGAAAACCACAAAATCTTCGGATTATTGAATGAAGCCCAGCTCAGATCAGGATATCAACGAGACATCTGGCATTGACTCAGCAGGTCTGAGATTGAGTACTTTTTTACTTTGACTTTTAACACAATTGGAGGTTAATAGATCTCTAAAAGATTTTAGTTTTTTTTCCTATGAAAAAATGGTCTTGTTGCCCTTTAAAAATCTGACCAAAAAATCGGACTTTAATAAATAACCCTCCTAAATTTGTTTAATCTAACCAAAACTTGAATGTTCAATATATTTTTTAAGTGCAAAAAGTTTGAAAAATTCAAATATATAACTTTGGCATCTAAAAGCTTGTGATGTAGTTCATACAGAAGTCAGTGTGAGCTGTTCTGGAACAAATTTTGTTTTTGCATTTTTGATAAATAGGCCTCTAAGAGTAATGCTATACCTGATTTTTTTAACTTACATCACATAAAAGGTCTAATAAATCATATTTTATATTTTTTATTTTATTAATTTTACTTTCTTTATTTTTTCATCTGTATTGCATTTACATGTTTAATAAAATACTATACAATAATCAAATACTGTTGAAGAATGTTAGAATAATATTGCTGGTGGAATTTTGCTAATATAAATTGCATGAGATTTAAAATCTGTCAGAGAAGGGCATAAATAAGAGATCTTAGTGTCCACATATATTAAAAAAGGGGATAAGTTTATATGGGTTGCACTTACTTTTTCACATGACTGAATATAAAAAAAATCCTAAATAATGTCAATAACGTCAGCCTCTCAGGACTATGCCAGACCTCAATGAATCCTGAAAAATTAAGTAAAGAGTAGTGATGGGCGAATTTGCGCCGTTTCGCTTTGCCGAAAAATTTGCGAAATTCGCGAAACGGCGAACAATCCTCGAAACTGCGCCGGCATCTCGTTTGACACCGGCGCCCGTTTTTTCGACGCCGGCGCCCGTTTTTGACGCCACGCCCATTTTTTTCCGCAAATTTTCGCGGGCGTTTCGCGAATTTATTCACTGACGGCGAATTGCGCAAATTCGCGCCTGGCGAATAAATTCGCCCATCACTAGTAAAGAGGTTTGCAATCACAGAGCTAAGCTCGCTAAGTACCCTGGGATGAAAACCATCTGGCCCCGGACCTTTGTTTATCTTAACATGTTCTAGTCTCTTTTGAATTTCCTCATGTGTGAACCATGCATCATTAGTTGTATTCCTAGAATTGGGTCTATTAAGAAGGAAACCTTCATTTACTGGTTCCTCGTTTGTGTAGATAGATGAAAAATATGAGTTCAGAATCGGCGCTTTTATTTTGTTTTCATCAACCAGCTGACCCCCCTCTGATACTAAAGGTTCCACCCCTTCCTGCTTCATGTGTTTACTATTAACATATTTAAAAAATAGTTTTGGATTTTTGTTACTGCTTGCTGCAATATCCTTTTCTATATCAATTTTAGCTTACCTTATAGCTTCTTTGCATGATTTATTGGCCTCCTTGTACCTTATAAATGTTTCGGCTGTACCAGCTAACTTGAAAGCCTTAAAAGCAGGTCTTTTCTTACCCACCTCAACACCAACACTTCTATTGAACCAAAAAGGTTTTGCTTTGCAACGACATTCCTTGCTTACAAGGGGAATATACTGACAAGTAGATTTATTAAGCAGCATTTTAAAGACTTCCCATTTTTGTTCTTTATTTAACCCTGTGAAAAGCATTTCCCACTTAATATGTTGCAGAGATGCCCTTATACTGTCAAAGTTTGCACGTCTGAAATTTAGTGTTTTAGTTACTCCCTTATAGAATTGCTTCTGCAACAGAATCTCAAAGAGACCATGTTATGATCACTATTCCCTAAATGCCCCTCACCCACACAAATGTTAGAGATGAGTTCAGTATTATTAGTTATTACAAGGTCCAAAAGAGAGTTATTCCTATACACATATTTTAACTAGGTGACCCTATTGTAAGGTCCTATGATATTACACACAGTTTACAATAACTGACTGGGCCTGACTGTAAATGATTTTTCATGCCAATTCCCAATATGAAATTATTGAGTGAGCCTGCAAGATTATACAGTCACTGATTGGGCTGGATTATAAGGACATGTGGTGCTATACACAGTATACTTTCACTGAATGATCCTAATTGCAAGGTTGTGTGATGCTATACAAAGCATGATATCACTGAGTAGTAGCTAGGAAATGCTAGAACTGTAATTCCCCAACATTGGAGAACCTCAACACTACCCACCAGTGTTGGACTGGCCTACAGGGATACTAGGAAAACTACGAGGAGCTAGGTATCAGTGGGCCCTCTTGCCTCTAACCATTTCAGGCTATTGCATGGTCATTCTCTATTTCTTTATGGCAAAAAATGCTTAATAATAAATAGTTTCTGACAGACCAGCTAATATCTGTGTGAAAATCATAGCCACACATTGAGCAGAACCTTTGCCAGATTATAATCCTTAATGGACTTTTCCTAACTCCCCTTTTATGTCCTGTCAATTGGTCTGGTCTAGTGCGTTAGCTCCACAGAAGAGGTAAGATGTCTGTAAATGCTGTGATCACCTCAAAAGTTGAGTAAAGTTGATTTTAACCCTTTGCCTGCCAAGCACGTACACCGTACATTCTGGCAGGCAAGGGCTTTAACTGCCAAGCACGTACCTCGTATGTGCTTGCAGTTTAACAGTGGCTTTAGCCACCTCTGCAGAGCTTTAGCAGCATTGACAGCCCCCTGGGCAACAAGGCTGGGGGGCTGTCATGTCGGTCCTTCGACAGGATTGTTGCAGGGCCGACCTAAAAGAGGCAGACACATCAGATCGCGTGTCTGCCTTGCTGCACTGCTTCCTCCTCCTTACTTTGTGTTTCAGCCACACCCACACACTTCCTGTTTGCCGTGACTCTGCAGACAGCTTCTCTAAGAACTCCTCCAGCCATCAGATCACCCAGAAACGGTAAGTTTTACACGCTTACATACACTTACCTACACTTACCTACATTCATACACTCATACTTACTCATATTTTAGTAAAAAAAAATGTTTTTTTTGAGCATTTTCATTTTACACTAATATGCACTTTTATACACTTATATACACACTTATACACTGTCACACAATTCTTGGAAGTGTACACACATGTATACACATTTTATTTTTTTACTTTTTCATTTCACCAATTTGTGTTTTGTACCCCTAAAAACTGTTTATTTCAGTAGTGTGACTATTGGATAATAGATTTTGGGCAATAATTATGCTGTCGGAGCAGTTATTTTGTTATTTCATTAATTTCCAGATTTTGTGGTTTTATTGCAATTTTATCACTGCATTATTGTTCCTTATGTATCTTTAGTATAGTTTTGCTGTTTGGTGCTTTGGTATAGAAAGCTATATTTTACTTAGTTTGATCCGTCAGAATATATTCTTTCCAAAAAATTTTCTGGGGGACTTTTTACAGTTTGGGGGTCTTACGGCACAGTTAGGGTTCTCTTTTCGGCAGCTTAGTTGGCTAGCGTGAAAATTCATATGCACGTTTTTCATTTGGGGCCCGTACACACCACATACTTTGGTAAATCTATGCATATTGGGCATCAAACTATTCAGTAGACCTCTGACATCCAGATTTAGGGTGATTTTTCTTTGTATGCAAAACATTGTGTGCGATAAATGAGGCAAACTGCAAAATTTTTAGGCGATTTTCAGAAATGTTGTAAAAATCTCTACGTTTAGAAAAGCTTTGCAGTTTGGTAGTTTGGTGTAGAAAGACATCTTTATTTTTGTTGGATTCGTCCGAATGTGTACTTTCCAAAAACATATGGTTTTGGGGGGTCTTTGCTGTTAGGAGGGTCTTGAGGCACATAATATGAAGTCACGGGTCTATGTTTACAGAAGGCGAATCGGCAGCGGAGAAAACTCATAAGCATTATTTACATTTGGGGTCCGCACATGCCAGCTGCCTTGGTATATCAATGCATATTGTGTAACAAACTGTTCAGTAGTCCCTTGGCATCAGTAGTCCCTTGGCATCAGTATTTATGGTGTTTTACAATTGTATGTAAGAAATTGGGTGAGACAAATGCGGCCAATTGCAATATTTTTAGGCGATTTTCAGAAATGTAAAAACCATTGCTTTTATCGCCAAATATAGGAAAGGCTTGCGACTTGGTATTTTAAAGTACAAAGACATGCATACCCAATTTGGATTCGTGGGAATGTGTACTTTCCGAAAATATATGGTTTTCTGGGGTCAACTTACTTTTTTATACTTTTGCAGCCCCCCAAAACTATGTAATTTGAGTTGATTTTTCAATACCTAAAATGACAGACCACATGGGGGTCTTCCTTATGGGGCCCCTATATGCCACGTGCTTGGGTACTCCTATACATATTGGGCATCAAACTGTTCAGAGGATCCCAAGCTTTCATATTTGTGGTGATTTCTCTTGATACCTAAAAGTATGTGTGTAATACGATGCTGCAGGTTAGAAATTTTGAGGTGATTTTTGGAAATGTCGCCAAAATCACCAAATTTAGGAATGGTTTGAGGCTTGGTACTTTGGAGTACAAAGACATGCATACCCAATTTATATTCGTGGGAATGTGTACTTTCCGAAAATATATGGTTTTCTGGGTGAACTTCCTTTTTTCTACTTCCCCCCCGAAATGATGTAAATGTGTTGATTTTGCAGTATCTGGAATTGCAGAACTGATAGTTCAAATGAGGTGTCTACATTTTAGGGCCACTATATACCACATGCCTTGGTAAAGCTATACATATTGGGCATCAAACTGTTCAGTGGACCCCAGGCTTTCATATTTGGAGTGTTTTACATTGATAGCTAATGATGTGTGGGAGATATGATGCTGTAAAGTGGAAGCTTTGAGGTAATTTTTCCAAAAAATCACCAATTTCTATAAAACATTATAACTTTAGGAAACAATTGCAACTTGGTAGTTTGAAGTACAAAGATATATTTACCCATTTTGGTTCACCAGAATCTGATCTTTCTAATAATGGGTAGTTTTCTAGGGTAAACCTAATGTTAGCAGAATGTTTGGCCTTGAAATCAGAAGTATGCCGTTTGGGGAGCAGTGCTTTGGAAATTTGGTAGTGTACTGCTTGTAGATTTTGATCTATACAAGAGAGAAATCTCCATAAAACTAAATATATTTGGTATTGCCGCATTTCAGGAGACACAGACCTTTCCAAATCAGCTGTGTTCTCGTACATAAAATAAATGATGTTTCTGATACATGTGATTGTTCTTTGTGAAAAATGATTTTTTTTCATTTTATTAGACACTTAGAAGCCTATATTTTTTTACAGAAGTAGAATTACACCAAAATTCTTGCATATTTTGAAGGTTCAGGTTGTCCTGAAAAAACAATATATTGTTTTCCTGGGTAAACTAAAAGACCGCCCCAGGAAAGGCCTTTAAAATAAAAGAGTACAAAATATCTAAAAACTGCTTGGCAGTAGATGTTTGCATCTAGGACAAAATGGCTGGCAGGGAAAGGGTTAAGGGTTATTTCTTTTTTTTTGAAGTGACTTTTTTACCTCCAGCTATAGCGACTTCATGTCTTAAGCAGGTTAGTAGTGTGTAGCATATTACCAAAAGTCTGTAATAGAGACAGGCAGAGCTCATGTATCTAAAATATCTGCCATGGAAAAAACGTCCATGAAATTGAATCCTCACACTGTCACCTGATTTTTGTAATCTACCTATTGTACTGTGCTGAGGTTGTTAATCGGTAATGTGTCATTTATATCAGATATGCTGCTTTTTCTTCCAGTTTAATAAATCCTGTAATATGTTAATGGGAATATATTGAATTAACTGCCTGTTGTGATGTAGGTGGGCTGGTGACCTGTGATGTACCTGAAAGTGCAAGTCCTCTCCTTACGGTTTTACAGCCCCAGACAGGTGGACATTAATAAAACATTATAAAGTTCTGGTGTGTCTGCCTGATGTGTTCAAGTCATTACGCTGCAGTGACTATCCCTACACTGGCTGAGAGTGTTGACCAGAGGGTCATGTCGGTCAGTGTGACAGAAAAGCAAGTTACAAATGCTGAAATGTACTTTATATACCTATTTTCTAAACTACGTATTTTTGTTTAAACAAGTTGTGAATGCAAAGGAAATTGGAATTTAAATTATTAATTGTAAACTATAAGTAGCCCAATCAGAAATATGTTGAGTAATAACTAATTTGTTTCTTCTTTGTTAAATAAAGAATATACAAAAAAATCTACTGTTATATTATCTGTTTGTTTTTTGTTTTTCTGTGATTCATCACATGCCGCCAGATATAAACTGCTTTAATTCTGTAAAGTTGTGAATTACCTAAACATCATGAGAACTTCAAATTCATAGGTCTAAAAGCAAGAACCATGAGCACTGGGCACTGTATCTGCTGTGGGACTACAACTTCAGCAACTTCCAGCTCAGTCAGTGCAGGGAGAGAGATGTACACACTTAGGGGGAGATTTACTAAGGGTCGAAGTGAATTAGAGGGAATTTTCAAAGTAAAAAAATTCGAAATTCAAAGTAATTTTTTGGATACTTCGACCATCGAATACGATACTACGACTTTGAATTTACTTCGACTTCGATTCAAAGTAAAAAATCGTACAACCATTCGAAAATCAAAGTACTGTCTCTTTTGACTTCAATAATTCAAGTTAAACCTGCCGAAGTGCTATGTTAGCCTATGGGGACCTTCTACAACCATTTTCTAAGTCTTTACACATTGAATAAAAATTGTTCGATCGATCGCTGAAATCCTTCGAATAGTTTCATTCGAAGGATTTAATCGTTTGATCGAACGATTTTTATTCGATCGCAGGATTGCCAAATTTGCTGAAAAAACTTAGAATTCGATATTTGAATTCAAAGTTTTTTAATTCGATGGTCGAATTTCTAAATTTTTTGTACTTCGAAATTCGACCTTGAGAAATCTGTCTCATACTGCATAATAGTAATAGAAATAATGATATCCATGACAAGAGAAAACGTTTGTCCTCAAGAACATGCTTTTTGTGTTAGATTAACTGTTATGAATAGTTTAAAGAAACATTTTGAAAGGAGCTACTTTTGTTTCATTTCTTTAACTTCAACCTATTGTAAAACTCCCTATAAGCATCTGCATATACTTTTGAAGAACAACTTTAATCTCATTGTTTCTCAGGCTGTATACTGTTGGATTGCAAAATGGAGTTCCAACTGTGTATAGAAGGGACAGCATCTTCTTTGTGTTGAAGTTATGTTGTTTGGATGGCACCATATAAACTATTATAAGAGTCCCATAGTACATACACACAACTATTAAATGGGAGCTGCAAGTGGAGAAGGCTTTGTGTCTTCCTTCAGTAGAGGAGATCCTGAGAATGGCAAGGCCAATGGAAATATAAGTGTAAATGATGAAGCAAAAAGGAAGAATCATAAAAGGTATACCCAAAATAATATCTGTTAGTTCCACAGCTTTATAATCTGTGCAGGAAAGTTTAAGAAGAGGGGCAACATCACAGAAATAATGATCTATAACAAATGGACCACAGAACAGCAAATTAAATGTTAGAAGAGTTATAACCAAACTCAATATAAGGGCTACACCCCAACAGCACAGACTCATATAGAGGCAACGCCTGAAATCCATAATGGAGACATAATGAAGTGGGGAGCAGATGGCCAGATATCGGTCATAGGCCATGACTGTGAGGATATAAAATTCTGAAGATGCTGAAACACAATAAAAATAATACTTTGTGATACAACCAGTAAGAGATATTGTGCCTCCTCCATTCAGTAATAACCACAAGGTACTTGGAGTAATAGTGGTACTGAGCAAAACATCACATACAGACAGCTGGGAGAGAAGGACGTACATGGGAGATTTTAGGCCTAGAAATGTTGTTACCAATGTAATTATAAGAAGATTTCCAAATAATGTGAAAATATAAATCCAGAGAAGCAGAACAAAGAGTAACTAGAGATGTCGCGAACTGTTCGCCGGCGAACTTGTTCGCGCGAACATCGGGTGTTCGCGCTCGCCGGAAGTTCGCGAACGTCGCGCGACGTTCGCCATTTTGGGTTCGCCATTGTTGGCGCTTTTTTTTGCCCTCTCACCCCAGACCAGCAGGTACATGGCAGCCAATCAGGAAGCTCTCCCTTGGACCACTCCCCTTCCCTATAAAAACCGAAGCCCTGCAGCTTTTTTTCACTCTGCCTGTGTGTGCTGAAGAGATAGTGTAGGGAGAGAGCTGCTGCCTGTTAGTGATTTCAGGGACAGTTGAAAGTTTGCTGGCTAGTAATCGTTTTGATACTGCTCTGTTATTGGAGGGACAGAAGTCTGCAGGGGTTTGAGGGACATTTAAGCTTAGGTAGCTTTGCTGGCTAGTAATCTACCTTCTACTGCAGTGCTCTGTATGTAGCTGCAGTGGGCAGCTGTCCTGCTTCTGATCTCATCTGCTGACTGCTGCAATAGCAATAGTCCTTGTAAGGACTGCTTTTATTTATTTTTTTGTTGTTTTACTACTACTACTACTACTACTACTACTACTACTACTACTACTACTACTACTATAAGAGCCCAGTGCTATTAGTCTAGCAGTGTTGGGGAGTGGGACTGGTGTGCTAATCTGCTGCTCCTAGTAGTTCAGCAGCACCAACTTTAATTTTTTTTTTTTAATATTCATTCTTTTTTTATTTAACTTTTTTTTTATTTTACTACCGCTGTAGTAGTGTATAAGTTGACCTTTTAGGCATTATTTGCCCTGTAGGCATTTTTTGCCCAGTGTGTTATTCAACCAACTGCTATCTAGCTGTGTGCCCGTGTTCACATTCTGTCTAAATATCCATAATATTACCGTCTCCAGAAAAAACACCGGAGTGACTTTTTTCAAGCAGCCATAATAAATTTTACGTAATCCGTATCCATCGCTGTAGTAGTGTATAAGTTGACCTTTTAGGCATTATTTGCCCTGTAGGCATTTTTTGCCCAGTGTGTTATTCAACCAACTGCTATCTAGCTGTGTGCCCGTGTTCACATTCTGTCTAAATATCCATAATATTACCGTCTCCAGAAAAAACACCGGAGTGACTTTTTTCAAGCAGCCATAATAAATTTTACGTAATCCGTATCCATCGCTGTAGTAGTGTATAAGTTGACCTTTTAGGCATTATTTGCCCTGTAGGCATTTTTTGCCCAGTGTGTTGACCTTGTAGACATTGTTTGCCCAGTTTTTTTGGACGCAGCCACTGAAGCACAGTTGCCAGAAAAAATATGCCATATAAATGCTGAAAATATAAATTTTTTTGGTTGCAGCCACTGAAGCACAGAGGCCAGAAAAATTATGCCATATAAATGCTGAAAATAGTCATTTTTCGCCATACGTTGACCTTGTAGACATTGTTTGCCCAGTTTTTTTGGACGCAGCCACTGAAGCACAGTTGCCAGAAAAAATATGCCATATAAATGCTGAAAAAATAATTTTTTTTGGTTGCAGCCACTGAAGCACAGAGGCCAGAAAAATTATGCCATATAAATGCAGAAAATATGCATTTTTTTGGTTGCAGCCACTGAAGCACAGAGGCCAGAAAAATTATGCCATATAAATGCAGAAAATATGCATTTTTTTGGTTGCAGCCACTGAAGCACAGAGGCCAGAAAAATTATGCCATATAAATGCAGAAAATATGCATTTTTTTGGTTGCAGCCACTGAAGCACAGAGGCCAGAAAAATTATGCCATATAAATGCAGAAAATATGCATTTTTTTGGTTGCAGCCACTGAAGCACAGAGGCCAGAAAAATTATGCCATATAAATGCAGAAAATATGCATTTTTTTGGACGCAGCCACTGAAGCACAGTTGCCAGAAAAAATATGCCATATAAATGCTGAAAATAGTCATTTTTCGCCATACGTTGACCTTGTAGACATTGTTTGCCCAGTTTTTTTGGTTGCAGCCACTGAAGCACAGAGGCCAGAAAAAATTAAACCAGTAGGGTTTGCACCCTAGTTTGTAACGGTGGCGGAGGGAGGAGGACGCTAAAGGACAGCTGTGTGTGGAGTCATGAGGCTTGAAGAGAAGGACAGCTGCATAGAAGTCAGAACAAGTCTTCCGGCGTGCAGTAACCCTCCGAGATCCACCCCTCATTCATTTTAATAAAGGTCAGGTAATCGACACTTTTGTGACCTAGGCGAGTTCTCTTCTCAGTTACAATCCCTCCTGCTGCACTGAAGGTCCTTTCTGAGAGCACACTTGAGGCTGGGCAAGACAAGAGGTTCATGGCAAATTGTGACAGCTCTGGCCACAGATCAAGCCTGCGCACCCAGTAGTCCAGGGGTTCATCGCTCCTCAGAGTGTCGATATCTGCAGTTAATGCCAGGTAGTCCGCTACCTGCCGGTCGAGGCGTTCTTTGAGGGTGGATCCAGAAGGGTTGTGGCGCTGCCTTGGACAGAAAAACATTTGCATGTCTGACGTTACAGACCGGCCAAAGGGCTTTGTCCTTGCAGGTGTGCTCGTGGCAGGATTACTGGCACCTCTGCCCCTGGAATGTTGATGAGTTCCTGAAGTGACATCACCCTTAAAAGCATTGTACAACATGTTTTGCAGGCTGGTTTGTAAATGCCGCATCTTTTCGGACTTGTGGTATGTTGGTAACATTTCTGACACTTTATGCTTGTACCGAGGGTCTAGTAGCGTTGCGACCCAGTACAGGTCCTTCTCCTTAAGCCTCTTGATACGGGGGTCCTTCAACAGGCATGCCAGCATGAAAGACCCCATTCTCACAAGGTTGGATGCAGAGCTATCCATCTCCGCTTCCTCATTATCAAGGACTGCATCATCCACGGTCTCCTCCCCCCAGCCACGTACAAGACCAGGGGTCCCCAAAAGGTCACCACTAGCCCCCTGGGAAGCCTGCTCCTGTTGGTCCTCCTCCTCCTCCTCCTCCACAAAGCCACCTTCCTCCTCTGACTCCACTTCTGGCACCTCTCCCTGCGTTGCAGCAGGTGCCTGGGTTCGTTCTGGTGTTTGCGACCATAAATCGTGCGCTTCCAGCTCCTCGTCACGCTGGTCTACAGCCTCATCTGTCACTCGTCGCACGGCACGCTCCAGGAAGAAAGCGAAGGGTATTAGGTCGCTGATGGTGCCTTCGGTGCGACTGACCATATTTGTCACCTCTTCAAAAGGTCGCATGAGCCTGCAGGCATCGCGCATAAGCACCCAGTAACGGGGGAAAAAAATCCCCAGCTCTGCAGATCCAGTCCTACCACCCAGTTCAAAAAGGTACTCGTTGACGGCCCTTTGTTGTTGCAGCAGACGTTCCAACATAAGGAGCGTTGAATTCCAGCGAGTCTGGCTGTCAGAAATCAAACGCCTGACTGGCATGTTGTAGCGCTGCTGAATGTCAGCAAGGCGTGCCATGGCTGTGTAGGAACGTCTGAAATGGGCCGACACCTTTCTGGACTGGGTGAGAACGTCCTGGAATCCTGGGTACTTGGAGACAAAACGTTGGACTATTAAATTTAACACATGTGCCATGCAGGGCACATGTGTTAAATTTCCCAGTCTCAACGCTGCCAACAGATTGCTTCCATTGTCACACACCACTTTTCCGATCTGCAGTTGGTGTGGGGTCAGCCACCGATCGGCCTGTGACTGCAGAGATGACAGGAGTACAGATCCGGTATGGTTTTTGCTTTCCAGGCACGTCATCCCCAAGACAGCGTGACAACGGCGTACCTGGCACGTCGAATAGCCTAGGGGGAGCTGGGGGTGCACAGGTGTGGAGGAGGAGAAGGAGGACCCAGCAGCAGAGTAAGAAGAAGAAGAGGAAGAAGACGAGGTAGAGAGCGATGGAGGAGTAGAGGTGGTGGCAGAACCGCGTGCAATCCGTGGCGGTGACACCAACTCCACTGTTGTTGTTGTTGTTGAGCTACCCATTCCCTGCTTCCCATTCCCAGCCATTACCAAGTTCACCCAGTGGGCAGTGTAGGTGACATACCTGCCCTGACCATGCTTGGAGGACCATGCGTCAGTAGTCATATGGACCTTTGGCCCAACACTAAGTGACAGAGATGCGGTAACTTGGCTCTGCACATGTTGGTACAGGTGTGGTATTCCCTTTTTAGAAAAAAAATTGCGGCTGGGTACCTTCCACTGCGGTGTCCCAATTGCTACAAATTTGCGGAAGGCCTCAGAGTCCACCAGCTGGTATGGTAAAAGCTGGCGGGCTAAGAGTGCAGACAAGCCAGCTGTCAGACGCCGGGCAAGGGGGTGACAGTCAGACATTGGCTTCTTACGCTCAAACATGGCCTTCACAGAAACTTGGCTGGTGGCAGATGACTGGGAATGGGAACAGGTGGTCAAGGTGGAAGGCGGAGTGGAGGGTGGTTCAGATGGGTCAAGGAGAGCAGAGGTAGAGCAGTAAGATGCTGGACCAGAAGGAGTGTGACTTTTAGTTTGCCTGTTGCCTTTGAGGTGTTGCTCCCAAAGTGCTTTGTGCTTGCCGCTCATGTGCCTTCGCATAGAAGTTGTACCTATGTGGCTGTTGGGCTTACCAAGGCTCAGTTTCTGACTGCACTCATTGCAAATTACAATGCTTTTGTCAGAGGCACACACATTAAAAAAATGCCACACTGCTGACTTTTTGGAAGTCTGCGATCTGGCGGTAACAGTAGAAGTTGGCGGCAATGGCGGGTGCGTTGGCCGGCTGAACACAGGTGCCGATACATGTTGTTGCCCTACTGATCCCTGCGGGCTGGCCTCCCTGCTTCTTCTAAGTCTTATTCTCCTACTGCCTCTCTGACTCTCCGTCTCTCCATCTGAACTACCCTCCTCTTGCTCTCTTCTACTAGGCACCCACAAAACATCAATCTCCTCATCATCATTCTCCTCAGATGCATCAATTTCTTCTGACACATCACAGAAGGAAGCAGCAGCGGGGACCTCCTCCTCCTCCTCATCACTCATCATTATGTCCATCTCTGTCGTGTTCTCTGCCAGAATTAAATCTGGTGTAACGTCCTCATCTCCTTCATCTTCTTCTGCCAATAATGGTTGCGCATTACTCAGTTCAAGAAACTCATGGGAAAATAACTCCTCTGACTCCAGTGAAGATGGGGCACCGGTGGTGGAGGAAGTGTTACGTGGGGTGGCCATAGCAGTGGAGGATGAGGAGGATGTTGTGGTAAAGTTAGAAACGGTAGAGGATGGGGTGTGCTGTGTAAGCCAGTCAACTACCTCTTCAGCATTTTGGGAGTTCAGGGTCATTGGCTTTTTAAAACTGGGCAATTTGCTAGGGCCACAGGATTGCATAGCAGCACGGCCCCTAGCACGGCCTCTGCGTGGCGGCCTGCCTTTGCCTGGCATTATTTTTAAAAAAACAACAACAACAAAAACTCAGTTGGTTTTTCTGGAAACGATAATACACACAGCTAGATGGCAGTTTGAAGAAAACAGTGTGCAAATAATGCCTACAAGATCAACGTATACACTACTACAGCGGTGGATACGGATTACGTAAAATATATGAATGCTGCTTGAAAAAAAGTAACTCAAGTGGTTTTTCTAGAGACGATAATATTATCAATATTTAGACAAAATGTGAACAAGCTCACACAGCTAGATGGCGGTTTGAAGAAAACACTGTGCAAATAATGCCTACAAGGTCAACGTATACACAGCGGTGGATACGGATTACGTAAAATATAAGAATGCTGCTTGAAAAAAAGTCACTCCGGTGTTTTTTCTGGAGACGGTAATATTATGGATATTTAGACAGAATGTGAACACGGGCACACAGCTAGATAGCAGTTGGTTGAATAACACACTGGGCAAAAAATGCCTACAGGGCAAATAATGCCTACAAGGTCAACGTATACACAGCGGTGGATACGGATTACGTAAAATATAAGAATGCTGCTTGAAAAAAAGTCACTCCGGTGTTTTTTCTGGAGACGGTAATATTATGGATATTTAGACAGAATGTGAACACGGGCACACAGCTAGATAGCAGTTGGTTGAATAACACACTGGGCAAAAAATGCCTACAGGGCAAATAATGCCTACAAGGTCAACGTATACACAGCGGTGGATACGGATTACGTAAAATATAAGAATGCTGCTTGAAAAAAAGTCACTCCGGTGTTTTTTCTGGAGACGGTAATATTATGGATATTTAGACAGAATGTGAACACGGGCACACAGCTAGATAGCAGTTGGTTGAATAACGTATGGCGAAAAATGACTATTTTCAGCATTTATATGGCATATTTTTTCTGGCAACTGTGCTTCAGTGGCTGCGTCCAAAAAAACTGGGCAAACAATGCCTACAAGGTCAACGTATGGCAGTTGTTTAAAGAGAACAGTAGATTACTAGCCAGCAAAGCTACCTAAGCTAAAATGTCCCTCAAATCCCTGCAGACTTCTGTCCCTCCAATACAGAGCAGTATCACGCAGATTACTAGCCAGCAAACTTACTATCATCTGTCCCTGAAATCACTAACAGCTCTCCCCCTACACTATCTCTTCCAAGCACACACAGGCAGATTTTTCAGATACATTTTTGCCCTTGATCCCCCTCTGGCATGCCACTGTCCAGGTCGTTGCACCCTTTAAACAACTTTAAAATCATTTTTCTGGCCAGAAATGTCTTTTGTAGATGTTAAAGTTCGCCTTCCCATTGAAGTCTATGGGGTTCGCGAACCGTTCGCGAACCGCTCGCAATTTTGCGCAAGTTCGCGAATATGTTCGCGAACTTTTTTTCCGACGTTCGCTACATCCCTAAGAGTAACTTATTTATTGTGGGAGAGTTCTGAAATCCCAGTATAAGGAATGATATACCTGACGTCTGATTCATTTTATGTATTGCCTGGAACCATACAACATCAATGATAGAACATGCACTATAAAAGGAATTCAAAATAATTTATTAGCATTTCATGTTCTGTGTGTACATTTGTAAAAACAATGAAAAACAGGAGAAAAGGTCCCCTCTGCTGGACTACATTAGTTTTTTGAAACAGATGAGAGCAACAAAGAGCAGCACTATCTTCCAGCTGTGCACAGAATGATTAACATTAAGCAAACCTTCAACCTAATTGATCTATGGCCAATGATGTAGAGCATTAAACTGGTTAGAGTTCAGCACCTACAGTTTATGGGGACATACTAATGAAAGGTGGGTTATTGATAGCAGCCAGTGACTAGATAAAGAGGTTGGAAAATCAATTGCCCTGTGCTAAATATGTATGCATGCAGCCTATGCATCTTCTCTACTGGACCACAGAGCTTCTTGTATTAACTAATAGAGGAGTCAAGTAAAAGTCAAGTGAATGTTTCATATAATGGGAAGTTACCTTTAAGGTATGTTGACAATTTCAAAAGGAAAATGAAAGAAAACTGTAGGATGAGCGAAGTCATTCAGCAAAGAGCAGCCATCATTCTATACTACATGGATAAGGGAATCCATTTGGCATTACAGACATGAGGTTTTTATACCTTTGGAAAGGAACAGAAGATCAATTGTGTAACTGCCCCTGGGACTTGTATAACAGACACTCACAGGAAACTCCCTGGAGCAAAAGAGAAGCTTGTTTATGTAGGTTTTATTTCTGTGAACCACTTACAGGATCTCATTTCTAACATATTTTGTGACCAAATATTTAGCTTGTTTAAGCAAAGTGATGCTGGAATGGGAAAATATGGGGTTGACTGTTAACATTTGCATTTAAATTAGTTTCTACTTATCGGCTTATTTATCAAAATCTGAGAAATTCTCACTATTTTCTGAAAATGACTTTTCCCTTATCAATACATTTTTCCAAACATTTCTTGAGAGGGGAAAAACTTGATAAAATCATGAAAAAATTGTTGGCAAAACCTTCAACTTTTTTGGATTTGATGCCGGAAAACCACAAAAACTTCGGATTATTGAATGAAGGCCACCTCAGATCAAGATATCAACGAGACATCTGGCATTGACTTCTACAGGAACTCGGCAGGTCTGAGATGGAGTACTTTTTTACTTTGACTTTTAACACAATTGGAGGTTAATAGATCTCTAAAAAATTTTTGTTTTTTTCCTATGAAAAAATGGTCTGTTGACCTTTAAAAATCTGACCAGAAAAAAAATCGGACTTTAATAAATAACCCTCCTAGTTTTGGTTTAATCTATCCAAAACTTGAATGTTCAATATATTTTTTAAGTGCAAAAAGTTTGAAAAATTCAAATGTGTAACTTTGGCATCTAAAAGCTTGCGATGTAGTTCATACAGAAGTCAGTGTGAGCTGGTCTGGGACAAATTTTGTTTTTGCATTTTTTGATAAATAGGCCTGTAAGAGTAATGCTATACCTGATTTTTTTTTAAATAACATCACATTAAAGGACTAATAAATTATATTTTATGTTTTTTATTTTATTAATTTTACCTCCTTTATTTTTTCATCTGTATTGCATTTACATGTTTAATAAAATACTATACAATAATAAAATAAAATACTTTTGAAGAATGTTAGAATAATATCGCTGGTGGAATTTTGCCAATATAACTTGCATGAGATTTAACATCTGGCAGAGAAGAGCATAAATAAGAGATCTTAGTGTCCACATATATTAAAAAAGGGGATAAGTTTATATGGGTTGCACTTACTTTTTCACATGACTGAATATAAAAAATTCCTAAATAATGTCAATAATGTCAGTCTCTCAGCACTATGCCAGACCTCAATGAATCCTGAAAAATTAAGTAAAGAGGTTTGGCAATCACAGAGCTAAGCTCGCTAAGTACCCTGGGATGAATACCATCTGGCCCCGGACCTTTGTTTATCTTAGCATTTTAAAGACTTCCCATTTTTGTTCTGTATTTAACCGTGTGAAAAGCATTTCCCACTTAATATGTTGCAGAGATGCCCTTATACTGTCAAAGTTTGCACGTCTGAAATTTAGTATTTTCAGTTCCTCCCTTATAGAATTGCTTCTGCAACAGAATCTCAAAGGAGACCATGTTATGATCACTATTCCCTAAATGCCCCTCACCCACACAAATGTTAGAGATGAGTTCAGTATTATTAGTTATTACAAGGTCCAAAAGAGAGTTATTCCTATACACATATTTTAACTAGGTGACCCTATTGTAAGGTCCTATGATATTACACACAGTTTACAATAACTGACTGGGCCTGACTGTAAAGGATTTGTCCTGCTATACCCATTCTGAAATTACTGAGTGAGCCTGCAACATTATACAGTCACTGATTATAAGGACATATAGTGCTATACACAGTATACTTTCACTGAATGCCCCTAATTGTAAGGTCTGGTGATGCTATACCAAGTATGATATTACTGAGTAGTTCCTAATAACCAGTCTGGTGTAACTAGTATGGAATAACTAGTGGGAATAACTTGTAAAGGTATCACCAGCATTAAGAAACTACATTTATGGATTGAGTATGATGTGGAACAATCCAGAAGGCAGCGCAGACTGTGACTGACAGAAGCACCTGAAATACCTGAATAGTTTTAATCTTTCCTGTAATTCAAAGGAGAACAATCCCCATATTCTGTCCCAGCAATGAATATGCTTGAAACCATTCCTGGGATACAAGTGTTTCCCCAATTCCAGTGCTTAACTTCAAAAGTGAACAAGTGTCAGGGCCAGAGACCTGTAACAAGATCCCCCCCATGCAGGTAAGTGGTTAATTAGCAGTTAATTAGCAGTTAATTAGCTCAGCTGTGACTTAATGGAATCAGCCGGATACTGATCAAACCAAATCTGGATACAATTCCTTAATCTGGAAAATAGATCTGCAGCCTGAGCTGCCCCACAGATATACCAACTTACTGAGGCTTTCATCACCTACAACAAGTTATACACTCACAGTTATCAGCATGGAGGATACATGGATTTCTTACCAGACATCTCTGAGGATAACAGCACTGAGGTTACTGTGGAACAGGCTCTTCAGGTACATGAGGAATTGAGTAGTGACTGGCAATCAGTGGACTTGCACAAGCCAGGAGGTTTTTTTTTTTTTTAAACATGTATACATACCCTATACACAAATATATTGTGTAGTAAGTATATATATATGGCCCTAAAGGGAGACAGGCCCTATAGAGTTAATCTTTTCACCATTTCCTTGGGTTATTGGGTAGAATCCCTGTTACAAAATAACCTTTACAGTGATAGGCTGAGAGATTTGATGACACTGCTCTGACTCACTCCTATATAGTGAGTGCAGGGAGTGGCCACTTCCTCCTCTGGATGCTGATCCAGCTGGATGAGCTCAGGGGGACTGAGTGCAATAGGCCCAGAAGAAGTCACGTGTCCAAGTCGGGGAGCAGGTAACCCCGTGAATGAGGAACAGATATACTAGGGCAGACTTGTCATAGTCTCTCTAGGAGAGAAAGGCAGAGAGGTGAGAGAGAAAGAGCAGCTGAAGCTCCAACGAGGATTTGCAGTAAGGGAGGAGCTTCCCAGAGGCTTTGTGTGTTGCCTCCAGTCAGGGACCTCAGTGAGGAGGGACTGTAGGGTACAAGCTGCTTCCTGACAACTTCCAGGAGGGAAAAGTTGAACTGCAATTGCCTGTGTACTCTCTGTGTGAGCCTGTCTTGTTCTGTGTGACCTCTCAATGTGCTGTTTTCCTCAACTCCTGCGTGACTACTGAAAGCTGTGCTCATTTGCCTCGTGCATAGTAAATAAACCGTTCCTGAACCTCCTGGCGCACAGTAGCCTGGGGGGATGTAGTTGCACTACACCATAGAGGGAACACTTCCACTTAGCCAAGGCCCTGCCCTGGGTGTAAGTCGCATGTAACCCATGCTCTAGTGTTCTAGCTGGTGAATTAACCCCGAGTGGCCCAAATAGGTGTTACATATATATATATATATATATATATATATATATATATATATATATATATATATATATATCTATATATAGTGGTAGCAGAGTCTATAGAACCCATCTCAAAAATACAAAAAACCTTCAGATAACCATTGCACCGCAACCGTTATTCCTATGTACCTGCGCTGCTGCCGTTTAGTAGGCAGATTGGGAGGACACACCTGAGGGGCAATGGGGAAACAGCCGCCTTCTCTGCGAGGCACGGGGCAAAGACACACAGAACCACCAGCGGCAGCCTCTGCCGCAGTCACAAAATGCCAACATTGCCTGCCATAAACAGTAGTGGTAGCCTGTCAAGCCAATATCAGCACTATCCATTATGTAACTGCGACCAGCCACCTCCACCAGTAGCCCAGCGTGCCCCCACCCTGATGTTCCAGGGCATACACAATTACACATACTGCTTTCCCATCAAGCATATCCATTATCTGGTACAGTATCTTGCCTGTACCACTCAGTAGCCCTTGTCTGGAAAACCTTAGAACTTGACTCCCCCTAATGGCCACCTTCTCGTTGAGGCCCTGAGTTGGGTCCCACAGAGAACAAGAAATTTACTGCCTGAGGTCCAAGGCAGAAGAAAAAATAGACACCTGTGTAAGGGAGTGGGGAGGCTTTAAAGTCTTTAAAGGGGAGTTTCTTCTGTCGGGACTCAAGGGGAGGAGCTTACCCACGTGTAGCTGATGTGGAGATGGCCAGGGTAAAAATTGTAGCACATAAAAAATGTTGATGCCCATTGACTTCAACGCATTTCACAAATTTTTCCCAGTTTCATAAATTTTTTCTGAGTTTTGTGAATTTTTCAGTAAACCAAAACTGGACAGATTCGCTCATCACCTACCAACCAACCAATAAATTATTCCAACAGGTGCATGTAAGACTTGTTAAAGGTTTAAGAAAAATCAAAGAGCACACAAGAGTAAGGTGGAGAAGAGGGGGGTGATCACAGAAAAATATGAGAGTTATTGTAATAATGGAAGCACATGAACATAAATCCTGGTAGAATAAGGGAAAATCCTAATGGATAGTGACACGGGAACACATAAACAGAAAATAAAATTGAAAACAGCATGGGACAATAAATATGAATAGAGTAAATAGGGTGTTGTGCATAATTTGAGTTATCAATATATTAAAGGTGCAGGGCTATTCTATAAACTACACATATTAACCAAATCCAAAATGTATAAACATAGCATTCAGTATTAATAAAACATTTTAGAGATAGCACTGTTTTGCCCTGTTCTGTGTGGTACACAGGTATTGCCTCGTTTAGAACCAAGAACCTGAGGTATTCTGGCCATTGTTCCTCTGGGTTGAGCCACAGCAGTTGTATGGTATCAAGTTTTATTAATATCTACTCCTGCCTGTATTCCCTTGGCCATGCCCACAATCTAGCTGCAGTCAATAATCCAATTAATGGGCTATAAGAGAATAGGGAGTGTCAAGATTATGGCACTTCCAGTTGCACATGTTCTCAATCACCTTACACACAGGTTTGGCTAAGACACTAGCACCCCACAGAGCAACCAACACCCCTTAACGCATACAAAACTGCCATCTCTTTAGACTGGTGAGGAAAGTTGCCAAGTTCTATAATGGTTACTGGAACATATACTCTAACTACCAGCAATCAACATATACATAGACTATCAGTTCCATTCAGCATGCAGAGGGATAAGGCTCACAATTAAATACTTTCAGGCAAGGTTTACTTAGAGCATCAAAGACAAAATTATTACATTTTATATTTTTATTATAAAAGGTTTAATAGTGCTATTTAACAAAAAGATGTTAAAAAAAGAGACATACATTAAATATACAATCAAATTTTTACCGCAAAATATAGAATTCCTGGTCCTAGAGGCAAGAAGAAACAAACAGGATGAGCTTCCAATTGAAATTGGTCCTCAGGAGTAAATGCAAGGTTTAGTCAGAAGAGCTGACTATTTATCAATGAGTTCAGGGTATTGGGTAACTGGGCACTCCCCCCTTTCTCAGGAATATAAGGGGGCATGGCCTAGCAGGACAAAGATTGAGTAGGAACTGGTAGTGATGGCGAATTTATTCGCCAGGTGTGAATTTGGTTGGTGGATAAACTCACAAATTTGGCGCAAACATTTGCCGGCGAAAATCTGCTGGCGGGGGTTAACGGATGCCCATTGATTTTAATGGGCACCAGCATCAACTTTTATGCCAGCACCCATTTTGACGCTGTCGAATTGTCACCAACGTCAAAATCGGTGTTTCGTGAATTTCGCTAGATATTCATGGCAAATCGAAATGGGACAAATTCACCCATCACTGGGAACTGGACCATCTGATTAGCTGGGTGCCACAGTGCATCCCTGGGAGAGGAGGAGGATCAAGGGGAGAGCTTGACTTTGGAGCCAAATGCACAGGGTTACAGAAAGAACTGAGAAACTGAAGCCAGAGAAAACCTGAGAGATATGGTATTATGGGATAAGGAAGTTGAAGCATACTAGGCACAGCTCAACACATGGTCATGTGGTGTAATGTCAGATTTTATCATGGGAGTGCTTGGGCAATGGCTAATTGCCATAGAGGCTAGGCAAATGGCTGTGTGGCTGACAGGCAGTCTTTGGCAAGGAATCTATAAAAGGCAAGGCAAAGGGCAATTTAGTTGACAGGCAGTCTTTGGCATGGATTGGAAAGTCCTCTTGTGATTGGTAAACTTTTACTGATATGGAAATGAAGAAGACTTTCTCGGTTTTTCTCTCCATATGGTATTACTGGATAGGGAAGTTGAGGCCTATTAGGCACAGCTCAACACATGATCATGTGATGTCAGATTTTATCATGGGAGTGCTTGGGCAATGGCTAATTTCCATAGAGGCTAGGCAAAGGGCTGTATAACTGACAGCTCTGGTGATAGAAGTGGTTGTTTTTCATGTAGGAGGGTAGTATGTAATAGGCAAAGGGCTATGTTGTTTGGAGGACAGTCTTTGGCATGGAGTGGAAAGTCCTCTTGTGATTGGTCAACTTTGACTGATATGGAAAAGATGAAGACTTGCTCTGTTTTTCTCTCCCTATCGTATTACTGGATAGGGAAGTTGAGGCATACTAGGTACAGCTCAACACATGGTCATGTGGTGTAATGTCAGATTTTGTCATGGGAGTGCTTGGGCAATGGTTAATTGCCATAGAGGCTAGGCAAAGGGCTGTGTGACTGACAGCTCCGGTGATAGAAGTGGTTAGGTCTTCCTATTGTTTTTCATGTAGGTGGGTAGTATGTAATAGCCAAAGGGCTATGCTGTTTGACAGGCAGTATCTGGCATGGAGTAGAAAGTCCTCTTGTGATTGGTCAACTTTGACAGATATGGAAAAGAAGACTTGCTCGGTTTTTCTCTCCCTAAGGTATTACGGGATAGGGAAGTTGAAGTGTACTAGGCACAGCTCAAAACATGGCTATTTGTTGTAATGTCAGATTTTATCATGGGAGTGTGTGGACAAAGGCTAATTGGTTAACAGGTAGTCTTTGGCATGGATTGGAAAGTCCTCTTGTGATTGGTCAACTTTTACTGATATGGAAAAGAAGAAGACTTGCTCGGTTTTTCTCTCCATATGGTATAACTGGATAGGGAAGTTGAGGCCTATTAGGCACAGCTCAACACTTGATCATGTGATGTCAGATTTTATCATGGGAGTGCTTGGGCAATGGCTAATTTCCATAGAGGCTAGGCAAAGGGCTGTGTAACTGACAGCTCTGGTGATGAAGTGGTTGTTTTTCATGTAGGAGGGTAGTATGTAATAGGCAAAGGGCTATGTTGTTGACAGGCAGTCTTTAGCATGGAGTGGAATGTCCTCTTGTGATTGGTCAACTTTGACTGATATGGAAATGAAGAAGACTTGCTCGGTTTTTCTCTCCCTATGGTTTTATGGGATAGGGAAGTTGAGGCATACTAGGCACAGCTCAACACATGTCTATTTGTTTTAATGTCAGATATTATCATGAGAGTGTGTGGGCAATGGCTAATTTCCATAGAGGCTAAGCAAAGGGCTGTGTAACTGACAGCTCTGGTGATAGAAGTGGTTGGGTCTTCCTATTGTTTTTCATGTAAGTGGGTAGTATGTAATAAGGAAATGGCTATGATGTTTACAGGCAATTTTTGGCATGGAGTGGAATGTCCTCTTGTGATTGGTCAACTTTGACTGATATGGAAATGAAGAAGATTGCTCGGTTTTTCTCTCCCTATGGTTTTACGGGATAGGGAAGTTAAGGTATACTAGGCACAGCTCAACACATGTCTATGTGTTGTAATGTCAGATTAAATCATGGGAGTTCTTGGGCAATGGCTAATTGCCATAGAGGCTAGGCAAAGGGCTGTGTGACTGACAGGCAGTCTTTGGCAAGAAATTTATAATAGGCAAGGCAAAGGCTATTTTGTTGACAGGCAGCCTTTGGCATGGATTTGAAAGTCCTCTTGTGATTGGTCAACTTTGACTGATATGGAAAAGAAGAAGACTTGCTCTGTTTTTCTCTCCCTATCGTATTACTGGATAGTGAAGTTGAGGCCTACTAGGCACAGCTTAACATATGGTAATGTGTTGTAATGTCAGATTTTATCATGGGATTGCTTGGGCAATGGTTAATTGCCATAGAGGTTAGGCAAAGGACTGTGTAACTGGCAGGCAGTCTTTGGCAAGGAATCTGTAATAGTCAAGACAAAGGGCTATGTTGTTGAGAGGCAGTCTTTGGCCTGCATTGGAAAGTCCTCTTGTGATTAGTCAACTATGACTGATATGGAAAAGAAGAAGATTTGCTTGGTTTTTCTCTCCCTATGGTTTTACTGGGAAGGGAAGATGAGGTGTACTAGGCACAGCTCAACACATGGTTATGTGTTGTAATGTCAGATTTTATCATGGGAGTGCTTGGGCAATGGCTAATTGCCATAAAGGGTAGGCAAAGGGCTGTGTCACTGACAGCTCCGGTAATAGAAGTGGTTAGGTCTTCCTATTGTTTTTCATGTTGGTGGGTAGTATGTAATAGGCAAAGGGCTATGCTGTTTGACAGGCAGTCTCTGGCATGGAGTAGAAAGTCCTCTTGTGATTGGTCAACTTTGACTGATATGGAAATGAAGAAGACTTGCTCGGTTTTTCTCTCCCTAAGGAATTACGGGATAGGGAAGTTGAGGCGTACTAGGCACAGCTCAACACATGGTAATGTGTTTTAATGTCAGATTTTATCATGGGAGTCAGTGGACAAAGGCTAATTGCCGTAGAGGTTAGGCAAAGGGCGATGTTGTTGACAGGCAGTCTTTAGCATGGATTGGAAAGTCCTGTTGTGATTGGTCAATTTTGACTGATATGGAAATGAAGAAGACTTGCTCGGTTTTTCTCTCCCTATGCTTTTATGGGATAGGGAAGTTGAGGTGTACTAGGCACAGCTCAACACATGGCTTTGTGTTGTAATGTCAGATTTTATCATGGGAGTTCTTGGGCAATGGCTAATTGCCATAGAGGCTGGGCAAAGGGCTGTGTGGCTGACAGGCAGTCTTTGGCTAGGAATCTATAATAGGCAAGGCATGGGGCTATTTTGTTGACAGGTAGTCTTTGGCATGGATTTGAAAGTCCTCTTGTGGTTGGTCAACTTTGACTGATATGGAAAAGAAGAAGACTTGCTCTGTTTTTCTCTTTCTATCGTATTACTGGACAGGGAAGTTGAGGCCTACTAGGCACAGCTCAACACATGGTTATGTGGTGGAATGTCAGATTTTATCATGGGAGTGCTTGGGCAATGGCTAATTGCCATAGAGGCTAGGCAAAGGTCTGTGTGACTGGCAGGCAGTCTTTGGCAAGGAATCTATAATAGACAAGACAAAGGGCTATGTAAAAGTCCTTTTGTGATTGGTCAACTTTGACTGATATGGAAATGAAGAAGACTTGCTCGGTTTTATCTCTCCCTATCGTATTAATAGATAGGGAAGTTGAGGCGTACTAGGCACAGCTCAACACATGGTTTGGTGTTATAATGTCAGATTTTATCATGAGAGTGCTTGGGCAATAGCTAATTGCCATAGAGGCAAGGCAAGGCAAATGGCTGTGTGACTCACAGCTCTAGTGATAGAAGTGGTGGGGTCTTCTTATTGTTTTTCATGTAGGTGGGTAGTATGTAATAGGCAAAGGGCTATGTTGTTTGACAGGCAGTCTTTGGCATGGTGTGGAAAGTCATCTTGTGATTGGTCAACTTTGACTGATATGGAAATGAAAAAGACTTGCTCGGTTTTAATCTCCCTATGGTATTACGGGCTAGGGAAGTTAAGGCATACTAGGCACAGATCAACACGTGGCTATGTATTGTAATGCCAGATGTTTTCATGGGAGTGTTTGGTCAGTGGCTAATTGCCGTAGAGGCTAGGCAAAGAGATGTGTGATTGACAGCTCAGGTGATGGAAGTGGTTGGGTCTTCCTATTGTTTTTCATGTAAGTGGGTATTATGTAATAGTCAAAGGGCTATGTTGTTTGACAGCTAGTCTTTGGCATGGAGTGGAATCTCCTCTTGTGATTGGTCAACTTTGACTGATATGGAAAAGAAGAAGACTTGCTGGGTTTTTCTCTCCCTATGCTTTTACGGGATTGGGAAGATGAGGTGTACTAGGCACAGCTCAACACATGGCAATGTGTTGTAGTGTCAGATTTTATCATGGGAGTGTTTTGGAGTGGCTAATTGCCATAGATGCTAGGCAAATGGCTGTGTGGCTGACAGGCAGTCTTTGGCAAGGAATCTATAATAGACAAGGCAAAGGGCAATTTACTTGACAGGCAGTCTTTGTTATGGATTGGAAAGTCCTCTTGTGATTGGTCCAATTTTACTGATATGGAAATGAAGAAGACTTGCTTGGTTTTTCTCCCCCTATGGTTATATGGGATAGGGAAGTTGAGGCATACTAGGCACAGCTCAACACATGTCTATGTGACAGGCAGTCTTTGGCATGGTGTGGAAAGTCCTTTTGTGATTGGTCAACTTTGACTTATATGGAAATGAAAAAGACTTGCTCAGTTTTTCTCTCCCTGTGGTATTGCGGGATAGGGAAGTTGAGGCATACTAGGCACAGCTCAACACATGGCTTGTGGTGTAATGTCAGATTTTATAATGGGAGTTCTTGGGCAATGGCTAATTGTGATAGAGGCTAGACAAATGGATGTGTGACTGCCAGCTCTGGTGATAGAAGTGGTTGTGTCTTCCAATTGTTATTCATGTAGGTGGTCAGTATGTAATAGGCAAAGGGCTATGCCGTTTGACATGCAGTTTTTGGTATGGAGTGGAAAGACCTCTTGTGATTGGTCAACTTTGACTGATATGGAAATGAAGAAGACTTCCTTAGTTTTCTCTCCCTGTGGTATTACGGGATAGGGAAGTTGAGGTGTACTATGCACAGCTCAACACATGACCATGTGCTGTAATGTCAGATTTTATCACGGGAGTGTGTGGGCAATGGCTAATTGCTATAAAGACTAGGCAAAGGGCTATGTTGTTGACAGGCAGCCTTTGGCATGGATTGGAAAGTCCTCTTGTGATTGGTCAACTTTGACTGATATGGAAAAGAAGAAGACTTGCTCGGTTTTTCTCTCCCTATGCTATTACGGGATAGGGAAGTTGAGGCGTACTAGGCACAGTTCAACACATGTGTTGTAATGTCAGATTTTATCATGGGAGTTCTTGGGCAATGGCTAATTGCCATAGAGGCTAGGCAAAGGGCTGTGTGACTGACAGGCAGTCTTTGGCCAGGAATCTATAAAAGGCAATGCAAAGGATATTTTGTTGACAGGCAGCGTTTGGCATGGATTGGAAAGTCTTCTTGTGAAGTCAAAGTCAACTTTGACTAATATGGAAATGACGAAGACTTGCTTGGATTATCTCTCCCTAAGGTATTACTGGATAGATAAATTGAGGTGTACTAGGCACAGCACAACACATGGCTATGTGTTGTAATGTCAGATTTCCCTGGTTAATATGGCATCATTTACAAGAGGGTAATCTCCACCCCTATATCTGACTGGACAGAGCACCTTCCAAGCAATTAAAGACTTTTAGTCCCTGCCTATATAACCTCGACCCCTCCCCCTTGATTCCTGTCTTTTTTCTTCTGTCCTATACAAAGACTGGCAGAGTGTTTTGAATGGTCCACGGGAATCTGATGATTCACCAAAAACAAAATCAGTCCAGTAGGAAGGTTTTTTCTTAAACCCTTCTTTTTTCCTCCTACTGAAGAGCCTAAAGTGCGTTGCCGATTGGCTTGCTAGTAGGCTATAGTATCAGTGCATGGCAAAAACCTTACCTGTTGGTATAGGGTGCGTGCACGCAAAAGGAAGGATCAGCTGGGTAGCTGAATCAGAAATCAGCGCGAGAGGACGCGTGCCAGTGGAGTGACGCGAACACGCTGATGTCATCTAAGAGGAGGAGCTGGACGCACGCTTGCGTGTCTGAGTCCTTGTGCAGAGTTCACGGCAGTGACATAGAGGACAGAACCGGAGCGGTTACAGGTATTTCTTGTTAAGCAACGAGCAGTCTTATCAGCACATACAACGGATGATGTAACAATATCTTTTACAGCAGGTCATGGATTCTCGGCATTCACACAGCCCAGAAGCAGTGAGCAGAGAGGAAAGGAGGTGGGCCATCAATTTAATATTAAAATGAAGGGTGTTTTTTTCTGGTTAGGAAGGGAATAATTTTTTTTTTTTTTATTTTATTTATTTTATTAGTGTGTCTTCCCCAAGAAGATCAAGGGAAAGGTTGAGATGTGCAGCATGTGACAATCCACCGGTCAGGCATTAAAAATTTTGAGCAGCCTGTTCAAAAAAGCTGTCTGGGGAAAAGACAGCAGAATCAGTGGATATTATGGCATGGATCAAGGAGGCAGTTGCAGAAGGCATAAGAGAAGCCTCAAAGCAATCCACTACAAGTCAATCACGGAAAAGAGTGACAGAAACAGAATGTCTTATTAGGGAGGAATCTCCTGTAAGAGAATCCTCTGCGGGCGAATTTTCAGAGGATGAAGAGGAGAATGTTACTGAACAGTTCTCCACATTTGATTTCGCATTTGTAGATCCATTAGTAAAGGCAATAAGAGAGGAATTAAAATTGCCAGAAATACAAGAGCCACAGCCCTCCACTAGCAACCCCTTTAAGGTTCTCAAGAGAGACAGATCTACTTTCCCGTTGCATGAAGTAATCAAAGAAATCATCACAACGGAGTGGGGTAAAGCTGATGCAAGATTTACTATACAAAGTAAAATCCAGAGATTATACCCGTTCTCTTCAGATCAGGAAAGAGTATGGGAGAAGCCACCAAAGGTGGATGCAGCTGTAGCCAGACTCTCCAGAAGGACAGTCCTACCAGTGGATGACATTGCTTCTTTTGCAAATCCAATGGATCGCAAAATGGAGAATATCTTAAAGAAGAATTATTTGGCAACAGCAGCATCATGCAGGCCAGCGATAGCCCTAACATCTCTATCGCGAGCAATGCAATCCTGGATGCATAATATTGAGAAATCCCTCAAGCAAGGAGTGGATAGAGAAAACATCATAAGATCCTTATCTGACATGAAGCTAGCTACAGACTTTGTAGCAGATGCATCCATTGATCTGGTGAAGACCTCTTCAAGAGCCTTAGCTCTATCTGTTTCAGCTAGAAGAGCCTTATGGCTCAGAGCTTGGAATGCGGACAAGGCCTCAAAAGCAAACTTATGCGGGATGCCATTTGAAGGGGAGATGCTTTTTGGTTCAAGACTAGAAGATCTTATTAAAAAAGTTACAGGAGGAAAAAGTGTATTCTTACCTCAGGAGCGTAGGCAAGGTTCTGCATCAGAATTTTTTCAAGAAAGACAAAGGCAGTCATTTGGTAATAGATCGTCCTTTAAAGAACAAAGATCATACAGACCGGGGAGAGAGTATACTCAAAATCAAAGCTGTAGAAGAGGTCAGGCAGCTACATCAAGAGCGGGAAGAGGAAAGAGCTCTTTCACAAGAAATTCTAAAAAGTATTTCTGAAACAATGGCAGCCCAGATCAAAAACATCCCCAGGAGGTTAACAACATTTCAGACGGTCTGGGCAGAGTCAATTTCAGATCACTGGGTGATGGATACGATAAAAAGAGGATATTTACTGGAATTTCAAAGGCTGCCACAAGGAAAGAATTTTGTGGTATCTCAAATGCCGAAGGACAGGAAAAGAAGAGAAATATTGTTCGATTATCTGGAAAAGTTAGAGACACAAGGAGCAATTACGTTGGTACCAAAAGAGCAGAGGAAAACAGGGTTTTACTCTCCGATCTTCATGATCACGAAGAAGTCAGGAGACTTCAGACCAATACTAGACTTAAGAAGATTAAACAAATATCTAGTAGTAAAATCGTTCAAGATGGAGTCTTTATTTACGATTATTCCACAGATCAGACCAGAGGATTGGATGCTTTCCATAGATCTAAGAGATGCATACTTGCATGTGCCAATCACCACCTCACATCAGAAGTTTCTTCGCTTTGCAGTAGGGTACCACCGACATTACCAATTCACTTGCCTACCGTTCGGCCTAGCTACATCACCGAGAGTGTTTTCAAAGATACTTATAACACTAATAGCAGAGTTGAGGAAACAGGGGATAGCTATTTATCACTATCTAGACGACATTCTGCTATTGGCAAGAGATCCAGGAATTCTTTCGCAGCACAGAGACCATGTGATATGGTATCTACAAAAACACGGTTGGGTGATAAACTGGGAGAAGAGTCAGCTGTCCCCTTCCCAAGATTTGGTGTATTTAGGAGCCAGATTTCGTACAAGATTGGCCATGGTAACAATTCCGGAAGAGAAAAAACAGAGGATAAAAGAGGAAGTTGCCCAGATGATGGACAGGACAACGTGTACAGCAAGGCAATATATGAGTGTCATGGGTCTCCTGACCGCTACAATACCAATGCTACAGTGGGCAAGATGGAACATCCGAATACTTCAAAGAAGCTTTCTCAATCAATGGTGTATAGAAGACCAAGACTGGAATCAGAAGTTATGGGTTACCCAAGAGGTAAAGAACTCATTAGACTGGTGGTTGAGGACAAAAAATCTGTCAAAAGGAAAGAGATTAGGGGACATCTCTTGGGAAGTGATGACAACAGATGCCAGTTCAACAGGTTGGGGAGCATACTGGAGAAAGGAGGTGATGCAGGGAAGATGGTCCAGAGAAGAAGCTTTGCTTCCAGCAAATATCAGGGAGCTAAGGGCGGTGAGATTAGCCCTACAGAATTTTGGTCACTACTTAAAAGGAAAATCTCTACTAGTCAGAGTGGACAACATAACAGCGATGTCCTACCTAAAGAAACAAGGTGGGACGAGGAGTATACAATCGATGGAGGAGGTTACACCAATAATATCGTGGGCGCAGGACAATCTGGAGGATTTGTCAGCAATGTACGTGCCAGGCAAGGACAACAAGATAGCAGATTTCTTAAGTCGAAGTCTACTAGACAGACACGAGTGGGAATTGAATCACGAAGTGTTCAAGACAATTGTCAGCAAGTGGGGCCAACCAGTCTTAGACCTTATGGCAACGAGAAAAAACAGGAAAGTAAATCAGTTTTATTCAAGATTTTACGATGCAGAAGCGGTAGCAACGGATGCATTAGCACAGGATTGGAGTATAGGTCTCCTATATGTTTTTCCACCAATTCCACTAATTTCGGCGGTACTAAGGAAGATCAGACAGGATCAGGCGAAGGTGATTCTAATTGCACCAGAATGGCCGAGGAGACCTTGGTATCCATTGCTCAAGAGGATGTCAGTGGACAATTCAATGAGGCTACCAGTGATTTCACGCCTACTAGTCCAAGGACCAGTAGAGCACCCACAGGGGAGTGCATTAGCCCTCAGGGCATGGTTTTTGAAAGGAACAGATTAGCAAAATCTGGATTGCCAACAAGAGTGGTAGAGACCATGCTAAGTTCTAGAAAAAACTCTACAAATAGAAGTTACCAAAGAACTTGGAGAGTATTTATAGAATATCTTGGAGAAAAAGGCATAGAGGTGGAAAAGATGTCAGTAGCAAATATACTGGATTTCCTACAGAGAGGTCTTGATAGAGGTCTAAGCATGCGAACCTTAAAATCTCAAGTATCAGCAATCTCAGCCTTTACTGGTAAAACCTGGGCTTATGAATCAGCTATGAGACAGTTCATGGCAGCCATCTTCAGATTACGACCTCCTAGAAAGAATGTGGTTCCCTCATGGGATTTACAGATGAAGCCACTTGGATTTGTGAGTTAAATGCGTCATGACTCAGGGGTAATTGAAGAAACTGTGTTATCTTAAGTCATCTTAACTCATTTAATGCATTTAACCTTTTCATTAGCATACCAAAGCTCCATTGTTCACAATGGTGAATGCTTTAATTAGATGGGATGTTGTGACGCAGTTTTCTGTGTTAAATGAGATAAATGGGATATCTGTGTTTAGTTATTCTGTGTCAAACAGACAAACCAAAGTGGCTGCATCTGTACCATTGGTCCTGAATGCTTTAATGGAAGAACCGTTTGAGCCAATGCAAGACGTATCTGATACATTACTCACTTATAAGACAGTTCTTCTTATTGCAGTAACATCGGCAAGAAGAGTAAGTGAATTAAGAGCTTTATCAGCACAAGAACCATTTACAGTTATTCATTCAGACAAAGTTATTTTGAGAATGAATCCTTCTTTCCTGCCAAAGGTTTTAACATCTTTTCATTTAGACACGGAGATAGTGCTCCCTTCATTTTTTCCAGAGCCAAGCTCTAGTCAGGAAGAGAAATGGAATACTCTGGATCTTGTCAGATGTTTATCCATATATTTACAAAGAACTGCTGCATGGAGAAAATCCCAACAATTATTTGTGATCCCTGCAGGAATGAAAAAAGGTCAAGCGGCAGCCATCTCAACGATAAGTAGATGGATAGTAACAGCTATCCAAAAAGCTTACCAGGCAAAGGGAAGGAAAGTTCCAGAGGGGATTAAGGCACACTCTACCAGAGCGGTTAGTGCTTCATGGGCTGTTGATGCACACAAATCTCCAGAGGATATATGTAAAGCGGCAACATGGAGTTCGTTTTCAACATTCTTAAAACATTACCACTTGGACGTGAGGTCAACGTCAGAGTCGAGATTTGGACAAGGAGTCCTAAGTGCAGTTCAAACTGCTTGAAGCTTAAATAAAATATCTTTTTGGCGTGCACAATAGAGTGACGTTGTCTTTTAAAAAACCCTCCCTGTATAGAATTGCTTCTCAGATCCCTCTTGTTAATGATGCCATATTAACCAGGGAAAAAAGAAAATTATTACATACTTACCGAAATTTTCTTTTCCTGGTTAATAGATGGCATCATTTACAAGACCCTCCCTGTGAGGCTTAATTATAAGACAGGAATCAAGGGGGAGGGGTCGAGGTTATATAGGCAGGGACTAAAAGTCTTTAATTGCTTGGAAGGTGCTCTGTCCAGTCAGATATAGGGGTGGAGATTACCCTCTTGTAAATAATGCCATCTATTAACCAGGAAAAGAAAATTTCGGTAAGTATGTAATAATTTTCTTTTTTTATCATGGGAGTTCTTGGACAATGGCTAATTGCCATAGAGGCTAGGCAAAGGGCTGTGTGACTGACAGGCAGTCTTTGGCCAAGAATCTATAATAGGCTAGGCAAAGGGCTATGTTGTTAACAGGCAGTCTTTGGCAAGTAGTGGAAAGTCCTCTTGTGATTGGTCAACTTTCACTGATATGGAAATGAAGAAGACTTGCTCGGTTTTCTCTCCCTTCCCTATTACGGGATAGGGAAGTTGAGGCGTACTAGGCACAGCTTTACACATGGCTATGTGCTGTAATGTTAGATCTTATCTTAGACTGACATTTCCAATGTGATTGCTTCTCGGACTTTGGTCTTTGCATGGCCTGTTCTACTCAGCCTTGAGTCCCTTCCCATAGGGGTTGGGCTCTCGCTGCTATTGGGTTTATGGCAGTTCCAGCAAAATCTCAAGAGGACCCAGCTCTCGGCCCTCCCGTTACTCCTTAAATGGTTAGTGGGCTGCTGCTATAGGGAAACAGGCATGCTCTGGTGAGAAGGCAATCCTTTGATGGCGAATGATGGCATCTGATGTTCCTCCTGATGCTCCCCAGACAGTTTGGCTGTATGTTCCAGAGGAAAAGAAACAGACGTGGGGATTGATGCATATCCAGAAGAAGATAATCGAGGGGATTCTTGGTATGACGCATGATTCCATTTTTTGCGTCCAATCCTTTCCCCAGCAAGGATTTTTTGACGTTACCTTTTGTACCGTGAATGAGCTGCATACCTGCTACCAAAGGTATTTGGAGATTGGAGAGCATGCTGACTTGGAAGGAATCCGTTTTGTGATGTACTGTGCAAGACAAAGAACACCAGTTATGGGACATATGTTTAATCCTTTCGTGAGGAATGAAGAGATTCATGCCTTTTTACGGAAATACTGTAGTTATGTATCACCTGGTGAAAAACGGAATAATGTTTTTGGGACCTTTAATGGTCAGAAAAGTTTCTGGGTTGAGTTTGAACGGGACCCAAATGGTGTTGGTGGTTTGTGCCATCCTCCCCAGTCCTTTTCCATTGGAGGTAATAAAGGCTTTTTGTGTATTACCCAGGACAACCAACTTTTGCCAGAGTTGTTTTAATTTTGGCCATAAAAAAGAGGACTGTACAATTGGTCAATGCTGTAGAAACTGCTGGAAACCTGGGCACAAGACTGCTGAGTGCCAGATGGGAAGAAAATGTCACCTATGTAGCTGAGACAGCATCTCGCGAGACAATGTCCAAAAGTAAAGTCTTATGCGGCAGCAGTTCGCGGCCCTTCTTTGGAGATGGAACATGGAACAGGTGAGACTGAAAGCAAAGATTTAGAGATTGTGGAGCCTGTTTCACCATTAAAAGAGGATTCAAGGGATGTTCCAGAGGTAGTCCCTGATCTATTAAGCGCGGAAGGTGAAAACCCAGAAAATATTTTGGTTGAAAATGCTGAAAATCCTGGTGAGATGGAAGTTGACAAACTCTCCCTTAAGAGAAAGAGTGATCAGGAGAGCAACACTTCTACTCCATGGACTAATGACTTTTCCAGCTCAGAAGTAACAGGTGGTGAATCTTTAGCAACCATTGATTCTGATTCATCTGTCCAATCTGCTGCCTTTTTGGAAAAGAGAGAGTTGATGAGTTTACTTGATCTTTTTTTTTTCAGAGACAGAGACTGTTATTTCTAAATCAAAAAAGAAAAAAGAAGATGCTGTCCAAAAAATGCAAGGTACTAGGGAAGCTCAAATGGCTGAGCCAAAAACAAGTGCCAGAACAAATGCTAGAGGGATGGCAAAAAAAAAGAACGATACATGATGAAGTTGTTTTGTGTTTTTTCCTTTATTTAAATATGCAGCTCTCTGAATAGGTTCTATGAATGTGAGGAGCATTAAGACTTTGCATAGGAGAACTGCAATATTGAAAAATTTGTCATCAGTAGTGATGGGCGAATTTGCGCCGTTTCGCAGAAAAAATCGTGAATTTCGCGCGAAATTCACGAAACGGCAAAAAAATTTAGAAATGGCATTTTTGACACCGGCATCCATTTTCGGGAAAAAAAATTTGACGCTGGCGAATTTTTTGACGCAAATTTTCGCGTTTTTCTTTAAAAAGGTGTTTGGAAAGAGAACAAATATGGTGAATGTGCTTGGAAAAAATGGGGAGTTGGTACAAGGGAACCATGACGTTTTGAATGTAATAAGAGGGTTTTATAATGATTTCTATACAGAGAAAGTGCAAGATAGATCTATAGAAAAAGAATGCTTAGAAGAAATTGAGTGTTGTTTGGATGATTTGGAATAAGAAATTTTAAGTAAGGATATTTCAAAAAGTGAGTGTGATGAATGCCTGAGGAGTATGAAGAAAGGTAAAGTTCCAGGCAGTGATGGGCTGTCAGTGGAATACTACTGTGCATTTTGGCATTTAATAGGGGAAAGTGTGTATGAAGTATGTAAGAATGTTTTGGAAATGGGTCAAATGTCAAAAAGTATGAAAGAGGGTATTATTGTTTTGTTATATAAGAAGGGAGAGAAAAGCGATCTGAGAAATTGGAGACCTATATTGTTATTAAATGTAGAATATAAGCTGATAGCTAAGATTATTGCAAATAGGTTGAGAGATGTGGTTGAGAAAATGGTGGGAGTGGAGCAAGTATGTGCAGTCCCAGGAAGGCAGATAAGGGAAAGTTTGATGTTGTTACGTGATGCAATCTGGTATAGTAGAGAGAGAGGAGTGTCTGTGGGGTGGTAGCTGTGGATTTTGAAAAAGCTTTTGATCGTGTAGTGCATGAATTTATGTTTAGGGTGTTAGAGTGTATGGGTGTTCCAGAGAGGATGATGGGATGGATCAAATGTTTGCATAAAGAGATTGTAAGTAAAGTGCAGGTAAATGGGTTTTTGAGTGAGGAAGTGGATGTGCGTATAGGTGTGAGGCAAGGATGCCCACTATCTCCAGTATTATTTATTTGTGTGATTGAACCTTTGATGTGTATGTTAAGTAAAGATAAATTAGTAAGGGGAGTGGAAATACCTGGTAGTGGCGGAAGAGACTTGAATGTTATAGGCAATATGGATGATGTAACTGTAATATGTAAATCAAATGTGGGTTTGAGGAGAGCAAAGATGTTGATTGAGATGTTTTGTATGGCAAGTGGTTTTAAATTAAATGTAGAAAAGAGTGTATATAAGGTGTTTGCAATCCATGTTAAAGACTGCCTGTCAACATACACCAAAGTCGTCTTGTGATTGGTCAATTTTGACCGATATGGAAATGAAGAAGACTTTGCCGGTTTTTCTCTCCCTATGGTATTACGGGATAGGGAAGTTGAGGCTTACTAGGCACATGTCAACACATGGTAATGTGTTGGAATGTTAGCTTACATCATGGGAGTGCTTAGACAGTGGCTAATTTGATATAGAGGCTTGGCAAAGGGCTATGTGACTGACAGTTCTTGTCATTGAAGGCTGTGGATCTTCCTATTCTTTTGTATGGCAGGGAGGCGTCTATAGTAGGCAAAGGGCTATGTTGTTGACAGGCAGTTTTTAACATGGATTGGAAAGTCCTCTTGTGATTGGTCAATTTTTACAGATATGGAAATGAAGAACACTTTGCCGTTTTTTCTCTTCCTATGGTATTACGGGATAGGGAAGTTGAGACTTACTAGGCACATGTCAACACATGCTAATGGTTGGAATGTTAGCTTACATCATGGGAGTGCTTAGGTAATGGCTAATTTGCCATAGAGGCTAGGCCAAGGGCTATGTGACTGACAGCTCTTGTCATTGAAGGCTGTGGATCTTCCTATTCATTTGTATGGCAGGGAGGAGTCTATAGTAGGCAAAGGGCTATGTTGTTGACAGGTAGTCTTTAACATGGAATGGAAAGTCCTCTTGTGATTGGTCAATTTTGACCGATATGGAAATGAAGAAGACTTTGCAGGTTTTTCTCTCCCTATGGTATTACGGGATAGGGAAGTTGAGGCTTACTAGGCACATGTCAACACATGGTAATGTGTTGGAATGTTAGCTTACATCATGAGAGTGCTTAGGCAATGGTTAATTTGCCATAGAGGCTTGGCAAAGGGCTATGTGACTGACAGCTCTTGTCATTGAAGGTTGCCGATCTTCCTATTCTTTTGTATGGTAGGGAGGAGTCAATAGTAGGCAAAGGACTATGTTGTTGACAGGCAGTCTTTAACATGGATTGGAAAGTCCTCTTGTGATTGGTCAATTTTGACCGATATTGAAATGAAGAAGACTTTGCCGGTTTTTCTCTCCCTATGGTATTACGGGATAGGGAAGTTGAGGCTTACTAGGCACAAGTCAACACATGGCTATGTGTTGGAATGTTAGCTTACATCATGGGAGTCCTTAGGTAATGGCTAATTTGCCATAGAGGCTAGGCAAAGGGCTATGTGACGGATAGCTCTTGTCATAGAAGCCTGTGGGTCTTCCTATTCTTTTGTATGGCAGGGAGCAGTCTATGGTAGGCAAAGGGCCAAGTTGTTGACAGGCAGTCTTTAACATGGATTGGAAAGTCCTCTTGTGATTGGTCAACTTTGACTGATATGGAAATGAAGGAGATTTGGTGGGTTGTTCTCTCCCTATGGTATTACGGGGTAGCGGTGGTGTCAAATTGTCATAGAGTCTAGGCAAAGGGCTATGTTGTTGACAGGCAGTCTTTAATATGGATTGGAAAGTCCTCTTGTGATTGGTCAATTTTAGACAGATATGGAAATGAAGAAGACTTTGCCGGTTTTTCTCTCCCTATGGTTTACGGGATAGGGAAGTTGAGGCTTACTAGGCACATGTCAACACATACTTATGTGTTGGAATGTTAGCATACATCATGGGAGTGCTTAGGCAATGGCTAATTTGCCATAGAGGCTAGGCAAAGGGCTATGTGACTGACAGCTCTTGTCATTGAAGGCTGTGGATCTTACTATTCTTTTGTATGGCAGGGAGGAGTCTATAGTAGGCAAAGGGCTATGTTATTGACAGGCAATCTTTAACATGGTTTGCAAAGTCCCCTTGTGATTGGTCAATTTTGACCGATATGGAAATGAAGGAGATTTGGTGGGTTGTTCTTTCCCTATGGTATTACGGGGTAGCGGCGGTGTCAAATTGTCATAGAGTCTAGGAAAAGTGCTATGTTGTTTAAAGGCAGTCTTTAACATGGATTGGAAAGTCCTCTTGTGATTGGTCAATTTTGACCGATATGGAAATGAAGGAGATTTGGTGGGTTGTTCTCTCCCTATGGTATTATGGGGTAGCGGCGGTGTCAAATTGTCATAGAGTCTAGGCAAAGGGCTATGTTGTTGTCAGGCAGTCTTTAATATGGATTGGAAAGTCCTCTTGTGATTGGTCAATTTTGACCGATATGGAAATGAAGAAGACTTTGCCTTTTTTTTCTCTCCCTATGGTAATACGGGATAGGGAAGTTGAGGCTTACTAGGCACATGTCAACACATGATTATGTGGTGGAATGTTAGCTTATATCATGGGAGTGCTTAGGTAATGGCTAAATTGCCATAGAGGCTATGCAAAGTGTTATATGACTGACAGCTCTTGTCATAGAAGGCTGTGGATCTTCCTATTTTTATGTATGGCAGGGAGGAGTCTATAGTAGGCAAAGGACCAAGTTGTTGACAGGCAGTCTATAACATGGATTGGAAAGTCCTCTTGTGATTGGTCAATTTTGACCGATATGGAAATGAAGGAGATTAGGTGTGTTGTTCTCTCCCTATGGTATTACGGGGTAGCAGTGGTGTCAAATTGTCATAGAGTCTAGGCAAAGGGCTATGTTGTTGACAGGCATTCTTTAATATGGATTGGAAAGTCCTCTTGTGATTGGTCAATTTTGACCGATATGGAAAGGAAGAAGACTTTGCCGGTTTTTCTCTCCCTATGGTATTACGGGATAGGGAAGTTGAGGCTTACTAGGCACATGTCAACACATGGTTATGTGTTGGAATGTTAGCTTACATCATGGGAGTGCTTAGGCAATGGCTAATTTGCCATAGAGTCTAGGCAAAGGGCTATGTGACTGACAGCTCTTGTCATTGAAGGCTGTGGATCTTCCTATTCTTTTGTATGGCAGGGAGGAGTCTATAGTAGGCAAAGGGCTATGTTGTTGACAGGCAGTCTTTAACATGGATTGCAAAGTCCTCTTGTGATTGGTCAATTTTGACCGATATGGAAATGAAGGAGATTTGTTGGGTTGTTCTCTCCCTATGGTATTATGGGGTAGCGGCAGTGTCAAATTGTCATAGAGTCTAGGCAAAGTGCTATTTTGTTGACAGGCAGTCTTTAACATGGATTGCAAAGTCATCTTGTGATTGGTCAATTTTGACTGATATTGGAATGAAGGAGATTTGGTGGGTTGTTCTCTCCCTATGGTATTATGGGGTAGCGGCGGTGTCAAATTGTCATAGAGTCTAGTCAAAGGGCTATGTTGTTGACAGGCAGTCTTTAACATGGATTGGAAAGTCCTCTTGTGATTGGTCAATTTTGACCGATATGGAAATGAAGAAGACTTTGCCGTTTTTTCTCTCCCTATGGTAATACGGGATAGGGAAGTTGAGGCTTACTAGGCACATGTCAACACATGATAATGTGTTGGAATGTTAGCTTACATCATGTGAGTACTTAGGCAATGGCTAATTTGCCATAGAGGCTAGGCAAAGTGCTATTTGACTGACAGCTCTTGTCATAGAAGGCTGTGGATCTTCCTATTCTTATGTATAGCAGGGAGGAGTCTATAGTAGGCAAAGGGCCAAGTTGTTGACAGGCAGTCCTTAACATGGATTGGAAAGTCCTCTTGTGATTGGTCAACTTTGACCGATATGGAAATGAAGGAGAATTGATGGGTTGTTCTCTCCCTATGGTATTACGGGGTAGCGGCGGTGTCAAATTGTCATAGAGTCTAGGCAAAGTGCTATGTTGTTGATAGGCAGTCTTTAACATGGATTGGAAAGTCCTCTTGTGATTGGTCAATTTTGACCGATATGGAAATGAAGGAGATTAGGTGGGTTGTTCTCTCCCTATGGTATTACGGGGTAGCGGCGGTGTCAGATTGTCATAGAGCCTAGGCAAAGGGCTATGTTGTTGACAGGCAGTCTTTAATATGGACTGGAAAGTCCTCTTGTGATTGGTCAATTTTGACTGATATGGAAATGTAGAAGACTTTGCTGGTTTTTCTCTCCCTATGATATTACGGGATAGGGAAGTTGAGGCTTACTAGGCACATGTCAACACAAGTGTTGTGGGTGGCCCGTGGAAAAAAAGGGATTGAAGTGTTAGGTGTGATTTTTGGAGAGGATTTGTATGAGAAGGATAGTTGGGAACGAGTGCATAATAAAATAAAGAAAAAAATTGACTTCTGGGCTTTAAGGTCTTTAACTATAGAAGGAAGGAAGGTAATTAAAGCAGTATTGTTACCAATTTTGCTATATATAAGTTGTGTGTTTCCGGCTCCGGATAAATGTTTGAAAAAGATTATAAGACTAATTTTTGTGTTTTTGTGGAATTCTAGGATGGAAAAACTGAAGAGAGTAAAAATAACAAAGAATAAGAAGAATGGGGGTAAAGGTTTGATGATGATTGAAAGATTTTTGGCAGTAAAGTATGTGAGTATATGTGTAAATGTAAGTAGAAAAGAGGGTCTGGAAGGTTGTATGGTGAGATATGCGGCTGGAAGCGTTTTGTGAAAGTATGGCCTGGGGGTGATAGATTTGAGAAAGCCAGTATGTTTTAAGGTACCCTGGTTTTATGTTAGGATGGAAAGGTGTATAAGGAGCAATCATTTGGAAGGTGTTGGTGTGGAGGAGTGGCGTGATAGTAAAAGTGTGATGAAGATTATTGAAGCAAAAGAAGAAATAGAAGTGATTGGAGGTTTGACTGTTGAAGAAAGTGAAATGGTGTGGAGCTTGGTTAAAGAAAAATCTCTAATAAATAGACAGAAGGACTTGGCTTGGATGGCTGTGCATGGATGTTTGCCAACCCGTGAATTTCAGAAAAAAAGAAGTCTAATCGAAAGTAAAATATGTGAGAGAGAGGGGTGTGGGAGGAATGAAAATATTCCTCATGTGTTTTGGGAATGTCTGTATGCAAAAGAAGTATGGTGGAAAATGGGAAAGATGATTAAAGGCCTAACGGGTGTACAACTTTTAACATTTCACATGATGTTATATGGTTTATGTGACATTAATAAAAAACAAAGTCAAATATTATGGTTAATAGTTAATTACATAAAGGAAGTTTTGTGGGATGTCAGAAACATTTTGGTCTTTAATAAAACTGTGATTACAGTGGATGAATGTGTAAATATGATCCGACGAAAACTTTTTCTTTACGTTTTAAGTGATCAAAATAGATTGGGAACAGTAGATTCTGAAGGTATATGGAAATACAAAAAGTGGAAGTTCTGGATTTGAAATGATGAATTAATTTTGTCCTTTTTCTCTGTAGAAAACTTCAAGTTAAAATGATACATTGTTGATTGTACTAAAAGAAATGCAACATGATTTTGTAACATTGATGAAGTTTTTGAAGTTTTGTTTGTTATGTTGTTTTATGAAAAAAAAAGTTCTTGGGCAATGGCTAATTGCCATAGAGGCTAGACAAATGGCTGTGTGACTGACAGCTCTGGTGATAGAAGTGGTTGTGTCTTCCTATTGTTATTAATTTAGGTTGTCAGTATGTAATAGGCAAAGGGCTATGCTGTTTGACATGCAATCTTTGTTATTGGGTGGAAAGACCTCTTGTGATTCGTCAACTTTGACTGATATGGAAATGAAGAAGATTTGCTTAGTTTTCTCTCCCTGTGGTATTATGAGATAGGGAAGTTGAGGCGTACTATGCACAGCTCAACACATAGCCATGTGCTGTAATGTCAGATTTTATCATGGGAGTGCGTGGACAATGGCTAATTGGTATAGAGACTAGGCAAAGGGCTATGTTGTTGACAGACAGTCTTTGGCATGGATTGGAAAGTCCTCTTGTGATTGGTTAACTTTTGCTGATATGGAAAAGAAGACTTGCTTGGTTTTTCTCTCTATGGTATTATGGGATAGATAAGTTGAGGCATACTAGGCACAGCTCAACACATGGCCATTTGTTGTAATATCAGATTTTATCATGAGAGTGCTTGGGCAATGGCTAAAATCCATAGAGACTACACAAAGGGCTGTGTGACATAGCTCTGGTGATAGAAGTGGTTGGGTCTTCTATTGTTTTTCATGTAACTTAGTAGTATGTTAAAGGCAAAGGGCTATGTTGTTGACAGGCAGACTTTGGCATGGATTGGAAAGTCATCTTGTGATTGGTCAACTTTGACCGATATGGGAATGACGAAGACTTGCTCAGATTATCTCTCCCTAAGGTATTACGGGATAGATAAGTTGAGGCATACTAGGCACAGCTCAACACATGGCTATGTATTGTAATGTTAGATTTTATCATGGGAGTTCTTTGGCAATGGCTAATTGCCATAGAGGCTAGGGAAAGGGCCGTGTGACTGACAGGCAGTCTTTGGCACAGAATCTATAATAGGCAAGGCAAAGGGCTATGTTGTTGACAGCCAGTCTTTGACATTGAGTGGAAAGTCCTCTTGTGATTGGTCAACTTTCATTGATATGGAAAAGAAGAAGACTTGCTGGGTTTATCTCTCCCTAAGGTATTACGGGATATATAAAGTGAGGCGTACTAGGCACAGCTCAACACATGGCCATGTATTGTAATGTCAGATTTTATCATGGGAGTTCTTGGGCAATGGCTAATTGCCATAGAGGCTAGACAAATGGCTGTGTGACTGACAGCTCGGGTGATAGAAGTGGTTAGGTCTTCCTATGGTTTTTCATGTAGGTTGGTAATATGTAATAGGCAAAGGGCTATGCTGTTTGACAGGCTGTCTCTGGCATGGAATATAAAGTCCTCTTGTTATTGGTCAACTATGACTGATATGGAAAAGAAGAAGATTTGCTCGGTCTTTCTCTCCCTATGGTCTTACTGGGTAGGGAAGATGAGGCGTACTAGGCCCAGCTCAACACACGGTAATGTGTTGTAATGTCAGATTTTATCATGGGAGTGCTTGGACAATGGCTAATTGCCATATAGGCTAGGCAAAGGCCTGTGTGACTGACAGCTCCGGTGATAGAAGTGGTTAGGTCTTCCTATTGTTTTTCATGTAGGTGGGTAGTATGTAATAGGCAAAGGGCTATGCTGTTTGACAGGCAGTCTCTGGCATGGAGTAGAAAGTCCTCTTGTGATTGGTCAACTTTGACTGATATGGAAAAGAAGAAGACTTGCTCGGTTTTTCTCTCCCTAAGGTATTATGGGATAGGGAAGTTGAGGCGTACTAGGCACAGCTCAACACATGGCTATGTGTTGTAATGTCAGATTTTATCATGGGAGTGAGTGGACAAAGGCTAATTGAGGTTAGGCAAAGGGCAATGTTGTTGACAGGCAGTCTTTAGCATGGATTGGAAAGTCCTCTTGTGATTGGTCAACTTTGACTGCCTGGAAATGAAGAAGACTTGCTCGGTTTTTCTCTCTATATGGTATTACGGGATAGGGAAGTTGAGGCATACTAGGCACAGCTCAAAACATGTCCCTGTGTTGTAATGTCAGATTTTATGATGGGAGTGCTTGGGCAATGGCTAATTGCCATAGAGGCTAGGCAAAGGGCTGAGAGATAGCAGGTAGAATGTAGAAAGAGCTCCCAAAATAGAGGTAGAGATGGAAAAAAAACTATCACAGATATTCAACTAGTAAATTTACAGACAAAAAAGAAAATATACCAAAGGGCATGGTCCCACCCACTGATTTATGCTACCTTACAGATATGGTACAAAAACAGGGACCTACTTTCATACCCCCCATACAAACTGTAAACTTTGATGAGTAATCCAGACTGTATACCAAGTCCAGATCCAAGTTTGTTTTTGGGATGGAGACACTTATGGGCAGATTTATCAAAGGTTGAATTTCAAATTCATGTGAATTTTTTTTACTCTAATAAATTTGAATATACTCACAACTGGAATGGGAGGTTATTTAAGAAAAAAATAGAATGTCTAATATTCTATCTAATAGTCCTGACCTGAAAATTCAAATTGAATTTGAATAGAATTGAGCTTTCCTCAGAAAAAAAAAATTGAATGTCAGGAATGCAATTAACATATTCAGATGGTTCAATGGACTTCTGCTATTGACTTGTAAATTCATTTTAGGTGGCAAATTTCAAATTAGAACTGTGTCCATGGTTAAACTGTGATAAATCTCACAATTTACATTTGAATTCGGGGATTAAATTTTGAATGAGTGGATTTTGTCACCTAAAAATAACTCAAAAATTTGAATTTGAATTTACTATTTGACCCTTAATAAATTTGCCCCTTAGAATAGAATTAGAAGATTTATAAGGAATAAGAAGGTAATACTGTTCAAGGACATTCAAAAAAGATGGGAACAACATTCTAGAGATGTATAGGGCTGCATCTCTACATTCAAGATAAACAAACAAATGAATTCGAAAGAACTCCAACTGATAGGGGAAAATTATTGAACAACCCAGAGATATTGCAAGACCTCTAAACAAAATGTATCAGTATCATGACCTGTATTTCCACATGTCTGAATGCCCTTAGGGGTGCAAAACGCGTAGAGTATATGGAGATGCTGATATATTTTTAACTTTTCTACAAATAAAATTATTTTTTAACTGAATTCCTTTGGTCCTGTGGATCTGTTTTGAGTGCTGGTCAGCTCTGCTTCCATATTCGTTGCCGTATTTCCACAAAGCCTGGGGGGAAAATCCATACAATTCCAGAAAAATTATGGTTAAAGATCTTTAAAACAACACACAGATCTTCTAGAGCTATTACAATAAAAGACATGAACTACAAATTTACCCATAGATGACACTATACACCAGCTAAATTACACAAGATGTACCTTAACAGCTGAACTCACTGATGCAGAGGCAATAAACATGTGATAAGCAATGTGTAATGCAATCTCAATTACAATCAATCCCAATCAATGCAGCCTCTTAACAGTGGTGAACTTCAACAACCCATCAACAGCTGCTAAGCCAAACCTGAACTGAACACCTGTGGACAGAAGCTTTAGGAGAACCCTGTCCAACTCAGTTAAAGAGATATAGTCAGGCCTTGGTTGGTCAATAAGCAGAAGGCCCTTGTACCATTTCACAGGTACTTATACTGACTGTATCAGCTTCTGAGATGAGGCCGATGCAATGAAACAATAAGATGCATATATGACTACCAATGATCTACCAACCATCTAACACCACTGTTGATCAAATGAAATTTAGATAATATGTCTGTCTTAAAAGATTTTTTTTGGGCGTATGAATATAAAAAATGGGATAAGGAAATGAAAAACGAATTTTCCTATATTGTTTCTGCTGCTTACAGAGTAAAATAAAACTTCATAAGGAGATTTCATTTGATATAAATGTCAGTAGAGCAACTTTAATGCCACTGTTTCTCGGGCTGTATATAATTGGTGTTCCAAGTGTATATAGAAGAGACAAAAATTTTATTGATATTGAATTTACTTCCCTTGGATTGTACCATATAAACTGTTCTGAGCATGCCATAGTATGTGCATGTGCAATGTGTCTTCCATTGGTAGAGGAAATCCTGAGAATGGCAAGGCCAATGGAAAAATAAGTGTAAATGATGAAGCAGTTCCACAGCTTTATAATTCGAGCAGGAAAGTTCAAGAAGAGGGGGAAGATTACAAAATAATGATCTATAACAAAAGGGCAACAGAACTGTAAATTAAACATGAGAAGATTAATAACCAAACTCCACATATGGGCTAAGCTCCAACAGCAGACACATGTAGAAACAAAGTCTGAAATCCATAATAGAGACATAATGAAGTGGAGAGCAGGACATGACTGTGAGCAGAAAATATTCTGAAGTAAAACTGTAAAAAGCAACTAGTAGCAGATATTGTGCCATCTTGGTTCAGCAATAATGAGAGCAAATTTGGAGTAAAACAGCCAGAGACAGTTGGGAGAGAATGACGTACATGGGAGCTCTCAGGGCTGATGATTAAAACATTTCCAAATAATGTCAACATATAAATCCAAACCATTGGGTTTTATTAAATCTCAAAAAAAGATTTTTTTTCATTGTGTTTTTCCTTTAAAAGTCCAACCAGAAAAAAATGGACTTTAATAATTAACCCCCTTATAATTGAGATTAAAATGACAAATGACTATGATCAATCTTGAACACTCATGTAGGGAAAAATGTCATTTAAAAAGATTGCTTTTTTGCCAAGGTCAATTTGAATTGTGATAAAAGGTGTCCTCAAATTTTGATTAATGTGCTGCTTACTTTAAATTCTGCTGAAAACAGTATATTTTTCTTTAGAATGTTTTTCTAAAACAACCACATAAAATAGTAACAAATTAGTTTTTTCAAGATGTTGACTGGATGCAGCATGAAGACAGTGAGGGAATATGAAAATATAAATGCATGTTATTACAGAGCTCTTCTTCTCTTCCAATTTTAGCTCCTATTATCATACCATTTTTAGGGATGGGCGAATTTGACCCGTTTCGCCAAAAATTCGCCGCCGGCGAAATGTCGCAGACGCCCATTAAAGTCTATGGGCGTCAAAATAATTTTGTCGCGCGGCGAAATTATTTTGTTGCGCGTCCCTATCCATTTTGGCTTCATGAAAATCATTTAAAATGATGCAGTTGTGAAATGTATAGGGAAAATATCCCCCCTTTTAAACATGAGCTCATTCAGTTGGACTTATGTAGAAATTATGTGTGTTATTTTGACACTATTCTGATTCCACAGACTGAAAAAAAGTTCATTATTGTTGCAAAAAAGTTAATTATAAATGAACCTGTGGTGGAAGGACAAATTATTTAGTCAGCACTTATACCTTCCAATTTACTTCAATCTGGTGCAAGTCTCACAGTTTCCACCTTCAACTTGTTTGCCAAATTTTACATCATAGACAGCACCATTTCTTTTCTTTAAAAATTGAGACATGGGCTCTGACCCAAACAAACGGCAATGTTTTAGACCACCATCAGTCTTTAATCAAGCCTTATAAAAGACTGGTGCAAGACCTACAGGTTTCTGTAGGATGCTAGAACTCCAGCATAGAGGTAACCTGCTTTTTGGAAGGGTAAGGTGTTGACTGGTGTCTTGGGCACCTTTGCATCTCAATATTAATATAGTGTTTTGGGCTTAAGTTCCCTGCTGCCTCTTACTGTAATTAAAGTATTTGGGGCATCACTACCCTCTGCATCTCAATGCAAATCACGAATTAAAGATGTGTGTTAATATGCTTGGAAGTCACAGTACCAAAAGTGTATGCATGGCCTTTACTGAACAAACAAATTCAGAAAGCTTGAAGATATTTGCATATGGTTAGCTTTTCAACAACGTGTTTTTGCAGAGTAACACCTAAACCATACTGCTGTTTTATTGATCTACTATTACCTAAGAGTAATAAAACTGATAATAAAAAGATTAATTATATTTGGCACAATCCCCCAATCAATTTAACTGATGCAAGGAAAACAAATAAATCCTGCACCAGCAAGGATCCCAAGTCAAGTTTTAGGAAAAGCCCACTGGTTGAAAGCTATGGATGAGTGAATATACAGTATATGGTGGTAGCCCAGACATTAGCACTGTTACTCTGTGTTCCTGTGTTCAGTTCTGACCAAAACACTAATCACTTGAGATGAACTTACTTGGTAAAGCACTGTGTGAATAGTGATGAGCAAATCTATCCTATTCACAAAACTATAGAAAAATTAGCAAAACCACAAAAATGCATTGAGGTCAATGTGTTTTTTTTTCTTGTGACAAAAATGCATTTCTCTTGCATGGTTTTTCACAGTGAAATTTTGCCATTAATCCATATCTATGATTATGATTTATGGTGTATTAGAAAGATTTGGAAAGATTTACTTACAGAAACTTTAATCTCATTGTTTCTTATTCAGTATCAGTTTCTTAAACAGTATTTTATTCATACTGAATCCATGCCCTTTGGATGGTACCATATAAATGATTATCAGAAACACAACGTTTGTGCATTCAACAATTACAGGGGAGCTGCAAGGCTTTGTGTCTTCCATTGAAAGAGAAGATCCTGAGATCTGGCAAGACCAATGGAAATTTAGGTAAAAACGATGATGCAGAAATGAAAAGGTTTGGCAAAAATAATGTCTATTCGTTCCACAACTTTGATGTCTGAGCAAGAAAGCTCAAGAAGAGGAGGAAAGATAATTGCATATGGTTGATTATTTAGACCATTCCCTAGTGGAATAAGAAAAATAAAGTTGGTAATAAACTTATGAATTGTCTTTGGCACAAACCCCCTATTAGTTTAGCTGTTGGAAGGGGAGAAATTGAGAAATGTACATCTTTGCCAGCTTATGGAATTGAAGAAACCTGGATTTTTGACTTTAATCCCGAGTCAAGTTTTAGTAGAAGCTTACCAGATAAAATATATGGATGAATGAAGATTTGTGGTAGTCCAGAGATTATCACCGTTACATTCAAAACCTGTGTTCAATTCTGATCAAAACACTATACTGTATATGTTGATCTTTCTTGGTAAAGCATTGTGTGACATGTCAAAGCTACATGCTGTAAATATAGGATAAAAATAGTACAACAATATTTTGGGTCAAAGGTTATAATTTGTGATGCACTTAAACAGAGGGCAAAAAAAACCTTACAGGGACATTTGACAATAATTTTATTACAGCAGCTTTAATCTCACTGTTTCTCAGGCTGTAAACAACAGGATTGAAAAATGGTGTCCCAACTGTATATAGAAGAGACAGGATCTTATTCATATTAAATCCATGTCCTTTGGATGGCACCATATAAAGGGTTATCAGAGATCCAAAGTATGTGCACACAACAATTAAATGGGAGCTGCAAGTGGAGAAGGCTTTGTGTCTTCCAGTGGAAGACGAGATCCTGAGAATGGCAAGCACAATGGAAATGTAAGTAAATATTATAAAGCAAAAAGGAGTAAGAATGAAAGGTATGGTAAAAATAACATCTGTTAGTTGCACAACTGTGATGTCTGAGCAAGAAAGCTCAAGAAGAGGAGCAAAGTCACAAAAATAATGGTCTATTATAAATGGGCCACAGAACTGCAAGTGACTTATTAAAAGATCTAAAACTAAAGCAACAATAAATGCTAAACCCCAAGACCAAAGGCTCATGGACAGACACAGCTTGGCATTCATAATAGACCCATAATGAAGTGGACTGCAAATGGCCAGATAGCGGTCATAGGACATGACAGTGAGGAGAAGACACTCTATGGCTGTAAAAAGAACATAAAAGAAGAATTGTGTGATGCAGTCAGAAACGAGTATTTTGCCTCTTCCTCTTAATAATAACCAGAGCAAATTTGGAGTTATATTGGAAGTAACCAGGATATCAGACAGAGACAGTTGGGAGAGAAGGATGAACATGGGAGATCTTAAGGCTGGAACCTTTACCATTATTATAATAAGAAAAAAATTTGCAACTAATGTCAATATATAAATCCAAAGAATGATAACAAAGAAAAATGTGTTGACATTCTGATTATTCTGCAAACCCAAAAGCAGAAATGATGTAACTGTAGTTTGATTCATCCTGGCCTTTACCTGGAGACATGAGAATAAAATAAAGGTGATCAAAATGTGTTTGTCTTTTGATGAATGTAAATAAAATGTGTTAAGAGAAAACATTTACATCTTAAAAAATGTTTCTGTAATCACGGGAATAACTTCTCTTTTCAATATCCAGAGGTACAGCTCTTGGCATGCCAATGACATCTCAGATGGTGCTCAGTAGAAAATGCACTTGTAAAGCTTACAATTGTCTTGTAACTATCACATAGCACACAATCTACAATCTAGGCTCACAGTGATAGGAGGGTCATCTATTTATTTAAAAACCTATTTCAGATACTGAAATGTTGCCTGGACGTACTATACTTTTGACTTATCTGTGAGAAAAAGATGATAGCCAAATTAAGAGAGAGTTATTATTTAAAAGTGCTATTGCCTAAAATATAATGTTACCTTTTCAAATAATTGAATACAAGTGAAGGACTAATACAATTACCAAACTGAAGAATGCTGCAGGATGGATTTTTTTTATCAAATTCTAGCAGTAACCAGTAATACACATAATTTTAGAAGATGTGGATATGGTTAATATTTACTGTACGGAGATGAGGTTTTTATACCTTTTGAAATTAACTTAAGGTCACATGGGGCTTATAAAACAAAGTCTCAAAGAAAGGCCTCCGGAGGATATAATATAGCTTGGTACAAACAGAATTATATAATAAAGATATTTCTGTTGTCTTCTAAAGCAAATAGTGTGCCTTTACTCACTGATTTATTTTACTTGACATCCGTAATGGCTAAATAAATTGTGCTTTGGCATCTGCCACTTAATGCCATGGCTTGACAGTCAACATAAGAAAACTGATTTGCCCATTGTTCCAATACTCTGTATATTAAAACAATATATAGATATCCAATAAAGTCAGCAGGGCATTCAATATAGTAGTTTGTGTTTATGGACAGGTATGTTAGGTAGATGACCACAAGCCCAAGTCAACATTGTTGCTCCATCAAGCTTTCCCTTATATTAATTTAATAGGTGGCAAAGCTATAAGACATGGCACTCCTGTAGTAGTTATAAATGTGACAAGCTCTGTGCCCCTAGCACCATTCTTTGTTGGTAGTACTCCTCTAGCACTGTTTTGTCATGTGTTTGATTTTTCTAACATGGTGGACCACATCAGAATGTGTTTGTTGGTGGTGGCAGAAAAACAGATGAATTGATTGAGAGATAAAGCTGCAGTGATACAAGAACTATAGCCTAGAAGTATACTCCAGACCACCAATCAGTCTATGGAACATGTGCCCAAAAGACTACCCACTCTCATTATTCTTCAATCACACCCTCTTCTATTCTTTTCTGATCATTTAAAGGTCCAAATTAATTTTGGTTTCTTGTATTCTCCCATTAACAGCATTAACAGAGAATGTGTGCCCCAACACATACATAAGTACATATTCATTTATTTCCCTTTTTTCTTTTCAAAGATTTTTTATTGGTTATCAATTCAATATGTACTTGCATCAAAGCTTAACATTTTTTTTTACTTTTTACTTTCAGATAATAGATGCTCTCCTATGCAAAGGGTAGCACTTTCGTCACATTCAATTACATACAAAAAGTTCTATCATTGCCTCTCTACCTATTAACATTATACATCAGAATATTTTAATTATGGAAATTATATGCCAATAAAAATTAAACTAATAAAAACGTAACCCTTCTGTGTTGTCTGATATCTTTATATAAATGTTTTTTTCCTAAAAAACTGTTTTATATTATTTAAGATTCCAATGTAAGCTGTTTTCACTTCTTATTTCCCTTTTCTTCTATGGTTCAACTCCATCCAATATCTCTATGTAGTTTACATTCTTGCTTATAGAAACATAACATAAACTCCCCACAAGATGCCTTTATTATATTCTAGTGTATGTTATCCAAGGTGCCCAGATTTTGGTACAGGTATTATATTTATCTGCAGTTATAGTCAACATTCTCTCATTTACCATTATCCAATTCATTTTAAGATGAAACATAATTATAGGAATTGACCGTTTTTTTTCCAGGAGGCAGCTATAGTCTGTTTTGCTGCTATTAAAATAAACTCTACCAATTTATGATGGTATTTATTTTATGGTATTTGATAGTATTGGGATTGTTGTATTAAGTAATGCTTGTAAGGGGCCTTTTCAAAGTCTTTTCGTAATTGAGTCAATTAATATAAATATCCTGGACCAAAACCTGAACACCTGTCTACATTGCCACCAAGTATGTAACATTGATCCTTCCGTACCACAGTTTCTAAAACAAAGTGAGCTAGAATTAGGATAATATTTATGTAGTTTAGTAGGGACCATATACCATCCAGATATTACCTTATATAGTGTTTCTTGTGCCAAAATATTTATTGAAGTCTTAGGGGCAAATTTACTTAAGGTCGAATATCGAGGGTTAAGTAACCCTCGATATTTGACTGGCGAAGTTAAATCCTTCGACTTTGAATATCGAAGTCGAAGGATTAAGCGATATTTGTTTGATCGAACAAAGGATTTTAATCCATCGATCAAACGATTTTTCTTCGACCTAAAAAAGCTAGCAAAGCCTATAGGGACCTTCCCCATAGGCTAACATTGACTTCGGTAGGTTTTAGGTGATGAACTAGGGGGTCAAAGTTTTTTCTTAAAGAGACAGTACTTCGACTATCGAACAGTCGAATAGTCGAACGATTTTTCGTTTGAATCGTTCGATTCAAAGTCGAAGGTCGAAGTAGCCCATTCGATGGTTGAAGTAGCCAAAAAAACATTCAAAATTCAAAGTTTTTTTCCTCTATTCTTTCACTCGAGCTAAGTAAATGGGCCCCCTAGCTGTATGTTCTCATGCTTGTTGCCATACTTCTTCATCTATTGTTCAGTTCTTTTTCCCATTGTTTAATATAGACCAGAAGGGGAGGGGTTAATGAATTAAAACATTTTTTTTATAAAGTATAGTTATTATTCCTGTGCTACATGAAAATGAAATACACATTTGTTCCCAAGCTGATGATGTTAGAATATTAGTAAATCCTTTAACCATTTTTTTAAGAAAATTTTAATTTGTCTTTTTCTAAAACATTCTATATCTGTGGGATTGTCTTTTGCAACTAAAGATGTCCATTGTTTGACACCCTGCAATCCCAAAAGTTGATGTACGTATCTCATATTATGTATTTGCCACCATTGAAAATCTCTCTCTTGTAGTCCTGGCTTAAAAATGGGATTTCCAAATATAGGCTTAGCTGGGCAATGGGGTCATTTCAAGGCTGTTTTTTTGTATAACTTGATCCCATATAGCTAATGTCATTTTTAATACTGGGGTACAAATATTGGGCCTTTCTTGTTTAGAAATGCATGGTAACACTGCCGGGTTTATCGATTTTATCCGTTCTGTCTCAATTTGAGCCCATAATGGAAGGGAAAGTCTATAAAAATGAATTATTGGCATAATTTGAGCAGCTTGGTAATAATAAAATAAGTTAGGAACACTCAGCCCTCCCTTATTTTTAGCTGTTGTTTTCTGTGAGAGACGTGATATTTTCCCTCACCAAATAAGTTTTATAAATATGTTCTGTATTTTAATCAATTTTCAAGACTTCTATAGGCAACACCCAGAAATAATACAATATTTTAGGTAAAAACATAATCTTTACCTCATTTATTTGACCAAACCACAATAAATGCAACCTCGACCAAGATGAAAGCAATTTTTCCATTTCTGTCCAAAGTTGGGGATAATTGGCCTTTAAGATTTGGAGTTATTTTTACCTCTAGAAAGTTTAAGGGGCCCATTTACTTAGCTCGAGTGAAGGAATAGAATAAAAAAAACTTCAAATTTCGAATGTTTTTTTTTTTGGCTACTTCGACCTTTGACTACTAAAAATCATTCTACTATTCGACCATTCGATAGTCGAAGTACTGTCTCTTTAAAAAAAAAACTTCGACCCCCTAGTTCGCCACCTAAAACCTACCTTAGTCAATGTTAGCCTATGGGGAAGGTCCCCATAGGCTTTGCTTACTTTTTTAGGTCGAAGAAAAATCGCTCGATCGATGGATTAAAATCCTTTGAATTCGAATCCTTCGTTTGATCGAATTGCGGTAAATCCTTCGACTTCGATATTCGAAGTCGAAGGATTTCAATTCGGCAGTCGAATGTCGAGGGTTAATTAGTAAATTTGCCCCTCAATGTTTTTCTTTCCACTGCAAATCAAAACATTTTTTTTTCATTTCATTTATATTTAAAGGTAAGGCTTCGGAATTTGTTGGATTTATCTTTAATCTCAAGATTATTCTAATATCAAATAAATGCAGTAAAGACGTTAGTGGTTTTGTTACCGTTAGTAACATAACAGCATGTGTTTGTGTATCTGTTGACCTATGGGTCTCCCAGTTATGTTTGGATCTTGTCTGATCATTACTGCTAGGGGTTCAATTGCTAATATAAATAATAGCTGCAAAAGAGCATTTATTTACTTTTTTTTTTTTTACAAAGAACCTCACTTTTTTTTTATTAATTTACAAATGCTTAATTTTTCAGGAAGGCCCAAGCCAAGTTAGAATGACATTTGCCATTAATATATTCTGTCCTAGATATTCTTCTTTAAACTTGCATTGCCTATTAGTGTCAGGACCCTTTATAAGCCTACTCCTGAGCATTGCTCCTGGCTTGGTCATTGTGCTTCATTTTGCCATCCTGATTCATGTTCCTGAGATTCCTGTTCCTGAGACCCTCCCTCGTTCCAGTCTTGTTCCTGTGCTCCTGTCCTCTCCTAGCCTGTCCTATTGGATTTCCCAGTTGTGACCTCTGGCCTGTTCTTAGACATTGTTGACTGCTGCCTGACCCAACCTTTTGGCTTGTTTACAGGACTCAGTTTATGTTGGGCAATTCCTTCTGTCTCTGGGTGTATATTTCTGTAGTTTTTCATTGTGCACCTGTTTAGTTATGTGTAATGGCAGGGTTTGTGCCAATGCCATACAAAAGCATATATACGGTACTACTCAAAAATAAATCATGAAAATCAAATATTAAATAAACCTAAGAGGTTTTACTCACAGTTCACCCCAGTCCAAGGGTACAAGTCCAGAACAATATATCAAAAAGAGATGTGAGGACCTCCAGTAGTAAAGAAACAATCAGTTACAACATTTAAAAAATTTATTAGGACATGATAAAAACCTAACGCGTTTCGTGCCTGTTGGGGCACTTACTTATAGGATGACTGGCACACCCCTGCACACGTGTTATAAAGGGGCTGTAGCCAATCACAGAACAGCTATCACATGTTACCACTTTATACAAGTTGTGAAATTCCACCTAGTGGTCAAAGTACTAATTGTTACAAACATATACATGCAAAAAAATGAAATAAATACTAATTATGCAATACACATCAAAAATAAACAAAACAAATAAATAATAATGAATGATAATAATTAATAATATGTGAACGAATGAAAAAAGAAAAAAAAATGAAAAGAATAAAACATGAAAAAATAAATGAAAAAATAATGAATGAATGAAAATGAAGAAAAAATGAAAAAATAATCAATAAAAATGCAATTAGATCAGGTTTTCCCCGGTTACAATTTAAATATATACATATAATTTGAATATAATGTATTTCATGTATTTAGCAGATATTTTCTATGGACTCTGGTCTAAACATGGCAGTTAATGAACTTTACACAACAACCATAATATGCAAAAAAAAGAGATAAGAAAAATGGCAAGTCTTTGTTGGACAGCACAGAAATTACATTAAGTGAAAGATATACATTTTCAAGGGTAATTACTGGTTGCTTAAAAAAAAGCACGTAACATCAAAGCCATTATTTAAGCCAGAAGGTTTCCTGCTCTGTAAAAAGAAAATCCACTTCGTTTCCAAACGGAGTAACTTGGGCAGGGCATCTCCCCCTCATTTTCCCTTAAACACTCTATTGATAAACTAAGACAGATAATTTAGTGATATCCCCCCCATTACATTTTTTTGTCTTTATTTTGTTTCCTTGGACATGTGTAATAATAAGTGGCCACTTCAAACATTTGCACCATCTCTAATAAAGACGTATATATGACCTATATGTACCCGCCCTATTCAAATTGACCTAAACGTAAGAGTACTAACGAAGTTTCTCTAGGCAGAAATGAATGTTAGCAAAGGTTTGCCATGAAATGCTTGCCCTGATGAATTAACGCAAAGGAAACTTCGCTAGCTGCCGAGACGCTGTACCCTGGGTTCCCCACCCTCCAGGCTCCCATCCGATTGTCTTACTTTAATGTTTGATCATTACACTCTGGGTGTAAATGATGGAGAAAAATGTAGGAGACATTTATCCTTACTAATAAACTGATTCAAATAATGAATCCCATATTCTAGCTAGTTTTTACGTGTAACCAGGTATGTATGTGAGATGAAAGTCTGCACAAGCTCTCAATGTCGATCCATTAGGCCCCCCCCATGGCAAAGCAGAAAAAGATGTTTGTGATTTAGGTTTGACAACTGTAAGAAAAGGAGATAGAAATAGTTTCAGCGGAGTTCACAAATCTGTGTGGCATTACCTTGCGTCTCCTCCTATGAGCAACACTCACTAGACTTCGGTAACTCTATACCTCACCCCTGAAAATCTTCGACTATAACACCCGGGTGTAGAACTAACCCAGAGACTTTCACAGAGATAGCACACATTTAGTGCCACATCAGGGAGTTATAGTCGAGGATTGGCAACTGTAAGAACAATTGACATTGGCACAAATCTTTCAGCATTGGTTTGAGATGTGTTCTACATTCTGTCATGGTGCATCATGCAAGTTTTACTGGTTGTAGAGAAGTAGAGAAGTTGAATGGGGGATTAAAACAAACACCAATGCGTGGCCACTGATTATAAAAAATGTCTATAGAACTGGTGAAATATTCCAAATTCCGAAAGATCCAAATTTAATGAAAAATGAATGAAAAAAATGCTAAAGAAATATGAATACGTCTAAAAATTAAGTTTTTCTGGCAATTCCTATTAAAAAAATCTAAAAGTCCAAATTGATTAAAAGGGTCCCAATAGGATCAGCACAGCTTCCATTGACTTCTATAGGACCTTGACAACTTTAATGTGTATTTTTGTATTAGAGGTCTTTGTGGTATTAACACTTAATAAATCTCACATTTTTAGAGTTTTTAAGAAATATAGGAAAACCACACATTTTTAGAGATTCGTGGAAAAAAATAGAAATTCGATTGATTAGTAAAGCGTACCCATAGAGTCATCAGTAGTGTCAAAGAGTTACCTAATTTTGCTTTCACAACATCGAATAGGGCTAACAAATCTTTTAAAGTCTTGTTTTTTTTCAAATAAATGGTTCTTTATTTGGTATTAAATCCTTATGTACAGGATCTGATGTAAGAACAAGCCAATGTTTATTAAGGATATCTCTTATCTTTTTAAGTTGATAATGATATTTTGTCACAAATGTCAACTGTCCAAATTTGCAGATGGTTCATTGACTGTGATAAAAAACTGGAAAAAATCTGGTGTGGGAAAAGACTCAATAAAATCATGAAAAAACAAATATTTTTCAGATTACTCTATGGAACCCAGCACAGATCATGATATCTTCAAATTGTAAAAGGGACATTTGCCATTGACTTCTACATGACCTCGGCAGGTTTGTGATGGAGTAATTTTTTATTCTGACCTTGGGGTTTAATAAAAAATAGCCAAATGTAATTGGCTATTTCTCAAGCTGTTAGTTGATTTTTAGGTGACCACATTCCCAGGTAAAATAAAAATTTCAGCTATGGTCCAAATTCCCCTAGCAACCATGCACTAATTTGAACAAGAGACTGGAATATGAATAGGAGAGGCCTGAATAGAAAGATGAGGAATAAAAAGTAGCAATAACAATACATTTGTAAGAGAGCATTTTTTTAGAAGGGGGTCAGTGACCCACATTTAAAAGCTTGAAAGAGTCAGACGAAGAAGGCAAATAATTCAAAATCTATAAAAAAACAAAAAAAACATGAAGCCCAACTGAAAAGTTGTTCAGAATTGGTCAATCTAAAATATACTTAGAGTAAACTTGTGAAAAGGTGAACCACCCCTTTAACACACCTACACACAGTAAGCCATTTAATTTGCACCATTTCCATTTTCTATCCCCAATAATGTTACAATAGTAGGAAGAGATGTCACAATTAGTTGTTAAAATTCTTAAGTTACAAATAGAGTAAACAAAATCCCTAGTCTTCCCCACATGTCTCCAAAATGCCTGAATCTGAGGTCACCTTTATCACTATCTTCAGTTCTTTGTGTAGGTGTTCATCTGAAGTATGCTCACTTAGTACAGGTATGGAACCTGTTATCCACAATGCTCTGGACCTGGGGTTTTCCGGATAATGTATCTCTCTGTAAGGCGTGAAAGAGGAGAGGCGTGAAAGATGTCAAGGTGGAGAGACCATCTCTGAACAGAGGTGGGGGCTTTCGACACCACCTGTCTGCTACATACAATGCTGTTCTAACATCTGTACCCCGGCGGATTCAGAACACTTCACACATCCATTCATGCAACTCTCACAAGTAACACTTGTATCTAGGAGTTGCATGACACATTGGATAATCCTATCACAACTACACAGAATCAACACCTCTGTGAGTTTCTTCAGATGTCACCTCTTTGAAGAGTTACAATGTGCCATTGTAAATGGATTAGTGGAAGAGTTTATATGCCGAGAACTTCCCACACCAGTCAGTTGAACTGAAGAAGCTGCTCGGATGAGTAGTGAAACGTCTTCATTGATTACTCAGCAAGTCCAGTTGTTTTTAGATTGACCTATACTAGATACATCTCTCTGTAATTTGGATCTTCTTACATTTAGGGGCAGATTTATCAAGGGTCGAATTTAGAGTTTTTTGAAGTTTATAAAAACTCCCATAAACTTGATTTTCGAGTTAAAAAGAACCAATCTAAAAATTTTTAAGAAATCAAATTTTTTTCAATTGGGGTGAATAGGATTTTTCTCCAAAAAATTTTGATTTTCAAGATGCCACCAAACAACTCCAAATGGATTCCAGGATGTCCGCCATAGCCTAAAACAGCAATTCGGCAGGTTCAAAGTTGTGAATAGTCAAATTCAAATTCTTAAAAGGCCAGTACATGATACTTTTCAAAATTTGAATTTTTAAATCCGAAATCTGAATTTTCACTTCTGCCCTTGATAAATCTGCCCCTAAGTCTACTAGAAAATCATTACCTAATAGGCTGGTTTTGCTTCCAATAAGGGTTAATTATATCTTATTTGGGATCAAGTAAGGTACTGTTTTATTATTACAGGGAAAAAATAAATCATTTTTAAAAATTTTGATTATTTGGATTACAATTAAATATCCAGTGGGTTGATCCCCATGTAAGGTAAATTAAGTTTACAATTAGGTTTCCTATAGGACATGGCAACCATTTTACTGCATAAAACCAGGGAGCTGGCTGTTACAGGAATGGGGCAGATTGATGGTATAACTGCCAGGCTGGGGTGTAACTGAGTGGGCCAGGATGGGGAATTATGAATTACTGGCACGTGCATTGGCTGTTAATTGAAATACTAGTCAAGTGGAAACCCAAGGTACCCATGGCAAACTGAGGAATATTGTAGGATGGAGAATGTTTTCAAATTCAGTTAAACGGTAAACAACACAAGCATGTGATCTATTATAATCATATATACTCGTTTGCTATTAATCAGTATTTGGATTGCCATACCTTAAATCTACTAAAAAACATTCAAACATTAAGAGGCCCATTTATCAAATGTCGAATATCGAATTCATGTGAATTTTTTTTTAATTCTCACAATTCGACTGGGAGGTTATTTAAGAAAAAATTTGAATGTCTAATATTCGATTGAATGGTTCAGACATGAAAATTTGAATTGTATTCGATTTGTATATGATTCATACGAATCAAACACAAATCAGAAAGGAAACTCGGATGTTCGAATATTCGAATTAGGACTGTTTCGATGGTCGAGATGTGATAAATCTTACATTCTAATTTACATTTGAATAGGGGCATTCGAATTTAAATTTGTGAATTTTGAAACTCTAAAATTCGAATTTACTATTCAACCCTTGATAAATCTGCCCCTAAATAAACTAATGGAATTGTTTTGCCACACAATGTATGAATGTATGCTAGTTTGTTTAGGGTCACATGTAAGGAGAAAAAGGAAAATCATATTAATATCCTTAGCTTTGAAAATATATATATTGGTCAGATGTTTTGCTTTAAAGAATAAGTATTGTTTAAATGACCTTGAGCATTATCTAATAGCACGAAAACATTAAAGTTTAGATTTAAAACAAGGATTTAGAGTCATTAATGCAACCTCCTGGCAATACTGTTCATGCAAAAGAAAAAATGAACTTCTTAACCTCCAACAGGGCTGAAAGAATCTGACTTTGACTTTTAACCTTTCAGCCAAAACCATATAATTGAATAAGATATCTACTAGAAGAAAATATTGATGAATAAATAAATCAGGTGGTGGAACTGTGGTACATCAACTATCACTGATGTTCTGGAGACCTGAGTTTAATTTTGACCATATCTGCAAGGAGCTTCCTCAACACTTTTGTTTGAGGGATACACCTGAGTTTGATCACCAATTTTCTTTCCCAAAAAATACAGTAAGGTTATCTAACTAATTTACTGAGCTATCTAGAGTGCTCTGAGACTTCTTGACTTTTGATTTATTTGATTTGAGTGTATGCATGTGATAGTATCTTAGATTATAAACTCCATTGGGGCAGGAACTAATATCAATGATGAACCTTCTTTCTAAAGTGCTTTATCACATGGAGAGATTATATAAAAAAAAGGTTCAGAATTATAATGATAAGGGTGATCCTGATAAGTAAACAACAATCATAACATTTGGCCCAAAAATTAACGATTGTTGGTGCTTTTAAATAAAGGGTGAAAATGTCTTGTATGAAGCTTTGTCACACATTTCTGTAGGACAACTTTAGTCTCATTGTTTCTCAGGCTGTATATAACTGGATTGAGGAAAGGTGTCCCAACTGTATATAGAAGAGAGAGTATCTTATTCATATTAAATGTATATAATTTGGATGGTACCAGATAAACTGTTATCAGGGACCCATAATACATGCAGACAACTATTAAATGGGAGCTGCAAGTGGAGAAGGCTTTATGTCTTCCTTTAGTAGAGGAGATCCTGACAATGGTGCCACCAATGGAAATGTAAGTAAAAATAATGTAGCAAAAAGGAAAAACAACAAAAGGTATGGCCAACAAAACATCTATTAATTCAGCATTTTTGATGTCTGAACAAGAAAGCTCCAGAAGAGGAGAAAAATCACAAAAGTAATGGTCCACAATAAATGGGCCACAAAAATGCAAATGACTTATAAGTACATCTAAAACAAAAGCCACTAGAAATGATAAACCCCAACACCAAAAACTCATAGAGAGACATAGCTTGAAGTCCATAATGGAGTTATAACGAAGTGGATTGCAGATGGCCAGATAACGGTCGTAGGACATAGCAGTGAGGAGGAGACATTCTATGGATGTAGAAACACAGTAGAAGTAAAACTGTGCGAGGCAGTCACCAACAAGCATTCTGCCTTCTTTATTTAATAATAACCAAAGCATGTTTGGGGTAATATTGGTAGTGAGCAAGATATCTGACAGAGACAGCTGGGAGAGAAGGACGTACATGGGAGATCTCAGGGCTGGAAATGTTACCACTAAAATAATAATAAAAATATTTCCACCTAATGTCATAATATAAATCCAGAGAATGACTGTAAAGAGCAATGTGTTCACTAAGTGATTATTCTGGAATCCCAAAAGCAGAAATGATGTAACGGCTGTTTGATTCATCCTGAGCAAAACCTAGAGACATGAGGTTAGAGTATGATTGTCCACCTTTGTTTCTTTGTCTGAGACATATTACCACTCTAACCCTGTAGCTTTCCTTTTCCTGTTAGCAGTGTAAGACTTTTCTTGAATTTCATATTCTATGCTTACTGTAAAATATGCTTTCCAAATATAACTATCAATATGTTATTGGCGAAAGATTCATCCTGCATACAACATGTCCTCTTGGTGCTCTTGGAACTTTTCTGCACATCCATGCCAAAGGTCCTAGAATGGCTGGAAGTAATAACCTCTCCCTACTCAAGAAGTGTGACTCTTGAGTCACACACCATATTATATGACAGTTAACGTGGTACGCATGAGATCAGTGCAATAGACCAAAAGATATATTTTCTGTACTGCTGGCTGGATTTACTATACCCATGACTGGTTTATCTGTGAGTAGGACTATCTATTGGAAATTAACATAAAGATAACTTTCAAAATGAAGAGTATTGCTGGTTAAGCATTGTTTTCAACTTCACTCAAACATTAACCATTATTAAACCAAACTATGACCTACACGGCATGGATAAGGGGATTAGCTTTAAAGGCATGAGGGTTTTATTTATACCTTAACAGCTAAGCCTAATGTCACATGGGGCTTGTATAACAAAGACACAAGGAAAGTCCCTGAAGGATACAGTTGTTTTCACTGTTCAGAAGATGCAGTATTTGTATGTATCAGTTCTCATTAGAGATTAATATAATTATATTCTAAAAAAAATCTTCTTGGGCCACTGCCAATTTAAGTGGTGGTTTGTACAGAAAAAAACATCAACACTGGTTTGTCCATTAGAACGGTTCACTGTATGTTTTAACAACATATAGTTACATTATTACTTATATACATTATATACTTATGCAGATATATAAACACATACTGTATACTGTATAAATTATATCACCATCTGTACTGTACTAACTAAATTACTGTAGATCTTTAGATCACAATCACCTTGGATATTTTGCTTGTCCAAGAAATCATCCAAGTCCCTCTTATAGTCATTAACAGAATCAGCATCACAACATCACCCGGCAGTGCATTCCCCAACCTCACTGTCCTCACCGTGAAGAACCTTCTACTCTGCTTCCAACAGAAGTCCTTTTCCTCTATTCACAAGCATCTTTTTTGCAGAGAAAATAACCCCCAACCTTGACGGTCTACCCTCATAGTTGCATTATTCCACCCCTTTTCCAAGTTTAGTTGCACTTAGTCTCTGCACTCTCTCCAGCTCATTTATATCCTTCTTGAGTCCAAAACTGCCCCCCATACTCCAGATGAGGCCTCAGCAGGGACCTATAAAGAGACACAATTATGTTTCATTCCTTGAGTTAATGCCCTTTTATATACAAGACAGAACTTTATTTGCTTTTGTAGCCACAGAATGACACTGAGTAGAGTGTGTTGTATAGAGCACCAGCATCAGAGTGATCAGGACACTACACATTTCAGCAGGGATTCCATACATCTATTAGGGCTTTTTGCTGACAACCTAATTAGATGCCTGTCTTTAGTGTCCCTTTAGCACACAAACATTCATGCACACATAACTCTAATTTGAGGATATATTAGTAACTTTGGCTAACTACCCTTTGTTATTTGTTATAGGCCTGATGAGCTGCAACTCCCAGTAAAGCATACATTACATACAGTAACATAGTAACATAGTAACATAGTAAGTAAGGTTGAAAAAAGACACATGTCCATCGAGTTCAACCTTTTTTTTTTTTTTTATTAACTACCTATCTGCCAGTTGATCCAGAGGAAGGCAAAAAAACCCATCTGAAGCCTCTCCAATTAGCCTCAGAGGGGGGAAAAATTCCTTCCTGACTCCAAAATGGCAATCGGACTAGTCCCTGGATCAACTTGGACTATGAGCTATTTCCCATATCCCTGTATTCCCTCACTTGCTAAAAAGCTATCCAACCCCTTCTTAAAGCTATCTAATGTATCAGCCTGTACAACTGATTCAGGGAGAGAATTCACAGCTCTCACTGTAAAAAACCCCTTCTGAATATTTAGGCGGAACCTCATTTCTTCTAATCGGAATGGGTGACCTTGTGTCAGCTGGAAAGACCTACTGGTAAATAAATCATTAGAGAGATTATTATATGATCCCCTTATATATTTATACATAGTTATCATATCACCCCTTAAGCGCCTCTTCTCCAGCGTGAACATCCCCAATTTGGCCAGTCTTTCCTCATAGCTAAGATTTTCCCTTTACCAGCTTAGTTGCCCTTCTCTGTCCCCTCTCTAATACAATAATGTCCTGTTTGAGTGATGGAGACCAAAACTGTACGGCATATTCTAGATGGGGCCTTACCAGTGCTCTATACAGTGGGACCCCCTCCTCCCGTGACTCTCTGCCCCTTTTGATACAACTCAAGACCTTATTTGCCCTTGATGCTGCTGACTGGCATTGCTTGCTACAGACAAGTTTATTATCTACAAGGACTCCAAGCTCCGTCTCCATTATGGATTTGCCTAGTGCAGTCCCATTAAGGGCATACGTGGCTTGGATATTCTTACATCCCAGGTGCATGACTTTACATTTATCAACATTAAATCTCATTTGCCACTTAGCTGCCCAGATTGCCAGTTTGTCAAGATCATGTTGCAAGGATGCCATATCCTGGATGGAATTAATTGGGCTGGATAATTTTGTGTCATCTGCAAACACTGATACATTACTTACAACACCCTCCCCTAAGTCATTAATGAACAAGTTAAATAAAAGTGGCCCTAATACTGAGCCCTGAGGGACCCCACTAAGAACCTTACTCCAAGTAGAGAATGTCCCATTAACAACCACCCTCTGTACCCGATCCTGTAGCCAGTTTCCTATCCACGTGCAAACGACTTCATTAAGCCCAACAGACCTTAGTTTAGAAAGCAGTCATTTGTGGGGCACAATCCAAATAGATCACATCTACTGCCCCCCCACTATCCAGAATCTTACTTACCACATCATAAAAAGCAATCAAATTCGTCTGACATGACCTATCCTTCATAAAGCCATGCTGATTGTTGCTCATAATGCCATTCATTAGGACAAAATTTTGAATGTGATCCCTTAACAAGCCTTCAAATAATTTGCCCACCACAGATGTCAAGCTTACTGGCCTATAATTGCCAGGCTGAGATCGTAATCCCTTTTTAAATATTGGAATAACATCAGCTTTTCTCCAATCCATAGGCACCATACCAGATGACAGTGAATGTGAGAAAATCAGAAATAAGGGCTGGTCTAGAACTGAACTAAGCTCTCTTAGAACCCAGGGTGTATGCCATCAGGCCCTGGAGCCTTGTTTACATTAATTTGTATTAAAGCTTTTTGAATCATATCCTGAGTCAGCCACTGACTAGATTGAGCTGAACCATTAGTGCAGTTATAAAGTGAGCCTGGGAACTCAGACTACTCTATTGTATACACTGAAGAAAAGAACTGATTTAACCCATTTGCCTTTTCTGTATCTGTTACAACCATACTGGTACCATTATTTAATGGAGCAACACTCTCAACCTACATCTTTTTACTATTAATATATTTAAAAAACTATATAGGGTTAGTTTTCACCTCCATCGCAATTAACTCTTCATTTCCTTTCTTTGCCTTCTGGATTGCTGATTTACAACATTTATTACAGTGTTTATATTCATTAAATGCAGCTTCTGTCCCTACAGATTTGTAGTTATTAAATGCCTTTCTCTTCTTTTCTAATAACTTCTTTACTTCTATATTAAGCCACACAGGATGATTCTTAGAGCTTCTACATTTACTTCTTAAGGGAATAAATTGAGAACAGTAATGAGTTAATATAATTTTTAAAGGACAACCATTTCTTTTCTGTGTTTTTAGCTGAAAACCTAATGCCCCAATCAATGCTCTGTAGGGCAGCCCTCAAGGCACTAAAATTAGCTTTTCCAAAATTCATGGTTTTTGTTGCCCCAGTATATTTTTGTTTTTTGCACCAGACATTAAATGATTTAACAGTATGATCAATATTACCCAGGGGTTCAATGACTTGCACATTTGCTATAAGTTCTTGGTCATTTGAGATCACTAAATCCAGAATAATTTTTTTTCTGGTTGGCTCCTCAACAACTTGTGCCATAAAATTGTTGTGTAACAGTTTATAAACTTGTTCCCATTAACTGATCTGGCAGTACCGTTGCTCCTGTAGATATGTCAGGCAACCTAGTTGGAAGTTCACCTTGCTACAACCTGTCCAACAATTATACATCCACAGGGGGGTAGCTGGTTATGCCGGCAATGGCACATGGTCATAGATTATTTAAATTTAAAGATATTTCATGAAGGAACATAGTTAGTTCTGTTTTACATACCCATGATATTAATATATATATATATATATATATATATATATATATATATATATATATATATATATATATATATATATATATATAACAATCCAAGAATACAAACCACACTCCTAGGTCTTGAAATGGTGAAAAAAAGTGAAAAGTTTATTTCAACGTTTTGACCCTCTAACTCGGGTCGTCTCCACTTCCTGAAGACGACCCGAGTTAGAGGGTCAAAACGTTGAAATAAACTTTTCACTTTTTTTCACCATTTCAAGACCTAGGAGTGCAGTTTGTATTCTTGGATTGTTATACTATGTTTTAACCAGCACCCAGGTGGTTGACAATATCGTGAGTGCACCACTATAGACTGTTTATATACATATATATATATATATATATTCCATGAGGTTAATGGCTTATTTTATCCCATCCTGTGGTACAGAATGTGTGATACAAAGGAAATGCTTGGATAGCTTGTGAATATTTAGTTTTCATTCTTTTTCTATGTTTTATTAACTAATAACCAATAGTTATGGTAGGGAGAAACCCAACTGAAGGTTTCCAGTTGGGCTCATTGTGGTGGTAGGACCTTGCTAGAGTTCTGCACAGGTAAATTTAGAAGAGGGAGAAAGGAAGTTCTCTCCTGTGACTGCACAGTGGGTTGACTGATACAGACGCTACTACTGCTTGTGCTAGGGGACAGCCTGCTTGGATTTCCTATTATCGACACACTGCTGATTCTGGAGCGACAGCAGGGCTGCTGAACTTCTCTCATGGTGGGAGATGCAGCTCCTGCTAGTAGCAGAGTTTCGGGCCATCCTCTCTGTAGGTAGAGTCAGCCTAATACTCAGTGGTGGACATAATGACATAGTGCTGATATCAAGTGAGGAGTAGCAGAGCATAGTAGTGACCCCTTATGAAATTCTGGCTTTGAATATTGCCTTGGGGTGAGGCTGGCAAGGCCCTATTTATTTGATAAAATGTTATTAAATGCTGTGGTAATTTTCACCATTTCTGGCTCATTGTGTTTCATTTCTGGGTGTAACTAAGGGGTTCATAGAACTTATTATATCGACTTTTTCTCCACCTGCATTTCTACACAGGGTAAAATTCTGACCAGGAAAGAAAATGGCGTATGTAGCAATTTTTCTTTTTTCATATTCATTCTCTTTTTTATGTCCCTTAACCCTTTCACTGCCAGCCAATTTGGCCAAGTTGGAACTTCTATTGCCAGACCGTTTTTGAACATTTTTTGCTCTTTCATTTTAGGGGACTTTCCTGGGGGGGTCTTTTAGTTTACCCATGAAAACAAGATATTGTTTTTTTCAGGACAACCTAAGCTTTCAAAATATGCTAGAATTTAGTTGTCATTCCAGTTCTGTAAAAAGATATGGGCTTCTAAGTGTATAAAAAAAAAACAGTTTCACATGATACAAACGAATATATCAGAAGCATAATTTATTTTATGCATGAGAACATGACAGATTTGGAAAGTTCTGTGCCTCCAGAATGAGCCAATACCAAATATATATAATTTTATGGAGATTTCTCACTTCGATAGATCAAAAACTCAGAAGCAGTAAACTACCAAATTTCCAAAGCACCGCTCCACAAAACAGCATACATCTGATTTCAAGGCCAAACATTCCACTAACAGTAGGTTTACCCCTTATTGGAAAGAACATATTCTAACGAGTTCAAAATGGTTAAATATATATTTGTACTCCAAACTACCAAGTTGCAATTCTTTCCTAAAGTTAGCAGTTTTTATAAAAATGTGTTACATTTTTGAAAAATTACCTCAAAGTGTCCAGTCTACAGCATTGTATCTCCCACATATCATTATATACCAAGATACAACACCCCAAATATGAAAGCCCAGGGTCTGCTGAACAGTTTGATGCCCAATATGCATAGGTACACCTAAGTATGTGGCATATAGGGGCCCCAGAACGAAGACACCCCATACGAGTTATCAGTTCTGGAATTCCAAATACTGCAAAATCCGCACATTTACATCATTTTTCAAGGGGCAAAAGTACAAAAATGTATGTTCACCCCAGAAAACCATATACTTTTGGAAAGTACACATTCTGACGAATCTACGTAAAGCCTTTTTTCAAAAGAATGTAGGAGCTACGTTCTTGGCAGTTAAAGGGTTAAAATTCTGTTTCAACGTTTTAATTCAATTTTGCTAAAAAAAAAAGTGTCTACCAAGACAAGTTTAGAACATAGGGATGTATTTATCAGAAAGTGAAGGTAGAGATCACCACAGTCTGCTAGAGTGAAAAACCGCCTCTCTCCATACATTTCTATGGGATTTTTAAAGGCATATTTATCAATGGCTGAACTTTCACCCATTGATAAATATGCCTTTAAAATCCCATAGAAATGAATAGAGAGAGGCGGTATTTTGCTCTAGAGGATTGTGGTGATCTCTAACTTCACTCTTTGATAAATATACCCCATACACTGAACTACAGCTAGTGAATTGTTGGGGGCAGCATTCCTTGCCTGCTTTTAGTTCATATACATATAAGTTGGGTTACAAGCAAAGTTTTCTCTAAGCTGTATGCACATAACATTTGTTTTGCACTTTGCACACTGCCTTTCTCTCTTGAATTGCTTTGAAATAAAGAACAGAATCCTGCAGTCACCCATTCAACATAGAATAATAGAACTGAATATGATAACACATTTCCATATTTCTTTAGGTGAATTGAAGGAGTTGTGAGCTGAATGTTGTACAATGTCACTAGTGGAACCCACCCTGGTTGGCTGCAGGCCGACATGTAAAGCATATTTATTAATGGGTAAAAGTAAGAGTTTACCCTTTGATAAATACAACTTAAAACAACCTATAAGTTGCGGAATATCACTTCAGGGGACGTTCTAGTTCTAGTTTCAATCTGATAAATATTCCCCAAAGGGATATTTCAAGTAGTTACACTTACATACGCAACACAACTCTCAGCTTCATTTTGTTCAGTTAAAAATGTCTACTGGGGTAGTACAAGCAAACAACTATAAGTGATTGTGTGCAAATCCAATTGCTGCTTTTGCTCAAAATTTATACAGAAGGCTTTAGTGCTGTAATAAACTTACCTATGTGACAGGGTCGCCCGCCGCACCATCGGCGGGGTTGCCCACCGCATGGTCCACGAGCACATTTTTGACGCCTGTTTGGTGCGAAATTTGAACCTATTTAAGGCCCATTCTGTTTCCCAGCCGGTGCCCGTGATAGAACTTGTTTCTAGTGGTTTCCTGAGCCTTGTGCATCTGATCTGAATCTCGTCTGTCTGATTATCCGTGTTTGACCCAGCCTGTATCCTGACTATTCTGAACTCTGTATCCTGACCCTTGCCTGCCTACGACAACTCTTCCTGCTTAACCCCTTGATTGACAACCCGGTTTGACCCTTGCCTGCCTGACGATTCTGATATCCGCCTGCCTCGACTCTGCCTGTCTGATGATTCTCTTGCCTGCTCCATTTGTACCGTGACCTTCGGCCCAAAAGACTCTGCTAACAGCCGTGCCCCTTCGCCAGCCAGAACATCTCGCCTTGCACCCCTCATTAAGTCCAGGTGGCACCCAAGTAAGCTGAGGGCTCCTCCCGAAGCCCAACGGTGGTCACACTACTGGTGAAGCCGAGCCGAGACCAGAGTGCTTGCCATTTGTTCTGGTATCGGGTGCCGGTCTGTCGGATTTTCAAAGAATTGAATTAATCATAAGAGTGTTTAGGTTCAATAATAACACATAATTGTTTCTGTTTTATATGATATAACCTCCTATTATTTTATGTATACATGATTTATATATCATGCATGTAGTAATGAAGAAGAAGTATTTTATTTTGTTTTATACAAATTAATGTTGGTTGGTGAAGATCCATGAAAATTTTCTAAAAGGATAAGTTAGTTGACCCAGGTGATTCATAATTTTAGATTTAAGCAAATTTCAAAGGTTGTAGAATCCTTGGTGTATGTTTGAGTACAAGATGAGAACATCTTAAAGAATAGAGCCTATATGTGTGTTAGGGTAATAATTAATCAAAGACCAGACCAGTTTTGAATGGCTAGTGTTTTCACAAGTATATTATATGTACCAAAAGTATTAAGGAATCATAAAGTATTGTTCCAGTCTCAGACAATGTCAACAGTAATGTTTAACACCAGACTAAGGAGGTCAAAGGCTATTATGTATTTTTTAGATGTTTTTAGGTCACGATGTTTGAGGCAAAAAATATTAAAAAAAAAAAAAAAGAAGGAAGAAAAGAAGAGAAAGGAGAAGGAATTAAAAAAGAAACTAAAGAGGGAAAAGATTAAGAACAGGAGAGGAACTAAGAACTGGAAAAGAGGAGTGACATTACAGGCCAGTGAGAACTTACAACCGGTAAATATAAATTTCAGTTATATTTAATGCCATTTAAGTTATCTGCTTGGATATTTGTTATTCCTATATATTGTATAGTATACCCTAAACATCGACTTTCCCAGCATTGCAAACTGGGAATAATCTGTTTAATTTGAGTTTATTTTCCTTTTTATTAATATATATATATATATTATGATGTCCAAGCTAATGACTTAATGGGAAAATAAAAGATTGAGGGTAGAATTCCTTAAACAGACCAGATCAGTCACATATTCCTCCTTTGATTCCAATACCTTATTATTAATAAGTGTGTATATTGTCTTATGGATGCTTGCCATATTGATGATTTTGGTCTTATCAATTAATATCTATTGGTAAATTTTATCTTGTATTTATATCAAGAAGTATTTGGTGGATTTTGTTAGAAGTGATAATTTGATTTGTTATTATATATAAATAAATTAATTATTTTGTTAAATAGTTGTCCTGATTTTTCACCCTTTGTACCAATTGATTGGGAAGGCTCGATATCGAATTCAGAGTTGGGCATATATTATTTAAGACTCCTCCTGTTTATTACCTATAAGGAGCCTTAAATTCTTTTATATAATTTTTATCAAATATATGTTTAAATAGGCCGACAGGTCGTGACAACTGCCAAGTGCAAATATACATAGAAATGTGAGGAGCAAGCACCTTTGATGGATTGGATTTTTTTGTTCAGTGTCTGTGGGAACTTACCACAACTGCTTCTTGCAGTCCTAAGTAAGCCCTATTGTCCTACTGACCCTAACTCACCCTAGCATGACCCATCATGCTTTTTTATATGCCTGTGCCAACGGGACTGTCTCTGATCTCATCAGAAGGGGCAGGTGTACATGAGTATATAAATAGCAATGACAATTCATGCTGGTGATAAGATGTTCAGTTAGGACAGCGTAGGGAAGGTCAAGAAGTGGCTGGATTGGCAGTGAATATGGCCCACAAGTCATCTGCAATCCTCTGCAGGCGGCCATTGTCAAGCCCAACTAAACAGGTGACAGGCCACTCTGTGCATCACTAGTTCTAGTTCCATTCACATGGAGTGTAATTTATAGAAATTAACTTTTATCACCCAGCATTGCCTCAGGAAACTTTGGGTGTCTTTGGAAAAACAAACCCCTGCATATGTTTTTCCACTGGTGATTTGCAGTAATAGTGATGGGAAAACAGAAGAGGAATTTCATTGCAGGCAACTAATCTGTGTGTCAGACAATATGTAAAACTTTTTTCTTTTTAAAAATGACACCATTTTGGATCCTGTTTGATTCTGTCACACTGTGCTGGAGGCAGTGCAATCTATAGTCCCCAGGAGTATTTTTATTTGTAATCATCATATTGAAGGATCACGCCAACTCCAGCTCAGTGCGACAGAAGAAAACTGCTCAGCATCTGCTTCTCTCTTTCCCATGCTGACTTTTTGGTACCACTGGGCTTGGGGTGGCATGGGGGCTTTTTAATCTGGAAAAAAGGAAAACCCTAAAGTTCATATGGATTTTTATAGGAATGTGTCATAATATGACTTTGGTGTTGCTGGAGCACAGGTAATAGCATGCTTTAAACTTTGGCAGAATTATTATTATTAACATGTATCTATAAAGCAACAACGATGATGCTCCTACAAAACAGTGACAATAGAGCACTAAGCTAATAAACAAACCAATATGAATAGGTAGCTTCACAAATAAGACCTTAGAGTTATAAAAAGTTAAATTTGATTTATTAGGACTGAATTAATAAAGCACCAACATATTACATAGTACTGTATAATAAAAAAGATAAGTGTACACAATGAACATACAGATTATATACAAGAAGATAAAAACTGATATAAGTAGTACAGTTGGCCCTGCCCAACAGAGCTTACAATCTAAACATTAAATTGTCCATGTGCCCCCTACAGATGTGCATGAATCATACTTCCTAAAAGTAAATGTTTCCCATGTACCTGGTGCCACACTACAGAGGTGTATGGTGGATTTGGGAACTGCCACATTTAGCTGCATTACTTTGACCCCAAGGTCTATGTAATAATTTCTAAGTAGGATTATGAATACTGGAGGCCTACTTATGGTCCTGGTGCAGTGTTCAGTGATTACTGATATAATTGCAGCACAGACAACACACTGAGGACTATCAGTTAAATATAGAGGGTTTTAGTTTAATAGTTTGCATTTAACATCTGACAATACACCATTTATATGCCATCCACCTCAGGTGACATTTATGTCCAAAGAGTCTGTCAGTATGGCTTACTGACATAGAAAGACACCATTCTACCAGGCAGCACATAGAAATCATATCATCCTAATGGGAACAATAGGGACTACACCATTCTACCAGACAGTCCATTGGAACACCATCCTACCAGGCAGCAGAAAGGGATAACACCATCCCATCAGGCAGCACATAGAGATTACACCATCTGACCAGGCAGCTCATAGGAACACCAACCTACTAGACAGCACATAGGAATGACACCATCCACCAGGCAGCTCACTGGAAAGCTATCCAAATAGCTCAAAAGAACACCATTGCACTAGGCAGCTCATGGGGATACCATCCTACTATGAAGTACATACAGAACATCATCCCACCAGGTAGCAAATAGGGATGACACCATCCCACCAGGCTACTCATATGAACCCCATCCCACCAGGCAATTCATAGAGGTGATTCCATCTCATAAGGCAACTCATAGGAATGACACCACCCAACCAAGCATTAAGAGGAATGCCATCCCAACAGCTGATATAACCACCATTCCACCAGGCATCTCATTAGAATACCACCCTACCAGGCAGCTAATAGGAACACCATCCTACCAGGCAGAACATAGAGAAAACACCATCCCACCTGGCAGGTCTTGGGAAAACCATCCCACCAGATAGCTCATAGAGGTAACATAACTGGTAGGAAATCCCTGGTGATATGTGTTTCTATGAAGACCATCCCACCATGAAGTTTATTACAACACCATCCTACCAGGTAGCGCTCATGAACACCATCCTACCAGGCAGCATATAAAGATGGAACCATCCCACACGCAGGTCATAGCAACACAATACTACAAGGCAGTACATAGAAATGGCCTCTTCCCATTAGGCAGCTCATAGAAACCCATCCTACCAGGTGGCTCATATGAGAATCATCTGACCATGTAGCTCATAGTGACAATAACATCCTATCAGGCAACTCATAGGATAACCATCCTACCAGGCAGCTCATAGCGATGACAACAACATCCTATCAGGCAGCTCATAGGAAAACTATCCTACCATGCAGTTCATATCAACAACACTATCCTTCCAGGCAGCTCATAGGAAAACCATCCTACCATGCAGCTCACAGTGACTCCATCATCCTACCAAGCAGCTCATAGTAACAACACCATCCGATCAGGTAGCTCATAGGAAAACCATATTACCAGGCAACTCATATTGACAACAACATCCTATGAGGCAGCTCAAAAGAAACCCACCCTACCAGGTAGTTCATAGAGACAACACCATTCTACCAGGCAGCTCATTGGAAAAACCATCCTACCATGCAGCTCATAGGAAAACCATCCTACTAGGCAGTTCATAGAGACAACAACATCCTATCAGGCAGCTCAAAGGAAAACCATCCTACCAGGCAGTTCATAGAGACAACACTATCCTACCAGACAGCTCATTGGAAAACCATCCTACCAGGCCATTCATAGAGACAACGCCATCCTACCAAGCAGCTTCTTGAAAAAAAAAGCCATCCCACCAGGCAGCTCATAGTGACAACACCATCCTACCAGGCAACTCATATGAAAACCATCCTATCAGGCAGCTCATAGTGACAACAACATCCTATCGGGCAGCTCATAGAAAAGCCATCCTACCAGGCAGCTCATAGAGCAGGGATCAGGAACCTTGGCTCTCCAGCTGTTAAGGAACTACAAGTCCCACAATGCATTTGCCTTTAGACTCCTTCAAAAGGCTCCATTATTGCATTGTGGGACTTGTAGTTCCTTAACAGCTGGAGAGCCAAGGTTCCTGATCCCTGTCATAGAGACTACCCCATCCTACCAGGCAGCTCATTGTGAAATCATCCTATCAGGCAGCTCCCTGGAAAACCATGCTACCAGGCAGCTTATAGTGACAACAACATTCTATCAGGCGGCTTATAGGAAAACCATCATGACAGGTAGTTCGTAGAGACAACAACATCCTATCAGGCAGCTCATAGGAAAACCATTCTACCAGGCAGCTCACAGAGACAACACCATCCTACCAGGCAGCTCATATGAAAACCATCCTACCAGGCAACTCATAGTGACAACAGCATTCTATCAGGCAGCTCATATGAAAACCATCCTACCAGGCAGCTCATAATGACAACACCATCCTACCAGGCAGCTCATATGAAAACCATCCTACCAGGCAGCTCGTAGTGACAGCAGTATCCTATCAGGCAGCTCATAGGGAAACAATCCTACCAGGCAGCTCATAGTGACAACAACATCGTATCAGGCAGCTCATATGAAAACCATCCTACCAGACAGCTCATAGTGACAACAGCATCCTATCAGTCAGCTCATAGGAAAACAATCCTACCAGGCAGCTCATAGTGACAACAACATCCTACCAGGTAGCTCATATATAAACCATCCTACCAGGCAGCTCATAGTGATAACAACATCCTATTAGGCAGCTCATAGGAAAACCATCCTACCAGGCAGCTTATAGTGATATCACCATCCTACCAGGCAGAACATAAATGAGATCATCCTGGGAGGCAGAGAGCACATGGTTACAACTTACTATTTTAGCACTAAGAAACACATTACAATCACTTGTACAGCTCATTTATTGCACAAATATACAAAAAGTATAGTTGGGAAGCAGATATGTTTTGATCTAGATAGACAAATTGCAGCTCTCTGCCCTCAGAGCATCCATGTTACATTAAGATGTCAGTGTAATTCACTAAAAAAAATACAGCCTACACACACACCCACAGATTCCCTGCTGTACCCAGATTACCACCTGTATGTGACTTTCTGTGCAGTCTCTTACATAAAAGTTCTCTGAAATTCTGCTTCTCTGCAGGAATCCTCTCTCTTTTCAAATCACTTTCCCTCCAGACTTCAGCAGCCATGATACAGGAGGAGCAGATGACATCACACAGTACATCATCAAAGGGAAAAACAGATGACATCACACACTCCATATTTGGCAACTTCATTGAAGGCAATGCTAGAGTGTACTGACCAATCAGCAGGGGGAGGTGTGTTTAGCCTAGGAGAAGGGTGTGGCTGAGTTGTTATCTGCCTGGTAGATAGAGCTGCCTTGAAGGCATCCTTTGTTCCCTATTCCTCCCTACTCCGGGAGTGGAATCCCATGTCCACAGTCTTATAAAATGTCACTACCCAAAAGTTAAGAACATTTTAGGGACCTGAAGGCCTGCTAAAGACCTATAAATGTACACAAAATCTGCCCTTTCCTAAAACAACAAATGAGCTGCTTGCTAAGCCTTGCAAGATACATCATTGTGGGAATTCATGTTCTTACAACTCTACATGTGTCTGTACATCTGTAATGGTGCAGAGCCAGATGTTGTTAAAGCCCCTGAATAGCTCAAAATCTGACTCAGCACAAGGAGGCAGAAAAACACAAACTGTAAACTGAAGCTTAAATCAAGAATTGATCAAGGTTTAACACAATAATAACTAATAGTAGATATACCACTCACTGTCTAACACAGTCCCAATCACACCAGGAAGGGAATTAATAATGGTGCAGTTCAATTCAAAAGTCCCTTATAAAGAGCTCTTATTTCCCAGGTAGCACTACCTTTACCCAAAGTACCTCTCTCTCTTTAGAACTTAATAGTCACTCCCACATAGATTTGGCTCCAAACCAAGGCTCTTCCTGGATCCTCCTCTTTTTCCCAGACCTCCTCTAGGGCTTCCAGCCAATCGATCACTTCATTGTCTATAACCGGTCTTGGTGATATCACAGGAAGAACAGGGGAAGGCTTGTCTGATTCCCTACATTTATAATTGTTATACTGAGATTCCTCGCGGTACTGTTGTAGCAGTCATTGCCCAGGCATCTAGGCCTTACTCTTTCACAGATTCTGCCCATCTTTATTCATTTGTAAATACAGTGTTATTAAACACAGTGTTATTGTACCTTGCTATACCATGTTATGCTGTATAGTAAGCATTGCCATTTTCTGTTTCCCCAAATTCATACCTTCTCTTTTGTTAATAAAACTAAAGCTCAACAACCTGGTCTCAATGAATTGATGAAAGAAGGAGTTTACCTGCATGTCAAGTTACACACTGCCTCAGGGTAACACACAGTGAGAACAGAATAAATAATGTTGTGTTATAAATATCATGAGATAGGACAATAAATTCACCTTCAGTGATCAAGTCCAACAGGGCTGAATTTACATAGCAAGTGCCACTAGGCCAACTGCCTTTCTTTACCCGTCCCCTCCCCTTCCTTTATGTACATGCGTTAATTTTCAGAAATGGGTCTGGAGTACTGGGGATTGGTGCAGAGGAAATTTTAAAAACTATTGTATCTTCTGTCAATCCCCAGTGCTTCTGAACCAATGTAGGTGTGGTTGGACAGCATACTGCCCCCCAAAAATATTGTCGCCCTAGGCCTGGGCCTTTATGGCCTCTCCACAATTCCGGGCCTGAAGTCCAAGAATGTAAACTCATGAAGGTAAAATCTTTAATGCAGAATGAAAATAAAAGGAAATGGATTGCAGATGATTGTAGGACATCACTCTAATGAGAAGACCTTCTACAGTAACAATCTTACCACTATATAATGTCGATTGAGTAAAACTGGTGGGAGCAAATCTATGACAAAGGTTGAAGAGGGACAAAAAGGGAAATATCAAAGCTGAAAGTTTACCACTAATGTTATAATATTTAATAATGGTATTTAAAAATGATTATTATTTTAAAACTCCAAAAGAACAACATTTAAAATATTTCAGACATTTTCCAAATCCCCTGGAACATATCAGTTAGTAGATACAATTCAATGATAAAGAACATCGGGCACTGTGTTACCTGATGAACTTTAATGTTTCAGCAACTCCCTGGCAGCTCAGTCAATACAGGGGGAGACATGAACTTCTACATCAGCTGGAGAGAGTCCTGTCCCTAATGTAACACTTTAATCCCATATCCTAAAGCTCCATATGTAGGAGAGGCCTATTGGATTGTTGGCAAGCAAGAAATACATATATGACTAATGATAATATCCATGACAAGGAATCTAAGAAAAAATAATTAAATTTGGCCAAATAATGGTGCTTTTTGTTGTGTATGGCCAAAGGGAGACAAATTGTCATTAACAGTTTAAATACCTATTTCAGCAGAGCAACTTTATTCTTTTTTTGTGTTGCGTAAAAGATGTTTGACAACTTCCAAAGAGCAACTTTAATCTCATTGTTTCTCAGGCTGTATACTATTGGATTGGAAAATGGAGTTCCAACTGTGTATAGAAGGGACAGCATTTTCTTTGTGTTGAAGTTATGTTGTTTGGATGGCACCATATAAACTATTATCAGAGTCCCATAGTACATACACACAACTATTAAATGGGAGCTGCAAGTGGAGAAGGCTTTGTGTCTTCCTTCAGTAGAGGAGATCCTGAGAATGGCAAGGCCAATAGAAACATAAGTGTAAATGATGAAGCAAAAAGGGAGAATCATAGAAGGTATGATCAAAATAATATCTGTTAGTTCCACAGTTTTATAATCTGTGCAGGAAAGTTTAAGAAGAGGGGCAAAATCACAAAAATAATGATCTATAACAAATGGGCCACATAACTGCAAATTAAATGTTAGAAGAGTTATAACCAAAGTCAATATAAGGGCTACACCCCAACAACACAGACTCATATAGAGGCAAAGCCTGAAATCCATAATGGAGACATAATGAAGTGGGGAGCAGATGGCCAGATATCGGTCATAGGCCATGACTGTGAGGAGATTAAATTCTGAAGTTACTGAAACACCATAAATATAAAATTGTGTGATACAACCAGTAAGAGATATTGTGCCTCCTCCATTCAGTAATAACCACAAGGTATTTGGAGTAATATTGGTACTGAGCAAAACATCACATACAGACAGCTGGGATAGAAGGACGTACATGGGAGATCTCAAGGCTGGAACTGTAACCACTAATACGATTATAAGAAGGTTTCCAAGTAATGTCAAAATATTTATCCAGAGAAATGGAACAAATAGTAACTCATTTATGATGTGAGAGTTCTGAAATCCCAAAAGAAGGAAAGATAAACCTGATGTTTGATTCACCTTATCCATTGCCTGGAACCATAAAACAGAATTTAGAAGATATAGTGTAAGGCAGATAGAATCCAACACCTGTGCTTTGTTTGATGTAGAACTAAAGTTTGTCCCAAGCAGCCAGGTAACAGTTTTAGTCCCAAACTAGAACCTACAAAAGAAACTATTCTACAGAAATACAAAAATACAATGGCAATTGCAAATTATTTACAGTGATACTGTCAACAAAATGATAGAACCCCCACAACCCGGGCTGAATGAATATTTATGGTTTATATTATGTGAGAAAGTGACTCACTTGTGAGTTTCCCTACAGTAGAGTGACTTTAAATACAAAGATGCACAAAGCTCCCAGAGTACAAGAACTTACACCAATATATTTTAGATGAAAGATAAAATATAAAATGTCTAGGTTGAGTGTTTAAAATGTGAGTAGATGTGGGTTATCTTATTGGTTCCTATGGGAAAATAAAAGATGTCAGCCTTACACCACATTTGTACTGGAAATGCAGCCGACCCAGATCATCATCTCAAGTTCAGTAGGAATGTGACATTTCACACCTGCCCATTTGAGGAAGCAGAGAAAATAGTAAGAAACAACAGTGAGGAAACATTTCTCTTGTAATGGAAAGTTGCCTTTGTGTCTTGTTGGAAACTGCCAATGGGAAATGAAAGAAAACTGTAGGATGAGCGAAGTCATTCAGCAAAGAGCAGCCATCATTCTATACTGCATGGATAAGGGAATCCATTTGGCATTACAGACATGAGGTTTTTATACCTTTGGAAAGGAACAGAAGATCAATTGTGTAACTGCCCCTGGGACTTGTATAACAGACACTCACAGGAAACTCCTTGAGGAGAAGGAGAAGCTCATTATGAACAGCAATAATTATTAAAATAAAATAACAGAAACAATAACAATAAGATATTTTTGCACATCCAACACATAAAAAGTACTGAATATCTAGATTTTTGTAAACTTACTTATTTCACAATTTCTAAGATCTCTTTTTGTTTTGTAAAATTTATAACCGTGTGACGAGTGACAGATGAGGCTGTAGACCAGCGTGACGAGGAGCAGGAAGTGCACGATTTCTGGTCGGAATCACCAGAACGAGCCCAGGCACCTGCTGCAACGCAGGGAGAGGTGTCAGAAGTGGAGTCAGAGGAGGAAGGTGGCTTTGTGGAGGAGGAGGACCAACAGGAGCAGGCTTCCCAGGGGGCTTGTGGTGACCTTTTGGGGACCCCTGGTCTTGTACGTGGCTGGGGGGAGGAGACCGTGGATGATGTAGTCCTTGATAACGAGGAAGCGGAGATGGATACCTCTGCATCCAACCTTGTGAGAATGGGGTCTTTCATGCTGTCATGCCTGTTGAAGGACCCCCGTATCAAGAGGCTTAAGGAGAAGGACCTGTACTGGGTCGCAACGCTACTAGACCCTCGCTACAAGCATAAAGTGGCAGAAATGTTACCAACGTACCACAAGTCCGAAAGGATGCTGCATTTACAAACCAGCCTGCAAAACATTTGTACAATGCTTTTAAGGGTGATCTCACTTCAGGAACTCATCAACATTCCAGGGGCAGAGGTGCCAGTAATCCTGCCACGAGCGCACCTGCAAGGAGAAAGCACTTTGGCCACTCTGTAACGTCAGACATGCAAATGTTTTTCAGTCCAAGGCAGCGCCAGAACCCTTCTGGATCCACCCTCAAAGAACGCCTCGACCGGCAGGTAGCAGACTACCTGGCATTAACTGCAGATATCGACACTCTGAGGAGTGATGAACCCCTGGACTACTGGGTGCGCAGGCTTGATCTGTGGCCAGAGCTGTCACAATTTGCCATGAACCTTTTGTCTTGCCCCGCCTCAAGTGTCCTCTCAGAAAGGACCTTCAGTGCAGCAGGAGGGATTGTAACTGAGAAGAGAACTCGCCTAGGTCACAAAAGTGTGGATTACCTGACCTTTATTAAAATGAATGAGGCGTGGATCTCGGAGGGTTACTGCACGCCGGAAGACTTCCCATGCAGCTGTCCTTCTCTGCACGCCGCATGACTCCACACACAGCTGTCCTTTAGCGTCCTCCTCCCTCCACCACCGTTACAAACTAGGGTGCAAACCCTACTGGTTTCATTTGAATCCAGGTAATTCCTGAGTTTTTCTGGCCTCTGTGCTTCAGTGGCTGCGACCAAAATTTTTTATATTTTTAGCATTTATATGGCATATTTTTTCTGGCCTCTGTGCTTCAGTGGCTGCGACAAAAAAAAATTAATATTTTCAGCATTTATATGGCATGTTTTTTCTGGCCTCTGTGCTTCAGTGGCTGCGACAAAAAAAATTTATATTGTTAGCATTTATATGGCATATTTTTTCTGGCCTCTGTGCTTCAGTGGCTGCGACAATTTTTTTTTATATTTTTAGCATTTATATGGCATATTTTTTCTGGCCTCTGTGCTTCAGTGGCTGCGACAAAAAAACCCATAATTTTTCAGGAAAGTACACATGCCTAATTTTTCAGGGTTCTGCAACAGTGGCAAAATCGCATCTTTTATGGTCACCGCAGGTTATCAAAAAAGTAGACCAAAACTGGGCCCACACTGCAGAATCAGTGTGTTTTGGTTCACTTCACTGTACATTGAATTACCTCTGCCTGACCGTGCACGTGCGCACAAGCACGGTGACTGCTAAACACACCACTACAGAAATATTGCCACCAACAGGACGAACATCCTGGAGGTGACAAGCGCAACTAGTAATTAACAACTATTATTTGCTCACTTGACATTATCATTCATTAAAGCTCTTTGCGTTCTTTTGCGTTGCAGTAAGCGCCGTGTTTTGTCTTTGCGTGTGAACAGGCTGTAACCTTTACACGACTTCATTGGCATGTAGACGCCGGCCGTTTTAAAGCAGTTTATTACACAGGTTTAGAAATGTAGTGTGATTTCTGCCCTTTACAGCACAAAACGCAGCGCTGTGTCAACAATGTATTTTTCAGATACATTTTTGCCATTGATCCCCCTCTGGCATGCCACTGTCCAGGTCGTTGCACCCTTTAAACAACTTTAAAATCATTTTTCTGGCCAGAAATGTCTTTTCTAACTTTTAAAATTCGCCTTATCCATTGCCTGGAACCATAAAACAGAATTTAGAAGATATAGTGTAAGGCAGATAGAATCCAACATCTGTGCTTTGTTTGATGTAGAACTAAAGTTTGTCCCAAGCAACCAGGTAACAGTTTTAGTCCCAAACTAGAACCTACAAAAGAAACTATTCTACAGAAATACAAAAATACAATGGCAATTGCAAATTATTTACAGTGATACTGTCAACAAAATGATAGAACCCCCACAACCCGGGCTGAATGAATATTTATGGTTTATATTATGTGAGAAAGTGACTCACTTGTGAGTTTCCCTACAGTAGAGTGACTTTAAATACAAAGATGCACAAAGTTCCCAGAGTACAAGAACTTACACCAATATATTTTAGATGAAAGATAAAATATAAAATGTCTAGGTTGAGTGTTTAAAATGTGAGTAGATGTGGGTTATCTTATTGGTTCCTATGGGAAAATAAAAGATGTCAGCCTTACACCACATTTGTACTGGAAATGCAGCCGACCCAGATCATCTCAAGTTCAGTAGGAATGTGACATTTCACACCTGCCCATTTGAGGAAGCAGAGAAAATAGTAAGAAACAACAGTGAGGAAAACATTTCTCTTGTAATGGAAAGTTGCCTTTGTGTCTTGTTGGAAACTGCCAATGGGAAATGAAAGAAAACTGTAGGATGAGCGAAGTCATTCAGCAAAGAGCAGCCATCATTCTATACTGCATGGATAAGGGAATCCATTTGGCATTACAGACATGAGGTTTTTATACCTTTGGAAAGGAACAGAAGATCAATTGTGTAACTGCCCCTGGGACTTGTATAACAGACACTCACAGGAAACTCCTTGAGGAGAAGGAGAAGCTCATTATGAACAGCAATAATTATTAAAATAAAATAACAGAAACAATAACAATAAGATATTTTTGCACATCCAACACATAAAAAGTACTGAATATCTAGATTTTTGTAAACTTACTTATTTCAGAATTTCTAAGATCTCTTTTTGTTTTGTAAAATTTATAACCGTGTGACGAGTGACAGATGAGGCTGTAGACCAGCGTGACGAGGAGCAGGAAGTGCACGATTTCTGGTCGGAATCACCAGAACGAGCCCAGGCACCTGCTGCAACGCAGGGAGAGGTGTCAGAAGTGGAGTCAGAGGAGGAAGGTGGCTTTGTGGAGGAGGAGGAGGACCAACAGGAGCAGGCTTCCCAGGGGGCTTGTGGTGACCTTTTGGGGACCCCTGGTCTTGTACGTGGCTGGGGGGAGGACACCGTGGATGATGTAGTCCTTGATAACGAGGAAGCGGAGATGGATACCTCTGCATCCAACCTTGTGAGAATGGGGTCTTTCATGCTGTCATGCCTGTTGAAGGACCCCCGTATCAAGAGGCTTAAGGAGAAGGACCTGTACTGGGTCGCAACGCTACTAGACCCTCGCTACAAGCATAAAGTGGCAGAAATGTTACCAACGTACCACAAGTCCGAAAGGATGCTGCATTTACAAACCAGCCTGCAAAACATGTTGTACAATGCTTTTAAGGGTGATGTCACTTCAGGAACTCATCAACATTCCAGGGGCAGAGGTGCCAGTAATCCTGCCACGAGCGCACCTGCAAGGACAAAGCACTTTGGCCACTCTGTAACGTCAGACATGCAAATGTTTTTCAGTCCAAGGCAGCGCCAGAACCCTTCTGGATCCACCCTCAAAGAACGCCTCGACCGGCAGGTAGCAGACTACCTGGCATTAACTGCAGATATCGACACTCTGAGGAGCGATGAACCCCTGGACTACTGGGTGCGCAGGCTTGATCTGTGGCCAGAGCTGTCACAATTTGCCATGAACCTCTTGTCTTGCCCCGCCTCAAGTGTCCTCTCAGAAAGGACCTTCAGTGCAGCAGGAGGGATTGTAACTGAGAAGAGAACTCGCCTAGGTCACAAAAGTGTGGATTACCTGACCTTTATTAAAATGAATGAGGCGTGGATCTCGGAGGGTTACTGCACGCCAGAAGACTTCCCATGCAGCTGTCCTTCTCTGCACGCCGCATGACTCCACACACAGCTGTCCTTTAGCGTCCTCCTCCCTCCGCCACCGTTACAAACTAGGGTGCAAACCCTACTGGTTTCATTTGAATCCAGGTAATTCCTGAGTTTTTCTGGCCTCTGTGCTTCAGTGGCTGCGACCAAAATTTTTTATATTTTTAGCATTTATATGGCATATTTTTTCTGGCCTCTGTGCTTCAGTGGCTGCGACAAAAAAAATTAATATTTTCAGCATTTATATGGCATGTTTTTTCTGGCCTCTGTGCTTCAGTGGCTGCGACAATTTTTTTTTATATTTTTAGCATTTATATGGCATATTTTTTCTGGCCTCTGTGCTTCAGTGGCTGCGACAAAAAAAAATTTATATTTTCAGCATTTATATGGCATATTTTTTATGGCCTCTGTGCTTCAGTGGCTGCGACAAAAAAAACATAATTTTTCAGGAAAGTACACATGCCTAATTTTTCAGGGTTCTGCAACAGTGGCAAAATCGCATCTTTTATGGTCACCGCAGGTGATCAATAAAGTAGACCAAAACTGGGCCCACACTGCAGAATCAGTGTTTTTTGGTTCACTTCACTGTACATTGAATTACCTCTGCCTGACCGTGCACGTGCGCACAAGCACGGTGACTGCTAAACACACCACTACAGAAATATTGCCACCAACAGGACGAACATCCTGGAGGTGACAAGCTCAACTAGTAATTAACAACTATTATTTGCTCACTTGACATTATCATTCATTAAAGCTCTTTGCGTTCTTTTGCGTTGCAGTAAGCGCCGTGTTTTGTCTTTGCGTGTGAACAGGCTGTAACCTTTACACGACTTCATTGGCATGTAGACGCCGGCCGTTTTAAAGCAGTTTATTACACAGGTTTAGAAATGTAGTGTGATTTCTGCCCTTTACAGCACAAAATGCAGCGCTGTGTCAACAATGTATTTTTCAGATACATTTTTGCCCTTGATCCCCCTCTGGCATGCCACTGTCCAGGTCGTTGCACCCTTTAAACAACTTTAAAATCATTTTTCTGGCCAGAAATGTCTTTTCTAGCTTTTAAAATTCACCTTCCCATTGAAGTCTAAGGGGTTCGCGACGTTCGCAAACCGTTCGCATTTTTGACGCAAGTTCGTGAATATGTTCGCAAACTTTTTTTCCGACTTTCGCTACATCCCTACACTCCACAATTCCGGGCCTGAAGTCCAAGAATGTAAACTCATGAAGGTAAAATCTTTAATGCAGAATGGAAATAAAAGGAAATGAATTGCAGATGATTGTAGGACATACTCTAATGAGAAGACCTTCTACAGTAACAATTTTACCACTATATAATACCGATTGAGTAAAACTGGTGGGAGCAAATCTATGACAAAGGTTGAAGAGGGACAAAAAGGGAAATATCAAAGCTGGAAAGTTTACCACTAATGTTATAATATTTAATAATGGTATTTAAAAATGATTATTATTTTAAAACTCCAAAAGAACAACATTTAAAATATTTCAGACATTTTCCAAATCCCCTGGAACATATCAGTTAGTAGATACAATTCAATGATAAAGAACATTGGGCACTGTGTTACCTGATGAATTTAATGTTTCAGCAACTCCCTGGCAGCTCAGTCAATACAGGGGGCGACATGAACTTCTACATCAGCTGGAGGGAGTCCTGTCCCTAATGTAACACTTTAATCCCATATCCTAAAGCTCCATAGGTAGGAGAGGCCTATTGGATTGTTGGCAAGCAAGAAATACATACTGTATATGGCTAATGATAATATCCATGACAAGGAATCTAAGACATAAAAATAATTACATTTGGCAAAATAATGGTGCTTTTTGTTGTGTATGGCCAAAGGGAGGCAAATTGTCATTAACAGTTTAAATACCTATTTCAGCAGAGCAACTTTATTCTCCTTTTGTGTTGCTTAAACTGTGTGTAAAAAGATCTGTTTGACAACTTCCAAAGAGCAACTTTAATCTCATTGTTTCTCAGGCTGTATACTATTGGATTGGAAAATGGAGTTCCAACTGTGTATAGAAGGGACAGCATTTTCTTTGTGTTGAAGTTATGTTGTTTGGATGGCACCATATAAACTATTATCAGAGTCCCATAGTACATACACACAACTATTAAATGGGAGCTGCAAGTGGAGAAGGCTTTGTGTCTTCCTTCAGTAGAGGAGATCCTGAGAATGGCAAGGCCAATAGAAACATAAGTGTAAATGATGAAGCAAAAAGGGAGAATCATAGAAGGTATGATCAAAATAATATCTGTTAGTTCCACAGTTTTATAATCTGTGCAGGAAAGTTTAAGAAGAGGGGCAAAATCACAAAAATAATGATCTATAACAAATGGGCCACATAACTGCAAATTAAATGTTAGAAGAGTTATAACCAAAGTCAATATAAGGGCTACACCCCAACAACACAGACTCATATAGAGGCAAAGCCTGAAATCCATAATGGAGACATAATAAAGTGGGCAGCAGATGGCCAGATATCGGTCATAGGCCATGACTGTGAGGAGATTAAATTCTGAAGTTACTGAAACACCATAAATATAAAATTGTGTGATACAACCAGTAAGAGATATTGTGCCTCCTCCATTCAGTAATAACCACAAGGTATTTGGAGTAATATTGGTACTGAGCAAAACATCACATACAGACAGCTGGGAGAGAAGGACGTACATGGGAGATCTCAAGACTGGAACTGTAACCACTAATACGATTATAAGAAGGTTTCCAAGTAATGTCAAAATATTTATCCAGAGAAATGGAACAAATAGTAACTCATTTATGATGTGAGAGTTCTGAAATCCCAAAAGAAGGAAAGATAAACCTGATGTTTGATTCACCTTATCCATTGCCTGGAACCATAAAACAGAATTTAGAAGATATAGTGTAAGGCAGATAGAATCCAACACCTGTGCTCTGTTTGATGTAGAACTAAAGTTTGTCCCAAGCAACCAGGTAACAGTTTTAGTCCCAAACTAGAACCTACAAAAGAAACTATTCTACAGAAATACAAAAATACAATGGCAATTGCAAATTATTTACAGTGATACTGTCAACAAAATGATAGAACCCCCACAACCCGGGCTGAATGAATATTTATGGTTTATATTATGTGAGAAAGTGACTCACTTGTGAGTTTCCCTACAGTAGAGTGACTTTAAATACAAAGATGCACAAAGCTCCCAGAGTACAAGAACTTGAACCAATATATTTTAGATGAAAGATAAAATATAAAATGTCTAGGTTGAGTGTTTAAAATGTGAGTAGATGTGGGTTATCTTATTGGTTCCTATGGGAAAATAAAAGATGTCAGCCTTACACCACATTTGTACTGGAAATACAGCCGACCCAGATCATCATCTCAAGTTCAGTAGGAATGTGACATTTCACACCTGCCCATTTGAGGAAGCAGAGAAAATAGTAAGAAACAACAGTGAGGAAAATATTTCTCTTGTAATGGAAAGTTGCCTTTGTGGCTTGTTGGAAACTGCCAATGGGAAATGAAAGAAAACTGTAGGATGAGTGAAGTCATTCAGCAAAGAGCAGCCATCATTCTATACTGCATGGATAAGGGAATCCATTTGGCATTACAGACATGAGGTTTTTATACCTTTGGAAAGGAACAGAAGATCAATTGTGTAACTGCCCCTGGGACTTGTATAACAGACACTCACAGGAAACTCCTTGAGGAGAAGGAGAAGCTCATTATGAACAGCAATAATTATTAAAATAAAATAACAGAAACAATAACAATAAGATATTTTTGCACATCCAACACATAAAAAGTACTGAATATCTAGATTTTTGTAAACTTACTTATTTCACAATTTCTAAGATCTCTTTTTGTTTTGTAAAATTTATACCCGTGTGACGAGTGACAGATGAGGCTGTAGACCAGCGTGACGAGGAGCAGGAAGCGCACGATTTCTAGTCGGAATCACCAGAACGAGCCCAGGCACCTGCTGCAACGCAGGGAGAGGTGTCAGAAGTGGAGTCAGAGGAGGAAGGTGGCTTTGTGGAGGAGGAGGACCAACAGGAGCAGGCTTCCCAGGGGGCTTGTGGTGACCTTTTGGGGACCCCTGGTCTTGTACGTGGCTGGGGGGAGGAGACCGTGGATGATGTAGTCCTTGATAACGAGGAAGCGGAGATGGATACCTCTGCATCCAACCTTGTGAGAATGGGGTCTTTCATGCTGTCATGCCTGTTGAAGGACCCCCGTATCAAGAGGCTTAAGGAGAAGGACCTGTACTGGGTCGCAACGCTACTAGACCCTCGCTACAAGCATAAAGTGGCAGAAATGTTACCAACGTACCACAAGTCCGAAAGGATGCTGCATTTACAAACCAGCCTGCAAAACATGTTGTACAATGCTTTTAAGGGTGATGTCACTTCAGGAACTCATCAACATTCCAGGGGCAGAGGTGCCAGTAATCCTGCCACGAGCGCACCTGCAAGGACAAAGCACTTTGGCCACTCTGTAACGTCAGACATGCAAATGTTTTTCAGTCCAAGGCAGCGCCAGAACCCTTCTGGATCCACCCTCAAAGAACGCCTCGACCGGCAGGTAGCAGACTACCTGGCATTAACTGCAGATATCGACACTCTGAGGAGCGATGAACCCCTGGACTACTGGGTGCGCAGGCTTGATCTGTGGCCAGAGCTGTCACAATTTGCCATGAACCTCTTGTCTTGCCCCGCCTCAAGTGTCCTCCCAGAAAGGACCTTCAGTGCAGCAGGAGGGATTGTAACTGAGAAGAGAACTCGCCTAGGTCACAAAAGTGTGGATTACCTGACCTTTATTAAAATGAATGAGGGGTGGATCTCGGAGGGTTACTGCACGCCGGAAGACTTCCCATGCAGCTGTCCTTCTCTGCACGCCGCATGACTCCACACACAGCTGTCCTTTAGCGTCCTCCTCCCTCCGCCACCGTTACAAACTAGGGTGCAAACCCTACTGGTTTCATTTGAATCCAGGTAATTCCTGAGTTTTTCTGGCCTCTGTGCTTCAGTGGCTGCAACCAAAATTTTTTATATTTTTAGCATTTATATGGCATATTTTTTCTGGCCTCTGTGCTTCAGTGGCTGCGACAAAAAAAAATTAATATTTTCAGCATTTATATGGCATGTTTTTTCTGGCCTCTGTGCTTCAGTGGCTGCGACAAAAAAAAATTATATTGTTAGCATTTATATGGCATATTTTTTCTGGCCTCTGTGCTTCAGTGGCTGCGACAAATTTTTTTTTATATTTTTAGCATTTATATGGCATATTTTTTCTGGCCTCTGTGCTTCAGTGGCTGCGACAAAATTTTTTTTATATTTTCAGCATTTATATGGCATATTTTTTATGGCCTCTGTGCTTCAGTGGCTGCGACAAAAAAAACCATAATTTTTCAGGAAAGTACACATGCCTAATTTTTCAGGGTTCTGCAACAGTGGCAAAATCGCATCTTTTATGGTCACCGCAGGTGATCAATAAAGTAGACCAAAACTGGGCCCACACTGCAGAATCAGTGTTTTTTTGGTTTACTTCACTGTACATTGAATTACCTCTGCCTGACCGTGCACGTGCGCACAAGCACGGTGACTGCTAAACACACCACTACAGAAATATTGCCACCAACAGGACGAACATCCTGGAGGTGACAAGCTCAACTAGTAATTAACAACTATTATTTGCTCACTTGACATTATCATTCATTAAAGCTCTTTGCGTTCTTTTGCGTTGCAGTAAGTGCCGTGTTTTGTCTTTGCGTGTGAACAGGCTGTAACCTTTACACGACTTCATTGGCATGTAGACGCCGGCCGTTTTAAAGCAGTTTATTACACAGGTTTAGAAATGTAGTGTGATTTCTGCCCTTTACAGCACAAAACGCAGCGCTGTGTCAACAATGTATTTTTCAGATACATTTTTGCCATTGATCCCCCTCTGGCATGCCACTGTCCAGGTCGTTGCACCCTTTAAACAACTTTAAAATCATTTTTCTGGCCAGAAATGTCTTTTCTAGCTTTTAAAATTCGCCTTCCCATTGAAGTCTATGGGGTTCGTGACGTTCGCGAACCGTTCGCATTTTTGACGCAAGTTCGCGAATATGTTCGCAAACTTTTTTTCCGACGTTCGCTACATCCCTACTCTCTACAATTCCGGGCCTGAAGTCCAAGAATGTAAACTTATGAAGGTAAAATCTTTAATGCAGAATGGAAATAAAAGGAAATGAATTGCAGATGATTGTAGGACATACTCTAATGAGAAGACCTTCTACAGTAACAATTTTACCACTATATAATGCCGATTGAGTAAAACTGGTGGGAGCAAATCTATGACAAAGGTAGAAGAGGGACAAAAAGGGAAATATCAAAGCTGGAAAGTTTACCACTAATGTTATAATATTTAATAATGGTATTTAAAAATGATTATTATTTTAATACTCCAAAAGAACAACATTTAAAATATTTCAGACATTTTCCAAATCCCCTGGAACATATCAGTTAGTAGATACAATTCAATGATAAAGAACATCGGGCACTGTGTTACCTGATGAACTTTATGTTTCAGCAACTCCCTGGCAGCTCAGTCAATACAGGGGGAGACATGAACTTCTACATCAGCTGGAGGGAGTCCTGTCCCTAATGTAACACTTTAATCCCATATCCTAAAGCTCCATAGGTAGGAGAGGCCTATTGGATTGTTGGCAAGCAAGAAATACATACTGTATATGGCTAATGATAATATCCATGACAAGGAATCTAAGACATAAAAATAATTACATTTGGCAAAATAATGGTGCTTTTTGTTGTGTATGGCCAAAGGGAGACAAATTGTCATTAACAGTTTAAATACCTATTTCAGCAGAGCAACTTTATTCTTTTTTTGTGTTGCTTAAACTGAGTGTAAAAGATCTATTTGACAACTTCCAAAGAGCAACTTTAATCTCATTGTTTCTCAGGCTGTATACTATTGGATTGGAAAATGGAGTTCCAACTGTGTATAGAAGGGACAGCATTTTCTTTGTGTTGAAGTTATGTTGTTTGGATGGCACCATATAAACTATTATCAGAGTCCCATAGTACATACACACAACTATTAAATGGGAGCTGCAAGTGGAGAAGGCTTTGTGTCTTCCTTCAGTAGAGGAGATCCTGAGAATGGCAAGGCCAATAGAAACATAAGTGTAAATGATGAAGCAAAAAGGGAGAATCATAGAAGGTATGATCAAAATAATATCTGTTAGTTCCACAGTTTTATAATCTGTGCAGGAAAGTTTAAGAAGAGGGGCAAAATCACAAAAATAATGATCTATAACAAATGGGCCACATAACTGCAAATTAAATGTTAGAAGAGTTATAACCAAAGTCAATATAAGGGCTACACCCCAACAACACAGACTCATATAGAGGCAAAGCCTGAAATCCATAATGGAGACATAATGAAGTGGGGAGCAGATGGCCAGATATCGGTCATAGGCCATGACTGTGAGGAGATTAAATTCTGAAGTTACTGAAACACCATAAATATAAAATTGTGTGATACAACCAGTAAGAGATATTGTGCCTCCTCCATTCAGTAATAACCACAAGGTATTTGGAGTAATAGTGGTACTGAGCAAAACATCACATACAGACAGCTGGGAGAGAAGGACGTACATGGGAGATCTCAAGGCTGGAACTGTAACCACTAATATGATTATAAGAAGGTTTCCAAGTAATGTCAAAATATTTATCCAGAGAAATGGAACAAATAGTAACTCATTTATGATGTGAGAGTTCTGAAATCCCAAAAGAAGGAAAGATAAACCTGATGTTTGATTCACCTTATCCATTGCCTGGAACCATAAAACAGAATTTAGAAGATATAGTGTAAGGCAGATAGAATCCAACATCTGTGCTTTGTTTGATGTAGAACTAAAGTTTGTCCCAAGCAACCAGGTAACAGTTTTAGTCCCAAACTAGAACCTACAAAAGAAACTATTCTACAGAAATACAAAAATACAATGGCAATTGCAAATTATTTACAGTGATACTGTCAACAAAATGATAGAACCCCCACAACCCGGGCTGAATGAATATTTATGGTTTATATTATGTGAGAAAGTGACTCACTTGTGAGTTTCCCTACAGTAGAGTGACTTTAAATACAAAGATGCACAAAGCTCCCAGAGTACAAGAACTTACACCAATATATTTTAGATGAAAGATAAAATATAAAATGTCTAGGTTGAGTGTTTAAAATGTGAGTAGATGTGGGTTATCTTATTGGTTCCTATGGGAAAATAAAAGATGTCAGCCTTACACCACATTTGTACTGGAAATGCAGCCGACCCAGATCATCATCTCAAGTTCAGTAGGAATGTGACATTTCACACCTGCCCATTTGAGGAAGCAGAGAAAATAGTAAGAAACAACAGTGAGGAAAACATTTCTCTTGTAATGGAAAGTTGCCTTTGTGGCTTGTTGGAAACTGCCAATGGGAAATGAAAGAAAACTGTAGGATGAGTGAAGTCATTCAGCAAAGAGCAGCCATCATTCTATACTGCATGGATAAGGGAATCCATTTGGCATTACAGACATGAGGTTTTTATACCTTTGGAAAGGAACAGAAGATCAATTGTGTAACTGCCCCTGGGACTTGTATAACAGACACTCACAGGAAACTCCTTGAGGAGAAGGAGAAGCTCATTATGAACAGCAATAATTATTAAAATAAAATAACAGAAACAATAACAATAAGATATTTTTGCACATCCAACACATAAAAAGTACTGAATATCTAGATTTTTGTAAACTTACTTATTTCACAATTTCTAAGATCTATTTTTGTTTTGTAAAATTTATAAATACCCCAAGTACACTAAATAATGAGAGAAATATAACACTTGGCATTTCAAAAAATTTCCAGGAAAAAAAAGGGAAAGTTGTACTAAGCACTAAATGTTAAACCATTAGCCAGGGGTACAATGAGGCTGTGCCCACAAAATTCATACAGACAAATACAAGAGATTCTCTGCACTCACCCAATATTAGTATATTAAGGACATTGAGATATTCTGTGTACTCAGGTACCAAAAACTAAAATAACAAGTAAAAAATACAGGAAAAGTAAAAAAAATGGAGAAAAAGCAAATATTGGAAAAATAAATCAAATACAACAAGATGAAGTGGTCGCTGGGTTTTTGCTCTTCATAAACTTGCCAGAGTGGGCAGAGATCAGGACTTCATGCCTCCAGTTTCCTGAACATTTTTAACATTTGAATAAGTGAGGGGTCATTATCATGAGTGATGGGTCATTATCATGTTGTTCTGTAACATATATGAATATGTTTCATTTGTCTCAATATTTATAATTTTGCTTTCAGTCAAGTGAGTGTTTTTTTTCCAGTTGTTCACTAATAATAGTCTCGCTATGTCTTTATGAAATTTAGGGAGGTTATTTACTAAAATCCGAATATATCTCTATATATCACTTTTTTCTTAAAACCACTTTGACGAAACTCCCATGCACATTTTTACTGTATTTATTAATTAATTTACTTAAAAGGCTGGTGTGGAGAAAGACTTGATAAAACCATTAAAAATTAATCCGAACTGTACGATTTTTCGCATTTGACACCCAAAATGAGTAAATTTATACTTACCGTAATTTACTTTTCCCTTAGTCCTTACGGCAGCAACCATGAAATTTATTCTTTGCAACCTGCTATGTTGGACAATGAAGAGAAAAGGTTAATTAACCCCACTCATAAATAGGCATTCCCCCTAGAGATCACCGGTGAATAATGAGTAACACCTATAATGCTTAATAGCTTTTATTATTTGGGAGGCAATTTCTTGCTGCCATAAGGACTAAAGGAAAAGTAAATTACAGTAAGTATAAATTTACTCATTCCCTAATGTCCTTGTACGGCAGCAACCATGAGAGCTAGCGAGCAATAAGGGCGGGTTTCAAGGTTACATCATCCTCTGGAGAATCTTTCTGCCAAAGGAAGCTTGCTGAGTGGCTTAGATGTCCACCCTGTAGTGCTGCACAAAAGTGTTTGGGTTACTCCATGTCACTGCTTTGCAGATTATCCATAGATACTCCTGCGATTTCTGCCCATGAAGTGGACTTCTTTCTCGTGGAATGAACTGCAATCTGAAATGGAGGAAGAATATATTCTTTGATATATGCCATCTGAATGGTTTCTTTAATCCACTGTAATAAAATCATCATCATCGGCAGGGACGCCAACTGCAGCAATCTTCAGCGCCGGTTCCTTAGGTCACGGCGCGCCTCCTCATTATTTAAAGCCGCAGTGGCGCGAAATTTAAAGCTATTTTCTTTTACACACTGCCCGTGATAGGAGTTTCTTCTGACCCTTGACTGCCTGCCCCGACCCGGTCTGATCTAACTACTCTAATGCTTAACGCCTTGTACTACGACCTTCTGCCCAAAGACTCTCGCTAACAGTCGTGCCCATCTGCCTATCCAGAACATCTAGCCTTGCACCTCTCGTTTAAATCCTGGTGGCATCCAAGTAGCTGAGGGCTCCTCCCCAGGCCAAAGGCGGTCACACTACAGGAAAGCACAAGCCGAGACCAGGGTGCTTGGCATTTGTTCTGGTGTTGGGTGCCGACCGTGACATCCACCTTGCCAAAGATGGTTTAGAAGCATTTAGACCTTTATTCTTCCCTGCAAAGCTTCTGAATACATTTTCATCTTTGCGAAAATCTTTGGTTCAATTAACATAGATTTTTAGGCTTCTTCCAACATCAAGAAACTGAAGATGATCATCTTTTTCTTGAACTTCTTGGTTAACATAAGGCAATATAATCTCTTGGTTAATATTGGATAAAGAGGCCATTTTAGGTCTGAAGAAAGGAAGAGGTTTCAAAACTACCCGATCTTGAAGAAAAACCAAGTATGGTTTTTTGGATGATTCTTGTAATTCTCTAATACGTTTGGCTGAAGTAATGGCCACTAGGAAGAGAGCTTTGAAGGATAAACATTTTATTGAGCAATTCTCTAATGGCTCGTAAGGAGAATCACATAGTTTCCTAAAGACAAGCTCCAAATCCCATGAAGGAAGGGGTTGAAAAATCTTAGATCGAATCTTAGATATAGCCTTCAAAAACCTCTTGATAAGAGGAATAGAAGTAAGGGATTTACACAAAAAGGCAGAGAGAGACGAAATCTGTACTTTGATGGTATTAACCGCTAATCCCTTGTCGAAACCTTCCTGAAGAAATGTTAGCAAGTTAGGAATTGAAGGCTGGTCACTTTCAATCTTTTTCCCGCTACACCAGGCCATAAATCTTATTCGTAGAATCTCTTCTAGACTGTACAAGGCTATCGATTACCTCAGGGGAAATATCCTGGTACTTTAGAATGACCTATCAGATTCCAGGTGTGGGAAGGTCGTGGCAGACAATTGGTCCTTGAGTCAGAAGTTCCGGAACTTGAGGAAGGACCCAATATTCATACCTGGCCATCCTCATCAACAGTGAGAACCAGACTCTCTTTGGTCAGAAAAGGGTTATCAAGATGGTCTTCATCTGTTCCTTCTTGATCTTCTGAATGACTCTAGGAATCATGGAAAATGGTGGGAATATATATATATATTTGGTGAAAATTCCATCTGATTGACATCGCATCTAAGAAATCCGGGTGATCTTGCCTGTTGGGGGAACAGAACGTTCTCAGCTTGTAATTCTTCCTGGTTGCCATTAAATCTACAGCTGGAAGTCCCCAACGTTTCGTAATTTTCAAGAATATTTCTTGATTCAGAGACCACTCCCCCGGTCTAAATGCATTCCTGCTTAGATGATCTTCCAACATGTTGTTCTCTCCCTGCCACTGCCATACTACTGGGCACATTGTTCTCTGCCCACTCAATGATCTTCTGTATCTCCTTGCTCAGTAAGGGAGCTCTGGTTCTCCCTTGCTTGTTTATATAAGCCACCATGGTGGAATTGTCTGGCATGATTTTCAGATGTCTTTCTCTCTCTCATATGCCATTCTAATGCCAAGATTGCCTTGAAGACTGCCCTCATTTCTCTGAAGTTTGAGGACATAGTCCTTTCCATTGGACTCCAGACACCTTGCGCTTTTAATTGGTTCAGATGGGCCCCCCATCCTGATTGAGAAGCATCTGTTGTCAGAATCAACCAATTCATCTGCTGGAAAGACAATCCCTGTGTAAGATTGTGATCTTGAAGCCACCACTGAAGCTGGTGTCTTGTCTCTCTGCCGAGAAAAATCTTTTTCTCCAAGGAGGAAAGCTGACAATCCCATCTGAGGAGCATCTCCGCTTGAAGAGGCCTCATGTGAAATTTTGCCCATGGTACCGCATCTATAGTTGCTGTCATCAGACCTAGCACTCTCATCAATTCTCTGAGAGAGGAGTGAGGTCTGGCAATGATCTGTTGCACTGATAGCTTGAGCCAGAGAACTTTCTCTGGTGGTAAATAAACTTTCATCTTGGATGAATTGATTTCCATCCCCAGGAATTTTATCACCCTGGATGGAATTAATGATGATTTCTCCCAGCTTATTATCCAACCTAGCTGTTGAAGAAAGACAATCAGTCTGTCCAAATGTTTCCGAAGCAGTGACGCTGATATTGCTGTGACAAGCCAATCGTCCAGATAGGGGATTATTGTAATCCCTTCTTCTCTCAATACAGCTGCTATTGCTGCTACAATTTTGGTGAACACCTGGGGAGCCGTTGTTATACTGAAAGGCAGTACTCGGACTTGAAAATGACAAAGCTCTCCTCCCGTGTACAGAGCTATTCAAAGAAATCTTCTGTGGTCCTTGAAAAGTGGTACATGAAGGTAGGCATCTTTGAGGTCTAAAGAAGCCATATAGTCTCCATGATCTAAGACCTTTATAGTGGATCTGATATTTTCCATACGGAATGCCAACTTCCGGATGAACTGGTTTACAAACCTCAAATCTATTATTGTTCAGAAACTTCCTGTCACGGCCGGCACCCAATACCAGAACAAATGCCAAGGACCCTGGTCTCGGCTCTGCTTCACCAGTAGTGTGACCACCTTTGGGCTTCGGGAGGAGCCCTCAGCTTAATTGGGTGCCACCTGGACTTAACGAGGGGCACAAGGCAAGGAGTTCTGGCAGGCAAAGGGGCACAACCGGATAGCAAGAGTCTTTGGGCAGAAGGTCAAGGACAAGGCGTCTGGTGGAAACGGTACAGACCGGATCAGGACAGGCAGATAACAGAATCATCAGGCAGGCAAGGGGTCAAAACCAGATAATCAGACAGACTGGATAAGGCAGAAGGATGGTCAGACAGGCTGGGTCGAGGCAGGCGGATATCAGAATCGTCAGGCAGGCAAGGATCAAACCAGGTTGTCAAAGGGTTAAGCAGGAATCGTTGTCGTAGGCAGGCAAGGGTCAGAATACAGAATGCAGAGTAGTCAGGATAATCAGTCAGGATAGCAAATTCAGGAACACGTAGCAAAAAGCTCAGGAAACCTCAGGATATGATCCTATAACGGGCACTGGCTACAGGTCTGAATGGGCCTTAAATAGAGATCCAATTTGCGCCAAAACGTGCGCAATCACGCCAGCGCGCCTGCACTTTTAAGAGCGTGGACCCCGCTGCCAACTAGACCACCAGAGTAAGTTTCTTACACTTCCATTTGGTTTTAGTACCAAAAAACCCCTTGAGTAAGTGCCTTGAAAATTTTGGGATGGAGGCACTGGCTCAAGAACCTTGGCGGAGAGGAATTCTGCTATTGCCTTCTCTAAAGCTTTTTGTTTAATTGGAGATGTAATGGGCATTATGAGAATTCTATGTGGAGGAAAACAAAGAAATTCTACTTGCAACTTCAGGATCCAAACATCTGAAATTCTTTCTTCCCATTCTTAATAAAAAGCCTTCAATCTTCCTCCCACAGGAAGACAACTTCTGGCATCAGAAGGGTGTTTTTTTATGCCCTACAGACTTATTCTCTCCTCTGTTGACTCTGTCTCTGAAGGGACAAAAAGAACTAACTTCTGTTTTCTTTCTATCCCTCTGTAAAGAATCTCTTCTCGATGAGGAGCATCTGTCTATTCTTTGATTCAAGTTCTCTTGAGGCAAACATTTACCTTTGGTGCCTGACAGTGACTCTAGAAGTTTGTCTAGCTCTGACCCAAAAAGATGGCCTGGTTAAAAAGCCATAGCACAGACACTATTCTTTGAAGTGACATCTGCTGGCCATGTTCTCAGCCATAGAGCCTGTCTGGCTGCAGTTGATAATGCCATACTGTAGCTTTGGCTGCTAATTTTATCCCTTCAATAGAAGCATCACACAGAAAATCCACTGCTGTAGAAATTTTCGATAGGGATTCAAGTAATTCCTCTCTAGGAACTTATGTCTTCATGGAGCTGTCTTAGCCAAAATCTCGAGGAGCGAGCTACCCCTGAGGCTGCTAAAGCTGGCTTACAAGAAGCTGCTGCCGCTGCATAAGAGCATTTAAGCAAACTTACCACTTTCCGATCCATAGGGTCTTCTAGATCAAACCCATCTTCCACTGGAATGACAGTTTTCTTTGATAGCCTTGCTACTGCAATATCCACTTTTGGTGGAGATTCCCACTTCTCCAGCTCCTCTTCTTGGATAGGAAACAATAACGTGTGTCTCTTTGTGATAGATGGAGCTCTCTCAGGAATTTTCCACTCTCTTTCCATAAGTTCCATCATGACAGGATGAACAGGGAAAGATTTTGATCTTTTAGCTGAAGAAGAAGACTGAGGATCTTTCTCATCAGCAATATCCATAGTAGCCTTCACTTTCTTAAATAATTTTCCTGTACTCTCAGCAGAAAAAAGAGCTAGTTCATCTTCCTCCTCTGATGATGAATCCTCCTCTGTATCCTCAAAAAGCCACTGATGGTTAGGGGAGAAGAAGCTTCAGCAATAGCACTACACTGTATATTTGGATCAACCCGCATCTGGACTAAAATCTCTTGCAAAGAGGTCTTAATAACATCCTTAATCCAATTTGTAGAGGGAGTAGTATAACCTCCTTCTGAGCCAAGCTCGCCAAACATTCCTGGCAGAATCTCCTGTCATATCCATCTGGAAGTGGAGTATCACAAGCTCTACACTGAATGTGTTTTGATTTCCTCTGCGAATCTCTTGCTGAGGAGGGGTGGACATCTGAAAAACAACAATTAGCAGACAGTGAATAACTTATGCTCCCTAGGAACACACCCAGTGCATTCCCTCCAGTCTCAGCAACTACCTTACAACCTGCCCAAGAGGCTGCAGCCTAGGCAGGGGAGACAGTTTACAAGTAACAACCAGCACAAATGCAGACCTTGTCTGAACTGAGCTGAAAACACTAGGGATGGATGAATAAATTTTCGTGAACTTGCGACAAAAATTTGCCTCGTGGCTCATTTCGCCACGCTTCGAATTTTTCGTTGCACGATGAGCCGTGATGCTGAGAGTCACCCACAGCAGCCAATTAGATGTGAGTCATCCCACTGTCTATATAAGGAGCTGCAGAGGCGGCCATTACTCGTGGCATTTTTGGTAGAGGTAGGGAGAGCAGGATAGTGAGAGATTTGTGTGTGATTTAGTTAGTGGAGTTTGTGTAGAGAGTCAGTGCAAGTGGAGGTTGTGGATTTCAGTTTACTGTTTTCCCTCTTCTGCTTGCCTGCTCACCACCCAATAGCCCTTTTTAGGGCTAACTCTCTTTGTCTTTGTCTGTGCTGGTGTGTGTACTCCTTGTGGGTGCACACTTCTGCTGAGGGGATTTAGTTGAGGGTTTTATTTTTTTCTCCTTTCCTTCCCCAAATATCCAAACCCCCCTTATTTTATTTTTTTTTAGTTTAGTTGCCAGATATGACGGGCCGTGGGAGAGGGGTGGTGGTGGTGGGAAGAAAGGTGGGATAGGAAGGGGTGGCCGAGGAAGAGGCCATGGTGCTGGCCATGGGCATCCAACCCCATAACAGCCCAGCCCATGTGCCATGCCCAGTCTGGGCACTGTAGCACAGCACAAGCTGCCATCAAAGCAGCAGCTGCAACAACAGCAGCAGCTGCAACAACAGCAGCAGCAGCAAATGCCACAGCAGCAGGTGGCTTTGGGTCGCAGTGGGGCAACTGGCACACGTAGGACTGTGCCAGATTTTTTTGCCACTGCTTCGCGACCCATACGCTCGCAGCAGGCAGAGGCGGTGGTAGAGTGGCTGACCCAGGCTACCTCGTCTGCAGCTGGTACCAGTGAGCGGCAGGAGGTGGTATCACCTGCTAGCTCAGTGTGGGATGACACCCCATCCCTCTTATTTGAACCTGAGATGGACTTGGGCCCAGACACCCTGGATCTGTTTGATGATCAGGCAGGAATGGGGGGTGGGGCATTCATGTCTGATGAAGAGGAGGAGGTGGTCATGTCACAGCCCACATCAGTAGGGGATATTGGGCAGGGTCCCCTTATGGCAGGGCAGCAAGTTGCTGGTGTGGGGTCAGACACCAGCATGCTGGATGTGGGTATTGATGCCATGTATGAGGCAGGGTCTGGTCTGGGGGAGGACGATGACAGGGACAGACCCTGGGAGCCGGCTCCAGAGGATAACAGCAGCAGTTCAGGGGGGAACTGTTTGTTGTTGATGAGGATGAAGAGCCGGCTCCACCGACCACTGCTATGGGGGGCAGGCAACAGGGCAGCACTGCGCCTAGGTCCAAAGCCTATGGGCGTACGGGTGGGGACCATCCCCAACCCTCCACAGCAGACAAGGCAGTGGCCCGCACTTCATCAGTGTGGGCATTTTTCATGTGCCAGGCAGGGGGGCAGGCAGTAGCAGTGTGCCAGCTCTGCCGGCAGAAGGTTCGAAGGGGCAGGCAGGGTCACATATGGGAACATCAGCTTTAAGTTCCCATATGAAACGTCATCACAGGATGCCGTGGGAGCAGCACCAAAGTGGCAGGGCACTGGGGGGCAGCGGTGCTTTCTGTCCACCTCCTCCCATTCCTCAGGGAAGAAGTGCTAGCTCCCCAGACCCTGCAGCAAGGGAAGAGGATTCTGGGGCTTACAGTCGGAGGCAGCCACTATGTAGCTCAGCCTCTTCTGCAGCCTCCTCCTCCTCAATGCAGCCCCTGTCCCACCAGGTTTCCCTCCCCCAGTTCCTCACCCACAAGACGCCTCTCTCCCCCAGCCACCCCCAAGTGCAGAGGCTTAATGGCTGCCTGGCAAAACTTCTGGCAGTGCAGCTGCTGCCCAATCAGTTAGTCAAAGCAGCCCCCTTCCGACAGCTGATGGCTTGCTCTGCCCCTAACTGGCGGATCCCCAGCGCCATTATTTTGCCATGAAGGCCGTCCCTGCCCTCCAACAGCAGGTGGTGGAGAATGTGTCCCTGTCGCTGGATCATGCTGTTGGCGGCAGGGTGCACTGCACCACTGACACTTGGACCAGCAGGCACGGGCAGGGGAGGTACATAACCTACACTGCACACTGGGTCACCCTGATGAGTGCTGGGGAGGGTGCAAGTCGGGGAGCTCCCCTCAGGCTATAGGTGCCTCCCCGTGGGGTACAGGGCAAACCCCACATGCCCACTTCCTCCTCCTCCTCCACTATGGATGAGCCACCCCTGAAGCGTCCCCGCAGCTACGCTTCAGTGCAGCACAGGCGATGTCAGGCTGTGCTGCAACTCCTCTCCCTGGGTGAGAGGAGTCATACTGCACCTGAGCTCATGGCTGCCTTCCAGACTCAGGTGCAGTGGTGGTTCACTCCCCGCCAGCTCCAAGCAGGTAACATTGTTTGCGAAAGCGGTCGCAACCTGCTGGCCGCCATCCACCTAGGCCACCTGAACCACATGCCTTGCTTTGCACATGTCCTCAACCTTGTGGTGCAGCGCTTCCTCAAGAGCTACCAAGGGTTGGGTGACATGCTGGAGAAGGTACGTAGGGTATGCGCCCATTTTTGCCCATTTAGGTCCCCTACCGCCAGCGCGTTTTTGGCATGGATGCAGCGGCAGCATAATCTGCCACCCCACCAGCTCATCTGTGACCTGCCGATGCGCTGGAATTCCACCCTGCACATACATGGTGGAGCACCTCGTAGAGCAGTGCTGGGCGGTCAGCAATTACCTGCTAGAGCACAGTGCCATGGGTACTCAGGTTGCAGATTTAGGGTACTTTAATGCACAGCAGTGGCAGCAAATGAGGCAGCTCTGCCAAGTACTTACCCCCTTTGAGCAGGCAACACGTTGTTAGCAGGGACAATGCGTGTCTTAGTGATGTGATACCCCTGGTGTACCTCCTCAAGTGCACGTTGGATGGGCTGCTAGAGGAGGGTGACGTGCCTGAGGAGGAGGAGAGTAGGCCCCGTAGGCAGGCAGAGGGGGCTGAGAATGAAATGGTGCCCGATGAGGAGGATGAGGAAGAGGAGGACTGGGTGCCTGCGCAGCATGTGGAGCAGGGCACATGCCACCCAACCACCCCCACTATTGTACACGGCTGGGAGGGTACAGAGCAGGGGCAGGTTGAGCCAGATAACCTGCTGCATCTGGAGGCAGTCAAGAAGAGGTTGGTCGGGGGCACCTCTTTTACATGGCTGCCCATATGCAGACTTGCCTCCGAATCGATCCCCGGGTCTGTTCTATCAAAGACCAGGAGAATTATTGGGTGGCTACTTTGCTTGACCCACGGTACAAGGGAAAGGTGGGGGAGTTCCTTGTACCCAGCCAGAGAGAGAGGAGGATGGGTCAATTGAGGAGGGCTCTGTGCTCAAAATTAGTGGAGGCCTTCCCCCAGTCTGTGTCACGACCGACACCTGATACCAGAACAAATGCCAAGCACCCTGGTCTCGGCTCGGCTTCACCAGTAGTGTGACCACCGTTGGGCTTCGGGAGGAGCCCTCAGCTTACTTGGGTGCCACCTGGACTTAAAGAGGGGTGCAAGGCGAGATATTCTGGCTGGCGAAGGGGCACGGCTGTTAGCAGAGTCTTTTGGGCCGAAGGTCTGCCTGGAGCAGGCATGAGAATTGTCAGACAGGCAGAGTCGAGGCAGGCGGATATCAGAATCGTCAGGCAGGCAAGGGTCAAACCGGGTTGTCAATCAAGGGGTTAAGCAGGAAGAGTTGTCGTAGGCAGGCAAGGGTCAGGATACAGAGTTCAGAATAGTCAGGATACAGGCAAGGTCAAACACGGATAATCAGACAGACGAGATTCAGATCAGATGCACAAGGCTCAGGAAACCACTAGAAACAAGTTCTATCACGGGCACCGGCTGGGAAACAGAATGGGCCTTAAATAGGTTCAAATTTTGCACCAAACGGGCGTCAAAAACGTGCTGGCACAAATGCGCCAGCGTGCCTGCGCCTTGTGGGGGCTTATCAAAGCTCCTACTGCTATCGTAGATACTACTGCTGCATTGTCGGCAAATTTTTTTTGTAGTTGAGGCCTAACATGGCCTCCAAATATGTTTCTTCTATTTTTGCTGCTTAGTTGACTAATTTCTTCTGGTTGAGGCCTAACATGGCTTCTAAAAATGTTTCTTCAAATACTGCCACATTGTTGGCTAATTTCTTTGGGTTGAGGCCTAACATGGCTTCTAAAAATGTTTCTTCAAATACTGCCACATTGTTGGCTAATTTCTTCGGGTTGAGGCCTGACATGGCTTCTAAATATGTTGCTCATAATTTTGCCGCTTAGTTGGCTAATTTCTTCTGGTTGAGGCCTAACATGGCTTCTAAAAATGTTTCTTCGAATACTGCCGCATTGTTGGCTAATTTCTTCAGGTTGAGGCCTAACATGGCTTCTAAAAATGTTGCTTATAATTTTGCAGCTTAGTTGATAATTTCTTCTGGTTGAGGCCAAACATGGCTTCTAAATATGTTTCTTATAATTTTGCGGCTAATGTCTTCTGTTTGAGGCCTGCCTCATTTAATTCTTCTGGCTCTAATACAGAGTTAAATACAACATGACTGTTGCTACTAATGCCTCATTATTTGGCAAAAGTCTTCTGTCTGAGGCCTACCTCATTTAATTCTTCTGGCTCTAATACAGAGTTGATTACAACATGACTGTTGCCGCTGCTGTTGCTACTAATGCCTCATTATTTGGCAAAAGTCTTCTGTTTGAGGCCTGCCTCATTTAATTCTTCTGGCTCTAATACAGAGTTGATTATAAGTTATAACATGACTGTTGCTGCTGCTGCTGTTGGTACTAATGCCTCATTATTTGGCAAAAGTCTTCTAGTCGAGGCCTGCCTCATTTAATTCTTCTGGCTCTAATACAGAGTTGATTATAACATGACTGTTGCTGCTGCTGTTGCTACTAATGCCTCATTATTTGGCAAAAGTCTGGTGGGGGCCTATCAAGGCTCCTACTGCTGTTGCTGACACTACTGCTGCATTGTCGGCAATTTTTTTTAGTAGTTGAGGCCTAACATGGCTTCTAAAAATATTTCTTTCAATACTTCCACATTGTTGGTTAATTTTTTCGTGTTGAGGCCTAACATGGCATCTAAATATGTTGCTTATAATTTTGCCGCTTAGTTAGCTAATTTCTTCTGGTTGAGGGCTGAGGCCTAACATGGCTTCTAAATATGTTTCTTCAATACTGCCGCATTGTTGGCTAATTTCTTCGGGTTGAGGCCTAACATGGCCTTTAAATATGTTGCTTCTATTTTTGCTGCTTAGTGGGCTAATTTCTTCTGGTTGAGGCTTAACATGGCTTCTAAATATGTTTCTTCAATACTGCCGCATTGTTGGCTAATTTCTTCGGGTTGAGGCCTAACATGGCCTTTAAATATGTTGCTTCTATTTTTGCTGCTTAGTGGGCTAATTTCTTCTGGTTGAGGCCTAACATGGCTTCTAAATATGTTGCTTATAATTTTGCCTCATTATTTGGCAAACATCTTCTGTTTGAGGCCTGCCTCATTTAATTCTTCTGGCTCTAAAACAGTTGATTCCAATGCTGCTTGGTTGTCAAATGTAGTCACACTGTTATTACCCCTGAAATGACTGCGGCCAAAAGTCCTTTGCCTCAGTCATTATTCTTTCTTTTGAAATGATAGGAGTGCTCTAAAAATGTATACAGGGAGGGCATGTGTGTATAGCAGTAACTGAGTGAAACATAGGTGTGAATTGCTCTTCCCATTGACTCCAAAGCAAATATCACTGTGTACAAAGCTTAAAAGTAAGGGAAATGTTTTAATGGTAGCCCCAAAGCCATGTCTGGTCTGGGAGTCAAACTAGGCCCTGGCATTCAAATTACACAGAGGCCCAAACAGGCCCCAAACATCAGCCCAGTAAATTTGACTGGAAACCAACCAACCTGGCAACCCTGGGTGACGCAAACATAGCCATAAACTCTACTTAAATTCATTCTGTAAGTAATAATTCAGATGGAATTTGTCCTCTATGAATACTTTTGTCCTTGAGTTAAATAAATGAGACAACACAGTTTGCTTAATGGAAAAAGGAATTTCATTCCTAGATGATGTCCATCTTACATCCCACTTTCAGCTGCATCTGCTATTTTGCAACTTTCAACTTCACAAGCAGTCTTGTCCCAGTTTGCTGTCCATAACCTTCAGAACACACGCCATCCTTTGTTTCCAAACACTTTACACAATGTATTCATAGATCCAGTGCAAAGCCCTTAAAGGGGTGGTTCACCGTTAAGGTAATTTTTAGTATGCAATAGTATGGCAAATTCTAAGCAACTTTTAATTTGGTTTTCATTATTTTTTTTTTTTAGTTTTTTAATTATTTGCCTTTTTCTTCTGAGTTCTGACTCTTTGCAGCTTTTAAATGTGGGTCACTGACCCCAACTAAAAAGCAAATACTATGTCAGGTTACAAATGTATTGTTAGTCATTGCTACTTTTTTCTATTTAGGCCTCTCCTATTCATATTCCAGTCTCTTATTTAAATCAATGTATGATTGCTAGGGGAATAATGTTACTTCTAATAGTGCCTAATTAGCAAATATAGTGTGACTTAATATCAAAATATATTTAAAAAATCAATGTATTTGAGTGTTACAGTAGTCAATTTATAAATTTTGGCACCGTAGCGTAGAAATTCGTCGCCGTTGCGTCGAAATTCAGTGTGCGTCATAGCAAACTAGGTTTGCGTGCACGTGCGTTTGCGTCATGTGATGCGTGCGCGTGTCAAAAACAGGCGTCGCCACTATAAATAGCCCCGCCCTTGCTTACAGTTGAAGGAGTGCAGTTAGAAAATGGCAGGACCTGGCATCATGACAAGCCAGCAGCTGCTGTACTTCGTCAGGTACCTGCACCGGGAGGGATACGACAATATCCCTCCTGGTGTGAGAGGTATCCAGGCACTCCGCCGCAGTATTATGGAGTGTAAGGCTACTCACCATTGTGTGGAAGTGATGTCTGGCTCTGTCCGTCCTTGCAGGCAAGTAGTTTGTTGTAGTCGCCGGCGAAAGCGCGCCTGTGCGTCTGTGCACATAGTCGCCCGCGTGTCTTTGCATGCACGCGCATGTTCGTGTGTGCGTTGTGACGCCCGGCGTTTTTGCGCATGCGAGTTCACGCCAGGCCTATATCAACTCAGTTGACATACAAACTAACTGCTAGGTTATCTTAGTTCATTTCCAAGAGACCCCAGCGTTATATATTTTGATCTCCTGTTGTTAACCCGGCTATTCCTGACTCGCTTGAACTCTGCCTGCATCTGACCTCGGCCTGACTCCGTTTATGAATCTGAGCTGCCTGCCTCTGACCCGGACCTGTTTGACCTCAGCCTCATACTCTTGTTATTTTGTCTGGACTCTCCGGGTTCTTTTTACAGCACATTCTTCCTGTTTCATCTTCAGGTTAGTCTGTCGCTGGTGGAAGCTGCTTGTGAGTTCTCTTCTACTAATTGATCCGCATAAAGCCTTATATGGAGAGGCTGAGGCGCAGGCTGCGCAGGGAGTTTGGGGTGCGCCTAACTTTGAGAGAGCTCCAGAGGATCTGGAGCAATTTGAAAAGGCGACGCAGTGGATTTGTTAAAGAGCTGCGCGTGGAGGTTGAAGGTAGAGTTATTTAAAAAGAAAACATCTTATAATGATTTGCTATTTTACAGCAAAAATGTATTTAAGTGAATACTGTAATTAGGATTGGAGCAGTTGACTTTGACTGACTGACATAATTGCAGACAAGTTAGATAACAAGTAAATGAGCTGTCAAATGGAGATTATTTAAACAGATTATAATAGATTTATTTAAACAGAATAAATAGGTTTCCCTTCTTAAAGGAGAAGGAAAGGTTAAAACTAAGTAAGCCTTATCAGAAAGGTCCATCTAAATATAACAGTAAACCCCCAAAGTAATGTTGCTCTGAGTCCCCTGTCAAAAGAAACACTGCATTTCTTTCCTTCTATTGTGTACACATGGGCTTCTGTATCAGACTTCCTGCCTTCAGTTTAAACCTCATTGCCCTGGGCAAGAGCATGCTCAGTTTGCTCCTCTCCCCCCACCCCTCCCTTCTCTACTGTAATCTGAGCCCACAGCAGGGAGAGACTCAGGCAGGAAGTGATGTCACACCACATTAATACTGCAGCTCCTATTCTAAACAAACAGAGAATTTCTAGAGCTTTTTACTCAGGTATGGTAAAACGTTCTACAGAATAAATATAGCATTCTAGCTTGCACTATTGCAGCTAATCTAGTGGCAATAAAATGCCTCCGTGGCTTTCCTTCTCCTTTAACTACAATAAAGCCACTTGATTCCTATTTATCTTGTGTGACCTCTTCCTCACAATGATCACTGTGCCCAAGATGTTAGAAGTCATCTGGTTGAAGGAAAGCTCCATATCATTTCCCAGATGCATTTGTGCAGTGTTGCAGGAATTGTAGAATGTTTCATCCTCACGGTAATATCATATGATAGATGTCTAGTAATATGTAATCCATTGCATTACATGTGTATAATGAACTACAGCTGTTGCCTGAATCTAACTGTCTGGTCATGGCTGCTTGGCTTCCTTGTCATGGACCTGGAGATGCTCCTCATATGAGACTTAGGGGCAGATTTACATAGGGTTAATTAACCCTCAATATTCAACTGCCGAATGTAAATCCTTCGACTTATCAAAGTCAAAGGATTTAACTCAAATAGTTCGATCGAACGAAAAATCTTTCGATTGAATGATTAAATCCTTCGAATTCTTTAGATTCAAAGGATTGTAATCCATCAATCGAACAATTTTTCTTCAACTAAAAAAAAAAATAGAAATCCTATGGGTACCTTCCCCACAGGCTAACATTGCACCTCGGTAGGTTTTAGGTGGTGAAGTAGGGGGTTGAAGTTTCTTTTAAAGAGACAGTACTTCGATGGTCGAATGGTCGAATATTCGAACGATTTTTAGTTCGAAACGTTTGATTCAAAGTCATAATCAAAGGTCGAAGTAGCCAATTTGATGGTCGAAGTAGCCAAAAAAATCATTCGAAATTCGAAGTTTTTTTTTATTCTATTCCTTCACTCGAGCCTAGTAAATGGGCCCCTTACCGTTTTGTGGCTTCAATGTCATTGGCCATTCCTTTTGTGATTTTACTCCTTTACATGAATTGTCTTCTTCTGATATCTCAACAGTTGTATTGGAATACTTTATATTCTCAATTCCTGTCATTGTTTTCCCTTTTCTGTTTATCCTTGGAATGTACATTTTTATCCTTGTTGCCATTTCATAAAATTGCTTCCAAAGATGGGAGAAAGAAAGCCTTCTCCACCTGCAGATGCCACCTGGCTATTGTGACGTTGTTGTTCCTTGTGAGGGACAATAAACTAATTTAGTTCTCTTTTGTATATTATGGTGACCCCATTGTTCAACCCGCTCATATACAGCATAAGAAATGTATAGATTAAGGGAGTTTTACAGACACTGATGAATCCAAGAAATAAAGATAAGTGCTTAAGTTCTAAATAGTGTAAAGGCACAATGGAACTCTTTAAGGCTCAAACTCACAAAAGCCAGATCATGGACACTAACATCACTAATGCACAAGTCTTGCACCAAGAAACACTGACCGATTATTTTTCATCACCTGAATTTTGTTTTATTTGTAGTCATCACCTTTCCATAAGTTGATATTTATGCTTAAAGGGACAACATTGCTGCAGTAAATAGGGCTTGTGCTAGACATATTTTGTCTATTGTTTTAATTAGGAAATATGTATTGTTTTTGTAATTTATCACAGCTCTCTTTGCACTTTAATAGGATTTGAAGGGACATATTTATCACAGGAAAATCTGAAACAAAAATTCTCCAACTAAAATCCACCAAAATAATGTAGAAGCCATGATGAAATTTTTCACCATCGGAAATGATGCCCATAAATTCTAATGAGTGAAAAAATTTGTAACGCGTCAAAAATGAATTTGTTGCCCATAGACCAATGCATTTCAGAGAATTTTCAGAGAACAAATTGGGTCAGATTCATCCATCACTACAATTAACTTATAAGTATATGTTTACTTCTTATTAGTGATGAGTGTAATTTTTCTCCAGGTTTCGCTGTGAAAACGAAGTCCATAGATGTCCGGGGGTATATCTATCAAAGTGTGAAGTTAGAGAACTCCACAGTCCGCAGAGTGAAATACCACCAATCTCCATTCATTTCTATGGGATTTTTAATGGGGTAATTATCAAATGGTGAACTTTCACTCTCACCCTTTGATAAACAGACTTTGGGGATCTCTAACTTAACTCTTTGATAAATATACCCCAAATGTCATTCCATTTCCACCCACTGAACCTAACCATAATAAAATGCCACTATAACCACAATCTCCAAATATAAGGAAATTGCCGCAGGGCAAGTAGGGAATGTTACAAAAACTTGAGTGAAGAATCAATACACTCAATACTTAGCTTCAAGATATCTCCTAAAATAAAGTACTTGCTAAGCCTTTCAAGGTACATGATTGTGGGAGGTCATTAAAACAACTCTCCACATCTACATCTCTTTTAGAGAGCCAGATGTTGTTAAACTACCTCAGAAAATTGGCTCAGTACAAGGTAGCAGAATAGTAATCTGTAATTAATTACATTGTAATTACAATCTAAGAGATATATAGTACTTTACACAATTATAAATGAAATATGAGAACATCTGTCAAATTATCTTTACATAATCAAAAATGTTCCCTCTAATCTCGAAAACTTTTTCTATATTTCTTAAAAGTTAAAAAATTATTAAGTGAAATAACCACAACAAAAATTACAACTTAAATACAAAAATTTGCCAAGTAAAAGTTGTCAAGGTCCTATAGAGGTCAATGGGAGCTGTGCTCATCTTTTGAACAATTTTCAATAAATTCTGACTTTTAGAGGTTTTCTGATTTTTTTTCACTGGGGATTATGACTTAAAAGGGGTCTTTGAAGTATTCATATTGTTTAGTGCAGCATTCAGCATTTTTTTTGTCGTTCGTGCTTTTTATTTTTGTTTTTTTTAATAAATTCTATGACAATCATTGTTTTGAGAGTCATGGTTTCAAAAGCCTCTAAAACCACTAAAATTCAGCCTCCAATAAATAAGCCTCCATGATTTATGAAGGTAAAATCCTAAATGCACGAAAAGAGATTCAATTTGACAAATACTTCTGAAGAGCAAATTTAATCTCCTTGTTTCTCAGACTGTATACTATTGGATTGGAAAATGATATTCCAACTGTATATAGAAGGGACAGCATTTTATTGATATTAAACTTATAGCCCTTGGATGGTACCATATAAACTGTAATCACAGTCCCATAGTATGTGCACGCAAGTGGAGCAGCAAGTGGAGAAGGTTTTGTGTCTTCCTTCAGTAGAAGACACAAAAAAGATCCTGAGAATGGCGAAGACCAATAGAAATGTAAGTTTAAACGATGAAGCAAAAAAGGGAACAGCACAAAAGGTATGACAAAAACAATAACTGTTAGTTGCAGCATTTTGAAAGGAAAATTGGAGAACCGGGGAATAATCACAAAAATAGTGATCTATAAAAAATGCCACACAGAACTGCAAGGTACATAGATGAAGATCTAAAAAAAACTCAACATAAGGGCTGATCCTAAAGAACAAATACTCAGGTAGAAACAAAGCCTGAAATCCATAATGAAGACATAATGAACTGGGGTGAAGGTGAAGGACGTACATGGGAGATCTCAGGTCCTTTAACACTAATGTAATTATAAGTCCAAAGAAACAAAACAAAGATTAACTAATTGATTATCTGCGAGTTCTGAAATCCCAAAAGAAAAAAAGATACACCTGATTTCTGATTCATTTTCTGTACTACTTGGAACCACAAAACCTGGATGCATAGTTGGCCAAAGGGACATAAAGGAGTGATTTGCATGTCTCCAAAAACTCAAATTTTTGGTATCTAGGCAGTGCCGTGTGAGACAAGTAAATACCTTCTGATGTCAGAAGGCTTCACTCTGTCAACAAAAAAGATGTATTTTGAGTTTACAGAATGTATTTTGTATTTCAAAACATTCTAATCCATGAATAAACTACACCAGAAGATGCTCAGGGCTCCCACTGTTGAAACATGTGGGCCTTTACAGTTACCAAAATATTTAGCATAATATAAAGATTTTGTATACATATTTATAATGAGGTTCTACTTTGCATTGTGAATAGAAACAGAAAGATACAGTCAGGAAAATGCCAACATTTGAACATCTGAGTATCCTTAAACCATGCTCAAAATTTAGGAGCAAAAACCAACACCAGGAAGAGAGTATGCAATAAAGACATGCCATAGAGGAGTGCAGGAGGGTGTAGCCTTGGCCTGATGCTTTTACTCAGTTATTGTGCCTAGTGCATATTTTAGCGCAAGTGGAAAGGGTTGTCATGGTTGGCACCCAAAATCCAGAACCAATTCCAAGCACCCTGGTCTCGGCTCGTGCTTCTGCCTGTAGCAGCTGCCTTTGGCTTTGGGAGGAGCCCTCAGCTACTCAGATGCTACCAGGTCTTAAAACAAAAGGTGCAAAATGAGGGGTTCTGGACAAGCAGAGGGCACAACTGGATAGCAAAAGTCTTTGGGCAGAAGGTCGCTGTACAAGATTCGTAGTCAGAACAGGCCGGGTCGAGGCAGGCAGAGTATAAGTGTAATCAGGCAGGCAAGGGTCAAACCGGGTGATCAATCAGAAGGAATAAGCAGAAGCTTTATATAAACTATAGTAGTACTTATCTGTTATCTTTGGCCCTGACTATCTGACACTAACTATGCAAATGAAAACGTAATTGTAAGCAACAGTTAAATATACTGTATATATTAATGTAACTACTAGTGGATTCACAGTGAAATTCTGTAGTTTCGCCATCTGCAGATTTTTTTGTGAAACTGCGGCAGAAATCCATGGCGAAACATTTCACAGTGACAGAAAAGTCACCAAGACAAAATTGTCGCAGAGACAAAAACGTCCATTGATTTTAATGCATTTGGACAAAAAACTCGCTGAGAAAAAAGCCACTGAGATGAAAAGTTACCACAAGAAAAACGTTGATTGACTTTGATGCTTTTGGACTAAGAAAGAATAGCTGTGCATACATTTTTTTAATGCCTATTGACTTAATTGCATTTCGCAGATTTTTCACCATTTTGTGGGGTTTTTTTTTTTGCAATTTCGTAAAAAGGGACAGATTCGCTCATCACTAGTAACTACATATTTTTAGAGTCATTTTGATCTGTAACGAAACAAAAGATGTTTAGTTAATGGTGGTAAAGGATGTACATTGGAGATAATGTACCTTGTACTTCTGATACAGACAGTCCTTATGAAATGTATCCTAGTGTGTTTTGTTAATGTAGTGTGTCGACTGTGACCCAGTGGAATGCCTAAAAATTACTGGGCTCCACAGCAAATTCTTTTTCAGGCCCCCAAAATGTCTTGAAGTTGAACTGTTTGAATTAGGGCCCTCTTCACCCATGACTGTAACCTCTACAGGAACTAATGTGAATGACAAATTCAGTTTGTAAAAAAAAAAAATGTATATTTATAAAGAGTAAGAGTTGAAATACTACTACTACTAATAATAAATTATTATAAGGAAATCTAGGTACCAGGAATAATAAAGTTTATCCAAAAAGAGTATGGTTGTAGGTGTGCTTAAAGCCAGTGAAAAAATGCCTCATACAGAGATGTTATATATATATTTCAGCAAAGAAACTTTAATATTGTTGTTTTTCAGGCTGTAAATAATTGGATTGAAAAATGGTGTTCCAACTGTATATAATAGTGACAGAATCTTCTTCATATTAAATCCATGTTCTTTGGATGGAACCATATAAACTGCTATCAGAGTCCCATAGTAGGTGCACACAACTATTAAATGGGAGCTGCAAGTGGAGAAGGCTTTGTGTCTTCCTTCAGTAGAGGAGATCCTGAGAATGGCAAGGCCAATAGAAATATAAGTGTAAATGATGAAGCAAAAAATCAGCACAAAAGGTATGGCCAAAACAATAACTGTTAGTTCCAACATCTTATAATCTGTGCAGGAAAGTTTAATAAGAGGGGCAAAATCACAAAAATAATGATCTATAACAAATGGCCCACAGAACTGCAAGTTACATAGGAGAAGATCTAAAAACAAACTCAACATAAGGGCTGATCCCCACGAACAAATACTCAGGTAGAAACAAAGCCTGAAATCCATAATGGAGACATAATGAAGTGGGGAGCAGATGGCCAGATATCGGTCATAGGACATGACTGTGAGGAGAAAACATTCTGAACATGCTGACACAGCATAAAAATAATACTGTGCGATACAACTAGTAGCAGATATTGTGCCACCTTGCTTTAGCAATAACCAGAGGAAATTTGGAATGATACTGGTAGTGAGCAAGATTTCATCCACAGACAGCTGGGAGAGAAGGACGTACATGGGAGGTCTTAGAGCCGAGACTGCTATTACTACTAGAATTATAAGAAGATTTCCAAATAATGTCAAAATATAGATCTAGAGAAACAGACCAAAGAGTAACACATTTATTATCTGAGAGTTCTGAAACCCCAAAATGAGGATAGTTATACCTGATGTCTGATTCTCCTTATCCATTGCCTGGAACCATAAAACCAAATGTGAGACAAAATATACTGTGTCATACATATATAAAATCTCATACTATGTTTGATGCAGAACTAAAGTTTCCAGCACTCTTCTGTCACACAATGGAACATTTTGAATTTACAGAATCTATCTCCTATTTTAAATTGTTCTAGTTCATGAATTAACTGAAATATGAAGATGCACAGGTCTCCCATTTAACCCTTTAGATTTTCCAAAAATGTATTAATCCTCACATTTTTCTATATCAAGTTTTTATAGAGGGAAGAACTAGAATTTTTAGAGTGAAAAAAAGTCAAGATTTATTAAGCTCTTAATCTTCTAAAAATTCAAATCCAAAAATTATCCAGTTAAAACCTGTCGAAATCCTGTAGGAGTCAAAGGCAGATTGGCACATGTTTATTATCTTCAGGATTCTCCCTAGTTTTGAGTTGTTTGCATGGTTTTCATTCGATAATCTGATAAATTTGATTTTTTAGGAGACAATTCGATAAAGTTGAGTTTTTGGAGCAACAGTTTGAAAAAACTGCACAATTTGAATTGATGCTAGATTTTGTCTCAACTTTTTGTTGCACCAATATTTTTGAGAATTGTATTGGTAAATAAGGGGAATTGGGTTTGGGAGTTTGATCAAATTCTTTTTCTTTCTTTTCTTTTTGTTAATAAAATGAGAAAAAGTCAAGTTATATTGTAATATAAAATAGTTGCATACACATTTAGTAATGAGGTTCTACTTTGCTTGCTATATAGAAATAGAAATATAGAGTTGTACAGTTGGAACATTTAGGTATCCTTAAGCAATGTTAAATAAATCTGCCTCTTAATCTGGGATTCTTTAACAAATCAACAAAAGGCAACACATGAAAGAAAACTGTAGGGTGAGCAGTGTCATTCAGCAAAGAGCAGCCATCATTCTATACTGCATGGATAAGGGAATCCATTTGGCATTACAGACATGAGGTTTTTATACCTTTGGAAAGGAACAGAACATCAATTGTCTAACTCTCCCCTGGGACTTATATAAAAGAAAGTCTCAGGTCCCTTGAGGAAAATATTGTTTTTTCCAAAATACTAGACATTTTGCACCATGACCACCAAAAACATTCACTATTTTGCATCAAATGATTTTTTTCTGTGTAATAGCAATGACTAATGGAAAGACAAATTTAAGGGCTGATTTACTACCAACTGAATTTCTATTTTTTACACAATCTTAAAAAAAAAATTAGATTTATATATTCAAGATTTATTTGTGTAAAAAAACACGAAACCTTTTGATACCAAAAAATTCACCAGGTAAAATTTGTTGAGGTGCTATAGAAGTCAATGGGAGCTGCACTGATCTTTTTCAATTTGGACTTTCTTGTTTATTCTTTGATTCAAAAACCTCTAAAACCACAAAAATTTAATAAATAAGCCACAATAGATAAACAAAATTTAACCTAATGTAATTTCCTTTTCGTTCAAGTCCATACAGCAGCACATTATGGGTTAACCCCCTCCCTCCCCCAAAGTAGGACGAGCAAGGACCAATCAGAATAAGAAGCACCTCCTCCCCCAATACCCCGTGTTATAAAAAAAAAGTACATACACTGCTGCACATAATCTTTATTAGGGTGGAAAAAAATGTTTGGAGAACCTCTCTACCAAAGGCTGCTTCCTGAAAAGCATCAACATCAAGCCTATAATGTTTTTAGAAAGTGTGAAGGCTTGACCAAGTTGCAGCTTTACAAATTTTGTCTGGTGGAACTAGAAGACGCTCTGCCCAATATGTTACTGTTGCCCTTGTCGAATGAGCTTTAATGAAAGTTGGGGAGACAACTTAGCATCTATATAACAAGTTTGAATGGTAGCTTTAATCCATCTTGATAGGGTTAACTTCCATAACACCAGGCCTTTAATTTTCCCTGACATAGCCACAAAAAGATGTTCCGACCTCCTGAATGCCTCTGTTTGAGCAAGATACTTCTTTATCACCCTGCAGACATCTATTGAGTTATATCTTAGTTCTTCTTCTGTCACTGGATTGGGACAAAAAGATGGAAGTTTAATTTCCTGGTTTATATTGATTCGGGAAAGGAACCTTAGGTGAAATTTCAGGAAGTGTCCTGAACATGACTTGATAAAATTGCAGATTGGGTTCTTTAGCTGCTAAGGCCTGAAGTTCACTAACCCTCCTTGCTGAAGTTATCACTGTAAAAAAAACTTGCCTTAAAAGAAAGGTGTTTCAAGTCGATCATATCAAGCAGTTCAAAAGGTGGATTGCATAACCCTTCCAACACTATGTTCAGGTCCCATTGGGGAATGGGATTTTGGACCAAAGGTCTTAGTTTTTGTGCTGCCTTCATGCCTTAATCTCTGAATATGAGGCATAGAAGAGGAGTGAATGCCTAAATAGGCTGAAATTGCAGAAATTTGAACTTTGAGTGTCCCAGGTCTTAGATTCTTATCCAGTATTTGTTGAAGGAAATCAAGAATATATTTAATAGTAGGAGAATCTACGTTCACATCCTTTGTAAGGCACCATTCCTTAAAAACTTTCACTGTTCTGAAATAAGACTTTGAGGTGTAAAGTTTCCTGGATTGAAAAAGAGTAGAAATAACTTTGTCTGATAACCCAGATGATGTTAATTGGGGCCTGACAGTCAACCTCAGGCGTGCTAAGTCCAGAGTCCGAAGTATTTGGTCTTGGGAGATCAGCAAATTTATCCAAATTTAATCCAATGATTCTATCGTCTAACGTATGGGTATATAGAATTTGAGTAAAAGTAGAGAGGTGTGTGTATGGATGCTGGGTTTTCATTTGGAGGGGTTGAACTTGATGGACTTTTTCAACCCATTTTAACTATGTAACTAACTATGTAACTATGTCCTGTCCCAGGGAATCAGAATTTCCTGCTGCAGAGGATACATGTGTAATCTGGCCCATGGAGCAGCTTCTATTGATAAATTCATCAGACCTAAGATCTTCATCATCAGTCTCAATGATACTGGATATGGCATCATGAGGTGTAATATCAGGTTCCTCATATTGTGAATCCTCTGAGGAGTCAGTGTGATATACATTGTCTCCGTATTGAGACACATTACCAAGAACTGCTTTTGTCTGGATGGACGAAGGGAGGACTTTTTCTTCTCCGAGATAATGTAGCATCTTGAGAGCCCTCAAAATGTGTTTGTGAAGGGATGTTGATACAGCTTTGAATAACCAATCGTCCAGAGATAGTATGACATGTATGCCTTCCTGCCTCAACACAGCTGCCACCGAAGCTACCACCTTCGTTAACACTCTCGGGGCTGATGTGATCCCAAAAGGCAACACCTGGAACTGGAAATGAGGTAACTGATTCTGAAGATAAACAGCTATCCTCAAAAATGTCCTATGACCTGGTAACATGGGTATGTGGAGTTACGCATCCTTGAGATCTATTTTGTCAAGGTAATCTCCAAACTCCAAAATCTGAAGAACTGATCTTATGGTCTCCATCCTGAAATGATTTTTCCGAATAAAGCCATTGACAAACCTTAGGTCTATAATAGTTTGAAATGACCCATCTTGCTTTGGCACTAGAAACACAATAGAATACGTGCCTAACCCTTCTTCCAGGGGTGGAACATTTTCTAGCACTTTTTTGTCGCAAAAAGAAAAAATTGCTTCTTCTATAGCCTTTTGTTCCTAAAAAGAAGCATGGGGGTAGGAAGGAATTTTGCAGGAGGGTATCGATGAAACTCGACCTTGTACACTTCCTTGATTAGCTGTAGAACCCACAGGTCTGATACTAGGTCCCGCCAATGTCATAGAAAAAAAGTTAGCCTTCCTCCAACCTGAAAACTGTCATCAGAGATCTCACTTTTGTCCTTCTCTATTGGGTCTAACACCAATCTGGGATCTGGGCTGATTCTTCTCCTTTTCTCTTTCACCATATCTTGATTGAAAAAAGGAACCCCTCCACCTAGGCCTCTGACTATCTTGGGGCAGAGTCTTGCTCTTATTATCAGACATTTTTTCCATGAGTCTGTCTAATTTTGAGCCAAAAAGTTGACCTGGTTTAAAGGGCATATTGCATGGATTAACCTTGGAAGTATTATCAGCTATCCAGGGTTTTAGCCATATTGCTCTCCTAGCCGAGGTGGAAAGGGCCATGGTCCTAGAAGCCAATTTCAGCAATTAAATTGATGAGTCACACAAAAACTCGGACAACAATTTAATCACATTTAGTGATTTCAGAAGTGATTCTCTTGAGACTTTATTCTCAATATCATCTTCTAACTGGGTCAAACAGTTTCTCATAGCCCTGAAGACGGCAGAAGCGGCAACCAATGGCTTGCATTGGGCTGAGGCAGAAGAATAAATGCGTCTTAAAGAGCATTTGGCTTTCTGATCAATAGCATCCCTTAGTCCTGAATCATCTTCAACTGGAATAGTAGTTCTTTTTGAGAGATGTGCTACAGCCACATCTATCACTGGGGGAGCCTCCCAAACCTTTGATTCATCATTAATAGGGAACAAGGACTTAAATCTTTTATTTAAGACAGGGGCTTTATCAGTAGTCTTCCATTCAAACTGAATTAGATCCTTAATAACAGGATGTAAAGGGAAAGACTTTAACTGTCGGATTTATGCTCCTATAGTCCTCCAGGGATATAAGATTCTCAGCCACGATGAGTAAGTCCCTCTTGGATTTGAATATTTACTCAAATCGAGCCTGGCCCCAAAGTTCCCCCTGGGCCTGACTTGAACCAAACAGATTCTCTCAGGAAATTAAGCAGACAGCTTTATTTGAGGTATACATTAATACAGAGTAGTACAATACAGAGTATTAAATAATAGCTCACACGTCCTGAAAGCTCGTGAGGACGTTGGGGGACAATAAGCAATACTACAGATGACTATTTAACCATTTCTTCTTCCATGGGGCTGATCCAGAGGCATCCAATCATCATTCTCGTTTTAGCATAACTGTGTCACTATTTCCATCTTAGGGACAGACTCACAGTCTCAATACAAAAGCCAAATAAGATTCATCTACTGTGTCAGCTCAGTGTCCAAAATGGTATCTATGCTGTAGTTTCTGAGAGTATGTGTCTTGCTTGGCCTTGCACTATACTTGTGACATGAGACAACAGATGAATTCCTTGTTCTGTGCAAACATTGTACATTCTAATAACAGAATGGCCTTTAACCTTGAGCTTCTTCTACAACACAGCAATTCTGTATTTAGTGTCATGTTCTATAATCTTTGTTCTTTAATAATAACCACTTATGGCTTAAATCTAAAACTCTGATATCTACATTAACCTTCTTTAGAAATTCCTGAGATTTATCTGTGTCACTTTCTTTCCCTTCCTGTGCCCCGATGGCCCCTTTAACAGCCTTAATTAGTTTAGAAACATTATCTGCCTGAAAAAGTGATGTGTCAATTATTTCCTCATGTGAGGAAGAAGAGGCTTCATCAATTACAAAAAACTCACATTCTTCTACAGAAGAAGGGGTACCAGGAGTTGCTGCCTTAGGATCTTCCTTAAGCAGAAAACATGTTTTCTGAAGCATCTCTTTAAACAATCCCATAGCTTGCTCAGACTAACCAGCAGGACGATCTTCTTTTGGAAGACAATTTTCACAGCGACCCCTAGGATATGCATCTGGTAGGGGGGTCTGACACTCTCTGCAGGCAAAGTGTTTTGACTTTGATGTTCTTTTGCCTTGAGATTGCTCCATCTGGTTGTATATCTATAATAATAAACACAGTGATGCCTTCAGAGAGAAAGAGAAGATGGATAGAAACAATAGACAAAGCTCCACGGGCTACTGACAGTACCTTACTTGCTTTGCAAGTGGCTCAGCCCCAGGGAGAACAATCCTGCTGTGCTTCTCTACTGTAAAGGACATTGTGCCTAGTAAAAAAGGAGTTTTTGAATTGTGCCGGTCTAGTGACGTCATCGGCGTGCCCAAACTGTGCATGCTCCCACTTTGTAAAACCGGACCACAGCCACAACCTCAAGGAAAAGGCTTCCTATCTCTTCCCCGGGAGAGTACTACTCCTCCGGCAGTTCCCCCTGAGGTCTTCAGAGCACTGAGGCTCTGGACAAAAAAAAGTCTTCAGTCCTAATGCTCCATACCTGCAGAAAGTAGGATGAAAAAAACACGGGGTATTGGGGGAGGAGGTGCTCCTTATTCTGATTGGTCCTTGCTTATCCTACTTGGGGGGTTAACCCGTAATGTGCTGATGTATAGGACATGAAGGAACAACCTAGTTGGTTATAGTTGCATGGGTCAAAATATAATGGGACTGATATAAATATGTGACGTTTTAACTACATGGAAAATTTGATATCTGACTCGGTGCACCTTTCAGATGTGAACACAGTATGTTGCGTCATCATCCAACACAATAAAGTAGGATTAATTCAGAGCGACTTTTTGTCATTGATGAAATTTGAGGGGGTTATTTAATCCATGCCTGATTTTTTCTGGTAAGAGTTTTAAAGTGGAAAACTATTTTTTCAGAGGAAAAAAAACAAAACATTTTTTGTGATTTATTAAACCCTGATGCTGCTAAAAGTCAGAATAAAAAAGTACTCCTTCTAAATCTGCAAAAGTCATGTAGAAATCAATGGCAGATGTCCCATTTATAATTGGAAGATATCATGATCTGCACTGGGTTTCATACAATAACCCAAAGACTTTTGGTTTTCAGCTGATAAATAGTGATGGGCGAATTTATTCGCCAGGCGCGAATTCGCGTCGAATTTGCGCGATTCGCGCCCAGCGATAAATTCGCAAAACGCCCGCGAAAATTCGCCGGCGTTGAAAAACGGGCGCCGGCGTCGAAAAAACGGGCGCCGGCGTCAAAAACGAGACGCCGGCGCAGTTTCGCAAAAGTTTCAAGAAATTCGCACATTTTTCGGCGAAGCGAAATGGCGCAAATTCGCCCATCACTACTGATAAACCAAAAAAATTTAGTTTTTGGTCATCAAAACCAAAATCCATTTTTTCATGATTTTTTCCAGCACCAAATTTTTTCAAGTTAATTTATTCATAAATATGGTAAAAATGTGGATGGAATTTTGGTCAAAGTGGTTTTGTCAGGACCAACCTGTTCTCAACTCCTAGTCTGATTGATGAACTATGTCTGCATTAACTTACTAAGCCCCTGGGGGTTTTCAGATTTGATGCTGATCAATGATCCAGATGGTCATGGGTCGCTCCCTTACTGCTGGTCTCTTTCTCCTCCCAACTCATTTACATCAAGGGGCACATTTACTATTGGTCAAATATCGCGGGTTGATTAAACCTCGATATTCGACTATCGAAGTTAAATCCTTCGACTATCGAAGTTGAAGGATTTACCGCTATTCGTTCGATCGATCGATCAAAGGAATAATCGTTCGATCAAACGATTAGTAAATAACCCACAAGTGTTTTTTGTAGATCCAACAGTGATGAGAAAATCAATTTCTCTACATATATTTTTCTATACACATTTATTTCTTGCTCTCTTTTTTCCTAGATTTTCATATTTTAAGTCATTGTACTTTGTACCTAGGGAAAGTCATCAAAACATAAGGCGATCTTTGCGTGATGTTTTCGAAGGGAGCTTGCATGTCAAACAAAGTGGACCTCTACTGTCAGCAAGAAAAGTTTATGTATATTTTAAACACCTACAGTTTCTGAAATATATATATATATATATACTAAACAAGTTAGCCCCAGCACTCTCAACATATAACCCCTTAAAAAATATTCTTGCACAACTGAACTGTAACTTTTTTAAAAAAAGACACTTTTAGTTACAAAGTTTGTACAACGCATGTATAAGCATCAGTCCGATCCTAAGTAAAAAAAAGAAAGTGTTACCTTTGCTTTTCTCTTTATTAAGCATGATCAGTTCCAAAGACAACATTACATCAACTGCATGCTTTGTACAAACAATTTACTAGCTGTGGTTCAGTATATGGGGTATATTTATCAGAAAGTGAAGTTAGAGATCACCACAGTCTGCTAGAGTGAAAAACCGCCTCGCTCCATTCATTTCTATTGGATTTTTAAAGGCATATTTATCAAAGGCTGAACTTTCACCCATTGATAAATATGCCTTTAAAATTCCAAAAGAAATGAATAGAGAGAGGCGGTATTTCACTCTAGAGGATTGAGATGATCTCTCACTTCACTCTTTGATAAATATACCCCATACACTGAACTACAGCTAGTGAACTGTTGGGGGCAGTATTCCTTGCCTGCTTTTAGTTCATATACATATAAGTTGGGTTACAAGCAAAGTTTCCTCTAAGCTGTATGCACATAACATTTGTTTTGCACTTTGCACACTGCCTTTCTCTTTTGAATTGCTTTGAAATAAAGAACAGATACCTGCAGTCACCCATTCAACATAGAATAATAGAACTGAATATGATGACACATTTCCATATTTCTTTAGGTGAATTGAAGGAGTTGTGAGCTGAATGTATTACAATGTCGCTAGTGGAACCCATCACTTTAAGGGCTGTATATATTATATATATATATATATATATATATATATATACAGTATATATATATACATATATATATATATATATATATATATATATATATACATATATATATATATATATATATATATATATATATATATATATATATATATATATATATATATATATATAGTCTGTGTCAAACGACCGCACTCTGAAGACCGGACTTAGTATAATTTTTGTGGGTGCAGGGTCCAAAAATTCATATAGAGATTTGTTCATAAGGATCCGCACACCAATATTTTTCATCAAAATAAGTGCTTTATTCGGTACATAGATCCGACGTTTCGGCCCACATTAGGGCCTTTTTCAAGGATCATAGAGGTGACATCACTGGTAGGAGATCCCTGGTGAGTTGTGTTTCTATGAACACCATCCCACCATGAAGTTTATTACAACACCACCCTACCAGGTAGCGCACATAAACACCATCCTACCAGGCAGCATATAAAGATGGCACCATCCCACACACAGGTCATAGGAACACAATACTAGGCAGCACATAGAAAACCCATCCTACCAGGCAGCTCATATGAGAATCATCCTACCATGCAGCTCATAGTGACAACAACATCCTATCATACAGCTCATAGGACAACCATCCTACCAGGCACATCATAGTGACGACAACAACATCCTATCAGACAGCTGATAGGAAACTATGCAGTTCATAGTAACAACACCATCCTTCCAGGCAGCTCATAGGAAAACCATCCTACCAGGCAGTTCATAGAGACAACACCATCCTACCAGACAGCTCCTTGAAAAACCATCCCACCATGCAGCTCACAGTGACTCCACCATCCAATCAGGTAGCTCAAAGGAAAACCATCCTACCAGGCAGCTGATAGGAAAACAATCCTACCAGGCAGCTCATTTTGACAACAACATCCTACGAGGCAGCTCATAAGAAACCCACCCTACCAGGTAGTTCATAGAGACAACACCATTCTACCAGACAGCTCCTTGGAAAATCAGCCTAACAGGCAACTAATGGTGATAACAACATCCTAACAGGCAGCTCATATGAAAACCATCCTACTAGGCAGTACATAGAGACAACAACATCCTTATCAGTCAGCTTAAAGGAAAACCATCCTATCAGGCAGTTCATAGAGACAAATCCATCCTACCAGGCAGCTCATTGGAAAACCATCCTACCAGGCCATTCATAGAGACAACACCATCCTACCAGGCAGCTTCTTGAAAAAAAAAAACATCCCACAGGCAGATCATAGTGACAACACAACCCTACCAGGCAGCTCATATGAAAACCATCCTATCAGGCAGCTCATAGTGACAACAACAATCTATCAAGCAGCTCATAGAAAATCCATCCTACCAGGCAGCTCATAGTGACATCACTATCCTACAAGGCAGAACATAAATCAGATCATCCTGGGAGGCAGAGAGCACATGGTTTCAACTTACTATTTTAGCATTAAGAAACACATTACAATCACTTGTACAGCACATTTATTGCATACATATACAAAAAACATAGTTGGGAAGCAGATATGTTTTGATATAGAAAGACAAATTGCAGCTCTCTGCCCTCAGAGCCTCCATGTTACATTAAGATGACAGTGTAATTCACAAAAAAAACGCAGCATACACACAGATTCCCTGCTGCACCCAGGTTACCATCTGTATGTGACTTTCTATAGAGTTCTGTGCAGTCTCTTACATAAAAGTTCTCTCTGAAATTCTCTGCAGGAATCCTTTCTTTTTTCAAATCACTTTCCCTCCAGACTTCAGCAGCCATGATACAGGAGGAGCAGATGACATCACACAGCACATCATCAAAGGGAGGAGCAGATGATATCACACACTCCATATCTGGCAACTTGATTTAAGGCAATGCTAGAGTGTACTGACCAATCAGCTGGGGGAGGTGTGTTTAGCCTAGGAGGAGGGTGTGGCTGAGTTATTATCTGCCTGGTAGATAGAGCTGCCTTGAAGGCATCCTTCGTTCCCTATTCCTCCTTACTCCGGGAGTGGAATCCCTTGTCTACAGTCTTATAAAATGTCACTACCCAAAAGTTAAGAAAATTTTAGGGACATGAAGGCCTGCTAAAGACCTATAAATGTACACAAAATCTTCCCTTTCCTAAAACAACAAATGAGCTGCTTGCTAAGCCTTGCAAGATACATCATTGTGGGAATTCATGTTCTTACAACTCTACATGTGTCTGTACATCTGTAATGGTGCAGAGCCAGATGTTGTTAAAGCCCCTGAATAGCTCAAAATCTGACTCAGCACAAGGAGGCAGAAAAACACAAACTGTAAACTGAACCTTAAATCCAGAGTTGATCAAGGTAGATATCCCACTGACTGTCTAACACAGTTCTTTTATAATCACAGTCCCAATCACACCAGGAAGGGAATTAATAACGGAGCAGTATAATTCAAAAGTCCCTTACAAAGAGCTCTTATTTACCCAAAGTACCTCTCTATTTAGTACTTCCACATAGATTTGGCTCCAAACCAAGGCTCATATCATGAGATGGGACAATAAATTCACCTTCAGTGATCAAGTCCAACAGGGCTGAATTTACATAGCAAGTGCCCCTAAGCCCACTGCCTTTCTTTACCGTCCTCTCCCCTTCCTTTATGTACATGCATTAATTTTCAGCAATGGGTCTGGAGTACTGAGGATTGGTGCAGAGGAAATTTTAAAAACGATTGTATCTCCTGTGAATCCCCAGTACTTCTGAACCAATGTAGGTGTGGTTGGACAGCATGCTGCCCCCCAAAAATGTTGTCACCCTAGGCCTGGGCCTTTATGGCCTCTCCACAAATCCGGGCCTGAAGTCCAAGAATGTAAACTCATGAAGGTAAAATCTTCAATGCAGAATGAAAATAAAAGGAAATGGATTGCAGATGGTTGTAGGACATCACTCTAATGAGAAGACCTTCTACAGTAACAATTTTACCACTATATAATGTCGATTGAGTAAAACTGTTGGGAGCAAATCTATGACAAAGGTTGAAGAGGGACAAAAAGGGAAATATCAAAGCTGGAAAGTTTACCACTGATGTTATAATATTTAATAATGGTATTTAAAAATGATTATTATTTTAAAACTCCAAAACAGGGGTGTCCAAACTTTTTTCACCAAGGGCCATATGCGGTAAAATATACAAACAGCCGGGCCACTCACTGTGGACACACCCATTTTGTGGCCACACCCCTTGATTACCATGTTGATTTTACAAATTTTAAATAAGTAACAGACACATACAAATACACAGACAGAGACACACACACACACAGTGACACACATACAGACAGATGCACACACAGTGACACACATACAGACAGATACACACACACACAGTGAAACACACACACACACATACAGACAGATACACACACACATACAGTGACACACACAAATACATACAGTGAGACACACACACACACACAGTGAAACACATACATACAGTGACACACACACACAATGACACACACACACAATGACACACACACACAGTGATACACATACAGACAGATACACACACACACATACAGGTTCTGCCCCTCAATGACGCCGTGGTAGGAAACTTTTTTTTCTGGATGCTGAGAGGGGGGAGGGATTTTTGCACGCTGCGGGCCAATTAAAAATGGATATCGGGCCGCATTTGGCCTGTGGGCCGTAGTTTGGACACCCCTGCTCCAAAAGAACAACATGTTATTATGTTACTATGTTACAATTCAATTATAAAGAACATCGGGCACTGTGTTACCTGATGAACTTTATGTTTCAGCAACTCCCTGGCAGCTCAGTCAATACAGGGGGAGACATGAACTTCTACATCAGCTGGAGGGAGTCCTGTCCCTAATGTAACACTTTAATCCCATATCCTAAAGCTCCATAGGTAGGAGAGGCCTATTGGATTGTTGGCAAGCAAAAAATACATATATGACTAATGATAATATCCATGACAAGGAATCTAAGACATAAAAGTAATTACATTTGGCCAAATAATGGTGCTTTTTGTTGTGTATGGTCAAAGGGAGACAAATTGTCATTAACAGTTTAAATACCTATTTCAACAGAGCAACTTTATTCTTTTTTTCTGAGTGTAAAAAGATCTGTTTTGACAACTTCCAAAGAGCAACTTTAATCTCATTGTTTCTCAGGCTGTATACTATTGGATTGGAAAATGGAGTTCCAACTGTGTATAGAAGGGACAGCATTTTCTTTGTGTTGAAGTTATGTTGTTTGGATGGCACCATATAAACTATTATCAGAGTCCCATAGTACATACACACAACTATTAAATGGGAGCTGCAAGTGGAGAAGGCTTTGTGTCTTCCTTCAGTAGAGGAGATCCTGAGAATGGCAAGGCCAATGGAAACATAAGTGTAAATGATGAAGCAAAAAGGGAGAATCGTAAAAGGTATGGCCAAAATAATATCTGTTAGTTCCACAGTTTTATAATCTGTGCAGGAAAGTTTAATAAGAGGGGCAAAGTCACAGAAATAATGATCTATAACAAATGGGCCACAGAACTGCAAATTAAATGTTAGAAGAGTTATAACCAAAGTCAATATAAGGGCTACACCCCAACAACACAGACTCATATAGAGGCAAAGCCTGAAATCCATAATGGAGACATAATGAAGTGGGGAGCAGATGGCCAGATATCGGTCATAGGCCATGACTGTGAGGAGATTACATTCTGTATCTGCTGAAACACCATAAATAAAAAACTGTGTGATACAACCAGTAAGAGATATTGTGCCTCCTCCATTCAGTAATAACCACAAGGTATTTGGAGTAATAGTGGTACTGAGCAAAACATCACATACAGACAGCTGGGAGAGAAGGACGTACATGGGAGATCTCAAGGCTGGAACTGTAACCACTAATATGATTATAAGAAAGTTTCCAAATAATGTCAAAATATTTATCCAGAGCAATGGAACAAAGAGTAACTTATTTATGATATGAGAGTTCTGAAATCCTAAAAGAAGGAAAGATAAACCTGATGTTTGATTCACCTTATCCATTGCCTGGAACCATAAACCAGAGAAGTTAGAAGATATTGTGTAAGGCAGATAGAATCCAATATCTGTGCTCTGTTTGATGTAGAACTAAAGCTCCCAGTATTTCCCAGTCTGCTCATTTAAACAGGAACTCTCTCTCTCCAGCCTGTTTTTTCAGTTTTTCATTCAAGACACTGCCTGGTTGTTAGGAAAGGTGTGTCCCAAGCAACCAGATAACAGTTTCAGTCCCAAACTAGAACCCTACAGAACAAACAATTCTACAGAAATACAAAAATAAAATGGCAATTGCAAATCATTTTACAGTCAATACTGTCAACAGAATGATAGAACCCCCCACCCCACCCTGGGCTGAATGAAGATTTATGGTTTATATTATGTGAGAAAGTGACTCACTTGTGAGTTTCCCTACAGTAGAGTGACTTTAAATACAAACATACACAAAGCTCCCAGAGTACAAGAACTTACACCAATATGTTTTAGATGAAAGATAAAATGTCGAGGTTGAGTTTCACTAAAGTGAATGTGTTTAAAATGTAAATAGATATGGTTTTTTGTTTATTGGTTTCTATGTGGAAATCAAAGATGTTAAAAGCAATGTATCAGCCTTGCACCACATTTGTACTGGAAATGCAGCCGACCCAGATCATCATCTCAAGTTCAGTAGGAATGTGACATTTCACACCTGCCCATTTGAGGAAGCAGAGAAAATAGTAAGAAACAACAGTGAGGAAACATTTCTCTTGTAATGGAAAGTTGCCTTTGTGGCTTGTTGGAAACTGCCAATGGGAAATGAAAGAAAACTGTAGGATGAGCGAAGTCATTCAGCAAAGAGCAGCCATCATTCTATACTGCATGGATAAGGGAATCCATTTGGCATTACAGACATGAGGTTTTTATACCTTTGGAAAGGAACAGAAGATCAATTGTGTAACTGCCCCTGGGACTTGTATAACAGACACTCACAGGAAACTCCTTGAGGAGAAGGAGAAGCTCATTATGAACAGCAATAAATATTAAAATAAGATAAAAGAAACAACTAGATGTTGGCTTTGAAATGCAAGAGGTGTTGGGGCCAGTCGCCCCTGGTGCATAGAGAGTACACAAAGTTGGCAGAATCTGGTTTAAAACTGTGAAAATTGAAGCAGATCAAATTGTACCATTAAAATCAATCCAAAAAACCTGATTGGCTGTTTTTGGCTCCACCCACTTTTAAAATTTGAATCCCAGTCCCCCTGTGACCGACTGTGCCAAGTTTGATGTCCCTGCCATTAACTGTGAAAGAATGGCAGCAACGTATATATTGACATTGATTAGCAATAGGTAACATTTGATTGGCTGTTTTAAGCTCCACCCAGTTTTCCGAATTTTAACCCCAGTCACCCAGTCATGGTCTGTACCAAGTTTGGGGCCTCTGGCTTTAAAACTGTGAGAATGGTAGTATTTGAAACTTTTCCATTGAAGTCAATAGGTAAAATCTGATTGGCTGTTATTGGCTCTGCCCACTTTTCCTAAATTTTGACCACAGTCACCCAGTGAGTAATTGTGCTGAGTTTGGGACACTTGGCATGGACGCCATAATAATAGCAGCAATTTGGCGTTTTTCATTAAGGTCAATGGCTGAAGTCCGACTGGCTGTTGTTGCCCCGCCCCCTTTTTTTCCTAATTCTGAACCAGAGTCACCAAGTGACTAACACTTTAAGGTTTCAGAATCATGACATTAAACCTGTAAAAATGGCAGCAGTTTTATGTTTTTCTCTTGAAAATCAATGAATGACATTTGATTGGTTGTTGGTGGCTCCACCCACTTTTCCTAACTTTGAAGTGCAAACACCCAGTGAGCACATTTGTGATATTCGAGGTCCATGACAGCAATAATGTGCAAATGGCAGCAATTTTAATTTTTCCCATTGAAATCATCAAAGAAATCTGATTGGTTGTTTTTGGCTCCACCCACTTTTCCAGATTTTGATCCCGGTCCTCCAGTGACCAACTGTGCCAAGTTTGAGGACCCTCCCATGAACAATCTAAGAGCGGCGACAGTTTTAACTTTTCCCATTGAAACAAATGGCTAATATTTCATTGGCTGTGGTAGACTCCGCCCACTTTTCCAAATTCTAACCCCAGTGACCCATGGTGCCAAGTTTGGGGTCTCTGGCTTTAACACTGTGGGAATGACAGTGTTTGACATTTTCTCATTGATGTCAATAGGGAAAATCTGATTGGCTGTTTGTTGCTCCACCCACTTTTTGGAGTCCCCAAAATGTGACAGAACTTTTCAGGTTGACCCCATGACTAAGTGACCCAAGTTTGGTGAGTGGAACTTTAATGCTGTACGAGTGGCAAAAGTTTCAAATTTTCCAATGAAAGTCTATGGGAAAAAATGGGGTCTTTGGGGGCCCCCACAGGGCCACGGAGGGTGGGATCGCTTAACAGAGCACAAGCAACCTATTCGGGTATGAGCCCAACAAGTGTGCAAAGTTTCATAATTGTACTCCTAAACCTCTGGGAGGAGTAGCGTTTAGAAAATTGCTAAAATTTCATTGGCTGTTGGTAGCCCCGCCCACTTTGGGCTGCCCCCCAAAAATACATATTTTTATTTGGGGTGGCACCAACAATATGTGGTCCGAGTTTGGGGAGTGTCGCTTCAAAACTGTACGAGCGGCAGCGATTTGAAAATTTTCCCTGTCAAAGTCAATACGAAAAAAGGCGTCTTCGGTGGTCCACCGCACGGGCGCAGTGGGTGGGATCGCTTACTAAAGCACAAGCAACGTACTTTGCTATAAGGCGAAAAGGTGTGGAAAGTTTGGCGCTTGTACCCCTAAAACTGTAGGAGGAGTAGGGTTAAAAAAACGGGGGGGGCGCTAATAATAATAAGAATAACTAGAGGGTGTCGTTTCTGAAGAAACCACGGGATGTTGGCTATGAAACGCTATAGGTGTCTTGCCCAGTCGCCCCCGGTGCCTAGAGAGTACACAAAGTCGGTAGAATCCGGATTAAAACGGTGAAATTTAAAGCCAATCCAATTTTACCATTGAAATCCATTCAAACAAACTGGCTATCTTTGGCTCCGCCCACTTTTAAAAATTTGCATCCCAGTCACCCCTTCACCAAATGGACCAAGTTTGAGCACTCTTACATTAACAGTGTAAGATTGACAGGAATTTAAATATTCCCATTGAATAGCGTTTGGTAAAATGTGATTGGCTGTCTTAAGCTCCGCCCAGTTTTCTGAATTTTAACCCCAGTTACCTAGTCATGGTCAGTGCCAAGTTTGGGGCCTCCGGTTTTAAAACTGTGAGAACGGCGGTAATACAAAATTTTACATTGAAGTCAATAGGTGAAAACTGATTGGCCGTTTTTGGCTCCACCCACTTTTCCTAAATTTTGACCGCAGTCACCCAGTGAGTAATTGAGCCAAGTTTGGTACACCTAGCATTTAAACTGTGATAATAGCAGCAGTTTATCATTTTTCATTAAGGTTAATGGCTGAAATCTGATTGGCTGTTGTTGCCCCGCCCCTTTTTTTTCCTAATTGTGAACCACAGTCACTCAGTGACTAACATTCCAAAGTTTGGGAATGCTGTCATTTATTGTGTAAAAATGGCAGCATTTTTATTTTTTTCTATTGAAAATCAATGAATGAAATTCGATTGGTTGTTGGTGGCTCCGCCCACTTTTTCTAAACTTGAAGTGGAAACCCCCAGCGACCACATTTGTGATATTCAAGGTCCCTGACATCAATACTGAGAGAATGGCAGCCTTCTTAATTGTTCTCATTAAAATCAATCAAAGAAATCTGATTGGTTGGTTTTGACTCCACCCACTTTTCTTAATTTTAATCCCAGTCCCCCAGTGACCAACTGTGCCAAGTTTGAGGACCCTGCCATTAACCGTCTAAGAGCGGCAGCAGTTTAACATTTTCCTATTTATTTGAATGGCTGAAATTTGATTGGCTGTTGTAGACTCCGCCCACTTTAGGTAAATTTTAGCCGAGTCACCCAGTGACCCACGGTGCCAAGTTTGGGAGCTCTGGCTTTATTACTGTGAGAATTACAGCTGTTTACATTTTCTCATTGAAGTCAATAGGGAAAATCTGATTGGTTGTTTGCGGCTCCGCCCACTTTTTTGGGTCCCCAAAATAGGACAGAATTTTTCAGTTTCACCCCATGACTAAATGAGCCAAGTTTGGTGAGTGTAACTTCAAAGCTGTACAAGTGGCAAAAGTTTCAAGTTTTCCAATGAAAGTCTATGGGGAAAAATGGGGTAGTCGGGGGGTCGCCACAGGGGCACGGAGGTTGGGATCGCTTAACAAAGCACAAGCAACCTATTCGGGTATGAGCCGAACAAGTGTGCAAAGTTTCATAATTGTACTCCTAAACCTCTGGGAGGAGTAGCGTATAGAAAATTGCTAAATTTTCATTGGGCGTTGGTAGCTCCGCCCACTTTGGGGTGCCCCCCCAAAATACTTATTTTTATTCGGGGTGACATCAACAATATGTGGTCCGAGTTTGGGGACTGTATCTTCAAAACTGTACGAGTGGCGGCGATTTGAAATTTTTCCCTGTCAAAGTCAATGGGAAAAAAGGGGTCGTCGGGGGGTCGCCACAGGGGCGGGGTGGGTGGGATCGCTTATTAAAGCACAAGCAACGTACTTTGCTATAAGAGGAATAAGTGTGGAAAGTTTGGCGCTTGCACCCCTAAAACTGTAGGAGGAGTAGCGTTTAGAAAATGGGGTTCACCAAGAATAATAATATTAAGAAGAAGAACGAGCTGAACTCGAAGAACAGTATGTTGGCTATTTCATAGCCAACATAATAAGAACGAGCTGAACTAGTAGATCAAGATGTTGGCTTTTTCAAAGCCAACATAATTAATTTTAAGATATTTTTGCACATCCAACCCACCAAAAGTACTGAATATTTCGATCTTTGTGAACTGACTTATTTCCCAATTTCTAAGATCTCTTTTTGTTTTGTAAAATTTGTAAATACCCCAAGTACACCAAATAATGAGAGAAATATAACACCTGACATTTCAAAAAATTTCCTGGGAAAAAAAGGGAAAGTTGTACTAAGCACTAAATGTTAAACCATTAGCCACGGGTACAATGAAGCTGTGACTACAAAATTCATACAGACAAATACAAGAGATTCTCTGCACTCACCCAATATCAGTATATTAAGGACATTGAGATATTCTGTGCACTCAGCTACCAAAAACTGCCATCCCCTTTAAACAAAACAGGGAAACTGATATGTTTTTATACATAGAGAAAATGTGGATGTGAGAAAATGTGGATCATTGGTCCCATTGTTTGGAAGAAATAATATAACAAGCAAAAAAACAGTAAAAGGATAGAAATGGAGAAAAAGCAAATATTGGAAACAATGAATCAAATACAACAAGATGAAGAGGTGACTGGGTTTTGTTAACCTTCATAAACTTTCCAGAGTGGGCAGAGATCATGACTTCATGGGGCAAATTCACTAAGATTCGTAGTTGCGGCAGGCGTAACTTTGCCGCACTTCGCCAGGCGTAGTTTCACCAGCACTTCGCAAATTCACTAAAATCCGAAGTTGCGCTCAGTTGCGCTAGCGTTGATTCACTAAGCAAAGCGAAGTTACGCTAGCGAAGGCTAATTTGCATATGGCGCCAAATTCAAATTTCAATGGAGGAATACGTATCAGCACTACAAATACCCAGAAAACCTTCAGAACATCAAATAAAAAATTTATTTTGCCCTACACATGTGCCCACTGTATAGTTAAGTTGCCATGAGTCAGGAAATGTAGGGGGGAAGGAGGGGAGCCCCCAAAAAAATTGTGATCTTTTTCAGCTTATCACCCATAATGTAGAAAACACGCCAGCGTTTTTTGGGACTTAGAAAAAATTGTGACTTTTTTTGAAGCAATCCCTATCTACTCTATTGCGCTTCGCCTGGTCTGAGGTGGCGAAGGAAGTCTAGCGTAAAAGGTAGCGTTCAGTACACTGCGCGCGTTAGTGAATTTGCGTAGTTACGTCCGTAGCGATAATTCGCCAGGCGTAAGGGTGCGAAGTAACACTAGCGAATCTACGCCAGCGTTCGTTAGTGAATATGCGTAGTAACGAAAATGCTGAACGCTAGCGAAGTAACGCTAGCGTTCGGCGCTTAGTGAATTTGCCCCTATGCCTCCAGTTTCCTGAACATTTTGAAAATTTGAATGTGTTCTGTAACATATATGAATATTTTTCATTAGTCTCAATATTTATAATTTTTGCAGTCAAGTGAGTGGTTTCTTCCAGTTGTTCGCTATTAACAGTCTCACTAGCATTAAGATGCGTAAGCACAGTCTGTGAGCTTTTTCCTGAAGGGTCTTTATGAAATTTAGGGGGGTTATTTACTAAAATCTGAAAATATCTCTATATATCACTATTTTCTTAAAACCACATGCACCGTTACTGTATTTATTTATTTATTAATTAACTTACTCAAAAAGGCTAGTGTGGAAAAAGACTCAATAAAATCATTAAAAAATAATCCGAACTGTACGATTTTTCGGATTTGACACCCAAAAATGTTTAATTGTTTGGATCATTTTATGAAACCCAGCACAGATAATGATATCTTCCAACTACAAATGGGACATCTGCTATTGACTTCTACATGACCTCAGCAGGTTTGAGATGGAGTACTTTTTTATTCTGACTTTTTGCAGCCCGTAATATAATAAATAATGAAAAATTTCCTCTGAAAAAATTGTATTTTTCCCTTTAAAACTCCGACAAGAAAAAATCGGCAACTAATAAATAAACCCCTTAGTGTGTAGCACTCTAGTGCGCCACTGAGTCCCAGAATTAGATACAACAATGTATTCCCAAATATAGGGATCATAATTCCAGTTAATGTGCAGCCCCTAAAGCAGTGTGGGTTGCAGGAGGGATATATTTTGTGCAATTGTGCTGCAACCAGACTAAAAAGTTTTGTAGGTGTTTCTCTGTGTAACTCAGGCCATTAAACTGCATTGTGACCACTGTTGATAATGTAGTATTGAGATCTCTTTCTCATTTAAGCATTTATTGTGTTAGGACACAACTTGGAGCACAGGGGAAAAAGTTATATAATGTAAGGTGGCAGCTGTAGTAACGGTTGCCCATGCACAGTTGCAGGGGTGTGCAGGTTAATGCACATTCTCGGCTCTTGTTGCCAGTGACTTTCAGTCATCTAAACAAATTGCATCACTCACTCAAGCCGTTAAGGGACCTTCAAGGAGACTATCACATATCAGATATACGGATATTTACGTCCCCCTTTACTTCTGCTCCAGTTCAGCTGGCTCCAATCCTCGTAGGGGCAGCTACAGCAATCTCGTCCCATGGAGAACCTAAAGAAGCCATGCCTGATACGTTTTCGGGGGACTGAAAGACTTTTAGGACTTTTATTAACAGCTGTCGGCTTCTATTTCCTCTGAAACCTCAGTAGTATCCTTCTGAGCAAAGTAGGGTTCATGATCTCATTATTACAGGGCCAACCGTTTGTTGGAACAGAATAGTCATTTATTAGCCACAATGGACACTTTTATTCAAGCATTGGCTAATATATATGAGGACCCTCATCAAGTGGAAACAGCAGAAGCTGTGATATGCGCTCTTCGTCAGCTCCGCCGACCAGTGGAGGAGTATGTGGTGAGTTTCCATTGCTGGTCCCCAGCCACTCTGTGGAATGACAGAACCCGTAGACACCAATTTTGAATGTGGCTATCTGATCTTATCAGGGATGAGTTGGCAATCGTCGGGATTCCAAATTCCCTTGAAGAATTAATTTTGCTCTCTGTACAAATTGATAGACGATTGTGGCTTGAACCTAAGCCGATACAAATTGGAATGGTCCATAGGTCTCTCTCAGCTGAAGAAAGACTTTGACACAGACGCTTGAATTTATGGTTGTATTGCGGATTGGATGGTCATGTGTTAAGACGACCTGATGGTAATGTTCCTTCCCGTTCCTCTCCAAACATTCCTTGGGCTCCTTCCTTACAGTATTACCTTATTCTACATCTTTCTTTTCAGTGGGACAAAAGAAAGATTGAGGTGGATGCGGTGTTTCATCCCGGTGCTTGTGGTTGTTTTATCAATCAAGCCTTCACAAGTCAACACAAGATTCCTCTCTTCCCTAAAGCTCAACCTGTCCCAGTTAAGATGGTGAATGGTACATTTGTTTCATCTGCGCCAGTTTCCTTTGAGACCCCTCACATTTTGACTTTTTCCAGTACCTTGTAAACAATATTTCTCATGACTTGTTGGAACAATTTGTCATTATTTATGTGGACAACATTTTAGTCTTTTCCAACTCTTTGGAAGAACATCGAAGACACATGAAAGAGTTTTTATTAAGACTTAGACAACATCAATTGTATGCCAAAGCCTCCAAATGTGACTTTGAAAAACCTCAAATTGAACTCCTTGGATTTGTGGTATCCGATCAAGGATTTAAGATGGATCTTAAGACATTTGAAGCGATTCTCAACTGGCCTCCTCCAGCGGATCGTAAAGGTGTTCAACGGTTTGTGGGATTCACTAATTTTTATAGAAGGTTTATCAGAAACTTTTCAGCTATAATTAAACCATCTCACTAGTAATACAATTACATTTTTTTGGTCTTCAGCTGCTAAACAGGCTTGAACATTTGAAGAAACTATTCACTTCAGCCCCTATCTTGTTACACTCAGATTCCATCAAACCCTTTATCATTGAGGTTGATGCCTCAGAAGTGGCTATTGGAGCAATTTTTTCTCAAAGAGCAGGTCCCAATGATCTGTTACATCCTGTAGCTTTTTTTGCTCAACAGAATTTTAAAAGTTATGCTGATCGGAAGAGGGGGAAGGATTCTGAGTTTAAAATAGGAGACAAGGTCTGGCTTTCTACTATGAATTTACACTTGTTGAAACCATCTAAGAACTTTGCTCCAAAAATTTTGGGACCATTTGTTGTTAAGAAAGTGATTAATCCAGTTGAATTTACCTGATTCGTTGAAGGTATATCCTGTGTTTCATGCTGCTTTGCTCAGTTTATTACAAATACCTTTTCGGGGCGTATACCTCTTCCTCTCTCTGCTATTTCCTGTCAAGAGGAGACGGAATTTCAAGTGGAAAAGATCCTGGATTCTAGAGTATGGGGCAGGAGATTACAATATTTGGTTAAATGGAAGGGGTTTCCTAATGAAGAGAATTCATGGGAACCAGAAGAAAACGTTCATGCACCGAGGTTAACTAAAGCTTTTCATAAGGATCATCCAGGAAAACCTGCTAAAGACATCCGGAGGCCATCCCTCGGGGGGGGGAATGTAAGGTTAATTCTTTGTGGGCCCGTGCGCGAATCGTGGTTACACTATGTTGATGCGCAGCATCAACATGCTGCGTCCTGAAATTTGGCACCAAACTTGTTCCCTTTAAATTGAGGTCACAGGAGTTGAACGGCACTAGGTTATTCCCCTTTGCAGTTAGTGATCTAAACAGCTGGAACTGATTTCCTCGATTATTGAACCAGCTTGTTTGTGAATTCTTTGCCTGACTTCAGCCTGCCAAACGACTTCTGCCGGTTCCCGACTACGCCAATCTCAGCCTGTCTAAAGCTTGTTTAAGCACAGTTCCCTATTTGTTTACCCCTCGTCTACACTGCAGTGGACAATCATTCTGGGACTCTTCACTTAATAGGCTCCGCAAGTCGTGACACATAATTGGTAACAAAACATGGCAATTTGCCTACATGTGGCACTTGTGGTTTTATATGACTGTCTCATACTGTCTTCCTATACTGGGACAGTGCTGCAGATATTGATCAGATTGTGGGATGGATTGTCACAGTCATTCTCCTTAGGCTGCTTCAGGCTGCTCAGAAACATACAGGCTGATCTCCAGAAGCAGAAAGAGGAGTGAGATATAAGAAGCCTCGGTGAAATGCATGTGGCAAATGAGAAGGAAAACAAACAAAAGGGAGCCCTTGTATAAGAAGATATTAATGAGGCTGGTATGGAAGTAGCAAAATTAAACACTTGCTCAATTTTGATGTTGGCCACAAAGACAATGTGCAACTTGTACTTCCGAGGGAAGATAATAAGTTCTGGTATTCCCACCATGTTCCTTGTATGAAAGGACTTTTACTGGGCTTCAATATTTATACTTTGGGTTAGACAATATCATATGTGAGATGACTATGGATTTAAGTTATGTTTAGATCAGTGCCCTCTCTTATCTTCAAAAGGAGCATGCCAAAATAAATAATAATCTATAAAGAACACTCAATATATATTTCAACTGTCTAAAGGAACATTACAAAAATCATGTAGCACAGCACTGTCCAACTTCTGTGGTACAGAGGAATTTTTTGGCTTTTTTGGCTTCATGGTAGAGGGCTGATAATGGATGCCAGTGTTGACCACTCCCCAATTTTAAACCACACCCACTTTAAACCACACCATGTTACCACAATACCATGTCCACATTAATGGTGTTAGCACCCCAAACACCAAATGGTTGGTTCTCACTTATCAGTCATATGTAAAAAAAAATAATTTTCAAATGCCAACAAACCCCCAAAATAAATACCAGCCTTATGTTCCACAGGCAGGACACACACAGCAGAGTATGGCACACACAGGGAATATAGGGAAGGCTGAATAGACGAGGAGACAGTGAAACTGGTCCAGTCTAAGGGGGAAAATTCGCCAGTGACGGCTTCGCACCCATCACTAAACTTCGGCAAGCGAAGATTCGCGCAGACAATGCTATTTTACTAAAATGCACAGTTGCTTCCAGGGAGCCAAAATTTTCTCTAGGGTTACACTGGCAAATCAAAAAGAAGATACTCTAGCATTCAATTATGCTTAGTGCAACTTCATTAGAGATCTTCGATCAGGCTAATTTGCATACGGCGGGAAATTATAAAGTTTAAAGGGATACTGTCATGGAAAAACATGTCTTGTACAAAATGTATCAGTTAATAGTGCTACTACAGCAGAATCCTGCATTGAAATCCGTTTTTCAAAACAAGAAATGGATTTTTTTATATCTAATTTTAAAACTTGCTATGGGCTAGACATTTTGACATTTCCCAGCTACCCTCAGGTCATGTGACTTGTGCTCTGATAAACTTCAGTCACACTTTACTGCTGCACTGCAAGTTGGAGTGATGTCATTACCCCTCCCTCCTACAAGCTGCTGTAATGTAAATAGAGCCTTGTCTGCTGAGCCTGTCAATTGAACAATAGGCAGGAATCAAGATAAGCTCCCACTGACACCACTTCAGAAGGACTGAAATAAGATAGTCCTGTGATCACTGCCCCCACTTACATTTCAAATATATATATATATATATATATATATATATATATATATATATACACACACACAATTCATTTTGGGCACTGGAAAATGAACAAACTTACAGAAGGGGAGGAGCTTTGATAGTGTCTGTGGGAGGAGGGGCTGCTAGTGCAGCTGTACAGCAGGACGTAGGAAAGTGAAAGTAATTGGTTCCCTGCAAACCATGTGACCTCTCTCCTCCAAACATCACACGCATGGGCAGAGAGGGGAGGGGGAGGGTACAGCTAGATTCTCATGTCGTTGTGTGACCTGGCTTTTCATTACAGAGTGGCTGCCTCCAAGCACACAGGTAATGCTGTGCCTGCTGTTAGAGCAGCACAGGATGAATGTGTAATGAGCAGAAATGGAAGCCCCCATGACAAAATACAAACAAATAACTTATGCATGGATTTGTGGATTAACATTTTATTTGCCAGACAGTGTTTATGGATGTGTGTTTTTTATAAAAATGCAAAAAAAATAATTTTTAAAATGACGACAGATTCCCTTTAAGTCTTTCCCAGGCTGGAAATAAAAAAGCTGCAACAAAAACACAAGAACAGATTCAGGAACTTGGAATATCTAGGAACAGATTCAGTAACAAAACCAAACACATTCAGATTCAAACAGATTCAAGGTTTAGGTCAGGAACACACAGAATACATTCAATGACTCAGCCCTGAGCAAGGCTCAGGGCGTGGTTTATAAAGAGCAATAGATTATAGAACACAAAACACATGAGGGTAACAAGAAGGGAGGAGACCAGGGAGGAGACACAGGATCAGGAACAACCCCAAGAGCCTCCAGTGGCTCACTTGGTAAGTGCACCGACTCAGTGCACTTAAAGTCCAGCAACCCCAGTCCCAAGTGTTCAAATCCCAGATGGTTCTTACACAACCTTTTCATGATAAGGAATAAGATACGTACAAAGAACATAAAAATGTAAGGGGGAAAAAGCATACTCCTATCATGAAAAGCAAACAACAGTTGACAAAACAAGGAAGAAAGAAAGAAGAAAACATGTATACTCACTTCATGGAGTCTTCTGCAGGATTACTTATATTAATGTCTCTTTAGACCACTGGCTCACTTCATCAGTCGTTTAACAACCGGCTTATACTTTCGTCAGTGTCCCTCTTGGATCACTGGCTTACTATCACGTCGGGGTCACCATATATGTAAGTATTTTTTATTACCCAGGACCTCGTTTATAAGAGCAAAACTCAGAGAAAAGGCTATTCAAATAAGTGAGGTTATTTATTAGACAAAGACAAACAAGACAAGAGTTTTGCCTAGGAAGTTGTCACAATCATACCACAGCATAGTACTTAAGTGTGAGGACTATAGGATGATAAATCCGACTAGGAGAACTTCCCAAAGACACTCCTCTCACAACAAACTTTTATACCTTTTTACAGAGCATTTACCATAAGAGCAAAGGGTACATGGAAATACCATACATGGTCAAAAACAGGACTGTAAAAGAAAGCACCCATGAAGTAAAAAGAATCTTTAAATTGGGCAACTAGAAAATTGTCAGAGAGCCCTTTAAATATTTGAATTTCACATCACTGCGTGGTGATGTCATCTGTGCCATTGCAAACCCTGGAGCGAGTGGCACGACTATCCTTTTAGTGTGTGCATAGGCGCCGAAGAGAAAACACATGGCAGAATTTCTTCTGCAGTAATAGGAGTGTTAAAGTAGGCAAGTTGAGCTGGTTTAAAATTTGGAAGGTTACAGGCCTGTAGGGTAATCTGTTTTTTATTTTAATTGTTATCTAATTGTTACTGCCTGACAGTTTTTGTCCTTGTCTTGGTTTGAGAACAACTGTCCATTGCTCCATGCAATGACTGGCACCCAGTTTTATAGCTACATGTTTGTTAACGTTATTAATATCCATTGATATCCCAATGATAATAAAATGATAAAAAAATGGTCTGCCATTTATTTAAGGATTTACAGTCCTCCATATATTATCTCCATATATTATCCGCCACATCTAAACCCTACTTGATCAGGATGTATAAGGCTTGGTAGTAAAATATTAAGGAGCTCTGCTAAGGTTTTAGCAAGATCTTTATATCCATATTTATTAATGATATAGGGCAGTAGCTTGAAAAAACGGGTAGTGAAGGGGGGGGTGTTGAATCCCACGTCCACAGTTTTATAAAATGTCACTATAACCAAAATACCCAAAAAGTTAATAACATTCTCAGGACATGGAGGACCTGCTAAAGACCTAGAAATGTACATACACCAATCTTGATCATATCTACCCTTTCCTAAAACAACAAATGAGCTGCTTGCTAAGCCTTGCAAGATACATCATTGTGGGAATTCATGTTCTTACAACTCTACATGTGTCTGTACATCTGTAATGGCGCAGAGCCAGATGTTGTTAAAGCCTCTGAATGTCTCAAAATCTGACTCAGCACAAGGAGGCAGAAAAGCACAAACTGTAAACTGAAGGTTAAATCCAGAGTTGATCAAGGTGAAACACAATAATAAATAATAGTAGATATACCACTGACTGTCTTACTAACACAGTTCTTTTAAAATCACAGTCCCAATCACATCTGGAAGGGAATTAATGATGGTGCAGTTCAATTCAAAAGTCCCTTCCCAAGAGCTCTTATTTCCCAGGTAGCACTACCTTTCCCTAAAGTACCTCTCTCTTTGGAACATAGTAGCCACTCCCACATAGATTTAACTCCAAACCAAGGCTCTTCCTGGATCCTCCTCTTTTTCCCAGACCTCCTCTAGGGCTTCCAGCCAATCAGTCGCTTCATTGTCTGCAACTAACATTGGTGATGTCACAGGCAGAACAGGGGGAAGGCTTGTCTGATCCCCTACATTTATAACTGTTATACTGAGTCTCCTCATGGTACTGTTGTAGCAGTCATTGCCCAGACATCTAGGCCTTACTCTTTCACAAATGCTTCTCATCTTTACTCATTTGTAGATATTATTAAACACAGTGTTATTGTACCTTGCTATACCATGTTATGCTGTATAGTAAGCATTGTCATTTTCTGTTTCCTCAATTTCATACCTTCTTCTTTGTTAATAAAACTAAAGCTCAACAACCTGGTCTCAGTGTATTGTTTAAGGAAGGAGTTTACCTGCATGTCAAGCTACACACTGCCTCAGGGTAACACGTAGTGAGAACAGAATAAATAATGTTGTATTATAAATTTCATGAGATGTTACAATTAATTCACTTCAGTGATCAAGTCTACCAGGGCCAAATTTCCACAGCAGATGCCATTAGGCCTGCTCCCATTCATTACCTGTCCTCTCCCCTTCCTTTGTATACATGCGATCATTTTCAGCATTAGGTCTGAAGTACTCGGGATTGGTGCAGAGGAAATTTTAAAAACAATTGTTTCTCCTGTGAATCCCCAGTGCTTCTGATCCAATGTGGGTGTGATTGGGTGGCACGCCGCTCCCTAAAAATTTGCCGCCCTAGGCCTGGGCCTTTGTGGCCTCGCCACAAATCCGGGCCTGAAGTCCAAGGGGTCTGTTTACTAAAGTGTGTTAAAAATATACGCACAATATATAGACAGAATTTTTGCCAAATATGTTATCGCCAGTTTACTAACCTGCGGGAAATATAAATTTGCAAATTTTCTTGCGCAAGACTAATTGTTTGCCAGTTATCGCATTCGCTGAAAATAATGCTACATACACATTAATGGCTGGTTTACTAAACAGTGAAATGTGCTAAAGACAAAATTAACGCCAGAAACATCCCATAATACTGTTTTTTTTACCCATCATTCTTTGCTGACAGGAGAGAGATCTGTAGCTATTGCTGGCAGGATGTTTTGGCTTCTGGTGCAACAGCAGCAGTTTCAGCTCAGAGGCGTATTATTGGCAGCGGCATCACAGTCCAAGGATTCTCAGCTTCTATACTTTTTTGGTTTCATTGTGATTGGCTACATTAAACTGTGCATTTCTATGAAGCAAAGAGATTGATTGGTATGATTTCTTGTTCCTATGATTCTATTGGCAGAAGGGTTTATATGATGCAGACATGTTTGATTGGTGTTACTCTGGTAATGTTGTTGGATGGTTTAATCATCAGTCAATAAAGTTTATGAGTTTTGAAGATGCATTTCTGCCCATAAATGTCACAGTAAAAATTGCCATAATAACATATTCTCAGCGATAACATGCGAACTCAGATTTACCGCACTTTAGTAAACGGACCCCCAAGAATGTAAACTCATGAAGGTAAAATCTTCAATGCAGAATGGAAATATACGGAAATGGGTTGCAGATGGTTGTAGGACATCACTCTAATGAGAAGACCTTCTACAGTAACAATCTTACCACTATATAATGTCGATTGAAAAATATCAAAGCTGGAAAGTTTACCACTAATATTATAATATTCAATAATAAGGTTTAAAAATGATTATTATTTTAATACTCCAAAAGAACAACATTTAAAATATTTCATATATTTTGCAAATCCCCTGGAACATATCAGTTAGTAGATACAATTCAATGATAAAGAACATTGGGCACTGTGTTACCTGATGAACTTTAATTTCAGCAATTCCCTGGCAGCTCAGTCAATACAGGGGGAGACATGAACTTCTACATCAGCTGGAGGGAGTCCTGTCCCTAATTTAACCCTTTAATCCCATATCCCAAAGATCCATAGGCAGGAGAGGCGTATTGGATTGATGACAAGTAAGAAATACATATGACTAATGATGATATCCATGACAGGGAATCTAAGACATAAAAGTAATTACACTTGGCCAAACAATGGTGCTTTTTGTTGTGTATGGCCTAAGGTAAAGCAATTGTCATTTACAGTTTAAATACCTATTTTTTAACAGAGCAACTTTTTTCTTCTTTTGTGTTGCTTAAACTGAGTGTAAAAAGACTAATTTTGACAATTTCCAAAGAGCAACTTTAATCTCATTGTTTCTCAGGCTGTATACTATTGGATTGGAAAATGGAGTTCCAACAGTGTATAGAAGGGACAGCATTTTATTTGTGTTGAAGTTATGTTGTTTGGATGGCACCATATAAACTATTATCATAGTCCCATAGTACATACACACAACTATTAAATGGGAGCTGCAAGTGGAGAAGGCTTTGTGTCTTCCTTCAGTAGAGGAGATCCTGAGAATGGCAAGGCCAATGGAAACATAAGTGTAAATGATGAAGCAAAAAGGGAGAATCATAAAAGGTATGAGCAAAATAATATCTGTTAGTTCCACAGTTTTATAATCTGTGCAGGAAAGTTTAATAAGAGGGGCAAAATCACAGAAATAATGATCTATAACAAATGGGCCACAGAACTGCAAATTAAATGTTATAAGAATCGTAACCAAAGTCAATATAAGGGCTACACCCCAACAACACAGACTCATATAGAGGCAAAGCCTGAAATCCATAATGGAGACATAATGAAGTGGGGAGCAGATGGCCAGATATCGGTCATAGGACATGACTGTGAGGATAAAAAATTCTGAAGCTACTGAAACACAATAAATATAAAACTGTGTGATACAACCAGTAAGAGATATTGTGCCTCCTCCATTCAGTAATAACCACAAGGTATTTGGAGTAATAGTGGTACTGAGCAAAACATCAGATACAGACAGCTGGGAGAGAAGGACGTACATGGGAGATCTCAAGGCTGGAACTGTAACCACTAATATGATTATAAGAAAGTTTCCAAGTAATGTCAAAATATTTATCCAGAGCAATGGAACAAAGAGTAACTCATTTATGATGTGAGAGTTCTGAAATCCCAAAAGAAGGAAAGATAAACCTGATGTCTGATTCACCTTATCCATTGCCTGGAACCATAAAACAGAGAAGTTAGAAGATATAGTGTAAGGCAGATAGAATCCAACACCTGTGCTTTGTTTGATGTGGAACTAAAGCTCCCAGCATTTCTTAGTCTACTCATTTAAAGCCTGGTGTGAAAAAAAGTTGCTCCATCTCTAAATTACCAGGAGGGTCTCTCTCTCCAGCCTGTTTTTTTCAGTTTTTCATTCAAGACACTGGAAAAGATACTGGAAATGCAGCCGACCCAGATCATCATCTCAAGTTCAGTAGGAATGTGACATTTCACACCTGCCCATTTGAGGAAGCAGAGAAAATAGTAAGAAACAACAGTGAGGAAACATTTCTCTTGTAATGGAAAGTTGCCTTTATGGCTTGTTGGAAACTGCCAATTGGAAATGAAAGAAAACTGTAGGATGAGCGAAGTCATTCAGCAAAGAGCAGCCATCATTCTATACTGCATGGATAAGGGAATCCATTTGGCATTACAGACATGAGGTTTTTATACCTTTGGAAAGGAACAGAAGATCAATTGTGTAACTGCCCCTGGGACTTGTATAACAGACACTCACAGGAAACTCCCTGAGGAGAAGGAGAAGCTCATTATGAACAGCAATAAATATTAAAATAAAATAACAGAAACAATTTATTGTAAGATATTTTTGCACATCCAACACATAAAAAGTACTGAATATTTAGATTTTTGTGAACTTACTTATTTCACAATTGCTAAGATCTCTTTTTGTTTTGAAAATTTCTAAATTTCCCAAATACACCAAATAATGAGAGAAATATAACACCTGGCATTTCAAAAAATTTCCTGGAAAAAAAACGAAAGTTGTGCTAAGCACTAAATGTTAAACCATTAGCCAGGGGTACAATGAGGCTGTGCCCACAAAATTCATACAGACAAATACAAGAGATTCTCTGCACTCACCCAATATCAGTATATTAAGGACATTGAGATATTCTGTGCACTCAGCTACCAAAAACTGCCATCCCCTTTAAACAAAACAGGGAAACTGATATGTTTTTATACATAGAGAAAATGTGGATGTGAGAAAATGTGGATCATTGGTCCCATTGTTTGGAAGAAATAAACAAGTAAAGAAACAGTAAAAGGAGAAAAATGGAGAAAAAGCAAATATTGGAAAAAAATAAATCAAATACAACAAGATGAAGAGGTGTCTGGGTTTTGTTAACCTTCATAAACTTGCCAGAGTGGGCAGAGATCAGGACATCATGTCTCCAGTTTCCTCAACATTTAGAAAATGTGAATAAGTGATGGGTCATTATCCATTATCCATGTTCTGTAGCATATAGGAATATGTTTCATTAGTCTCAATATTTATAATTTTTGCTTTCAGTCAAATGAGTGGTTTCTTCCAGTTGTTCACCATTAAAAGTCTTGCTACCATTAAGATGTGTAAGAACAGTCTGTGAGCTTTTTTCCAAAAGGGTCTTTATGAAATTTAGGGGGGTTATTTACTAAAATCTGAAAATATCTTTATATATCATTATTTTCTTAAAACCACTTTGACAAAACTCCCATGCACATTTTTACTGTATTTATTAATTAAATGACTTAAAAAGGCTGGTGCAGAAAAAGACTCGATAAAAACAGCAAAAAAAAAACCATGAAACCCAGTGCAGATCATGATATCTTCCAAGTGCAAACGGGACATCTGCTATTGACTTCTACATGATCTCGGCAGGTTTGAGATGGAGTAATTTTTTTATTCTGACTTTTAGCAGCCCGGGGTTTAATAAATCACGATAAATTCTAGTTCATCTAAAAAAAACGTTGTTTTCTCTTTTAAAACAAGAAAAAAACAGATATTAATATATAACCCCCTTAGTGTGTAGCACTCTAAGCACCCTGAGCACCACTGAGTCTCAGTAACTAGATACAACAATGCATTCCCAAATACAGGGATCATAGTTCCAGTTAATGTACAGCCCCTAAAGCAGTGTCACAGCAGAGTCACAGGAGGGATATATTTTGTGCAGTTGTGCTGGAACCAGATGGAGAAGTTTTATAGATGTTTCTCTATTTGTAACCCAGGCCATTGTTGGCCATTAAACTGCATTGTGACCACTGTTGATAATGTAGTGTTGAGATCTCTTTCCCATTTAAGCATTTATTGTGTTAGGACACAACTTGGAGCATAGGGGAAAAGTTTACATAATAGGTAACAAAACATGACAATGTGACTACACGCGGCACTTGTACTTTTATATGATTGTCTCATACTGTCTTAATATACTGGGACAGTGCTGCAGATATTGACCAGATTGTGGGATTGATTGTCACAGTCATTCTCCTTAGGCTGATTAAAGCTGCTCAGTGTCACGAACGCCGCCCAGAGCAGTTCCAGGAGCTCCTGGCGGAGCATCCGTTCCTTCCAGCATCGCTCCCAAAATGGTAGCGGCCATGGCCGCCATGTGGGTAGCGGCGCCGGTGCAAACACACCAGCGCATCGACGCGGGCGTCAGGACGCCAATGTCATCACTATGGCGCCAAATTCAAACTTAAAAGTTCAACCCAGATGCCAGAATGGTGCCCAAGTATAGGAAACATTTCCTGTGTGTATCCTGGGTTCCCTGTGAGCTGATATTGTTGAATCTTATTCCTGATTGTTATCCTGACCAAACCCTGGACTTTGGATCTTGCTTCTATCTGCCTGCCTTTGAACTCTCGTCTGAACTTGTTTATCCATTTGATTAACCCCTTGGACACCGCGACTTTGATTCCTCCAGAGGGCTTCCTCCTCGATCCTGACTACCTACCTGGTGGGAGCTCCCGGCTCCCTGACACTCAGAAACATACAGGCTTATCTTCAGAAGCAGAAAGAGGAGTGAGATATAAGAAGCCTCTGTGAAATGCTTGTGGCAAGTGAGAAGGAAAACAAACAAAAGGGAGCCCTTGTAACAGAAGATAATAATGAGGCTGGTATGGAAGCAGCAAAATTAAACACTTGGTCAATTTAATGTTGGCCACAAAGACAATGTACAACATGCACTTCCAAGAGCAGAGAATAAGTTCTGGTATTCCCACCATGTTCCTCGTATGAAAGGACTTTTACTGGGCATCAGGAAAAGGAAGTCACAGAGACTGGCAAAAGAAGAAAGCCGCATGGTGGACAGAGAAAGAGGCCAGAGAGCTGCTGGTGGGCCCAGAGAGCTGAGAGGCTGCACCACATTCATTTGGATCAGACTGGCACAGGGAAGCCTCATACTGTGCCTGGAGAGACAGAGAGTATGAAAGGAATCCAGACTGGAGGAACAACCAGCAGGAGATTCCTATCTGAGCATCCAAAGGAGCTGATAGTCTCACTGTATGTCTGACTGTGCTGGACTCACCTGAAGAGACTCTAAAGTATCCAAAGAAGATTTGTGAATATCCTGTTTAAAGGGACAGTACCCTAAAGAGGCGCTGAAGATAAAAAAAACTGTTTATTAAAGCAGATTAAAGGACTTTGCCTTTTTGGTTAGTTAGACAGCTTTGTACTAGCAAGTTAGTTGATGAGGCCTTATTGCCACTGGTTAGGAGTGCTGGATGTACTAGTTGGCCATTTTTTTAATGTTATACCATTATTCAGTTTAACCAATACTGTTTGTGTGTTATTACTGTATTCTTAGTGGGACCACCCTTAGGTGCATTCCCGGATCCCACTAGGTGGAGACACTGAACTAGTAAGTACCAGGTACCCAGTCTCTCCACATACGACTGAGTGGCTCAGGTTTGTCCCGTGCCATCAGGTAAGCATCACACGTGGAGTGTACCACTGACAAAGCGTTGTCGAAAGGGTTATATTATGTTTAGATCAGTGTTTTCTATTATCTGCAAAAAGAGCCCTTTAAATATTTGAATTTTGCGTCACTGCGCGATGACGTCATCTGCGCCACCAATTCAAACCCGGAAGCGAGAGGCGCAGCTATCCTTTCAACGTGCCCAAGGCCGCCAATGAGAACAGATGTGGTAGGCTTCCCCGTCACACCCCCACTAGACTGCCGGGGTGAGTTCTCACAGTATCAGAGAGAAATGCATCCAAGCCAGGAGCCTTTGAGGGTTTCAGCTTTTCTTTTATGACAGAAATAATTTCTTCTGCAGTAATAGGTAATAGTGTTAAAGGTGGCAAGTTGAGCTGGCTTAAATTTTGTAAGGTTACAGGCCTTTAGGTATATCTGTTTTTTTTATTTAATTGTTATCTAATTGTCACAGCCTGGCAGTTTTTGTCCTTGTCTTGGTTTGAGAACAGCTGTTACTGTCACATGTCCATTGCTCCATGTAATGACTGGCATCCCTTTTTTATACATGTTGGTTAATGTTATTCATATCCATTAACAAGGTTTGTATTTCATTATTGAAATAAAGCTGTTGCTGACTCAAACAACAAAGATTGGGATCTGTATTTTATTATGTATCTTTCAGAAAACCCTAGTGGGTAGTAAAAAGGGTTGGGGATTTGAATCCCATGTCCTCTTGTAAAATGTCACTATAACCAAAATACCCAAAACTAATAAATTCTAGGACATGGAGGACCTGCTATAGACCTATAACTGTACACAAAACAATCTTGATCATATCTGCCCTTTCCTAAAACAACAAATGAGCTGCTTGCTAAGCCTTGCAAGATACATCATTGTGGGAATTCATGTTCTTACAACTCTACATGTGTCTGTACATCTGTAATGGTGCAGAGCCAGATGTTGTTAAAGCCCCTGAATAGCTCAAAATCTGACTCAGCACAAGGAGGCAGAAAAGCACAAACTGTAAACTGAAGCTTAAATCCTGAGTTGATCAAGGTGAAACACAATAATAAATAATAGTAGATATCCCATTGACTGTCAAAGTCCCAGTCACACCAGTCAGGGAATTAATAATGGTGCAGTTCAATTCAAAAGTCCCTTCCCAAGAGCTCTTATTTCCCAGGTAGCACTACCTTTCCCTAGTAGCCACTCCCACATAGATGTGGCTTCAAACCAAGGCTCTTCCTGGATCCTCCTTTTTTTCCCAGACCTCCTCTAGGGCTTCCAGCCAATCGATCACTTCATTGTCTGTAACCAGTCTTGGTGATGTCACAGGCAGAACAGGGGGAAGGACTGTCTCATCCCCTACATTTATAACTGTGATACTGAGACTCCTTATGGTACTGTTGTAGTTCTGTTTCCCCAGTTTCTTACCTTCCCCTTTGTTAATAAAACTATAGCTCAATAACCTGGTCTTAGTGAATTGTTGAAGGAATGAGTTTACCTGCATGTCAAGCTACACACTGCCTCAGGGTAACACGTAGTGAGAACAGAACAAATAATGTTGTATTAAAAATTTCATGAGATGTTACAATTAATTCACCTTCAGTGATCATTAGGCCTGCTCCCATTCATTACCTGTCCTCTCCCCTTCCATTGTATACATGCGATCATTTTCAGCATCAGGTCTGAAGTACTCGGGATTGGTGCAGAGGAGATTTTAAAAACAATTGTTTCTCCTGTGAATCCCCAGTGCTTCTGATCCAATGTGGGTGTGATTGGGTGGCACGCCGCTCCCTAAAGATTTGCCACCCTAGGCCTGGGCCTTTGTGGCCTCGCCACAAATCCGGGCCTGAAGTCCAAGGGGTCCATTTACTAAAGTGTGTTAAAAATATACGCACAATATATAGACAGAATTTTCGCCAAATATGTTATCGCCAGTTTACTAACCTGCGGGAAATAAATTTTCTTGCGCAAGAATAATTGTTCTCCAGTTATCGCAATCGCTGAAAATAACACTACATACACATTAATGGCTGGTTTACTAAACAGTGAAATGTGCTAAAGACAAAATTAACGCCAGAAACATCCCATAATACTGTTTTTTTTACCCATCATTCTTTGCTGACAGGAGAGAGATCTGTAGCTATTGCTGGCAGGATGTTTTGGCTTCGCTTCTATCTGGTGCAACAGCAGCAGTTTCAGCTCAGAGTTGTATTATTGGCAGCGGCATCTCAGTCCAAGGATTCTCAGCTTCTATACTTTTTTGGTTTCATTGTGATTGGCTACATTAAACTGTGCATTTCTATGAAGCAAAGAGATTGATTGGTATGATTTCTTGTTCATATGATTCTATTGGCAGAAGGGTTTATATGATGCAGACATATTTGATTGGTGTTACTCTGGTGATGTTGTTGGATGGTTTAATCATCAGTCAATAAAATTTATGAGTTTTGAAGATGCATTTCTGCCCATAAATGTCACAGCAAAAATTGCCATAATAACCGCCATAAAACAAGACTATTTTAAAGCATAAATATTCGCAAAAAAGTAATTTTTCGCCAGAAAATGTGCAACTTGCTAAAATTTCCGCTAACGTAAGCTGGTTCATTAACGTAGTTACCGCAAGTGATCGCAATGACTTCTGAGCGCATCACTGCTTAGTAAACTAAGTCGCTGCGAATATTCTGGCGTAAAAATATTCTCAGCGATAACATGCGGAAACTTAAAGTCAGATTTACTGCACTTTAGTAAACGGACCCCCAAGAATGTAAACTCATGAAGGTAAAATCTTCAATGCAGAATGTAAATATACGGAAATGGGTTGCAGATGGTTATAGGACATACGCTAACGAGAAGATCTTACCACTATATAATGTCGATTGAGAAATATCAAAGCTGGAAAGTTTACCACTAATATTATAATATTCAATAATAAAGTTTAAAAATGATTATTATTTTAATACTCCAAAAGAACAACATTTAAAATATTTCATATATTTTGCAAATCCCCTGGAACATATCAGTTAGTAGATACAATTCAATGATAAAGAACATTGGGCACTGTGTTACCTGATGAACTTTAATTTCAGCAATTCCCTGGCAGCTCAGTCAATACAGGGGGGACATGAACTTCTACATCAGCTGGAGGAAGTCCTGTCCCTAATGTAACACTTTAATCCCATATCCTAAAGCTCCATAGGTAGGAGAGGCCTATTGGATTGTTGACAAGCAAGAAATACATATATGACTAATGATAATATCCATGACAGGGAATCTAAGACATAAAAGTAATTACATTTGGCCAAACAATGGTGCTTTTTGTTGTGTATGGCCAAAGGGAAAGCAATTGTCATTTACAGTTTAAATACCTATTTTAACAGAGCAACTTTTTTCCTCTTTTGTGTTGCTTAAACTGAGTGTAAAAAGATCTGTTTTGACAATTTCCAAAGAGCAACTTTAATCTCATTGTTTCTCAGGCTGTATACTATTGGATTGGAAAATGGAGTTCCAACAGTGTATAGAAGGGACAGCATTTTATTTGTGTTGAAGTTATGTTGTTTGGATGGCACCATATAAACTATTATCAGAGTCCCATAGTACATACACACAACTATTAAATGGGAGCTGCAAGTGGAGAAGGCTTTGTGTCTTCCTTCAGTAGAGGAGATCCTGAGAATGGCAAGGCCAATGGAAACATAAGTGTAAATGATGAAGCAAAAAGGGAGAATCATAAAAGGTATGAGCAAAATAATATCTGTTAGTTCCACAGTTTTATAATCTGTGCAGGAAAGTTTAATAAGAGGGGCAAAATCACAGAAATAATGATCTATAACAAATGGGCCACAGAACTGCAAATTAAATGTTAGAAGAATCATAACCAAAGTCAATATAAGGACTACACCCCAAGAACATAGACTCATATAGAGACAAAGCCTGAAATCCATAATGGAGACATAATGAAGTGGGGAGCAGATGGCCAGATATCGGTCATAGGACATGACTGTGAGGATAAAAAATTCTGAACCTACTGAAACACTATAAATATAAAATTGTGTGATACAACCAGTAAGAGATATTGTGCCTCCTCCATTCAGTAATAACCACAAGGTATTTGGAGTAATAGTGGTACTGAGCATAATATCAGATACAGACAGCTGGGAGAGAAGGACGAACATGGGAGATCTCAAGGCTGGAACTGTAACCACTAATATGATTATAAGAAAGTTTCCAAGTAATGTCAAAATATTTATCCAGAGCAATGGAACAAAGAGTAACTTATTTATGATGTGAGAGTTCTGAAATCCCAAAAGAAGGAAAGATAAACCTGATGTCTGATTCTCCTTATCCATTGCCTGGAACCATAAAACAGAGAAGTTAGAAGGTATAGTGTAAGGCAGATAGAATCCAACACCTGTGCTTTGTTTGATGTGGAACTAAAGCTCCCAGCATTTCTTAGTCTACTCATTTAAAGCCTGGTGTGAAAAAAAGTTGCTTCATCTCTATATTACCAGGAGGGTCTCTCTCTCCAGCCTGTTTTTTTCAGTTTTTCATTCAAGACACTGGAAAAGATACTGGAAATGCAGCCGACCCAGATCATCATCTCAAGTTCAGTAGGAATGTGACATTTCACACCTGCCCATTTGAGGAAGCAGAGAAAATAGTAAGAAACAACAGTGAGGAAAACATTTCTCTTGTAATGGAAAGTTGCCTTTGTGGCTTGTTGGAAACTGCCAATGGGAAATGAAAGAAAACTGTAGGATGAGCGAAGTCATTCAGCAAAGAGCAGCCATCATTCTATACTGCATGGATAAGGGAATCCATTTGGCATTACAGACATGAGGTTTTTATACCTTTGGAAAGGAACAGAAGATCAATTGTGTAACTGCCCCTGGGACTTGTATAACAGACACTCACAGGAAACTCCTTGAGGAGAAGGAGAAGCTCGTTATGAAACAAGCAATAAATATTAAAATAAAATAACAGAAACAATTTATTGTAAGATATTTTTGCACATCCAACACATAAAAAGTACTGAATATTTAGATTTTTGTGAACTTACTTATTTCACAATTTCTAAGATGTCTTTTTGTTTTGTAAAATGTCTAAATACCCCAAGTACAGCAAATAATGAGAGAAATATAACACCTGGCATTTCAAAAGATTTCCTGGATAAAAAAGTAAAAGTTGTGCTAAGCACTAAATGTTAAACCATTAGCCAGGGGTACAATGAGGCTGTGACTACAAAATTCATACAAACAAATACAAGAGATTCTCTGCACTCACCCAATATCAGTATATTAAGGACATTGAGATATTCTGTGCACTCAGCTACCAAAAACTGCCATCCCCTTTAAACAAAACAGGGAAACTGATGTTTTATTGGGTTTTTTTCTTTTAACAAGTAGAGAAAATGTGAATGTGAGAAAATGTGGATCATTGGTCCCATTGTTTGCAAGAAATAAAATAACAAGTAAACAAACAGTAAAAGGAGAAAAATGGAGAAAAAGCAAATATTGGAAAAAAATAAATCAAATGATGAAGAGGTGACTGGGTTTTGTTAACCTTCATAAACTTGTCAGAGTGGGCAGAGATCATGACTTCATGCCTCCAGTTTCCTGAACATTTTGAAAATGTGAATAAGTGAGGGGTCCTTATCATGGGTGATGGGTCATTATCATGTTGTTCTGTAGCATATATGAATATGTTTCATTAGTCTCAATATTTATAATTTTTGCTTTCAGTCAAATGAGTGGTTTCTTCCAGTTGTTCACCATTAAAAGTCTCGCTACCATTAAGATGTGTAAGAACAGTCTGTGAGCTTTTTTCCAAAAGGGTCTTTATGAAATTTAGGGGGGTTATTTACTAAAATCTGAAAATATCTTTATATATCATTATTTTCTTAAAACCACTTTGACAAAACTCCCATGCACATTTTTACTGTATTTATTAATTAAATGACTTAAAAAGGCTGGTGCAGAAAAAGACTCGATAAAAACATTAACAAAAAAAAACCATGAAACCCAATGCAGATCATGATATCTTCCAAGTGCGAACGGGACATCTGCTATTGACTTCTACATGATCTCGGCAGGTTTGAGATGGAGTAATTTTTTTATTCTGACTTTTAGCAGCCTGGGGTTTTATAAATCACAATAAATTCTAGTTCATCTAAAAGAAACTTTGTTTTCTCTTTTAAAACAAGAAAAAAACAGATATTAATATATAACCCCCTTAGTGTATAGCACTCTAAGCACCCTGAGCACCACTGAGTCTCAGTAATTAGATACAACAATGCATTCCCAAATACAGGGACCATAGTTCCAGTTAATGTACAGCCCCTAAAGCAGTGTGAGTCAAAGAAGGGATATATTTTGTGCAGTTGTGCTGGAACCAGATGGAGAAGTTTTGTAGATGTTTCTCTATTTGTAACTCAGGCCATTGTTGGCCATTAAACTACATTGTGACCACTGTTGATAATGTAGTGTTGAGATCTCTTTCCCATTTAAGCATTTATTGTGTTAGGACACAACTTGGAGCATAGGGGAAAAGTTTACATAATAGGTAACAAAACATGACAATGTGACTACACGCGGCACTTGTACTTTTATATGACTGTCTCATACTGTCTTCCTATACTGGGACAGTGCTGCAGATATTGATTAGATTGTGGGATTGATTGTCACAGTCATTCTCCTTAGGCTGATTAAAGCTGCTCAGTGTCACGAACGCCGCCCAGAGCAGTTCCAGGAGCTCCTGGCGGAGCATCCGTTCCTTCCAGCATCGCTCCCAAAATGGCAGCGGCCATGGCCATGTGGGTAGCGGCGCCGGTGCAAACACGGCAGCGCATCGACGCGGGCGTCAGGACGCCAATGTCATCACTATGGTGCCAAATTCAAACTTAAAAGTTCAACCCAGATGCCAGAATGGTGCCCAAGTATAGGAAACATTTCCTGTGTGTATCCTGGGTTCCCTGTGAGCTGATATTGTTGAATCTTATTCCTGATTGTTATCCTGACCAAACCCTGGACTTTGGATCTTGCTTCTATCTGCCTGCCTTTGAACTCTCGTCTGAACTTGTTTATCCGTTTGATTAACCCCTTGGACACCGCGACTTTGATTCCTCCAGAGGGCTTCCTCCTCGATCCTGACTACCTACCTGGTGGGAGCTCCCGGCTCCCTGACACTCAGAAACATACAGGCTTATCTTCAGAAGCAGAAAGAGGAGTGAGATATAAGAAGCCTCTGTGAAATGCTTGTGGCAAGTGAGAAGGAAAACAAACAAAAGGGAGCCCTTGTAACAGAAGATAATAATGAGGCTGGTATGGAAGCAGCAAAATTAAACACTTGGTCAATTTAATGTTGGCCACAAAAACAATGTACAACATGCACTTCCAAGAGCAGAGAATAAGTTCTGGTATTCCCACCATGTTCCTTGTATGAAAGGACTTTTACTGGGCATCAGGAAAAGGAAGTCACAGAGACTGGCAAAAGAAGAGAGCCGCATGGTGGACAGAGAAAGAGGCCAGAGAGCTGCTGGTGGGCCCAGAGAGCTGAGAGGCTGCACCACATTCATTTGGATCAGACTGGCACTGGGAAGCCTCATAGTGTGCCTTTAGAGACAGAGAGTATGAAAGGAATCCAGACTGGAGGAACAACCAGCAGGAGATTCCTATCTGAGCATCCAAAGGAGCTGATAGTCTCAATGTATGTCTGACTGGGCTGGACTCACCTGAAGAGACTCTAAAGTATCCAAAGAAGATTTGTGAATATCCTGTTTAAAGGGACAGGACCCTAAAGAGGTGCTGAAGATAAAAAAAACTGTTTATTAAAGCAGATTAAAGGACTTTGCCTTTTTGGTTAGTTAGACAGCTTTGTGCTAGCAAGTTAGTTGATGAGGCCTTATTGCCACTGGTTAGGAGTGCCGGATGTACTAGTTGGCCATTTTTTTAATGTTATACCATTATTCAGTTTAACCAATACTGTTTGTGTGTTATTACTGTATTCCTAGTGGGACCACCCTTAGGTGCATTCCCGGATCCCACTAGGTGGAGGCACTGAACTAGTAAGTACCAGGTACCCAGTCTCTCCACATACGACTGAGTGGCTCAGGTTTGTCCCGTGCCATCAGGTAAGCATCACACGTGGAGTGTACCACCGACAAAGCATTGTCGAAAGGGTTACATTATGTTTAGATCAGTGTTTTCTATTATCTGCAAAAAGAGCCCTTTAAATATTTGAATTTTGCGTCACTGCACAATGACATCATCTGCACCAACAATTCAAACCCAGAAGCGAGAGGCGCAGCTATCCTTTCAACGTGCCCAAGGCCGCCTATGAGAACAGATGTGGTAGGCTTCCCTGTCACACCCCCACTAGACTGCCAGGGTGAGTTCTCACAGTATCAGAGAGAAATGCATCCAAGCCAGGAGCCTTTGAGGGTTTCAGCTTTTCTTTTATGACAGAAATAATTTCTTCTGCAGTAATAGGTAATAGTGTTAAAGGTGGCAAGTTGAGCTGGCTTAAATTTTGTAAGGTTACAGGCCTTTAGGTATATCTGTTTTTTTTATTTAATTGTTATCTAATTGTCACAGCCTGGCAGTTTTTGTCCTTGTCTTGGTTTGAGAACAGCTGTTACTGTCACATGTCCATTGCTCCATGTAATGACTGGCATCCCTTTTTACACATGTTGGTTAATGTTATTCATATCCATTAACAAGGTTTGTATTTCATTATTGAAATAAAGCTGTTGCTGACTCAAACAACAAAGATTGGGATCTGTATTTTATTATGTATCTTTCAGAAAACCCTAGTGTCACGATCGCCGCCCAGAGCAGGACCAGGAGCTCCGGGCGGCGCAGCTACCACTTCCGACGCCGCTCCCAAGATGGCGGCGCCCATGGCCGCCACGTGAGTAGCGGCGCCGGCGCAAAGACGCCTGCGCGCAAGTGCGCAGGCGCAAAGACGTCACAACGGTGCGACGGACGCAGGCGCAGTGCGTCGGTCGCAGACGTGCTGACGTCGACGCAAGGGCGCCAAAAAACCCCTTTAAAAGGACGCCTGAGGCGCCAAGATGGCGCCCGAAAATAGGATCTCATTCCTGAGAAGATTCCTGGGTTTCCTGCTTCTATTCCTGTTATCCCTGAAGATTTTCCTGATTGATCTCTTGTTATTGACCCCCTGCCTGGACTTGGACTCTGTTTGTATTCTGCCTGCCTTGTGACCTGTTGCCTGGACTCCATTACCCCTTCTGCCGAATCCCTGGATACCGCGATCCTGATCCCTCCTGAGGGGCTTCCTCCTAGATCCGGACAACTCCCCCAGAGGGAACTCCCGGTTCCCTGACATTATTTTCGGGCCATGGATCCCACTGAGGAAGCTCAGCCAGATTTCGGCAGGGCCTTTCGGGGCCTGCATTCCCGCATGGAGGCGTATGAAGCCCGGCAGAATTACGTGGGACACACGCTGGAGGCGATCCTGGAAAAGCTCTCCTTGTTGACACCAGCGACCCCCCTGCCGGCACCTCCTCCGCAAGCGGCTGCTGCCATGGCTACCCAGTCCTCCACTTCTGGTCCACATATTCCTGCTCCGCCTCTCTACGATGGCGATCCTCAAGCCTGTCGAGGATTCGTGAATCAGTGCCAGATTCGCTTTGCCCTACAGCCCACTGAATTTGCCTCTGAACGTGCCAAGGTGGGGTTCGTGATTACTCGTCTGGCAGGGAAAGCTCTCGAGTGGGCATCTCCACATTGGGAGAAGCAGTCCCCACTGATGAATGACGCAGAAGCATTTCTCAAAGAATTCCGGATCGTCTTCGATGCTCCCGGCAGGGCGACATCCGCTGCTTCCCGTCTGTTCCAAATCCGCCAAGGGAGTCGCAGTGTAGCGGAGTATGCTGTCGAATTCCGTACACTTGCTGCTGAGACTCGTTGGAACAACGACGCATACCATACTGCATTTTATAATGGTCTCTCCCTCCGCATCAAAGATGACCTGGTCTCCCGTGAATTACCCACGCAAGTTGAGGACCTCATCACCTTGGCTGTCAAGGTGGACACTCTTCTGAGAGAGCATCAAACCCTGAGAGATCGTGTCAGGAGGTTTCAACCCATGTTGGCACCCCGCTTCCAGAGGCCTCTCCTGCAGGCTCCTGTCACCCCGCCTGCCCAAGCATCCCTTTCTCTCCAGGAAGAACCCATGCAAGTGGGAAGAACTCGCCTCACTGAACAAGAGAGACTCCGCAGACGGATGTCAGGCCTGTGTCTGTATTGTGGCGGACATTCCCACTTCGCCAATGCCTGTCCTGCAAAGGCTGAGTTTTGTACCCCGAGGTATGTCTATGGTAACTCATGTAGGGGGCACTACTCAAAAGTCTCGAGATAAGTCTCAGGAGAAGACCCAAGAAAACTCACACAGGTTTCTCCTTCCCTTCCAGATTCGTCTGACTGATAAGACCATCTTCGGGAATGCTTTCATCGATTCCAGAGCCGGGGGTAACTTCATGGACGCTCTCTTTGCTAAGTACATGGGAATTCCCTTATTTCCTTTGCCTTCTCCCATGCGGATCGTCGCCATAGATGATAAACCCCTGGAGTCTGTACTCACGATGACCACTGGCGAACTACCTGTGCAGGTTGGGACCCTGCATAAAGAGAGACTTTCGTTTCTTATTATCTCTTGTCCCGCTGTTCCAGTTGTTTTGGGTCTCCCCTGGCTGCGCCTGCACAATCCCACCATAGACTGGTCCACAGGGCAGGTTTCTCGTTGGAGCCCATTCTGCAACAGCATTGCCTTCCTGCTAAACCCCTCAAGAAGGTAATTATCTCCTCAACCGAGTTAAAGTCTCTTCCCTCCTGTTATAAAGAATTCTCCGATGTGTTCTATAAGAATTCTGCGGAATTCCTTCCTCCACATCGCTCCTACGACTGTCCTGTCGAACTCCTGCCAGGAGCCATGCCCCCCAGAGGCCGCACTTACCCTCTCTCTCCTGCAGAGACTACCGCAATGAAGGAATACATCCAAGAAAATCTCCAGCGGGGGTTTATCCGCCCTTCTACCTCTCCTGCAGGGGCTGGGTTCTTCTTCGTGGAGAAGAAGGACGGAGGCCTTCGGCCATGTATAGACTACCGGGGCCTGAATAAAATCACTGTAAAAAACAGGTACCCACTGCCCTTGATTGCAGAGCTCTTCGACCAGCTGAAGGGGGCGAAGATATTCTCTAAGTTGGATCTCCGGGGGGCGTACAACCTCATTCGCATCCGTGAGGGTGACGAATGGAAGACGGCTTTCAACACTCGTGACGGGCTCTATGAATATCTCGTTATGCCCTTCGCCTTTGCAATGCCCCTGCCGTCTTCCAGGAGTTTGTTAACGATGTGTTCCGGGATCTCCTAGGAAGGTTCATAGTCGTGTACCTGGACGACATCCTGATCTTTTCTAAAGACCTAGAAAGCCATGGTGAAGGAGGTACTCTCTCATCTGAGGAGAAACTCTCTCTTCGCCAAGTTGGAGAAGTGCGTCTTCGAGGTGTCCAAGATCCCTTTCCTAGGATACATTATCTCTCCTGAGGGATTTGAGATGGACCCCGTGAAAGTGTCTGCCATCCAGGAGTGGCCTCTCCCGCTGAGTACCAAGGCAATCCAGAGATTTATCGGATTTGCTAACTACTATCGGCAGTTCATCCGGGGGTTCTCTTCCCGCATTGCACCTATCCTGGCCCTCATCCGAAAAGGGGGTAAACCCAGCTTGTGGCCTCCATCTGCCATTGAAGCTTTTCAGTCCTTGAAAGAGGCCTTCACGTCCGCTTCTGTCCTCCGACACCCCAATCCTGAACTACCCTTCTGCATCGAAGTTGATGCTTCTGAAGTCGGAGCCGGAGCCATCCTGTCTCAGAGACACCCCGCTGATGGGAAGTTGCACCCCTGTGCTTATTTCTCCAAGAAGTTCTCGTCCGCAGAGCAGAACTACGATGTCGGGAACCGAGAACTCTTGGCTGTTAAACTAGCCCTTGAAGAGTGGCGTAACCTCCTGGAGGGTTCCCTGATTCCTGTTCAGATTTACACCGATCATAAGAATCTCGAGTTCATCCAGTCCCTCAAGAGGCTAAACCCCAGACAAGCAAGGTGGGCTCTCTTCTTCTCTCGATTTAATTTTATCTTGACTTTTCGCCCAGGCTCCAAGAATCAGAAGGCCGATGCCTTGTCTCGTAGCTTCACTCCGGTGGACCGCTCTCCTGAGAGACAAGAGCCAATCATCCCTCCAGTCAAGATCATTGCCTCCCTGTATCCACAGTTTGCCGACCAAATCCTGGCTGGTCAGTCTTCTGCTCCTTCAGATACTCCCATTGGAATGGCATTTGTTCCTCCTGAGCTGCGTCTGCCTATCCTGCAACAGACCCATTGCTCCAGGCAAGCCGGACACCCTGGCCCAGCTAAGACTCTTGAACTCTTACGACGCCTGGTCTGGTGGCCTGATATCCGCAAAGATGTGAAGGACTTTGTTGCTGCTTGTAATGTTTGTGCCACATCTAAGTCAAGCCACTCCCGTCCCAGTGGGTTACTACAGCCCTTGCCGGTTCCTTCCCATCCCTGGACCCACCTGTCCATGGACTTCATTGTCGAACTTCCTCCCTCCTGTGGGAACACTGTGATCTGGGTTGTCATTGATCGTTTCTCCAAAATGGCCCATTTCATCCCTCTGAAAAAGTTGCCCTCTGCGGTGGAGTTGTCCCAGCTATTTATCCAGTACATCTTCCGCCTGCATGGTTTCCCGGTGGAGATCGTCTCCAATAGAGGCACCCAGTTTACCGCCAAGTTATGGCGTTCCCTATGCAAAGACCTGGGAATTGTTCTTCAGTTTTCATCTGCATACCACCTGCAGACGAATGGGGCAGCTGAACGTGTCAACCAAGCCCTGGAACAGTTCCTGAGGAACCACGTATCCCTCTGCCAGGATGACTGGTCTGATCTCCTCCCATGGGCAGAATTCGCTCATAATAATGCTTGTCATTCCTCTACAGGAAGGTCTCCCTTCATGTCGGTGTATGGTCAGCATCCTCAAGCTTTTCCCCAAGACTTTGTGCTATCTGACGTCCCGGCTACTGACGATTACGCAGCCCATATGTCTGCTATTTGGGCTGCTACCAAGTTGAACCTAGAGAAGAGCGCTCTTGTTCATAAGACTTTCGCGGATCGTCGTCGAAGATCCTCTCCTCCCTACAAGGTGGGTGATAATGTCTGGCTCTCTTCCAGGAATATCCGGTTGAAGATACCATCTCCCAAGTTGGGTCCAAAATTCGTGGGTCCATTTCCCATCTTGGAGATAATCAACCCTGTGGCTGTCAGACTCCAGCTTCCACCAGAGATGAGAATCCCCAACGTGTTCCACGTGTCTCTGCTGAAACCCGCCATCACCAACCGGTTCTCTGGCGGTCAGTCTCCTCCTCCTGCCATCTCTGTGGAGGGTCAACTCGAGTACGAGGTGGAGAAAATCCTAGACTCCAGAATCTCCAGAGGGTCCCTTCAGTACCTCATTCAGTGGAGGGGCTTTGGCCCTGAAGAATGCTCCTGGGAAGGACACCGTGATGTTCATGCTCCTCGTCTGGTGAGGGATTTTCACGCCAAGTTTCCCCAGAAACCTTGTCCCGGTGGTCCTGAGGCCCCCCGTGAGGGGGGGGTACTGTCACGATCGCCGCCCGGAGCAGGACCAGGAGCTCCGGGCGGCGCAGCTACCACTTCCGACGCCACTCCCAAGATGGCGGCGCCCATGGCCGCCACGTGGGTAGCGGCGCCGGCGCAAAGACGCCTGCGCGCAAGTGCGCAGGCGCGAAGACGTCACAACGGCGCGACGGACGCAGGCGCAGCGCGACGGTCGCAGACGTGCTGACGTCGATGCAAGGGCGCCAAAAAACCCCTTTAAAAGGACGCCTGAGGCGCCAAGATGACGCCCGAAAATAGGATCTCGTTCCTGAGAAGATTCCTGGGTTTCCTGCTTCTATTCCTGTTATCCCTGAAGATTTTCCTGATTGATCTCTTGTTATTGACCCCCTGCCTGGACTTGGACTCTGTTTGTATTCTGCCTGCCTTGTGACCTGTTGCCTGGACTCCATTACCCCTTCTGCCGAATCCCTGGATACCGCGATCCTGATCCCTCCTGAGGGGCTTCCTCCTAGATCCGGACAACTCCCCCAGAGGGAACTCCCGGTTCCCTGACACCTAGTGGGTAGTAAAAAGGGGTGGGGATTTGAATCCCATGTCCTCTTGTAAAATGTCACTATAACCAAAATACCCAAAACTAATAAATTCTAGGACATGGAGGACCTGCTATAGACCTATAAATGTACACAAAACAATCTTGATCATATCTGCCTTTTCCTAAAACAACAAATGAGCTGCTTGCTAAGCCTTGCGCGATACATCATTGTGGGAATTCATGTTCTTACAACTCTACATGTGTCTGTACATCTGTAATGGTGCAGAGTCAGATGTTGTTAAAGCCCCTGAATAGCTCAAAATCTGACTCAGCACAAGGAGGCAGAAAAGCACAAACTGTAAACTGAAGCTTAAATCCTGAGTTGATCAACATGAAACACAATAATAAATAATAGTAGATATCCCACTGACTGACACAGTCCCAGTCACACCAGTCAGGGAATTAATAATGGTGCAGTTCAATTCAAAAGTCCCTTCCCAAGAGCTCTTATTTCCCAGGTAGCACTACCTTTCCCCAAAGTGCCTCTCTCTTTAGTAGCCACTCCCACATAGATGTGGCTTCAAACCAAGGCTCTTCCTGGATCCTCCTTTATTTCCCAGACCTCCTCTAGGGCTCCCAGCCAATCAATCACTTCATTGTCTGTAACCAGTCTTGGTGATGTCACAGGCAGAACAGGGGGAAGGACTGTCTCATCCCCTACATTTATAACTGTTATACTGAGACTCCTCATGGTACTGTTGTAGTTCTGTTTCCCCAGTTTCTTACCTTCCCCTTTGTTAATAAAACTAAAGCTCAATAACCTGGTCTCAGTGAATTGTTGAAGGAATGAGTTTACCTGCATGTCAAGCTACACACTGCCTCAGGGTAATATAGTGAGAACAGAACAAATAATGTTGTATTAAAAATTTCATGAGATGTTACAATTAATTCACCTTCAGTGATCATTAGGCCTGCTCCCATTCATTACCTGTCCTCTCCCCTTCCATTGTGTACATGCGATCATTTTCAGCATCAGGTCTGAAGTACTGGGATTGGTGCAGAGGAAATTTTAAAAACAATTGTTTCTCCTGTGAATCCCCAGTGCTTCTGATCCAATGTGGGTGTGATTGGGTGGCACGCCGCTCCCTAAAAATTTGCCGCCCTAGGCCTGGGCCTTTGTGGCCTCACCACAAACCTGGGCCTGAAGTCCAAGGGGTCCGTTTACTAAAGTGTGTTAAAAATATACGCACAAAATATAGACAGCATTTTCGCCAAATATGTTATCGCCAATTTACTAACCTGCGGGAAATAAATTTGCAAATTTTCTTGCGCAAGAATAATTGTTCGCCAGTTATCGCAATCGCTGAAAATAACACTACATACACATTAATGGCTGGTTTACTAAACAGTGAAATGTGCTAAAGACAAAATTAACGCCAGAAACATCCCATAATACTGTTTTTTTTACCCATCATTCTTTGCTGACAGGAGAGAGATCTGTAGCTATTGCTGGCAGGATGTTTTGGCTTCTGGTGCAACAGCAGCAGTTTCAGCTCAGAGTTGTATTATTGGCAGCGGCATCACAGTCCAAGGATTCTCAGCTTCTACACTTTTTTGGTTTCATTGTGATTGGCTACATTAAACTGTGCATTTCTATGAAGCAAAGAGATTGATTGGTATGATTTCTTGTTCCTATGATTCTATTGGCAGAAGGGTTTATATGATGCAGACATATTTGATTGGTGTTACTCTGGTGATGTTGTTGGATGGTTTAATCATCAGTCAATAAAGTTTATGAGTTTTGAAGATGCATTTCTGTCCATAAATATCACAGCAAAAATTGCCAAAATAACCGCCATAAAATATAGCATAAATATTCGCAAAAAAGTAATTTTTCGCCAGAAAATGTGCAACTTGCTAAAATTACCGCTAACGTAAGCTGGTTCATTAACGTAGTTACCGCAAGTGATCGCAATGACTTCTGAGCGCATCGCTGCTTAGTAAACTTAGTCGCTGCGAATATTCTGGCGTAAAAATATTCTCAGCGGTAACATGCGGAAACTTAAAGTCAGATTTACCGCACTTTACTAAACGGACCCCCAAGAATGTAAACTCATGAAGGTAAAATCTTCAATGCAGAAAGGAAATATACGGAAATAGGTTGCAGATGGTTATAGGACATACGCTAACGAGAAGATATTCTACAGTAACAATCTTACCACTATATAATGTCGATTGAGAAATATCAAAGCTGGAAAGTTTACCACTAATATTATAATATTCAATAATAAAGTTTAAAAATGATTATTATTTTAATACTCCAAAAGAACAACATTTAAAATATTTCATATATTTTGCAAATCCCCTGGAACATAACAGTTAGTAGATACAATTCAATGATGAAGAACATCGGGCACTGTGTTACCTGATGAACTTTAATTTCAGCAACTCCCTGGCAGCTCAGTCAATACAGGGGGAGACATGAACTTCTACATCAGCTGGAGGGAGTCCTGTCCCTAATGTAACACTTTAATCCCATATCCAAAAGCTCCATAGGTAGGAGAGGCCTATTGGATTGATGACAAGTAAGAAATACATATGACTAATGATAATATCCATGACAGGGAATCTAAGACATAAAAGTAATTACACTTGGCCAAACAATGGTGCTTTTGTTGTGTATGGTCAAAGGGAGAAACATTGTTATTAACAGTTTAAATACCTATTTCAACAGAGCAACTTTTTTCTTCTTTTGTGTTGTTTAAACTGAGTGTAAAAAGATCTGTTTTGACAATTTCCAAAGAGCAACTTTAATCTCATTGTTTCTCAGGCTGTATACTATTGGATTGGAAAATGGAGTTCCAACGGTGTATAGAAGGGACAGCATTTTATTTGTGTTGAAGTTATGTTGTTTGGATGGCACCATATAAACTATTATCATAGTCCCATAGTACATACACACAACTATTAAATGGGAGCTGCAAGTGGAGAAGGCTTTGTGTTTTCCTTCAGTAGAGGAGATCCTGAGAATGGCAAGGCCAATGGAAACATAAGTGTAAATGATGAAGCAAAAAGGGAGAATCATAAAAGGTATGAGCAAAATAATCTCTGTTAGTTCCACAGTTTTATAATCTGTGCAGGAAAGTTTAATAAGAGGGGCAAAATCACAGAAATAATGATCTATAACAAATGGGCCACAGAACTGCACATTAAATGATAGAAGAATCATAACCAAATTCAATATAAGGGCTACACCCCAACAACACAGACTCATATAGAGGCAAAGCCTGAAATCCATAATGGAGACATAATGAAGTGGGGAGCAGATGGCCAGATATCGGTCATAGGACATGATTGTGAGGATAAAAAATTCTGAACCTACTGAAACACCATAAATATAAAACTGTGTGATACAACCAGTAAGAGATATTGTGCCACCTCCATTCAGTAATAACCACAAGGTATTTGGAGAAATAGTGGTACTGAGCAAAACATCACATACAGACAGCTGGGAGAGAAGGACGTACATGGGAGATCTCAAGGCTGGAACTGTAACCACTAATATGATTATAAGAAAGTTTCCAAGTAATGTCAAAATATTTATCCAGAGCAATGGAACAAAGAGTAACTCATTTATGATGTGAGAGTTCTGAAATCCCAAAAGAAGGAAAGATAAACCTGATGTCTGATTCACCTTATCCATTGCCTGGAACCATAAAACAGAAGTTAGAAGATATAGTGTAAGGCAGATAGAATCCAAAACCTGTGCTCTGTTTGATGTAGAACTAAAGCTCCCAGCATTTCTTAGTCTACTCATTTAAAGCCTGGTGTGAAAAAAAGTTGCTTCATCTCTAAATTACCAGGAGGGTCTCTCTCTCCAGCCTGTTTTTTTCAGTTTTTCATTCCAGACACTGGAAAAGATACTGGAAATGCAGCCGACCCAGATCATCATCTCAAGTTCAGTAGGAATGTGACATTTCACACCTGCCCATTTGAGGAAGCAGAGAAAATAGTAAGAAACAACAGTGAGGAAACATTTCTCTTGTAATGGAAAGTTGCCTTTGTGGCTTGTTGGAAACTGCCAATGGGAAATGAAAGAAAACTGTAGGATGAGCGAAGTCATTCAGCAAAGAGCAGCCATCATTCTATACTGCATGGATAAGGGAATCCATTTGGCATTACAGACATGAGGTTTTTATACCTTTGGAAAGGAACAGAAGATCAATTGTGTAACTGCCCCTGGGACTTGTATAACAGACACTCACAGGAAACTCCTTGAGGAGAAGGAGAAGCTCATTATGAACAGCAATAAATATTAAAATAAAATAACAGAAACAATTTATTGTGAGATATTTTTGCACATCCAACACATAAAAAGTACTGAATATTTAGATTTTTGTGAACTAACTTATTTCACAATTTCTAAAATCTCTTTTTGTTTTGTAAAATGTCTAAATACCCCAAATATACCAAATAATGAGAGAAATATAACACCTGGCATTTCAAAAAAATTCCTGGAAAAAAAGGGAAAGTTGTGTAAGCACTAAATGTTAAACCATTAGCCAGGGGTACAATGAGGCTGTGACTACAAAATTCATACAGACAAATACAAGAGATTCTCTGCACTCACCCAATATCAGTATATTAAGGACATTGAGATATTCTGTGCACTCAGCTACCAAAAACTGCCATCCCCTTTAAACAAAACAGGGAAACTGATATGTTTTTATACATAGAGAAAATGTGGATGTGAGAAAATGTGGATCATTGGTCCCATTGTTTGGAAGAAATAAACAAGTAAAGAAACAGTAAAAGGAGAAAAATGGAGAAAAAGCAAATATTGGAAAAAAATAAATCAAATACAACAAGATGAAGAGGTGTCTGGGTTTTGTTAACCTTCATAAACTTGCCAGAGTGGGCAGAGATCAGGACATCATGTCTCCAGTTTCCTCAACATTTAGAAAATGTGAATAAGTGATGGGTCATTATCCATTATCCATGTTCTGTAGCATATAGGAATATGTTTCATTAGTCTCAATATTTATAATTTTTGCTTTCAGTCAAATGAGTGGTTTCTTCCAGTTGTTCACCATTAAAAGTCTCGCTACCATTAAGATGTGTAAGAACAGTCTGTGAGCTTTTTTCCAAAAGGGTCTTTATGAAATTTAGGGGGGTTATTTACTAAAATCTGAAAATATCTTAATATATCACTATTTTCTTAAAACCACTTTGACAAAACTCCCATGCACATTTTTACTGTATTTATTAATTAAATGACTTAAAAAGGCTGGTGCAGAAAAAGACTCGATAAAAACAGCAAAAAAAAAACCATGAAACCCAGTGCAGATCATGATATCTTCCAAGTGCGAACGGGACATCTGCTATTGACTTCTACATGATCTCGGCAGGTTTGAGATGGAGTAATTTTTTTATTCTGACTTTTAGCAGCCCGGGGTTTAATAAATCACAAATAAATTCTAGTTCATCTAAAAAAAACGTTGTTTTCTCTTTTAAAACAAGAAAAAAACAGATATTAATATATAACCCCCTTAGTGTATAGCACTCTAAGCACCCTGAGCACCACTGAGTCTCAGTAATTAGATACAACAATGCATTCCCAAATACAGGGATCATAGTTCCAGTTAATGTACAGCCCCTAAAGCAGTGTCACAGCAGAGTCACAGGAGGGATATATTTTGTGCAGTTGTGCTGGAACCAGATGGAGAAGTTTTGTAGATGTTTCTCTATTTGTAACTCAGGCCATTGTTGGCCATTAAACTGCATTGGGACCACTGTTGATAATGTAGTGTTGAGATCTCTTTCCCATTTAAGCATTTATTGTGTTAGGACACAACTTGGAGCACAGGGGAAAAGTTTACATAATAGGTAACAAAACATGACAATGTGACTACACGCGGCACTTGTACTTTTATATGATTGTCTCATACTGTCTTCCTATACTGGGACAGTGCTGCAGATATTGACCAGATTGTGGGATTGATTGTCACAGTCATTCTCCTTAGGCTGATTAAAGCTGCTCAGTGTCACGAACGCCGCCCAGAGCAGTTCCAGGAGCAACTGGCGGCACATCCGTTCCTTCCGGCATCGCTCCCAAAATGGTAGCGGCCATGGCCGCCATGTGCGTCGGTGCAAACACACCAGCGCATCGACGCGGGCGTCAGGACGCCAATGTCATCACTATGGCGCCAAATTCAAACTTAAAAGTTCAACCCAGATGCCAGAATGGTGCCCAAGTATAGGAAACATTTCCTGTGTGTATCCTGGGTAGTGATGTAGCGAACTGCCGATTTGATGTTCGCGAACGCCGTTCGCGAACACCGGCAAAAAAGCGAACAGTTCGCGAACAGTTCGCGAACTTCGAACGCTCGATAAAATCGTTCGATCGAACGATCGAAGGATTTTATTCGTACGATCGAACGATTTTCGTTCGAATCGAACGATCGAAGCTATTCGATCGAATGATTTTAATTCAATCGAATGCTTATAATCGTTCGAACGAATGGAAATCGTTCGATTTTAGCGATCGAACGGTCGAATGGTCGAATGGTCGAACGAAATTTTACTTCGAATCGAACGCGAACACCAATTGGCGAACGTCGCGCGACGTTCGCGAACATTCGGCGGACGCGAACAGTCGAAGTTCGCGCGAACTAGTTCGCCGGCGAACAGTTCGCTACATCCCTAATCCTGGGTTCCCTGTGAGCTGATATTGTTGAATCTTATTCCTGATTGTTATCCTGACCAAACCCTGGACTTTGGATCTTGCTTCTATCTGCCTGCCTTTGAACTCTCGTCTGAACTTGTTTATCCGTTTGATTAACCCCTTGGACACCGCGACTTTGATTCCTCCAGAGGGCTTCCTCCTCGATCCTGACTACCTACCTGGTGGGAGCTCCCGGCTCCCTGACACTCAGAAACATACAGGCTTATCTTCAGAAGCAGAAAGAGGAGTGAGATATAAGAAGCCTCTGTGAAATGCTTGTGGCAAGTGAGAAGGAAAACAAACAAAAGGGAGCCCTTGTAACAGAAGATAATAATGAGGCTGGTATGGAAGCAGCAAAATTAAACACTTGGTCAATTTAATGTTGGCCACAAAGACAATGTACAACATGCACTTCCAAGAGCAGAGAATAAGTTCTGGTATTCCCACCATGTTCCTTGTATGAAAGGACTTTTACTGGGCATCAGGAAAAGGAAGTCACAGAGACTGGCAAAAGAAGAAAGCCGCATGGTGGACAGAGAAAGAGGCCAGAGAGCTGCTGGTGGGCCCAGAGAGCTGAGAGGCTGCACCACATTCATTTGGATCAGACTGGCACAGGGAAGCCACATACTGTGCCTGGAGAGACAGAGAGTATGAAAGGAATCCAGACTGGAGGAACAACCAGCAGGAGATTCCTATCTGAGCATCCAAAGGAGCTGATAGTCTCACTGTATGTCTGACTGTGCTGGACTCACCTGAAGAGACTCTAAAGTATCCAAAGAAGATTTGTGAATATCCTGTTTAAAGGGACAGTACCCTAAAGAGGCGCTGAAGATAAAAAAAACTGTTTATTAAAGCAGATTAAAGGACTTTGCCTTTTTGGTTAGTTAGACAGCTTTGTGCTAGCAAGTTAGTTGATGAGGCCTTATTGCCACTGGTTAGGAGTGCTGGATGTACTAGTTGGCCATTTTTTTAATGTTATACCATTATTCAGTTTAACCAATACTGTTTGTGTGTTATTACTGTATTCTTAGTGGGACCACCCTTAGGTGCATTCCCGGATCCCACTAGGTGGAGACACTGAACTAGTAAGTACCAGGTACCCAGTCTCTCCACATGCGACTGAGTGGCTCAGGTTTGTCCCGTGCCATCAGGTAAGCATCACACGTGGAGTGTACCACTGACAAAGCGTTGTCGAAAGGGTTATATTATGTTTAGATCAGTGTTTTTTATTATCTGCAAAAAGAGCCCTTTAAATATTTGAATTTTGCATCACTGCGCGATGACGTCATCTGCGCCACCAATTCAAACCCGGAAGCGAGAGGCGCAGCTATCCTTTCAACGTGCCCAAGGCCGCCAATGAGAACAGATGTGATAGGCTTCCCTGTCACACCCCCACTAGACTGCCGGGGTGAGTTCTCACAGTATCAGAGAGAAATGCATCCAAGCCAGGAGCCTTTGAGGGTTTCAGCTTTTCTTTTATGACAGAAATAATTTCTTCTGCAGTAATAGGTAATAGGTAATAGTGTTAAAGGAGGCAAGTTGAGCTGGCTTAAATTTTGTAAGGTTACAGGCCTGTAGGGATATCTGTTTTTTTTATTTAATTGTTATCTAATTGTCACAGCCTGGCAGTTTTTGTCCTTGTCTTGGTTTGAGAACAGCTGTTACTGTCACATGTCCATTGCTCCATGTAATGACTGGCATCCCTTTTTTACACATGTTGGTTAATGTTATTCATATCCATTAACAAGGTTTGTATTTCATTATTGAAATAAAGCTGTTGCTGACTCAAACAACAAAGATTGGGATCTGTATTTTATTATGTATCTTTCAGAAAACCCTAGTGGGTAGTAAAAAGGGTTGGGGATTTGAATCCCATGTCCTCTTGTAAAATGTCACTATAACCAAAATACCCAAAACTAATAAATTCTAGGGACATGGAGGACCTGCTATAGACCTATAACTGTACACAAAACAATCTTGATCATATCTGCCCTTTCCTAAAACAACAAATAAGCTGCTTGCTAAGCCTTGCGAGATACATCATTGTGGGAATTCATGTTCTTACAACTCTACATGTGTCTGTACATCTGTAATGGTGCAGAGTCAGATGTTGTTAAAGCCCCTGAATAGCTCAAAATCTGACTCAGCACAAGGAGGCAGAAAAACACAAACTGTAAACTGAAGCTTAAATCCTGAGTTGATCAGGGTGAAACACAATAATAAATAATAGTAGATATCCCACTGACTGTCAAAGTCCAAGTCACACCAGTCAGGGAATTAATAATGGTGCAGTTCAATTCAAAAGTCCCTTCCCAAGAGCTCTTATTTCCCAGGTAGCACTACCTTTCCCTAAAGTGCCTCTCTCTTTAGTAGCCACTCCCACGTAGATGTGGCTTCAAACCAAGGCTCTTCCTGGATCCTCCTTTTTTTCCCAGACCTCCTCTAGGGCTTCCAGCCAATCAATCACTTCATTGTCTGTAACCAATCTTGGTGATGTCACAGGCAGAACAGGGGGAAGGACTGTCTCATCCCCTACATTTATAACTGTTATACTGAGACTCCTCATGGTACTGTTGTAGTTCTGTTTCCCCAGTTTCTTACCTTCCCCTTTGTTAATAAAACTAAAGCTCAATAACCTGGTCTCAGTGAATTGTTAATGGAATGAGTTTACCTGCATGTCAAGCTACACACTGCCTCAGGATAACACTTAGGGGCAAATTCACTATGTGCCGAAGCGTCTAACGCTAGCGTCAATTCGCTAGCATTGGTCATTTTCATTACTTTGCAAATTCACTAATGAATGCTGGCGTAAATTCGCTAGTGTTACTTTGCACCCTTACGCCTGGCGAATTTGCGCAACGGACGTAACTACGCAAATTCACTAACGCGCGCATTGTTCTGTACGCTACCTTTTACGCTAGACTTCCTTCGCCACCTCAGACCAGGCGAAGTGCAATAGAGTAGATAGGGATTGCTTCAAAAAAAGTTCAATTTTTTTCTAAGTCCCAAAAAACGCTGGCGTTTTTTTCTATATTATGGGTGATAGGCTAAAAAAGATTGAAACATTTTTTGGGGCTCTCCTCCTTCCCCCATACATTTCCTAACTCATGGCAACTTAAATATACAGTGGGCACATGTGTAGGGCACAAAAAATTTTTATTTGATGTTTTGAAGGTTTCCCAGGCATTTGTAGTGATTGTACGTATTCATCCACTGAAATTTGAATTTGGCGCCATATGCAAATTAACCATCGCTAGCGTAACTTTGCTTTACTTAGCGAATCAACGCTAGCGCAACTTCACAACCTTACGCTACCCCTGAGCGCAACTTCGGATTTTAGTGAATTTGCAGAGCGTTGGCGAAACTACGCCTGGCGAAGTGCGGCAAAGTTACGCTTGGCGCAACTACGAATCTTAGTGAATTTGCCACATAGTGGAAACAGAACAAATAATGTAGTGTTATAAATATCATGAGATGGGATAATAAATTCCCCTTCATTGATCAAGTCCAACAGGGCCGAATTCACATATCAGATGCCCCTAGGCCCGCTGCCATTCATTACCCGTCCCCTCCCATTCCTTTGTGTACATGTGTACATTTTCAGCATCAGGTCTGGAGTACTGGGGATTGGTACAGAGAATTTTTTTTAAAAACTATTGTATCTCCTGTGAATCCCCAGTTCTTTTGAAGCAATGTAGGTGTGGTTGGGCATCAAGCCGCGACCCTAAAATTTTGCAGCCTTTGTGGCCTCTCCATAAATCCGGACCTGAAGTCCAAGAATGTAAACTCTGTAAACTCATGAAGGTAAAATTTTCAATGCAGACTAGAAATAAAAGGGAATGGATTGCAGAGGGTTGTAGGACATCACTCTAATGAGAAGACCTTCTACAATTTTACCATAATATAATGTCGATTGAGTAAAACTGGTGGGAGCAAAACTAGGACAGATGTTGGAGAGGGACAAAAATTAAAAAGATGGAAAGATTATTTAAATTAAAATAGGTGCAATTCCACTGATTCGCCTGACCCGATTTTCATTTCAGAGCCGACTCCAGTAGATCTTCTGTGACAGAGATAAGGCTCAACAAAATAATAAGCTATTATTGCAATAAACTGATTTAAATGTAACACTTTGGGACACACAGCCAAACAGAAGTTTGTATGTGCTTTACATTCTTAAGTCTAGGCTATAGTAACATGCAACTATCTCCTTCAAAAGATTGGGCTCTGTACCTAGAAGAAAAAAAAACTACAAACAATACATAGCACATGTTTGCCATTTTCTGTAAAAAAAAAAACAATATTTATCCTGAATAAATTAATGAGATATTCTGTATGAAGGATTTGATGCTAATAACATGTTTATTTAGCTATAAGACAAGGGAAGATTGGATCATACTTACCGTGATCTTCCTTTCCTGGACAACTCCATGTCATAGCCCCGCCCCAGTGCTCCCATCAGAAGGACCCTCCCCAAAGCTTTAAAAGCGCAACCCCACCCCCCAGTCCGGTGTCTCGTAATAAGCTTCTAGAAACTACTGAAAAGGGGATGGGAACTATGACATAGAGTTATCCAGGAAAGGAAGAGCACGGTAAGTATGATACAATCTTCCCTTTTCCTGGACAACTCCATGTTATACTTATACAGGAATTTAGCAAGCGAATATCCCAATGGGAGGGAATTTGTTCCACATAAGGAAAACTGGGCGAGTATAATCTATACCAGATAAGACTCAGAAGAATGAAACCCCCAACGGTGGACCGAAATCACCTTGTGGAAAACCTGTGACTATTTAAAGGAAGAACCCACACCAAAGTAACAATACTGATAGCATGACAATTCCATTTATAAAGAGAGAACTATCTTTAATTAAAAAGAAGCGGATAGGAACCCAGAGTAACACTTCTCCATAGTCTTACTCCCACTACATACCAGCACATTTATTCTAACAGCATAATATCCACCAGAGGATTCTTGGAAATGGCTCAAAAGCATGGTACCTGCAAAAGAGGATTTAGTAGAGGAAGGAAAAATAGCATCACTAGTATTCTACATGACCCCACTCTGTTTGACACTACCGATACATGGCATCACCTAGTGTAGTTCCACGTCTCTTTAATACTAAGGAACCTGTATTTATTTTATTCTGGACCATAACCAATATACCTCTCAATGAAAGGTCAGTGAAATGATTCATGGAGAAGGAGTGCTGCCACTGTGGGAATACCTTACCTGCCCTGTGAGGAATCTAGGAGCATTCTGCAGTCTGTACAGATTGAAATTGTTTTTATCATTAGCTCATGATCCTCCACCAAACAAGATTGGATAGTATTAACAATCAGCGTGCCCTGAAATGGACCGGGTAAAAGAAATGCACGCAGATATGCATAACCATGCCATGATACCGTCCTCGAGCCTTCACGGATGTGACCTGTACATAGCTGAAGTTATTGTATCCCATAGATTTGGCCTAGAATCAAATCCGTATGGCATGCTCCCATGAGTTTACCCTCTGGGAAGAAATTTGACTGATTCCAGGAAGTATAACAACCAACAATACTGCTAGAGATGGGTTATATTCATATCCAACGGCTCTGGTTCATAAAGACTATTCTTAAGTGTTCAAGATTAAAATTAATCTAGGTATGGGGATAGAATTATTCACCCATTATTCTGTAATGAAACTCCCCTACTAACTATACTAGCATGTCCAAGCCTGTTGGTAAGAGATGCCATAACCAGGGCCTTGCCTAAGGCCGATACTGCAGCCTTGGTCCAAAAGGATAAGGTGAATAAGACAATTTTTCTAGCTTGAAGTTAAGGCTTATGATACTTATCCCAACTAGCCAGGCCAGTCTATGGCAGTGTAAAGGCCAAACCCAGAGTAACATAGACCTTAAGAACCCAGCATTAACATGACAGAAACAGCCTGTTATAATGAACCGATGGATACATTTTTTTTTTTAATGGGACTGAAACTTTACAATAGCTATAGCTGCATTGATGGAGTATACCTAATTTTACAGCCAGCTTTATATGATACCCATTAATATAATATGGCCCATGAGTATATAGTCAGAGAGCTGACTGGACACCTATTGTACTTAAGATAACTGAATTGGTCTGTACTATAGAATACCTCATTGCAAGGCTCTAGAACATAGATTTTAATTAGTGAGTACCTTAAGACTGATAAATACTCCAACAGCCTATAGTTATGAATGTAACAAAAATATGGACCACACAGACACCAATGATTGTGGTCTACAAGTCCATGGTTATAACACAGCAATTGTACAACACCTACCTGCTGATATACCTTTAATAAAGAATTGGCCACTACTCTCACCCCACCTTTGTGATACACACGGTGCATAATCCTATATATTACATAGCATTTGTATGAATCAGAATTTGCCTTAGCCAATCCATTTGGACAAGATATATGTCTACATCAGTTACCACATTTACTGTATCTGTAACCCATATACTGATTGGGGCATACTTGCCGGGGCACAGTCCCCTGAGCCATTATGGACTGCTGTATATAACGGTATAATACTTATCTGCAAAACAGCTGATGCACTTAATTAAGTTCATAATACCTATATCTGACTTGGCTGCCATCTTTAAGTCAGTCTTGGCTGCTGTTATAAGCAAGCTTATGATACCCAATTGGATTATTTGCAAGAGTAATCCATGCTTGTAAACTAAATCTTATTTGAAACAAACATGACCCAGGGATACTGGAGCCTTGACTTGTGTTACCTTGCTTACATACAAACCTGGAGGCTGTATGGGCACCCTCTGGAAATGCCTAGAACCTTACCACACCAATCACTCAGCATTTAACATTTACCTTCAGTTTGGTTGTTATATTAATTGGTGTCCAAACCAGAAAATGTATAGCATGTACATTTATTTTTGGTTATAACCTTAGTAAGCCCCAAAGTCATTGAAATGTTTAAGCATATACATACAGTAGGGTTATAGCAGTAACCAGTGGCCGGACTAAATAATGTATAACATGTGCATTAATATGTGGTTATTATAGCCTGCCCCCGAACCACCGATGTTACCCCATCTACATTCAGTTTGGTGTAATATTAAGAAGTGCCCAGACTAAATGGTGTACAACCTGTACATTGATATTTGGTTATTCAAGCCAGCTCTAGAATCACTGAAATGCTTCCACATATACAGTCAGTTTGGGTGTAATATTAAGCAGTGCCAGGACTACAATTTCCTACATTATACAGACTGAGAGCACTATGCCCAAGAGCAAAGAGGTAGTTTCTCTGGCTGCCAAATTCCAGCTAGCCAGTATCCACATATACACAAATATACCCAAACATATACACATATACACATATACACACACACACACATATTATGCGTCTTGAGGCATCAGGTAAATTCTTCTCCATTACCTGGGAATCATCCCTCTGTGTCCACACAGAGGTAAAAAAAAATAAACAAATAATACAAAAGAAAAAACAAAAACTGTGTTTGATTTCTCAAAATTCACCAAAAAATAAAAAGAGTGAGGAGGGAGATCCTACCTCCCTGTCCAGTAGGACCAAAAATAACTATGTGAGGAGGAAGTCATGTGGTCTTATAGGTCATGATTCATTTTGATTGGCTGTGTTATAGGTCCTACCTCCAGGTGTGGGAAGGGCAATGCCCCATGTGTACTGACATGGAGGGATGTAGAAGAAAAAGGGAGATATCAAAGCTGGAAAGTTTACTGCTAATATAATATTAAATAATACAATTTAAAAATGATTATTATTTTAATACTCCAAAAGAAAATATACATTTTACAATCCCCTGGAACATATCAATTAGTAAATACAATTCAATCTGCCCTTTCCTAAAACAACAAATGAGCTGCTTGCTAAGCCTTGCAAGATACATCATTGTGGGAATTCATGTTCTTACAACTCTACATGTGTCTGTACATCTGTAATGGTGCAGAGCCAGATGTTGTTAAAGCCCCTGAATAGCTCAAAATCTGACTCAGCACAAGGAGGCAGAAAAACACAAACTGTAAACTGAAGCTTAAATCCAGAGTTGATCAAGGTAGATATCCCACTGACTGTCTAACACAGTTCTTTTATAATCACAGTCCCAATCACACCAGGAAGGGAATTAATAACGGAGCAGTATAATTCAAAAGTCCCTTACAAAAGAGCTCTTATTTCCCAAGCACTACCTTTACCCAAAGTACCTCTCTATTTAGTACTTCCACATAGATTTGGCTCCAAACCAAGGCTCATATCATGAGATGGGACAATAAATTCACCTTCAGTGATCAAGTCCAACAGGGCTGAATTTACATAGCAAGTGCCCCTAAGCTCACTGCCTTTCTTTACCCGTCCCCTCCCCTTCCTTTATGTACATGCATTAATTTTCAGCAATGGGTCTGGAGTACTGGGGATTGGTGCAGAGGAAATTTTAAAAACTATTGTATCTCCTGTGAATCCCCAGTACTTCTGAACCAATGTAGGTGTGGTTGGGTGGCATGCTGCCCCCCAAAAATGTTGTCGCCCTAGGCCTGGGCCTTTGTGGCCTCTCCACAAATCCGGGCCTGAAGTCCAAGAATGTAAACTCATGAAGGTAAAATCTTCAATGCAGAATGGAAATAAAAGGAAATGAATTGCAGATGGTTGTAGGACATCACTCTAATGAGAAGACCTTCTACAGTAACAATTTTACCACTATATAATGCCGATTGAGTAAAACTGGTGGGAGCAAATCTATGACAAAGGTTGAAGAGGGACAAAAAGGGAAATATCAAAGCTGAAAAGTTTACCACTAATGTTATATTATTTAATAATGGTATTTAAAAATTATTATTATTTTAAAACTCCAAAAGAACAACATGTTATTATGTTACTATGTTACAATTCAATGATGAAGAACATCGGGCACTGTGTTACCTGATGAACTTTATGTTTCAGCAACTCCCTGGCAGCTCAGTCAATACAGGGGGAGACATGAACTTCTACATCAGCTGGAGGGAGTCCTGTCCCTAATGTAACCCTTTTATCCCATATCCTAAAGCTCCATAGGTAGGAGAGGCCTATTGGATTGATGATAAGTAAGAAATACACATATGACTAATGATAATATCAATGACAGGGAATCTAAGACATAAAAGTAATTACATTTGGCCAAACAATGGTGCTTTTTGTTGTGTATGCCCAAAGGGAGAAACATTGTTATCAACAGTTTACATTTTTGAAAAATAATCCCAGAACCATGCTTATAGGTTAAAAGTATAGGTTTATTTCACTTATTAAAAGTCAAAAATTACCCCATTATGGCGCCTAACGCGTTTCATGCTTACCTAGCACTTAGTCATAGGCAATCTCTAACAAATTAGCTTCTTCTGTTCCTTAAAGGGATACTGTCGTGGAAAAACATGTTTTTTACAAAATGTATCAGTTAATAGTGCTACTACAGCAGAATCCTGCATTGAAATCTGTTTTTCAAAACAAGAAATGGATTTTTTTATATCTAATTTTAAAATTTGCTATGGGGCTAGACATTTTGACATTTCCCAGCTGTCCTCAGGTCATGTGACTTGTGCTCTGATAAACTTCAGTCACACTTTACTGCTGCACTGCAAGTTGGAGTGATGTCATTACCCCTCCCTCCTACAAGCTGCTGTAATGTAAATAGAGCCTTGTCTGCTGAGCCTGTCAATTGAACAATAGGCAGGAATCAAGATAAGCTCCCACTGACACCACTTCAGAAGGACTGAAATAAGATAGTCCTGTGATCACTGCCCCCACTTATGTTTCAAAAATAAATATATATATACACACACAATTAATTTTGGGCACTGGAAAAAATATTTTATATAGATAGTGTAACCCTTTCTTGGCAGGAATATCCAGGGCCACACTGTGACGCTAACAGTATAGATCCCAAGCCTCCGCTAAGTGGGAGATTTGCGGGGTTTGGATAAGTTAAGTGCCTCCACCCAGGGCTAAAACCAGATATTGGTGGCATACAACTCCCTGGGAACTGCAATAGCAGTGATTTTGGTACCAATTGTAGCAGACAATAAACCACACAATAGGCAGAAATGCAGTAATATGTAATATTAGAAATTGTAATATATGCAAATGCAATATGAACAGTGAAATAACAATAATACAATGAATATGACAATATAATAAGTATCACCCTTGGTATGAAAATGTCCACTGTCACTTTAAGAATGGTGAGTGTGCACACTAGAGGTCTGAGAGTATATACCAAAGTAGTAATAGAAGAGGGATGTGTTGCAACACTAGATTGATGCACCCCGGGGTGTGTAAAGTGAAGGTCTCACCAACTCCCAATGATAATGAAAGAAGAAAGAGATCCTGTGAGGCAGAGCAGATACAGGGAAGCAGTCTGGCAGCTTTAATCCACACTGAGCTTGGAATGCTGGTGTAGGGAAAGGCTTCCTGAATTCCTGAGGAGATCCACTGTCACGGAGGCTGGTGGGAAATCCGCAGTCCAGATCCGGTGTACACGCTGGCAACTCACTACAGGGCTGAAGTCCTATCTATCCTACAGGGATTACTCCCCTAGCAATAGCTCAGGCAGCTGCACTAGTTCCACTCACTATGATGTCTGACTGGAAAGGGTTAACTAACTCCCTGTGCTCTGACTATGGGATTTCCTATATGGGTAAATGTTCTATAGGTGAAATCCCTAGCTTCCTACTCAGATAAATCAGCAGGAACACTCACAAGAGAGAAGGAGAGATTGCAGACTGCTCTCAGTGTATTAGTCCAGGCTTTTCTCTTCTTCCTGGTTAACCTAAGCCTCACTTTCATTTTGGCTCCAAACTTCTTTCAGAGAGGTCACAAGGTCAGAAGCAAATCCTTCTTGCTGATTGGCCAGGCTGTGGCTGAAAACTGCAGTGTCTCACTGCAGTGCAAGCAGCAGCCATGCTTTTGGTGGATCCAGATTTAAAGTCACAGGGTTATGCAGTTAGGGAAAGGGCAAATAACACTTCCCTACATTAGTTTATTATATTTGTTTACACAAAAAAGAATGGCAGAAACACAGGAGTAAACTCCCAGGACTGATGACAGGGAATAGAAAAAAAGGATAAAATAAGGAGGACATACTTGTGAAAGGGATTGCAAGGGGTTAATGTCTTTTCCTGCCTGAACACTTGATTGCACAAGTATGCTTCTTATCAAATACACACAAGTTGTAGACTGTGTAAACCTACTATAGCCACTCAGGTGTTCAAACATTACCAAATATAGGGTAATCACATTGTGTATGACATCACAATGGAATCTCTTTGTTTACTATGCTATATAAGTTGTAGTACTACCCATAATAAACTGAACTTGTTTTGCAACACACAAGCCTACAGTGTCGTTCATTGCAAGTTCCCTGATCAGCACGCTTGGAGAGATGATATCAGATGGTTTGCCGTTGCATCAAGTATAAGACGAGCCGGCTCGCAGCTGCAAGGACAGTGCAGGGATAGCACAGTGGAGTTTAGTGGCCCTAACAGTTTTCTGGTGTCAGAAGTGGAACAGCTGGAAATCCAGAGGTAAGTAGAATCACTGTCTGAACTGACGGTGTTTTCTCTTACCTTTGGCTCTTTCCGATTGACCGATTCTTTAGTTTAAATAAGTGTCTCATGTATGGTTGAGACTGTCTCATGTATGGTTGAGACGGGTTATAGAGATCCCATGGTAGTATAGAAAAATAGGGATACTCAGGTTGTGCACGGAGACCATTTCTTACTGACTGATTCATCTTTCCATGCGTATTATTGTCTTGTCTTGTTTGTGTATTTGTGTTTTAAAATATATCTGTGAACAGTTGCAGCGTTAAGAGTGATCACGAGTTGCTAAACGGGTATTGTTGGGACCTTGATCTCAGTTCAGCCCTGGCTTCTCTGTTTCGTTGCAATCGTACATGACACATTCTTTGATAAGAATTTAAGGTATTGAGATATTTGTTTTTTTTATTGAATTCGATAGCCCACGTAATTGATTAACCAATATTTCTGTTGACTCTATTTCACTTCTCTTCCTTCGGCCTATTCTTGTCCCATAATACACCGTAGACTATAAACTCTGCGTGTTCAGAGTTCGAGGCTATCTTTCCTGCAAAAAGTTTAGAGTCCAGGCAGTAGGTGAATAAACCTGGAACAGAGAGTCAGCCTATAATATAAGAACAAATAAACAGTTCTCGTTAGGAAAACTGTGAGTTACATTTAATCATTACACCACTAATTAGTCTATCCTATACCTTCTTTTTCTCTTTTTTTGATACTTACTAATCTTATTTGTAGACTGTACTTGTTTTGAATCAAGATGGGTGGTAAGACTTCAAAAAATTTACCACCGCCCCTCCTTAATGAGACTTGCAAACAGTATGTGTATAGATGTAGTCCTACTGGAGGATTTTATGTTGACCCCTGGGTAGATAATCTTGCAGGTTGGTGTGAACGTTTAGAGCTAGACAATCCTTTTCCATGTGATGGAGCTAATGATTTATATTATATGAATATAGTTTATCAAATGTGTGTTCAGAAGAAAGAAGGTGACCCTAAATGGGATTATACATATATGACACCGGGTGGGGAAAATTGTCTCAAGATTGCCCCAGGTTGGTACTCTACACCTTCCCTCCCTAAGAACTACAATCCATGAAAAACTGGTGTTTTAAAACTATTCAACAACACAATTCACAATGCTCTACAACCTGTGATCAAACTGTTAATACTACCCCACCCCCTTACATGGCTATCTACCCCAATTTGACACATAAACCAGACACCGTGGAGGATGATGAGATTTACATTGCTGTAGCTTCTGCTCCTATAGTACCCCAAGCTGCCCCTATAGCACCAGTCCAAGCAGCCCCATTGGTTCAACAACCAATGCCTGTCCCTGCCCCACCCCGTATGATTGAAGCTGCAGCCTACCCATTGCCGGCCTTCCCCCTATCTGGCTTAGATACAGTAGATACTGATAAAAATCGAGATACCCCAAATGCCCGAATTAGAAAAAGATATGGGTATAACCAGGTTCTACATAGGGCTGCCCTGAAGGTTGTAGCCCACTTTTCCCTGTCATCTCATCCTCATCCAGTGCAGACCCATACATTGTATTAAACGTTGCAGGAGTGGATTTATTATTTATAGTGGACACGGGAGCCACCACCTCCTGCATTAATACAAAATATTATGAGGGAGACAGACACGGATCGATACCTTCAGTTGGGATTAACGGGGTACTAACTCCCACCTTCCAAACACCACCTTTACCTATTGTATGCCCAGGCTCTACCCGTACCATTTCACACCCCTTTACACTCATCCCTGGGTACCCTGAAAATCTGTTAGGCAGAGATCTATTCCACAATCAGTTAGGATTTCAATCCATCAGAATTTCCCCTGATGGGGGCCTTTCTGCAGATATTTTTGTTTCCGAAACTAACTCTATTTTTCTAAATTTTAACGACCTTTTTACTAACCCTTCCATTCTGTCTGTATGGGCTAATGACAAATTTGATGTGGGCTTTGTTGACTGTACACCTTACAAAGCACTACTTAAACCACACTCACATCCAGTATACATAAAACAGTACCCTCTTTCACAGTAAAAGTTAGATGGTATCCGCTCGTTAATACAGATATTCCTTAATCAGGATATCCTCACTAGTGTTGTGTCTCCTTACAATACTCCCATCAATCCAGTTCCTAAGAAGAACAACGAATTTCGATTTGTACAAGATTTAAGAGCTATTAATTCACTAATTATACCAATTGCACCTATTGTGCCAGACATTACGGTTCTTCTTACCTTCATTCCGTGTGATGCTTTGGTGTTCACGGTTTTGGAGTTATCTAATGCATTTTTTTTGGTTCCAGTAGACCCTGAGACACAGTTACTTTTGGCTTTTGCTTTTGAGGGGTTCCAACTTACCTGGAAACCCCTCCCCCAAGGCCTAGTGGATTCACCAGCGGCTTACTCCCTGGTGCTCCAGCATACCCTTAAGTCATGGGCCCCCGGCCATGGTTCTGTCCTGCTTCAATATGTTGATGATTTATTGTTGTATAGTCCAAGCCAGGAAGCTAACCACCATGTTACCACCACACTGCTGCAACATGGCAGCAGAGGGTCATAAGGTTGCTAAACATAAAGCTCAGATGGGGGCTGAGACTGTTGAATATTTGGGATTCATTCTTTCCCACGGCCAGAGACAAATAAACCCAAAGAGAGTACAAGCACTGACTAAGATAAAAAAAAACCTGAAACTCCAAAGGAAATGCTGTCCTTCCTTGGCATTGTCAACTATTGCCGTCAATGGATACCGAACTGTTCTTACTTTGACAATATCTTAAGACAATGTACTAAAAAGGATGCACCACCTTACTTACAATGGACTGAACAAATGACTAATGCTTTTCATTCTCTCCTACAGACATTGGTTATAGCACCTGCGCTTGGTTTACCTAATTATGTTAAACCTTTTCATTTGTATGTCAAGGACACCTGTAAAACCATGGCTGCGGTCTGTGCTCAAGAATCTAGGGGAAGTTTTCGTCCTGTGGCCTATTTTTCCAAAGTAATGCCACTTCCGGTACAGGGGATGCCGGCGTGTCTCAGAGCTTTAGCAGCTAGTGCTATGGCTGTTGAACTGTCACAGTCTGTCACAATAGGCCACAATACTATTTTGCACACCTCACATCAAGTTACACACCTATTGAAGAACATTACCACCCAACACATGACCTCCCAAAGATTAAGTGGCTATGAAGTTATTCTATTAGGTACTGCAAATTTACAGATCAAATACGCAATCAACACTCAAGGGCCTGCTGCCATACTGCATGCTCTATTACATCTGTCTGACCCTACTAATGCTTTTATACTCGATCCTCATGACTGTGTTGAATCTATCCACTACTCTACCTCACCTCGACTTGATCTAACTGACACTCCTTTGTCACATGCTACTAACGTTTTTGTTGATGGTTCCTGCTCCAGGCCTTCCGATGACACCTACAAAGCAGCATATTCAGTTGTCCAACTCCCTAATATTGTACTCGAGACTAAGTCTATCCCTGTTAATTCTGCACAAGCAGCAGAACTTATAGCACTCACCAGGGCCTACCACTTGTTTGCCAACTGCCCCGTTAATATATTCAGTGACAGTAGATATGCTTTTGGGGTAGTTCATGATTTTGGCAAAATTTGGCAACAAAGAGGTTATGTTACTACAGATGGGAAATCCATCGCACACCCTGCCCTCATTGATAATCTTTTACAGGCCATCCAACTTCCTTCCAAAATTGCAATTATCCATTGCAGGGCATATACCAACAGAACTGATGAGATTTCCCTCGGTAATGTCCTAGCAGACCAGGTTGCCAAAACTACTGCATCCTCTGCCACTCCCACTGTCATCCCCATGTTTCTTCACACACCTCCTAGTTGTCCAGACAGTCAAATTTTACAGTATTTGCAAACATTTGCCACTCAGACTGACCTGCATTTTTGTGAACGGCAAAATCTTAGCCTTGACCAGTTTGGTCTTTATTCCATCCAAGGCAAAGTGGGTATCCCCAAAAACAGTCTACCCCTACTTATCTCTCAAGTTCACGGCATTGGCCATAGGAGTTCTAAGCTCACTTTGGCTGAAATGCAAAAACATTTCATCGCAAAGAATCTCAGACAGCATTGTTCTACCTTTGTTAAAACTTGCCTCACCTGTCTTAGGGCCAACACCTTAGGAACGCACAAAGTACACCAAAATTTGCCTCCCCCAATTGCACCTTTTTCTCACTGGCAAGTTGATTTTACTCATATTCCTAAGATTGGCAAACTACAGGAATATTTGCTCGTTTTTACCGACCATTTCTCTCGCTGGGTAGAAGCTTTCCCTTGCCGTCACGAGGACGCCAAAACCGTTGTTAAGTTCCTAGTTAATGACATGATACCCCGATTTGGTTGTCCGCAACAAATTAATTCCGATAATGGCCCAGCTTTTGTTAGTAAGGTCCTCCAGCTTCTAATTTCCACCTTATAAATCACATGGAAGTTTCACATTCCTTACCATCCACAGAGTGCCGGTGTTGTTGAGCGAATGAATCGCACCATAAAGGATAAGCTCACCAAAGCCACATCTGCCACATGGACTAATTGGAAGTCCTTTTTACCTGCAGTACTAGCTGAAATACGCATGACACCACATTCAGTTACTAAATTATCTCCTTTTGAAATTGTCATGGGACGCCCATTTCCCACTCCCTGGGTCAAAGGCCCCTTAGTCATCCAACACACTGATCTTAATTTAACTCAGGAGGAGTATGTTCGTAATCTTATTACTACATTGAATGGCATCTATGGTGATGTTTCTTTGTCTTTTCCTTTGCCTCCCCCCCAGGAGCCGACCCATCCATTTCGCCCAGGCGATCCTGTTGTGGTTCGACAGCTCCATCGCTATCGAAAAGGGGGATTCCCATTTGGCCCACGAGTCACAGTGATTTCCATCACACGGACAGCAGTCCTTACTGATGCCAGCGACCATTGGATCCACGCTTCACGAGTGAAACTCGCGCCAACACTTCCAATGCCGGAGCTGAGTAAAGCTGACAACACGGAACATGACACCACCACCAAATCCGTCACAGAAGAACCCGAAGATGACATCTCAGGACCTCACACCCCTACCACCGATGATGATGAGGAAGTCCACAAAATATGCACTATAGTGCATAATTGGCACTTTCCTTTTTCTATTTTTCCCGATTATGATAATCCTTAACTGCATATGTTACCCAAACCCTCACAGCCCTTTGGGATCAGTTTGTTACCAGTTTTTCAAGAGCAATACAACACTCCATTGCCATGAACGATCAAACCCCATCACCACCTTAGGAGGTCAGTCTACTAATGAATGATAAGTTGCAATCAAACAAAGTGATGGCACTACCACCTTCTGGTATAACTCCATTGGCAAAAAATCTTAGCTCAGATTGGTGTCACTTTATTGATTGTCTTAATTTTTGTTTAATTTCTTTTCTGTTGTATAATTCCTTATATCAGGAAATTAACTTCATCTTTAATTACTTCTTCTGAGGGCTTGCAACTTAAGCTTATTCATGCTGCTTGCGTATAGTCACTTATGTGACTAAAAGGGGATTGAAAGGGATTGCAAGGGGTTAATGTCTTTTCCTGCCTGAACACTTGATTGCACAAGTATGCTTCTTATCAAATACACACAAGTTGTAGACTGTGTAAACCTACTATAGCCACTCAGGTGTTCAAACATTACCAAATATAGGGTAATCACATTGTGTATGACATCACAATGGAATCTCTTTGTTTACTATGCTATATAAGTTGTAGTACTACCCATAATAAACTGAACTTGTTTTGCAACACACAAGCCTACAGTGTCGTTCATTGCAAGTTCCCTGATCAGCACGCCTGGAGAGATGATATCAGATGGTTTACCGTTGCATCAAGTATAAGATGAGCCGGCTCGCAGCTGCAAGGACAGTGCAGGGATAGCACAGTGGAGTTTATTGGCCCTAACAACTTGAAAACCAGGAAAATTTAAGAGGAAGTCTAGGAAGGGTTAAAATAGCTCATGAAAAGGAGGCAGTAAGTAGTTAATGAAAAAAGTAGTATTGCAGGCAGGAAAGGAGCGCAGTGTGTGTGAGGTGGATAGCAGAGGGAACTCACAGCTCCTTTACCTCATCTAGTAACCAGTAAAACTAACTAGGAAGGCAGCAAGGAGAGAAAGTTCCCCCCTCCAAAGGAAAGCAGAGAACAAACTTACAGAAGGGGAGGAGCTTTGATAGTGTCTGTGGGAGGAGGGGCTGCTAGTGCAGCTGTAGAGCAGGACGTAGGAAAGTGAAAGTAATTGCTTCCCTGCAAACCATGTGACCTCTCTCCTCCAAACATCACACGCATGGGGAGAGAGGGGAGGGGGAGGGTACAGCTAGATTCTCATGTCGTAGTGCGACCTGGATTTTCATTACAGAGTGGCTGCCTCCAAGCACACAGGTAATGCTGTGCCTGCTGTTAGAGCAGCACAGGATGAATGTGTAATGAGCAGAAATGGAAGCCCCCATGACAAAATACAAACTAAAATAACTTATGCATGCATTTGTGGATTAACATTTTATTTGCCAGACAGTGTTTATGGATGTGTGTTTTTTATAAAAATGCAAAAAAAAAATTTTTTTAAATGACGACAGATTCCCTTTAAATAGCTGCTCTCAAGAGCCCTCCCCACAATAAAACCAATCACAGTTCAACACACATGTTGCATCTAACAATTGTTCAAAGCCGGGTTATTGGCTCAGTTTGTCAGTTGTTTAACATCACATGGTTTGTATATTATATAATCCATGTTACAGGGTATTGTAGAAAAACAGTATAAATTATACAGTCATTAAAAAAAAAGTTTTAAAATATTATGTATAACAAGTTACATCAAAGGTATAATTTAATCCAAGTGGCAGCCTGGTTTGTAAATGGAATATCCAGTATACTTCTCTTTTACACAATTATGTCTGAAAATCTCCTCCTCTAGTACCTATTCTTATCGGTTCTATCACTTAGAGAAATATTTTAGATTACTCTCATTACACTCTGCGTAATGTCTAGTGACATTGGTTTTGTTACTCAGCTTAATAATGTGTTCTCTCATACATTCTTTAAATGATCTAGTAATGCACCCCACATATTGTTTGCCACATGTAGTACATGTGATGAGGTAAACAATCCCTTTACTACAGCAATTAATATATAGTTTCATCCTATATGTATTCTTAGTTACTGTTGAACAGAATTCTTGTGACACCTTTATATAGTTGCACATGACACAGCGACTATGTCCGCATTTAAAGCAGCCTCTAGATTTTAGGAAATCACCTTGTTTTTCTCTATATAGACTTGGAGACAAAAGGTCTCCCAGAGTATGTGCCCTTCTCACCACATGGCTCACCCCTGGGGCCAGTGTATTACAGAAATCCTGATCATACAGGATCGGCAAAAACTTCTTTATTACTCTATTCTATTCTATTATACTGTCTGCTAAATATTATAAAAAAGATATTTTATTTCTCTCATATGGTTTTTGTTTTTTATTCTTTGGAAACAAAAGGGAACCCCATCAGTGTTTTCAGCTTTTTTATATGCCTTATGAATAATCTTGCTACTATCATCATCATCATTTATTTATATAGCGCTGTCAAGATACGCAGTGCTTTACTGCAGTTATAGCAAACAGGGAATACATGGTGGATAACAAACAAGGATTACAGAGTACAATAGGGTTAGAAGGACCTAGAGATTAGAGTTTACAAACTAAAGGTTAGGGTACAATTGAGACATTAGGATTATATAAACACTTTGTCATTTTTGATACAGCAATGATTAATTAAGGTACATCGAATAGGCCTCTTTAAACAGGTGGGTCTTTAAGGAGCGCTTGAAAGTTTGGAAAGAAGGAGAAAGTCTGACAGCTGGAGGCAGAGAGTTCCAGAGAAAAGCAGAAGCCTGAGAGAAGTCTTGTAGGTAAGAATGGGCAGAAGTGATGAGAGAGAAGTCTTGTAGATGAGAATGGGCAGAGGTGATAAGAGAGAAGTCTTGTAGGTGAGAATGGGCAGAAGTGATGAGAGAGAAGTCTTGTAGGTGAGAATGGGCAGAAGTGATCAGAAGAGAAGTGAGGCAAAGATCAGAAGCAGAGTAAAGGTTGTGTAAAGGAGAGTATTTGGAGATTAGAGATGAAATATAGTGAAGGGTTTCATTATTAAGGACCTTGAATGTGAGTGTAAGTAATTTGAATTTGATTCTAGAAGAGATTGGGAGCCAGTGAAGAGACATACATATGGGAGCAGCTGATGTTGAGCGGTGAGATAGAAGAATGAGTCTAGCAGCCGCATTTAGAACTGATTGGAGTTGTGAAAGGTGTTGGAATACCTGTAAGGAGTAAGTTGCAGTAACCAAGGCGGGAGATGATGAGAGACTGAATCAGTGTTTTAGTTGATTCTGAAATAAGATAGGGTCATATTCGGGCAATGTTGCGCAGTTGAATACGACAAGATTTTGCAAGTGTTTGAATGTGTGGTGAAAAAGACAGATGAGAGTCTAAGATGACTCCTAGGCAGCCTGTGTGGTGGAATGAAAGGTGGTGTTGTTTACAGTGAGTGATATCTGAGGGACAGGGGAAGATCTTGGAGGAAATATAATGAGTTCTGTTTTAGAAAGGTTCAGTTTCAGGTGAGGCTGTGACATCCAGGAGGAGACAGCAGAGAGACAGTCTGTGACTTGGGAAAGGACAGAATTAGAAAGATCAGGAGTAGACAAGTAGAGTTGGGTGTCATCAGCATAAAGGTGATACTGAAGTCCAAATGACTGAATAAGTTTTCCTAGTGAAGTTGTATAGAGCGAGAACAGCAGGGGGCCAAGAACAGAGCCTTGAGGAACTCCAACAGAGAGTGGGAAAGTAGTAGAAGTAGAGTTAGAGAAGGAAACTTTAAAGGAACGGTCAGACAGATAAGATGTAAACCATGAAAGAGCAGTGTCCCGAATGCCAGCTGAGTGTAGAATGTCAAGGAGGAGTGTGTCAAAGGCTGCAGCAGAGAGATCTAGAAGGATTAGAATGGAATAGTGACCTTTACATTTTGCCAATAGAAGATCATTGGTTACTTTGGTGAGTGCAGTTTCAGTCGAGTGTTATGGGCGGAAGCCAGATTGCAAGGGGTCGAAGAGGGAGTTGTGAGTGAGATGCTGGATCAGGCGTTTGTAAACAAGCCTTTCTAGTAATTTGGATGTGAATGGAAGAAGGGAGACCGGTCGATAGTTAGTGCGAGAGCTGGGATCAAGGGAAGGTTTTTTGAGGATAGGAGTGATTAGTGCTTGTTTGTATAATGATGGAAAGGTACCAGTAGAGAGAGAAAGATTGAATAGGTGGGTAAGTGCAGGAGAGAGTGTATCAGAGATTGGGTGGAGGAGGCGAGAGGGTATGGGGTCGAGGGAACAGGTCGTGGGTTTTCAGCACTTATTGGGGGCTGGAGTGCAATAACCTGCATAAATACAGTACTACCTGCTTCCCATATATTTGCCCCTACTTATCCCATCATCTGTGCATTATTCATGGAAGTTAGAAGTTTACTTCTATTGTATTTAAAGGAAAACTATACCCCCAAAATGAATACTTAAGCAACAGATAGTTTATATCAAATTAAATGACATATTAAAGAATCTTACCAAACTGGAATATATATTTACATAAATATTGCCCTTTTACATCTCTTGCCTTGAACCACCATTTTGTGACTCTATCTGTGCTGCCTCAGAGATCACCTGACCAGAAATACTACAACACTAACTGTAACAGGAAGAAGTGAGGAAGCAAAAGGCAGAACTCTGTCTGTTAATTGGCTCATGTGATCTTACATGTGGTTTGTATGCGTGAACAGTGAATCTTACAATCTCAGGGGGCGGCCCTTATTTTTTAAAATGGCAATATTCTATTTATGATTACCCAATGGCACATACTACTAAAAAAGTATATTATTATGATAATGGTTCATTTACATGAAGCAGGGTTTTACACATGAGCTGTTTTACTCAGTATCTTTTAATAGAGACCTACATTGTTTGGGGGGTATAGTTTTCCTTTAGTATTTATATCCTCCTATCTTGGTTTCTAAGTAGTCATTTCTTCTTATCTCCCCCTCTAACAGGTATAGAAATCTGTTGAATACATTCATAGCAAAATAGCGGCATTGTGTTTGTCAATATAAAATAAACTATTTTTATATGTTTCCCAGTCTGGGTAAACACAACTCCTGTGTTTACCCAGACTGGGAAACATACAAAAATGGTTTAATTTTTATTGGCAAACACAATGCCGCTATTTTGCTATGTATGTATTAATAGTTTAAATACCTATTTCAGCAGAACAAATTTATTCTCCGTTTGTGTTGCTTAAAGTGTAAAAAACACCTGTTTTGCCAACTTCCAAAGAGCAACTTTAATCTCATTGTTTCTCAGGCTGTATACTATTGGATTGGAAAATGGAGTTCCAACTGTGTATAGAAGGGACAGCATTTTCTTTGTGTTGAAGTTATGTTGTTTGGATGGCACTATATAAATTATTATCAGAGTGCCATAGTACATACACACAACTATTAAATGGGAGCTGCAAGTGGAGAAGGCTTTGTGTCTTCCTTCAGTAGAGGAGATCCTGAGAATGGCAAGGCCAATGGAAACATAAGTGTAAATGATGAAGCAAAACGGCAGCAGCAAAAAAGGTATGTTCAAAATAATATCTGTTAGTTCCACAGTTTTATAATCTGTGCAGGAAAGTTTAATAAGAGGGGCAAAGTCACAGAAATAATTATCTATAACAAATGGGCCACAGAACTGCAAATTAAATGTTAGAAGAATCATAACCAAAGTCAATATAAGGGCTACACCCCAACAACACAGACTCATATAGAGGCAAAGCCTGAAATCCATAATGGAGACATAATGAAGTGGGGAGCAGATGGCCAGATATCGGTCATAGGCCATGACTGTGAGGAGATTACATTCTGTACCTGCTGAAACACCATAAATATAAAACTGTGTGAAACAACCAGTAAGAGATATTGTGCCTCCTCCATTCAGTAATAACCACAAGGTATTTGGAGTAATAGTGGTACTGAGCAAAACATCACATATAGACAGCTGGGAGAGAAGGACGTACATGGGAGATCTCAAGGCTGGAACTGTAACCACTAATATGATTATAAGAAAGTTTCCAAGTAATGTCAAAATATTTATCCAGAGCAACGGAACAAAAAGTAACTCATTTATGATGAGAGAGTTCTGAAATCCCAAAAGAAGGAAAGATAAACCTGATGTCTGATTCTCCTTATACATTGCCTGGAACCATAAAACAGAGAAGTTAGAAGATATAGTGTAAGGCAGATAGAATCCAACACCTGTGTTCTGTTTGATGTAGAACTAAAACTTCCAGTATTTCCCAGTCTGCTCATTTGATGCCTTGTGTGAAAAAAGTTGCTTCATCTCTAAATTAGCTTTTTGTATGATTTAAACCAGAACTTTCTCTCTAGCCTGTTTTTTCCAGTTTTTCAAAGTGTGTTCCAAGCAACCTGATAACAGTTTCACTAGAACCGTACAGAACAAACTATTCTACAGAAATACAAAAATAAAATGGCAATTGCAAATAATTTTACAGTCAATACTGTCAACAGAATGATAGAACCCCCCACCCCCACCCTGGGCTGAATGAAGATTTATGGTTTATATTATGTGAGAAAGTGACTCACTTATGAGTTTCCCTACAGTAGAGTGACTTTAAATACAAACATACACAAAGCTCCCAGAGTACAAGAACTTACACCAATATGTTTTATATGAAAGATAAAATGTCGAGGTTGAGTTTCACTAAAGTGAATGTGTTTAAAATATAAATAGATATGGGTTTTTCTTTATTGGTTCCTATATGCAAATCAAAGATGTTAAAAGCAATGTCTCAGCCTTGCACCACATTTGTACTGGAAATGCAGCCGACCCAGATCATCATCTCAAGTTCAGTAGGAATGTGACATTTCACACCTGCCCATTTGAGGAGGCAGAGAAAATAGTAAGAAACAACAGTGAGGAAACTTTTCTCTTGTAATGGAAAGTTGCCTTTGTGGCTTGTTGGAAACTGCCAATGGGAAATGAAAGAAAACTGTAGGACGAGCGAAGTCATTCAGCAAAGAGCAGCCATCATTCTATACTGCATGGATAAGGGAATCCATTTGGCATTACAGACATGAGGTTTTTATACCTTTGGAAAGGAACAGAAGATCAATTGTGTAACTGCCCCTGGGACTTGTATAACAGACACTCACAGGAAACTCCCTGGGGGAGAAGGAGAAGCTCATTATGAACAGCAATAAATATTAAAATAAAATAACAGAAACAATTTATTGTAAGATATTTTTGCACATTCAACACAGAATTTCAAAGATCTCTTTTTGTTAAAGGGATACTGTCATGGGGAAAAAAGTTTTTTTTCAAAATAAATCAGTTAATAGTGCTGATCCAGCAGAATTCTGCACTGAAATCCATTTCTCAAAAGAGCAAACAGATTTTTTATATTCAATTTTGAAATCTGACATGGGGCTAGACATATTGTCAATTTCCCAGCTGCCCCAAGTCATGTGACATGTGTTCTGATAAACTTCAGTCAGTCTTTACTGCTGTACTGCAAGTTGGAGTGATATCACCCCCTCCCTCCCCCCCAGCAGCCAAACAACAGAACAATGGGAAAGTAACCAGATAGCAGCTCCCTAACACAAGATAACAACTGCCTGGTAGATCTAAGAACAACACTCAATAGTAAAAACCCATGTCCCACTGAGACACATTCAGTTACATTGAGAAGGAAAAACAGCAGCCTGCCAGAAAGCATTTCTATCCTAAAGTGCAGGCACAAGTCAGATGACCAGGGGCAGCTGGGAAATTGACAAAATATCTAGCCCCATGTCAGATTTCAAAATTGAATATAAAAAAATCTGTTTGCTCTTTTGAGAAATGAATTTCAGTGCAGAAGTCTGCTGGAGTAGCACTATTAACTGATTCATTTAGGAAAAAAAAATTTCCCATGACAGTATCCCTTAAAGATCTTTTTTTTGTAACATTCCTAAATACCCCAATGAAAGAAATACAACACCTGGCATTTCAAAAAATTTCCTGGGAAAAAAAGGGAAAGTTCTACTAAGCACTGAATGTTAAACCATTAGCCAGGGGTACAATGAGGCTGTGCCCACAAAATTCATACAGACAAATACAAGAGATTCTCTGCACTCACCCAATATCAGTATATTAAGGACATTGAGATATTCTGTGCATTAAGCTATTAAAAACTGCCATCCCTTTTAAAACTCTGACCAGAAAAAAAATGGATATTAATATATAACCCCCTTAGTGTGTAGCACTCTAAGCACCCTGAGCACCACTGAGTCTCAGTAATTAGATATAACAAAGGCATTCCCGAATATAGGGACCACAGCCCATAAAGCAGTGTGAGTCACAGGAGGGATATATTTTGTGCAGTTGTGCTGGAACCAGATGGAGAAGTTTTATAGAGGTTTCTCTATTTGTAACTCAGGCCATTGTTGGCCATTAAACTACATTGTGACCACTGTTGATAATGTAGTGTAGAGATGTCTTTACCATTTAAGCATTTATTGTGTTAGGACACAACTTGGAGCATAGGGGAAAAAGTTTACATAATAAGTAACAAAACATGACAATGTGACTACACGCAGCACTTGTGCTTTTATATGATTGTCTCATACTGTCTTCCTATACTGGGACAGTGCTGCAGATATTGATCAGATATGTGGGATTGATTGTCACAGTCCCGGAGGGAGATATAAGAAGCCTCTGTGAAATGAATGTGGCAAGTGAGAAGGAAAACAAACAAAAGGGAGCCCTTGTATAAGAAGATAATAATGAGGCTGGTATGGAAGCAGCTAAATTAAACACTTGCTCAATTTCATGTTGGCCACAAAGACAATGTGCAACTTGTACTTCTGAGGGAGGATAATAAGTTCTGGTATTCCCACCATGTTCCTTGTATGACTTTTACTGGGCATCAACTTTTACACTTTAGGTTTGACAATATCCTATTTAAAAGGACTATGGGTTTAAGTTAATGTAGGGAATAGTACAAACGCCTTTCTCTTATCCCTGTAAGGACAGAGCCTGTGTGTGTGTGCTGTAAGCTGTTACCTAGCAACCAGTTATTCAGTGCAGTAGGAAGTGACACGGTAGCTAGTGAGTGGCTGGCAGGAAGAGGAAGTCACAGAGACTGGCAAAAGAAGAAAGCCTGGCATAGAGAGCCGCATGGTGGACAGAGAAAGAGGCCAGAGAGCTGCTGGTGGGCCCAGAGAGCTGAGAGGCTGCACCACATTCATTTGGATCAGACTGGCACAGGGAAGCCACATACTGTGCCTGGAGAGACAGAGAGTGTGAGAGGAATCCAGACTGGAGGAACAACCAGCAGGAGATTCCTATCTGAGCATCCAAAGGAGCTGATAGTCTCACTGTATGTCTGACTGGGCTGGACTCACCTGGAGAGAGCTCTAAAGTATCCGAGGAGGATTTGTGAGTATCCTGTTTAAAGGGAAAGTACCCTAAAGAGGCGCTGAAGATAAAAAAAAACTGTTTATTAAGTGAGATTAAAGGAGTTTGCCTTTTTAGTTAGCTAGACAGCTGTGTGCTAGCAAGTTAGTTAGTGAGGCCCTATTGCTACTGGTTACGAGTGCTGCATGTACTAGTTGGAGATTTTTTTATGTTAAACGATTATTCAGTTTAACCAATTTGTGTGTTATTACTGTATTCCTAGTGGGGCTACTCTTAGGTGCATTCCCGGATCCCACTAGGTGGAGGCACTGAGCTCGTAAGTACCAGGTACCCAGTCTCTCCCCATACCACTGCGGAGTGGCTAAGGTTTGTCCCGTGCCATCAGGAAAGCACTGCATGAGGAGTGTAACACCGACAAAGGGGTGTCGAATAGGGATGGGCGAATTTTTTGGCCTCTTTCACCGAAAAAATTACGCCCATAGACTTGTATGGCGTTGTGCGTCAAAATAAAAAGACGCGCATCAAAAAAAAAAAAAACGCCGTGCGACAATGTTTTTTGACACCCATAGACTTTAATGGACGTCGGCGACATTTTGCTGGCGGCGACATTTTGCTGGCGGCAAATTTTTGGCGAAACTAAACGGGTCAAATTCGCTCATCCCTAGTGTCGAAAGGGTTACATTATGTTTAGGTCGGTGTCTTCTCTTATCTGCAAAAAGAGCCTTTTAAATATTTGCACCACCAATTCACCTATTCAAACCCGGAAGCGAGAGGTGCAGCTATCCTTTCAATGTGCCCAAGGCTGCCAATGAGAACAGATTTGGTAGGCGTCCCCTTCATACCCCCACTAGACCACCAGCGTATCACAGTATCAGAGAGAAATGCATCCAAGCCAGGAGCCTTTGAGGGTTTCAGCTTCTCTTTTATAACAGCAATAATTTCTTCTGCAGTAATAAGAGTGTTAAAGGAGGCAAGATGAGCTGGCTTAAATTTTGGAAGGTAACAGGCCTGTAGGGATATCTGGTTTTTTTTTTTAATTGTTATCTAATTGTCACAGCCTGGCAGTTTTTGTCCTTGTCTTGGTTTGAGAACAGCTGTTACTGTCACATGTCCATTGCTCCATGTAATGACTGGCATCCAGGTTTATATCTACATGTTTGTTACTGTTATTCATATCCATTAACAAGATTTGTATTTCATTATTGAAATAAAGCTGTTTTTGACTCTCTCCCAACAAAGATTGGGATCTGTATTTTATTATGTATCTTTCAGAAAACCCTAGTGGGTAGTAAAAAGGGTTGGGGATTTGAATCCCATGTCCACTGTCTTGCACAATGTCACTATAACCAAAATACCCAAAACTTAATAAAATTCTAGGGACATGGAGGACCTGCTAAAGATCTATAACGTACACAAAACAAGCTTGATCATGTCACTCCCACGTAAATGTGGCTTGAAACCAAGGCTCTTCCTGGATCCTCCTTTTTTTTCCCAGACCTCCTCTAGGGCTTCCAGCCAATCGATCACTTCATTGTCTGTAACCAGTCTTGGTGATGTCACAGGCAGAACAGGGGGAAGGACTGTCTCATCCCCTACATTTATAACTGGTATACTGAGACTCCTCATGGTACTGTTGTAGTTCTGTTTCCCCAGTTTCTTACCTTCCCCTTTGTTAATAAAACTAAAGCTCAATAACCTGGTCTCAGTGAATTGTTGAAGGAATCAGTTTACCTGCATGTCAAGCTACACACTCAGGGTAACACGTAGTGAGAACAGAGCAAATAATGTTGTATTATAAATATCAGATGGGACAATAAATTCAAGTCCTTGATCAAGTCCAATAGGGCTGAATTCACATATCAGATGCCCCTAGGCCCGCTGCCATTCATTACCCGTCCCCTCCCTTTCCTTTGTGTACATGCGTACATTTTCAGCATCAGGTCTGGAGTACTGGGGATTGGTGCAGAGAAATTTTTTAAAAACTATTGGATCTCCTGTGAATCCCGAGTTCTTTTGAAGCAATGTAGGTGTGGTTGGGCATCAATCCGCCACCATAAAATTTTGCAGTCTTAGGCCTCTCCACAAATCCTGACCTGAAGTCTGTAAACTCATGAAGGTAAAATCTTCAATGCAGAATGGAAATAAAAGGAAATGGATTGCAGATGTTGTAGGACATAATCTAATGAGAAGACCTTCCACAATTTTACCACAATATAATTGTCCATTCAGTAAAACTGGTGGGAGCAAATCTAGGACAGATGTTGGAGAGGGACAAAAAGGATAAAGATGGAAAGTTTACCACTAATATTATAATATTAAAATAAACAGTTAATAATAATATTTTAAAATGATCATTATTTCAGTACTCAAAAAGAACAACATTTAAAATATTTCATAAGTTTTTTCAAATCCCCTGGAACATATCAGTTAGTAGATACAATTCAATGATAAAGAACATCGGGCACTGTGTTACCTGATGAAATTTATGTTTCAGCAACTCCCTGGCAGTGATGGTATTTTTAGTAGTACCATTTTGACCTTGTGTAAGACAAAACTCAGTAAAGGAAAACCTTTAGTAATAGTCAGGCAATTTATTCTTACATAATACAACATAACAGTTTTGTCTGGGTAAGCTGTTGGAGTAACACACAGAATGTCAGCCAAGGACTTACCAAAAACCCTCCTCTTGGTCCAGGCATTATATAGCTTTCAGAAGGCTTTTAACAATAATTGTGACAAGGGTTTCACGGAAATACCATACATAGTCTGTCTCCTCCTTGTACAATTAATGTCTAAATGATTTACTTAGTCTTACATGTTATCAAAGGAATGTTGTAACATACTGTGTCCAGCTCCAACAGTCCACAGCCTCGCAATCAGCTATCGGCTAACCAAGGCCATTGTGGTATTTCCAGTAATCTGAGCCGCACTTCAGTAGAAAGGGGCCCCAACAGACACTCTGGAATTTAAGTAACAGAGTGATGATCTTTTGTTTGTATGGCCTAGTATTAGCTATATGATTGACCATTGTCCACAGTAGACCATTCGCCATAATAGTCCATCCTGCCTTGGGCCATATAGCGTTATGGCGTCATAGAGGGCGGGGGTGACAAATATCAACCCTCTGACACTAGCCATTCGTCCGTCATAGGAATTGGACCATTCCAGATATTTTTATATTATATAAACATTCCTCTCTTGAAACATTAAATATGTTTCACATAAGTAATTACAGGCACAGGGAGAGTGCTGAGAGGACCCCCAGGAACAAGGGAGGTCTATTATAAATGGGACAGTGGTGTGCACTACTGTGAGTTACAGTTCAAATGTCGTGGCAGCACCAATACAGAAGTGCAGCTGAAAAGCTGAAATGAATGAAAAGAAAGAAAACAGGAAGCTAGAGGGCTAGAGGTATTTCCTGTTTTTTGAGGAACTAACGTGACTACGAACCGCTGGAACTGCACAATGAAACAAGAGCTGTCTGAATATAACATGTAGCCTAAGATTTAAGCAAATATATGATTATAGTGAAGTTAGGTTTCAAAATAAAGCAAAATAAAGCATTACAGAGAGATAATAAAAAGAAATCATTGCATAGAGATAATGAGACATAGTAATAATCATCCTGAGTAAGATAAAAATGTAAAAATGAAGATTTAGTAAAAATGAAAAATACTAAAATGAAGCTAAAAATGAAAAATACTGAAATGAGGCTAAAAATGCTAAATTCAAACTTTTTTTCCTACAGTTCTCTATTATCTAACGTAACCCTTCTGCTATCAACTGTTCTTGTTCCTCTCTTTGCTTTCTAGCTTCCTTTGATTCTCAGGCCCTTTCCTGACTTTCTAGGGCACATACTTGACCTTTTACTTCTTTTGCTGCCTCTCTCTTTCTCTTAGCTATTACGGGAAAACAACTCATCATAGAGTGGGGAGGCTGACGGCTCTATGTATGCCTTATGAGTTAATCTGTGTGTTTTTAGTCAGACGCACTTCTGCAGCGTCCCCCGTCGCCCCCCTTTTCTCTACTTTGTATTGTACAGGCGGGGTAGAGCTTAGCTGTGGGGCTGGGGACAGCCTGCTCGTCTGTATCTGAGCTATAACTTTCAGAAAACTTATCTCTGAGCTGTTTTTTTCTTTTTCTTGTCAAACCTCCCCCATAAGGCTGCAAAAAGTTTTATCTTATAGATGTAAATCAAATGTGAGCAGAAGTTGGAAGGTACTTATAGCACAAATTCTAACAAAGAAATATAGAGCAAGTATTAATGCTAGGATGACATGGATAGACTTAATGAAACTTCCAATGGAGTTGTTTAACCAGCTATAAAATTTTACCTAATCATTTGGAATAACTGAGCTGTTCTATAAAAACATTACACTTATTGTAGCAGCTCTAAAACTTTGACTATATGACATTCAACAAACATTTCAGAAACAATATGAGTACAACCTTCTTTTTCCTATCAAAACACATGATAATCTAAAATTATACTATTTTGGTCAGCTACTCTAATTTTTTTTTTTATAGATTTTACATTATGGGCAGGACTGGTCTTGGAATCTAGACTCTATTCAATACTAATATTAGCACATGACAGAGTTCTATTATTATGGGGTCTATCATTTTTTTTCTACGTCAGTGCTGTTTACACACAACCAGCTACATAGAGAGCTGAGGACCTGGGGTAATAATACAATAATAAGTAATTACAGGAAACTTTCCTTCTAAAACTTTTTTTTTTAACCAGATACAATTTTACCTTTCATATATTTAGAAATTGATTCACCTCCAAATTCGACCACTTCTTACTGCTTCCGTCCTTTGAAGCCTTGTATCCACAAATATAAATATAAAGTAAGAAGCAGGTCATACGCAGAAATTACTGCAAAAATTCCAGGTGCTCTTTTATTCCACTACATGTTTCGAGCTGGCGCTCTTTGTCAAGTGTTACAAAATCTACACAGTTGTGAACATTTAAACAATTAAACCCTCCCCTTCCATTCATTATGCAGGTGGCAACTGCTGAGGGATCCATTTTTATTTGCCTAGCCACCTTGTAGGTTCTGTCCATAAAACAAATTAAGTGAACAATATGTTTCCAGTGAAGAAATATATAAATAGTATACAAAATGTAAAAAAGTGTAAAACAAGTCCCGTTCCATGTGTCTCTCCATCCTCCTCATATACAATAAAAAAGTTCATAATTAAAAGTCCACCGTTGTACCTAAAAAGTGGGAAAAGAGGATAAACGGTACAAACATACACTTGCAACCCTGGCACTGCCTCGTGAAAGCCTGCCTAGAGTAACCTTGCCCTTAATTATACAAAAAATTGCAACCACATAGCTGTACCATCAGCAAATATAAGGGAAAATTCTCTTACCCTTATGTCGTGTTGCAAAAACCATTTATTCAGAATATTAATTTTTCTGTTATCTAGAAGAAAGGAAGAGTGTGTTAAATTCATCATGTATAGTCGCAACTATTTGTTACAAGTAAAATGTTTCAAATAAAATGTTGCAATATATTCAATCCTAGCAACGTTGTTTACAGAAAACTGCTCACGCTCCAATAGTCATTTAGACCTTCTGGTTTCAAACTATTAAGTTTTTTGATCCACCTGGCTTCTTGTTGGAGTAGTACCTTGGTTAGACTCCCCCCTCTTTCGGGTCTACGTACCACTTCCAATACCTGCCACTTTAGTTGGGCCTGATTATGTACTTTGTCATAAAAGTGGTGGGATACTGACGTGTCTGTTTGTGTGTTAGGTTTAAAGTTACGAATATCAGCCTTATGCTCTTTAATACGCTCTTTCACTGGCCTAGACGTTTGACCTACGTACACCATTCCGCAGGGGCATTTTAGAAGATAAACCACTCCCGCCGTATCACAAGTGGCATAGGAGTACAACTTGTATTTCTTTCCAGTGATGGGATGGTACACTGTGTCTCCTTTAGTCACAGACGAACAACAGACACATCCCATACAGGGAAAGGTACCTTTCTTCGCACTCTTTAGTAACCACGACGTAGGATTTGGATCTGATAGGAATAGTCTGTTACATTCTTCGAGTTTCCACAACCCGAAGTGTATTGCAGCTATACCTAAAGGACAGTTCTTACGTGCTAGAAGAATAGCGTCAGATGATTTTAAGTATTGGGATGCAGCTAACTCTCTCTCCAAAAGGTTTAAAGAAAAAGGCTATAACCCACGGAAACTTAATGAAATTGCTAGAGATGTGAGTTCCATCCCAAGAGATCAACTTCTTTCAACAAAAATTACTAAAAAATCAGACAATAAGAAAAATGGAAGGATTCCGTTTGTGAGTAAATATAGTAATCACAGTGACCAAATTGAAAAGGTAATTAAAAGATTCTGGCCTATTTTACAGCAAGATAAGATCCTGAAACATCACTGTAGCAACCCTCCCCTCTTCAGCTATAATAGAGGACAGACATTGAGAGACAAATTATGTCCCTCTGAACTACGAAAAGATCCAAATCCTACGTCGTGGTTACTAAAGAGTGCGAAGAAAGGTACCTTTCCCTGTATGGGATGTGTCTGTTGTTCGTCTGTGACTAAAGGAGACACAGTGTACCATCCCATCACTGGAAAGAAATACAAGTTGTACTCCTATGCCACTTGTGATACGGCGGGAGTGGTTTATCTTCTAAAATGCCCCTGCGGAATGGTGTACGTAGGTCAAACGTCTAGGCCAGTGAAAGAGCGTATTAAAGAGCATAAGGCTGATATTCGTAACTTTAAACCTAACACACAAACAGACACGTCAGTATCCCACCACTTTTATGACAAAGTACATAATCAGGCCCAACTAAAGTGGCAGGTATTGGAAGTGGTACGTAGACCCGAAAGAGGGGGGAGTCTAACCAAGGTACTACTCCAACAAGAAGCCAGGTGGATCAAAAAACTTAATAGTTTGAAACCAGAAGGTCTAAATGACTATTGGAGCGTGAGCAGTTTTCTGTAAACAACGTTGCTAGGATTGAATATATTGCAACATTTTATTTGAAACATTTTACTTGTAACAAATAGTTGCGACTATACATGATGAATTTAACACACTCTTCCTTTCTTCTAGATAACAGAAAAATTAATATTCTGAATAAATGGTTTTTGCAACACGACATAAGGGTAAGAGAATTTTCCCTTATATTTGCTGATGGTACAGCTATGTGGTTGCAATTTTTTGTATAATTAAGGGCAAGGTTACTCTAGGCAGGCTTTCACGAGGCAGTGCCAGGGTTGCAAGTGTATGTTTGTACCGTTTATCCTCTTTTCCCACTTTTTAGGTACAACGGTGGACTTTTAATTATGAACTTTTTTATTGTATATGAGGAGGATGGAGAGACACATGGAACGGGACTTGTTTTACACTTTTTTACATTTTGTATACTATTTATATATTTCTTCACTGGAAACATATTGTTCACTTAATTTGTTTTATGGACAGAACCTACAAGGTGGCTAGGCAAATAAAAATGGATCCCTCAGCAGTTGCCACCTGCATAATGAATGGAAGGGGAGGGTTTAATTGTTTAAATGTTCACAACTGTGTAGATTTTGTAACACTTGACAAAGAGCGCCAGCTCGAAACATGTAGTGGAATAAAAGAGCACCTGGAATTTTTGCAGTAATTTCTGCGTATGACCTGCTTCTTACTTTATATTTATATTTGTGGATACAATTTTACCTTTGTTGTTTTCATAACTAATCTAAAACTAAACATATAGAGAAAATGTTACATTATCACATTCCCATTGTTCTCATAAATTGCACACAATTTAACTATATCACATTCAATACTGCATGAATCTAAAACTTAAATTTAACCCATTTCAATATCAGTCCATCAGTTCATTATAGGGGAAAGTCCAATCAGAGAAACATCATGGCGGTGGATAGACATATGAAGAAATATTCAACAGTCACTTGTATTCAGTCAATGCAGCAGTCTCTGTACAGTTCTTAAGAGTTCATAATCAGTCCATGTATTCGATATTAGGATAGGCAAAAATGTAATGTATGCAGAGTCAGCCAAGGACTTACCAAAAACCCTCCTCTTGGTCCAGGCATTATATAGCTTTCAGAAGGCTTTTACAATAATTGTGACAAGGGTTTCACGGAAATACCATACATAGTCTGTCTCCTCCTTGTACAATTAATGTCTAAATGATTTACTTAGTCTTACATGTTATCAAAGGAATGTTGTAACATACTGTGTCCAGCTCCAACAGTCCACAGCCTCGCAATCAGCTATCGGCTAACCAAGGCCATTGTGGTATTTCCAGTAATCTGAGCCGCACTTCAGTAGAAAGGGGCCCCAACAGACACTCTGGAATTTAAGTAACAGAGTGATGATCTTTTGTTTGTATGGCCTAGTATTAGCTATATGATTGACCATTGTCCACAGTAGACCATTCGCCATAATAGTCCATCCTGCCTTGGGCCATATAGCGTTATGGCATCATAGAGGGCGGGGGTGACAAATATCAACCCTCTGACACTAGCCATTCGTCCGTCATAGGAATTGGACCATTCCAGATATTTTTATATTATATAAACAGCAGCTCAGTCAATACAGGGGGAGACATGAACTTCTACATCAGCTGGAGGGAGTCCTGTCCCTAATGTAACACTTTAATCCCATATCCTAAAGCTCCATAGGTAGGAGAGGCCTATTGGATTGTTGACAAACAAGAAATACATATATGACTAATGATAATATCCATGACAGTGAATCTAAGGCATAGAAGTAATTACACTTGGCCAAACAATGGTGCTTTTTGTTGTACAGATGAAGCCAGAAGGGATGGTATGTTTGGCGCGCTGTAACAGATCAAGTTACTGCAGGGAATCAGGCTGCTCCAATGTGTACAAAAGATAGACATTTAAATTAAAATAGGTGCAATTCCAATGATTCACCTGACCCATTTTTCATTTCAGAGCCGACTTCAGTAGATCTTCTGTGACAGAGATGAGGCTCAACAAAATAATAAGCTATTATTGCAAAAAACTGATTTAAATGTAACACTTTGGGACACACAGCCAAACAGAAGTTTTTATGTGCTTTACATTCTTAAGTCTAGGCTATAGTAACATGCAACTACAAACAATAAATAGCACATTTTCTGTAAAAAAAAACAATATTTATCCTGAATAAATTAATGAGATATTCTGTATGAAGGATTTGATGCTAATAACATGTTTATTTAGCTATAAGACAAGGGAAGATTGGATCATAATTACCATGATCTTCCTTTCCTGGACAACTCCATGTCATACTTACCGGGATAGCCCCGCCCCAGTGTTCCCATCAGAAAGAGCCTCCCCAAAGCTTTAAAAGCCCAACCCCACCCCCCAGTCCGGTGTCTCATAAAAAGCTTCTAGAAACTACCAAAAAAGGGATGGGAACTATGACATAGAGTTATCCAGGAAAAGAAGAGCACGGTAAGTATGATACAATCTTCCCTTTTCCTGGACAACTCCATGTTATACTTACAGGGACTTAGCAAGCGAATATCCCAATGGGAGGGAATTTGTTCCACAAAACGAAAACTGGTCGAGTACAATCTATACCAGATAAAACTCAGAAGAATGAAACCCCCCCACCGGTGGACCGAAATCACCTTGTGGAAAACCTGTGAACTCTGTATTTTCAGAGGAAATGGACTGGCAGAGAAAGAAAAGGAAATAGTACTACTTAAAGGAAGAACCCACACCAAAGTAATGATACTGATAGCATGACAATTCCATTTACTTTGCCACACTTCGCCAGGCGTATTTTCGCCAGCGCTCCGCAAATTCACTAAAATCTGAAGTTGCGCACAGGGGTAGCGTAAGTTTGCGAAGTTGTGCTAGCGTTATTTCGCCAAGCCAAGCGAACTTTCGCTAGCGATGGTTAATTTGCATACGGTGCCAAATTCAAATTTCAATGGAGGAACACGTATCTGCACTACAAATGCCTAGAAAACCTTCAAATCAGCAAATAAAAATTTAATTTTGCCCTACACATGTGCCCACTGTCTAGGTAAGTTGCCATGAGTCAGGAAATGTAGGGGGGAAGGAGGGGAGCCCCAAAAATATTTTCGATCTTTTTCAGCCTATCACCCATCATGTAGAAAACACGCCAGCGTTTTTTGGGACTTAGAAAAAAATTTTGACTTTTTTTGAAACAATCCCTATCTACTCTATTGCGCTTCGCCAGGTCTGAGGTGGCGAAGGAAGTCTAGCGTAAAAGGTAGCGTTCAGTACACTGCGCAAGTTAGTGAATTTGCGTAGTTACGTCGCTAGCGAAAATTCGCCTGGCGTAAGGGTGCGAAGTAACACTAGCGAATTTACGCCAGCGTTCGTTAGTGAATTTGCGAAGTACCGAAAATGCCAAATGCTAGTGAATTGACGCTAGCTTTCAGCGCTTCGCCGCTTAGTGAATTTGCGCCTGAGTGTGAAACCAGCATGATAATTCCATTTAAAAAGAGAGAACTAGCTTTAATTAAAAAGAAGCGGATAGGAACCCAGAGTAATACTTCTCCATAGTCTTATTCCCACTACATACCAGCACGTTTATTCTAATCGCATAATATCCACCAGAGGATTCTTGGAAATGGCTCAAAAGCATGGTACCTGCAAAAGAGGATTTAGTAGGGGAAGGAAAAATAGCATCACTACTATTCTACATGACCCCCACTCTGTATGACACTACCAATACATGGCATCACCTAGTGTAGTTCCACATCTCCTTAATACTAAGGAACCTGTATTTATTCTGGACCATAATCAATACACCTCTCAATGAAAGATCCGTGAAATGATTCATGGAGAAAGAGTGCTGCCACTGTGGGAATACCTTACCTGCCCTGTGAGGAATCTAGGAGCATTCTGCAGTCTGTACAGATTGAAATTGTTTATATCAATAGCTCATGATCCTCCACCAAACAAGACTGGATAGTATTAACAATCAGCGTGCCCTGAAATGGACCGGGTAAAAGAAATGCATGCAGATAAGCATAACCATGCCATGAAACCATCCTCGAGCCTTCACGGATGTGACCTGTACATAGCTGAAGTTATTGTATCCCATAGATTCGGCCTAGAATCAAATCCGTATGGCATGCTCCCATGAGTTTACCCTCTGGGAAGAAATTTGACTGATTCCAGGAAGTATAACAACCAACAATACTGCTAGAGATGGGTTATATTCATATCCAACGGCTCTGGTTCATAAAGACTATTCTTAAGTGTTCAAGATTAAAATGAATCTAGGTATGGGGATAGAATTATTCACCCATTATTCTGTAATGAAACTCCCCTACTAACTATACTAGCATGTCCAAGCCTGTTGGTAAGAGATGCCATAACCAGGGCCTTGCCTAAGGCCGATACTGCAGCCTTGGTCCAAAAGGATAAGGTGAATAAGACAATTTTTCTAGCTTGAAGTTAAGGCTTATGATACTTATCCCAACTAGCCAGGCCAGTCTATGGCAGTGTAAAGGCCAAACCCAGAGTAACATAGACCTTAAGAACCCAGCATTAACATGACAGAAACAGCCTGTTATAATGAACCGATGGATACATTTTTTTTAATTAAACTGAAACTTTAGCTATAGCTGCATTGATGGAGTATACCTAATTTTACAGCCAGCTTTATATGATACCCATTAATATAATATGGCCCATGAGTATATAGTCAGAGAGCTGACTGGACTCCTATTGTACTTGAGATAACTAAATTGGTCTGTACTATAGAATACCTCATTGCAAGGCTCTAGAACATAGATTTTAATTAGTGAGTACCTTAAGACTGATAAATACTCCAACAGCCTATAGTTATGAATGTAACAAAAATATGGACCACACAGACACCAATGGTCTACAAGTCCATGGTTATAACACAGCAATTATACAACACCTATCTGCTGATATACCTTTAATAAAGAATTGGCCACTACTCTCACCCCACCTTTGTGATACACACGGTGCATAATCCTATATATTACATAGCATTTGTATGAATCAGAATTGGCCTTAGCCAATCCCTTTGGACAAGATATATGTCTACATCAGTTACCACATTTACTGTATCTGTAACCCATATACTGATTGGGGCATACTTACCGGGGCACAGTCCCCTAAGCCATTATGGACTGCTGTATATAACGGTATAATACTTATCTGCAAAACAGCTGATGCACTTAATTAAGTTCATAATACCTATATCTGACTTGGCTGCCATCTTTAAGTCAGTCTTGGCTGCTGTTATAAGTAAGCATATGATACCCAATTGGATTATTTGCAAGAGTAATCCATGCTTGTAAACTAAATCTTATTTGAAACAAACATGACCCAGGGATACTGGAGCCTTGACTTGTGTTACCTTGCTTACATACAAACCTGGAGGCTGTATGGGCACCCTCTGGAAATGCCTAGAACCTTACCACACCAATCACTCAGCATTTAACATTTACCTTCAGTTTGGTTGTTATATTGATTGGTGTCCAAACCAGAAAAAGGATAGCATGTACATTTATTTTTGGCTATAACCTTAGTAAGCCCCAAAGTAATTGAAATGTTTAAGCATATACATACAGTAAGGTTATAGCAGTAACCAGTGGACGGACCAAATAATGTATAACATGTGCATTAATATATGGTTATCACAGCCAGCCCCTGAACCACTGATGTTACCCCATCTACATTCAGTTTGGTGTAATATTAAGAAGTGCCCAGACCAAATGGTGTACAACCTGTACATTCATATTTGGTTATTCAAGCCAGCTCTAGAATCACTGAAATGCTTCCACATATACAGTCAGTTTGGGTGTAATATTAAGCAGTGCCAGGACTACAATTTCCTACATTATACAGACTGAGAGCACTCTGCCCAAGAGCAAAGAGGCCAGTTTCTCTGGCTGCCAAATTCCAGCTAGCCAGTATCCACATATACACAAATATACCCAAACTTATACGTACACATATACACACACACACACATATTATGCATCTTGGGGCATCAGGTAAATTCTGCTCCATTACCTGGGAATCATCCCTCTGTGTCCACACAGAGGTAAGAAAAATAAACAAAATAATAATACAAAAGAAAAAACAAAAACTGTGTGATATTTGATATATTTGATACCTCCCTGTCCAGTAGGACCAAAAATAACTTTGTGAGGAGGAAGTAATGTGGTCTTATAGGTCATGATTCATTTTGATTGGCTGTGTTATAGGTCCTACCTCCAGGTCTGGGAGGGGCAATGTCCATGTGTACTGACATGTAGGGATGTTGCGGACTGTTCGCCAGCGAACTTGTTCACGTGAACATCGACTGTTCGCGCTCGCCGAATGTTCGCGAACGTCGCGCGACGTTCGCCATTTTGGGTTCGCCTTACCTGGCGCTTTTTTTTGACCTCTCACCCCAGACCAGCAGATACATGGAAGCCAATCAGGAAGCTCTCCCTCCTGGACCACCCCCACACCCCCTGGACCACTCCCCTTCCATATATAAACTGAAGCCCTGCAGCGTTTTTTCATTCTGCCTGTGTGTGCTTGCAAGAGCTAGTGTAGGGAGAGAGCTGTTACTGATTTCACTGATTTCTTTGAGGGACAGTTGATAGTAAGTTTGCTGGCTAGTAATCTACTTGATACTGCTCTGTATTGGAGGGACAGAAGTCTGCAGGGATTTGAGGGACATTTTAGGGTAGCTTTGCTGGCTAGTAATCTACCTTCTACTGCAGTGCTCTGTATGTAGCTGTCTGCTGTGGGCACTGATCTCTTCTGATCTCATCTGCTGACTGCTGTAATAACCCAATAGTCCTTGTAAGGACTGCTTTTATTTTCTTTTTTGTTTTTTTTACTTTGCTACTACAGATGCAGCCACTTTGGTTTATCTGTTTGACACAGAATAACTAAACACAGATATCCCATTTATCTCATTTAACACAGAAAACTGTGTCACAACATCCCATCTAATTAAAGCATTCACCATTGTGAACAATGGAGCTTTGGTATGCTAATGAAAAGGTTAAATGCATTAAATGAGTTAAGATGACTTAAGATAACACAGTTTCTTCAATTACCCCTGAGTCATGACGCATTTAACTCACAAATCCAAGTGGCTTCATCTGTATAACAGCCCAGTGCTATTAGTCTAGCAGTGTTGGGGAGTGGGACTGGTGTGCTGCTGTGCTGCTCCTAGTAGTTCAGCAGCACCAACCCGAGAATTTTTTTTTTTAATATACATATATTTTTTTTTTGCTGTGTGAGCTTGTTCACATTCTGTCTAAATATCAATATGGAGTGTTCTCCAGAAACACCACCCGAGTGACGTTTTTCAGGCAGCAATAATATATTCTGTATCCACTGCTGTAGTAGTGTATACGTTGACCTTTGTTTATATAATATAAGGCCTTGTTTGCCCAGTGTGTTCTTCATTTTCAAACAACTGGCATTTAGCTGTGTGAGCTTGTTCACATTCTGTCTAAATATCAATAATAATACCGTCTCTAGAAACACCACCCGAGTGACGTTTTCCAGGCAGCAATAATATATTCTGTATCCACTGCTGTAGTAGTGTATACGTTGACCTTGTAGGCCTTGTTTGCCCAGTGTGTTCTTCATTTTCAAACAACTCCCATCTAGCTGTGTGAGCTTGTTCACATTCTGTCTAAATATCAATAATAATACCGTCTCTAGAAACACCACCCGAGTGACGTTTTTCAGGCAGCAATAATATATTCCGTATCCACTGCTGTAGTAGTGTATACGTTGACCTTGTAGGCATTGTTTGCCCAGTGTGTTCTTCAAACAACTGCCACCTAGCTGTGTGAGCTTTTTCACATTCCGTGTCCAGAAACATCACCTGAGTGACGTAGTGTGATTTCTGCCCTTTACAGCACAAAACGCAGCGCTGTGTCAACAATGTATTTTTCAGATACATTTTTGCCCTTGATCCCCCTCTGGCATGCCACTGCCCAGGTCGTTGCACCCTTTAAACAACTTTAAAATCATTTTTCTGGCCAGAAATGTCTTTTTTAGCTTTTAAAATTCGCCTTCCCATTGAAGTCTATGGGGTTCGCGACGTTCGCGAACCGTTCGCATTTTTGACGCAAGTTCGCGAACTTTTTTTCCGTCGTTCGCTACATCCCTACTGACATGGAGGGATGTAGAAGAAAAAGGGAAATATCAAAGCTGGAAATATAATATTAAATAATACAATTTAAAAATGATTATTATTTTAATACTCCAAAAGAAAAATATTTCATACATTTTCCAATCCCCTGGAACATATCAATTAGTAAATACAATTCAATGATGAAGAACATCGGGCACTGTGTTACCTGATGAACTTTATGTTTCAGCTCCCTGGCAGCTCAGTCAATACAGGGGGGAGACATGAACTTCTACATCAGCTGGAGGGAGTCCTGTCCCTAATGTAACACTTTAATCCCATATCCTAAAGCTCCATAGGTAGGAGAGGCCTATTGGATTGATGATAAGTAAGAAATACACATATGACTAATGATAATATCAATGACAGGGAATCTAAGACATAAAAGTAATTACATTTGGCCAAACAATGGTGCTTTTTGTTGTGTATGGCCAAAGGGAGAAACATTGTTATCAACAGTTTATATTTTTGAAAAATAATCCCAGAACCGTGCTTATAGGTTAAAAGTATAGGTTTATTTCACTTATTAAAAGTCAAAAATTACCCCATGTAAGGGAAATACCTGGGTCGCGGCGGCGTGGACGGCCGCCACGCCGCCGCGCTCCTTCTCCGTCGGCTTCCAGGTTGGCTTCTGGGTCCTAGTGCGCGTGCGGTGCACATGCGCATTACTTAAAGGCGCAGGCACGCTGGCGTAATGACGTCAGCGCGCAATGGCGCGAATTTCAAACTGTATTTAAGCCCATTCATTGGTACTGCTGGTTGCCCGTGATAGGATTTATCCTCTGGTTTTTGCCTGAAGCCTTGTGCTGTTTGTTCGTGTCTATTTTGCTTGTTATCCGGTTTTGACCCCAGCCTGTTTCCTGACGACGCTCCCATCTGAATCCTGACCTGTGCCTGTTAGCCGACTACTCTATTGCCTGTACCCCTTCTGCTTGATACCCGGTTTGGACCCCTGCCTGCCTGATGATCCTTGCTATCTGCCTGCCTCGACCCAGCCTGTCTGACTATCCTCTCTGCCTCATCCTTGCCTGTAACCGTGATCCTCAGCCCAAAAGACTCTAGATACCTGCCGTGCCCCATTGCCTGCCAGAACTCTAGCCTTGCCCACTCATAAGTCCAGGTGGCACCCCAGTAGGCGGAGGGCCTTCCCGAAGCCCAAAAGTGGTCACACATACTGGTGAAGAGAGCTCTGACCACGGTGCTTGGCTCTAGTTCTGGTATTGGGTGCCGGTCGTGACATTATCACGGGCCATGGAGGACGACAATCACATTGAAGCTGCTGCTGCTGCTGCTCCTCTCCCAACATCCACTGATCTGTTGCTTACTACTTTGCTGCAACGAATGGAGGACCAGGAGCGAAAGCAAAATTATCTGCTCCAGGGGTTCCATAATCTAACCCGCCAGCTGGGACCCTCGCAGCAGTCAGCTAGTTCTGTTCCTACACCCTCTGTGGGTTCCCCGCCAGATAGGGGTTCTACATTCAGACCCCAGGAACCCAAGATCGCATTTCCTGCCAAGTTCGGTGGGGACAGAACCCAGTTTTTTGTTTTTCAAGAGGCCTGTAAGCTGTACCTCAGCTTTTTTCCCCACTCTTTTCCCTCTGATGAGGAAAAGGTCAGATTCGTTATGACCCTATTAGTGGGTGACCCCCAAATCTGGGCACTCAGACTGCCAGCCACCGATCCTGCTCATTTTTCTTTAAACCATTTCTTCCGTTCTATGGCTATTCTATACGATGACCCGGATCGCGCCTCTTCGGCCGACTCCGCGATTCGTAAATTACGCCAAGGTAAACGGGAGGTGGAAACTTATTGTACTGAGTTTCGTAGGTGGGCGGTGGAAACTGGGTGGAATGATATGGCTCTACGGAGTCAGTTTCGCATTGGTCTGGCCAAATCTGTCAAAGACAGCCTTGTTAACTATCCCCTATCTTCTAGTCTGGATGACCTTATGTCTTTGGCCATCCAGATAGATAGGAGACAAAGGGAGAATAGGGATGAACAGGATACTTCTGTTGGGTATAAACATGTTCATAGTGCTAAGTTGTCAAACCCCTCTGTGTCTCATCCTCAGGAGGAGCCTATGCAGCTAGGCATCTCACACCTTACTTCTGAGGAAAAGGCATGCAGGCGGTCCCTTGGGCTGTGTATTTATTGTGGGGAGAAGGGTCACTTTCTCAAGCAATGCACCAAGAGGCCGGGAAACGCCCAAGCCTAAATGGAGAAGGGGAGCTCCATTTGGGTGCAGGCGTTTCCTCCCCCCAATCTGCCTCCAAGGTCCTATTACCAGTTAAACTGACCTGGCCTACAGGTACTATCGAAGTGTTGGCTGTCATTGATTCTGGGGCAGAGGGTAATTTCTTGGACGCGGCTTTTGCTGCAAAATTCAAAATTCCACTGGTTGCCCTTAATCCGCCCATGAGAATCCTTGCTGTAGACAAAAGACCCTTGGGGTCTGGGGTGGTTTCCCAAAAGACCATCAACCTGTCCTTGTGTATAAGAAATCTGCATTCTGAAGAAATAGCTCTGTACCTCATTGAGGGAGCTTCCTGTCCTCTCATTCTGGGTCTACCTTGGCTCCAGAGGCATAACCCTCTGATAGATTGGGTTTCTAGGGAGGTTATTCAGTGGGGTTCTGTTTGTAGTGGGGTGTGTACTCCTTCTGTAGTGGGTAATACCATCCTTGAGGGCTTACCCTCTGCCTACACTGCCTATTCCGATGTATTTTCCAAAAAGGCAGCTGAGGTACTACCCCCACATCGGCAGTATGACTGCCCTATTGATCTGCTTCCTGGATCCTCTCCCCCTCGAGGCAGAACCTTTCCCCTTTCATTGCCTGAGGCCCAGGCAATGAAAGAGTATATTCAAGAGAACCTTGCTAGGGGGTTTATTAGGCCTTCCAGTTCCCCTGCGGGGGTGGGGTTTTTCTTTGTAGGCAAGAAAGACGGTGGTTTACGCCCCTATATTGATTATAGGGGCTTGAACAAGATCACTGTGAAAAACCGCTATCCCTTACCCCTTATCTCTGAATTGTTTGAACAGGTCAAAGATGCTAAGATCTTCTCCAAATTAGACCTGAGGGGAGCTTACAATCTCATACGGATCAGGGAGGGGGATGAGTGGAAAACTGCTTTCAATACCAGGGATGGCCACTATGAGTACCTCGTAATGCCCTTTGGTCTATGTAACGCCCCAGCAGTGTTTCAGGAATTTGTCAATGACATCTTCCGGGACCTGTTGGGGGTATATGTTGTGGTTTACCTTGACGACATACTCATTTTTTCTGCAAACCTTTGCGAACATCGCATTCATGTCTGTGAGGTATTACGTAGGTTAAGGGTGAATTGTCTGTATGCTAAGTTAGAGAAATGCACATTCGAGGTAACCTCTTTTAAGGGTCTTGAAATGGATCCGGGCAAGGTGAGAGCTGTCCTGGATTGGACTCAACCCCTTTCACTGCGTGCAACCCAGAGATTCTTGGGGTTAGCAAATTATTACAGGCAATTCATCAAAAACGTTTCTGTCATAGTGGCACCCATCACTAATTTAACCAAAAAAGGTGCTGATCCCAGCATGTGGCCCCCTGAAGCTATTCAAGCTTTTGAGACCCTCAAGAGGGAATTCAGTTCCGCCCCAATTCTACGCCATCCTGATACTGCTTTACCTTTTATTGTGGAGGTAGATGCTTCTGAGGTAGGAGCAGGGGCGGTTCTTTCCCAAAGGCACCCGACTACCAACAAGTTGCATCCCTGTGCGTTCTTCTCTAGAAAGTTCCTGCCCGCTGAGGTAAACTATGATATAGGGAATCGTGAATTGTTGGCAGTCAAGTGGGCCTTTGAGGAATGGCGGCATTTACTGGAAGGGGCTAAACACCAGATTACGGTCTATACTGACCAAAAGAATTTGCTCTATATTGAGTCAGCTAAGAGACTAAACCCTAGACAGGCTAGGTGGGCCCTGTTCTTCACAAGGTTTAATTTTTATTTGACCTTTAGACCTGGTACAAAGAACATCAAGGCAGATGCTCTCTCTAGGAGCTTCGACTCAATCTGTTCTGACTCAGATGATAAACCTTCTATTATCCCAGGTGAATGTATTGTAGCCACATTGGAATCTGACCTCTCTTCCTTATTGTCCTCTGTTCAAACTGATGCTCCCTCCAACACTCCTGAAGGGAGGCTTTTTGTTCCTGAAAATCTCAGAGAACAGGTGTTAAGAGAGGCTCATGATTCCAAAATGGCAGGACACCCCGGTGTGAGTAAAACTACATCTTTGTTGTCCAGAAGTGTGTGGTGGCCAACTTTCAAGCAAGATGTAAAATTGTTTGTAGACTCTTGCCCTGTTTGCCAACGCTCTAAATATTCTAAAAATTTGTCCCAGGGATTACTCATTCCCCTGCCTGTTCCTGAGAGACCGTGGACCCATCTTTCGATGGATTTTATAGTAGACTTACCATCATCCCAGGGGAAAACAATAATTTGGGTGGTTGTGGACAGATTTAGCAAAATGGGTCATTTTGTCGCACTTCCACATCTCCCTTCCGCTAAAACCTTATCTGAGCTTTTTATTCAGCACATATTTAAGTTACATGGTTTTCCTGTTAATATTGTTTCTGACAGAGGGGTTCAGTTTGTCTCCAAGTTTTGGCGAGCATTTTGCTCTTTAGTGGGGATTAATCTTTCTTTTTCTACTGCTTATCACCCACAAACCAACGGGCAAACTGAAAGGGTAAATCAGACTCTAGAACAATTTTTAAGGTGTTATGTGTCTGAGAATCAGTCTTCTTGGGCAGAATTGTTACCCTGGGCAGAATTTGCCTACAATAATGCTTCGCACTCCTCCACTGGGGAGTCTCAGTTTTTTGTTGTTAATGGGTTGCACCCCAAGGCATTTTCTTTTTCAGGGTCTGGTTCCACTGTTCCATCTGCCAACTCCTCTGTCGAACAGTTTTCTAAAGTCTGGTCACAAGTTCACAACTCTCTTAAGACGGCTACATCCTCTCAGAAGAGGGCTGCCGATAGGAAATGCAGGGAGGCACCCCAATATAAGGTGGGAGACTTGGTGTGGCTCTCCACCAAGAATATTAAATTGAAAGTTCCTTCCCTAAAATTGGGTCCCCATTTCATTGGTCCATATCCCATCACTTCTATTATCAACCCTTCTTCTGTTCGTCTTAAGTTACCTGTTAATTTCAAAATTTCTGATTCCTTTCATGTTTCGCTACTAAAACCTGCTTCTAACACCCGCCATGTTTCTGTTCCTTCTCCAGTGCAAGTTGACGGTCAGCCTGAATTTGAGATCCAGGAGTTCCTTGATTCCCGTTTGGTACGTAACAAACTCCAATACCTCACTAGATGGAAGGGATTCGGTCCTGAGGAAAACTCCTGGGTCTCAGTTGATGACATCAAGGCTGACCGCCTCAGGAGGCAATTTCACATTAAGTTTCCTGGGAAGCCTGGGGGTCCAGTGGCCCCCCCTAGAGAGGGGGGTAATGTAAGGGAAATACCTGGGTCGCGGCGGCGTGGACGGCCACCACGCCGCCGTGCTCCTTCTCCGTCGGCTTCCGGGTTGGCTTATGGGTCCTAGTGCGCGCGTGGCGCGCATGCACATTACATAGTTACATAGTTGCACCTGAACAGACTGTATAAATAGAACCCCTGGGACTCCAGTGAGTCTGTTTGAATCAGTCTGCTGACAGGTTTAAAGCAACTTAAAGCAAACAAATCATCTGAAAAGGATAAGTATTTCTTAACTGCTTTTTTATATTAAGGTTTATATTTAACTACTGTGGTTTAATTTTTTTTTTAAAAGGTTTTTTTTTTTTCTGTCTTGGGTGCTAAACAACAAAGTTTGGTGTGCTAGTGTGCTTACAGCAAGTTTGTCACAACCTGCTTTACTTTGCAGTTTTCCCTCCGTTTGAGGGGGTGGGGTTTGATTAGTTGCACCTGAACAGACTGTATAAATAGAACCCCTGGGACTCCAGTGGAGCTTGCTCTAGTGTTAGCTTCTCTTAAGTGTTTGCTCTTTAAGTGGGGGTTCTGTAAGTGGAGTTACAAACACCGGAGTTTAAAACTAAAGGAGGTTCAAACTAGGTCAAAAGTTTTGTTCTAAACCCTCATTTTTATTTTATATATTTATTTATATTTTTTCCTGTTTTGATCTGTAACTGGGATAATGAGTGCTAGCAAGATTGAAGGTCTGACTCAGTGCACAGTCTGCCATATGTATGCAGATTTGGAACAAGAGATCCAAAATGCTTACCTCTGTGGTGGTTGTGAGCAAATTGCCACTTTGGAGGCTCACGTTAGAGCACTAGAGCAACAAATTGCAACACTGCGGTCAATTGACAATCTTGAAAGGAGTCTTTTGCTCACTGAGCAGGACCTAGCGGGGTCAGATAGTTTGGGGGGAACAGAACAGCAGCAGGATGTTGAGGCAGCTAGCTGGGTGACAGTTAGAAAATCTAAGGTGGGCAAAAGGAAAATGGAGGCTGATCCGGAGATTATACATCGCAACAAATTTGCCAGATTGTGTGAAGATGATGGGAGTATGAACTCTGGATTGGCAATTCTAGATGGGGCTGATCTCTCTAACAGCCGGGAGACCAGTTTCTCTAGTAGTGGTGGGGGGGAGAGTAGAGTCAGGCCTAAGCAGATTGTGGTTGTAGGGGACTCAATTATTAGGAAAGTGGATAGGGTAATTTGTCGTCCGGATCGCTACAACCGAACAGTTTGCTGTCTACCTGGTGCCAGGGTTCGGCATGTGGTTGATCGGATAGACAAATTATTGGGTGGGGCTGGGCACGACCCAGCTGTCTTAGTACATATCGGTACTAATGACAAAATAAATGGTAGATGGAAGACCTTAAAGAATGATTTCAGGGATCTAGGCTCTAAGATCAAGGAAAGGTCTTCCAATGTAATCTTTTCTGAAATTTTGCCTGTGCCACGTGCAAGTTTAGGAAAACAGCGGGAGCTTAGGGAGCTTAATGCGTGGCTAAAGTCTTGGTGCAGGAAGGAAGGGTTTGGGTTCATAGAGCACTGGGCTGACTTTTCGTTGGGGTACAACTTATACAGCCGTGACGGTTTGCACCTCAATGGAAGGGGGTCCGCGGTGCTAGGGGAAAGAATGGCTAAGAGGTTGGAGGAGTGTTTAAACTAGGCAAGGGGGGGGGTGGGTGAGAGAAAGGATTATGGGGAAGCTAGTGTAGACGGGGCAGTGGGGTTAGTAAGGGGTCATGGGGGAGGAGTGAGGGGGGCATACAGTTTACCAGCTAAGCAGGTCCCTCTGTTACAAGGAAAACAGAATAATACTAACTTAACGTATAATTCTTTACCAAGTAATGCACATTTCAAAAGTATAAGTAATAACCTCCGCTGTATGCTGGCAAATGCACGGAGTTTGTCAGGTAAAATGGGAGACCTAGAATTAATTGCATGCTCTAAAAATTATGATATAATTGGTATCACTGAGACCTGGTGGGATGAAACATGTGACTGGATTGTGAATTTAAATGGTTACACCCTTTTTAGGAGGGACAGAGGGATTAAAAAGGGTGGAGGAGTGTGTTTGTATGTAAAGCCTGAATTAAAGCCATGCGCTAAAGAAATAAAAATAGCTGCCACTGGTGAGGGTGTAGAATCACTCTGGGTAGAGATTTCGACTGGGCAAAAGGTATCAAAAAGAATTATCATTGGTGTATGCTATAAACCACCTCGTATAAGTGTCGAGTATGAAGCCGAGCTACTCTTGCAGATACAAGCGGCTTCACAGCTGGGTCAAGTTGTTGCTATGGGTGACTTCAATTATCCAGACATTGACTGGGGTAATGGGGTTGCTAAGACAGAAAAAGCTAGTAGGTTTGTAAATATGCTGAATGACAACTTTTTATTCCAGCTCGTTCAAGAACCTACTAGGAATAACTCTCTTTTGGACCTTGTAATAACTAACAATACTGAACTCATCTCTAACATTTGTGTGGGTGAGCATTTAGGGAATAGTGATCATAACATGGTCTCCTTTGAGATTCTGTTGCAGAAGCAATTCTATAAGGGAGTAACTAAAACACTAAATTTCAGACGTGCAAACTTTGACAGTATAAGGGCATCTCTGCAACATATTAAGTGGGAAATGCTTTTCACAGGGTTAAACACAGAACAAAAATGGGAAGTCTTTAAAATGCTGCTTAATAAATCTACTTGTCAGTATATTCCACTTGTAAGCAAGGAACGTTGTTGCAAAGCAAAACCTTTTTGGTTCAATAGAAGCGTTGGTGTTGAGGTGGGTAAGAAAAGACGTGCTTTTAAGGCTTTCAAGTTAGCTGGTACAGCCGAATCATTTATAAGGTACAAGGAGGCCAATAAATCATGCAAAGAAGCTATAAGGCAAGCTAAAATTGATATAGAAAAGGATATTGCAGTAAGCAGTAAAAAAAATCCAAAATTATTTTTTAAATATGTTAATAGTAAAAAAATGAAGCAGGAAGGGGTGGGTCCCTTACTATCAGAGGGGGGTCAGCTGGTTGATGAAAACAAATTAAAAGCGCAGATTCTGAATTCATATTTTTCATCTGTCTACACAAATGAGGAATCAGTAAGTGAAGGTTTCCTTCTTAACAGTCCCAATTCTAGTAATACAACTAATGATGCATGGTTCACACATGATGAAATTCAAAAGAGACTAGAACATGTTAAGATTAACAAAGGTCCAGGGCCAGATGGTATTCATCCCAGGGTAATTAGCGAGCTTAGCTCTGTGATTGCCAAACCTCTTTACTTAATTTTTCAGGATTCATTGAGATCTGGCATAGTGCCGAGAGACTGGCGAATTGCTAATGTGGTGCCTCTATTCAAAAAAGGATCCCGTTCTCAGCCTCAAAACTATAGGCCAGTTAGTCTGACGTTAGTGGTAGGAAAGCTTTTCGAAGGGTTAATAAAGGATAAGATACTGGACTTCATAGCAAATCATAATACTATGAGTTTGTGCCAGCATGGTTTTATGCGTAATAGATCTTGCCAGACTAACTTAATTTCTTTTTATGAGAATGTAAGTAGACACCTCGATTCTGGGATGGCAGTGGATGTGATTTACTTAGATTTTGCTAAAGCATTTGATACAGTGCCACACAAAAGGTTACTGGTTAAATTAAGGAATGTTGGCCTGGAACATAGTATTTGTACTTGGATAGAGAACTGGCTAAAAGATAGACTACAAAGAGTGGTGGTAAATGGAACATTTTCTAATTGGACCAATGTTGTTAGTGGAGTACCGCAGGGCTCTGTACTAGGTCCCTTGCTTTTCAACTTGTTTATTAATGACCTGGAGGTGGGCATTGAAAGTACTGTTTCTATTTTTGCAGATGATACTAAATTGTGCAGAACTATAGGTTCCATGCAGGGTGCTGCCACTTTGCACAGTGATTTGTCTAAACTGGAAAACTGGGCAGAAAACTGGAAAATGAGGTTCAATGTTGATAAATGCAAGGTTATGCACTTTGGCAAAAATAATATAAATGCAAGTTATACACTAAATGGCAGTGTATTGGGAGTTTCCTTAAATGAGAAGGATCTAGGGGTCTTTGTAGATAACACGTTGTCTAATTCTGGGCAGTGTCATTCTGTGGCTACTAAAGCAAATAAAGTTCTGTCTTGCATAAAAAAGGGCATTAACTCAAGGGATGAAAACATAATTATGCCTCTTTATAGGTCCCTGGTAAGGCCTCATCTGGAGTATGCAGTGCAGTTTTGGAATCCAGTCCTTAAGAGGGATATAAATGAGCTGGAGAGAGTGCAGAGACGTGCAACTAAATTGGTTAGAGGGACGGAAGACTTAAATTATGAGGGTAGACTGTCAAGGTTGGGGTTGTTTTCTCTGGAAAAAAGGCGCTTGCGAGGGGACATGATTAGACTTTACAAGTACATTAGAGGACATTATAGACAAATAGCAGGGGACCTTTTTACCCATAAAGTGGATCACCGTACCAGAGGCCACCCCTTTAGACTAGAAGAAAAGAACTTTCATTTGAAGCAACGTAGGGGGTTCTTCACAGTCAGGACAGTGAGGTTGTGGAATGCACTGCCGGGTGATGTTGTGATGGCTGATTCAGTTAATGCCTTTAAGAATGGCTTGGATGATTTTTTGGACAGACATAATATCAAAGGCTATTGTGATACTAAGCTCTATAGTTAGTATAGGTATATAGAATTTAATTAAAAGTAGAGGGGTGTATGTATGGATGCTGGGTTTTCATTTGGAGGGGTTGAACTTGATGGACTTTGTCTTTTTTCAACCCAATTTAACTATGTAACTATGTAACTATGTAACTATTTTGCTTGTTATCCGGTTTTGACCCCAGCCTGTTTCCTGACGACGCTCCCATCTGAATCCTGACCTGTGCCTGATACCCGACTACTCTATTGCCTGTACCCCTTCTGCTTGATACCCGGTTTGGACCCTTGCCTGCCTGACAATCCTTGCTATCTGCCTGCCTCGACCCAGCCTGTCTGACTATCCTCTCTGCCTCATCCTGGCCTGTAACCGTGATCCTCGGCCCAAAAGATTCTAGATACCTGCCATGCCCCATTGCCTGCCAGAACTCTAGCCTTGCCCACTCATAAGTCCAGGTGGCACCCCAGTAGGCGGAGGGCCTTCCCGAAGCCCAAAAGTGGTCACACATACTGGTGAAGAGAGCTCTGACCACGGTGCTTGGCTCTAGTTCTGGTATTGGGTGCCGGTCGTGACACCCCATTATGGCGCCTAACACGTTTCATGCTTACCTAGCACTTAGTCATAGGCAATCTCTAACAAATTAGCTTCTTCTGTTCCTTAAATAGCTGCTCTCAAGAGCCCTCCCCACAATAAAACCAATCACAGTTCAACACACATGTTGCATCTAACAATTGTTCAAAGCCGGGTTATTGGCTCAGTTTGTCAGTTGTTTAACATCACATGGTTTGTATATTATATAATCCATGTTACAGGGTATTGTAGAAAAACAGTATAAATTATACAGAGTCATAAAAAATAAAAATATTATGTATAACAAGTTACATCAATTATGTCTGAAAATCTCCTCCTCTAGTACCTATTCTTATCTGTTCTATCACTTGTATAGAGAAATATTTTAGATTACTCTCATTACACTCTGCGTAATGTCTAGTGACATTGGTTTTGTTACTCAGCTTAATAATGTGTTCTCTCATACATTCTTTAAATGATCTAGTAATGCACCCCACATATTGTTTGCCACATGTAGTACATGTGATGAGGTAAACAATCCCTTTACTACAGCAATTAATATATAGTTTCATCCTATATGTATTCTTAGTTACTGTTGAACAGAATTCTTGTCACACCTTTATATAGTTGCACATGACACAGCGACTATGTCCGCATTTAAAGCAGCCTCTAGATTTTAGGAAATCACCTTGTTTTCTGTTTTGTTTTTCTCTATATAGACAAAAGGTCTCCCAGAGTATGTGCCCTTCTCACCACATGGCTCACCCCTGGGGCCAGTGTATTACAGAAATCCTGATCCACATACAGGATCGGCAAAAACTTCTTTATTAGTGGTGCTTGCGAAGCAAAGCATCACTACTGTTATCTTGCAAACTTATTTTTATTCTTCTTCCGTATGAAAGTTTGGCGCGTAACTAGTCCCGCACCGTTTGTCCTAGACCCATGAATGAGGTGTCAAATCGTGCGGCTTAATCGGGAATGGGGTGGTATGACTTTTCTAAGGGGTGGGTGGCAATTAACCACCCCAAAAAGTCTCATAGATTAACATTGAGGCCAACTTTTGACGGATTCTAGCACAGAGAGGGAATCTTGTAGAAACGTTAAATTTACCACATTTGAAGAGGTTTGCGACCTGTGTCAGATGATACCCCACACGAGGGTATAAGTTTTACCCCCGGGGCAGGAGAGGTCCCCAAATTTGCCCCATTGACTTATAATGGGGAATTTATCGAATAATTCGTTTGTCGCAGACCCATGAATGAGGTGTCAAACCGTTCAGCTTATTCGGGAATGGGGTGTTGTGACTTTTCTGTCCTATTTTGGGGACCCAAAAAAGTGAGCGGAGCTGCAAACAACCAATCAGATTTTCCCTATTGACTTCAATGACAAAAATGTAAACAGCTGTAATTCTCACAGTATCAAAGCCAGAGCTCCCAAACTTGGCACCGTGGGTCACTGGGTGACTGCGGCTAAAATTTACAAAAAGTGGGCGGAGTCTACAACAGCCAATCAAATTTCAGCCATTCAATTAAATAGGAAAATGTTAAACTGCTGCCGCTCTTAGACGGTTAATGGCAGCCTCCTCAAAGTTGGCACAGTTGGTCACTGGGGGACTGGGATTAAAATTAAGAAAAGTGGGTGGAGCCAAAACCAACCAATCAGATTTCTTTGATTGGTTTTAATGGGAAAAATTAAGAAGGCTGCCATTCTCTCAGTATTGATGTCAGGGACCTTGAATATCACAAATGTGGTCGCTGGGGGTTTCCACTTCAAGTTTAGAAAAAGTGGGCGGAGCCACCAACAACCAATCAAATTTCATTCATTGATTTTCAATAGAAAAAAATAAAAATGCTGCCATTTTTACACAATAAATGACAGCATTCCCAAACTTTGGAATGTTAGTCACTGAGTGACTGTGGTTCACAATTAGGAAAAAAAGGGGCGGGGCAACAACAGCCAATGAGATTTCAGCCATTAACCTTAATGAAAAATGATAAACTGCTGCTATTATCACAGTTTAAATGCTAGGTGTACCAAACTCGGCTCAATTACTCACTGGGTAACTGCGGTCAAAATTTAGGAAAAGTGGGTGGAGCCAAGAACAGACAATCAGATGTTCCCTATTGACTTCAATGAGAAAATGTAAACAGCTGTAATTCTCACAGTATCAAAGCCAGAACTCCCAAACTTGGCACCGTGCGTCACTGGGTGACTGCGGTCAAAATTTAGGAAAAGTGGGCGGAGCCGCAAACAGCCAATCAGATTTCAGCCATTGACCTTAATGAAAAATGATAAACTGCTGCTATTATCACAGTTTAAATGCTAGGTGTACCAAACTTGGCTCAATTACTCACTGGGTGACCGTGGTCAAAATTTAGGACAAGTGGGTGGAGCCAAAAACAGCCAATCAGTTTTCACCTATTGACTACAATATAAAATCTTGGAATACCGCCATTCTCACCGTTTTAAAACCAGAGGCCCCAAACTTGGCACTGACCATGACTAGGTAACTGGGGTTAAAATTCAGAAAAATGGGCGGAGCTTAAGACAGCCAATCAAATTGTACCTAACGCTATTCAATGGGAATATTTAAATTCCTGTCATTCTTACACCCGCAGGGGGCAATTAACCACCCTGAAAAGTCCCATAGATTAACATTGAGGCCAACTTTTGACAGATTCTAGCGCAGAGAGGGAATCTTGTAGAAACGTTAAATTTACCACATTTGAAGAGGTTTGCGACCTCTTCAAATAATAAGTATCTCCACGTTGCATAATCCTGCTCTTACTTCATCAAGGGTGTTCCCAAGTCCTTGATAAGGTGGCTTCAAACTCCTTGGCAGTTTTAAAAGGGAATGCAGTGTCTTTCCAGAAATATTGAATGCTGCTGTTCCAGTAAATGCACTCAACAGCACTGTAGGCCTAGAGAGATGTCTCTAGGCCTACAGTCTTTATGTAATGTAAAATTTATGTAATGGAGGCAGAGAGTTCCAGAGAAAAACAGAAGCCTGAGAGAAGTCTTGTAGATGAGAATGGGCAGAAGTGATGAGAGAGAAGTCTTGTAGGTGAGACTGGGCAGAAGTGATGAGAGAGAAGTCTTGTAGGTGAGAATGGGCAGAAGTGATGAGAGAGAAGTCTTGTAGGTGACAATGGGCAGAAGTGATGAGAGAGAAGTCTTGTAGATGAGAATGGGCAGAAGTGATGAGAGAGAAGTCTTGTCGATAAGAATGGGCAGAAGTGATGAGAGAGAAGTCTTGTAGGTGAGAATGGGCAGAAGTGATGAGAGAGAAGTTTTGTAGGTGAGAATGGGCAGAAGTGATCAGAAGAGAAGTGAGGCAAAGATCAGAAGCAGAGTGAAGGTTGTGTAAAGGAGAGTATTTGGAGATTAGAGATGAAATATAGGGAGGGGTTTCATTATTAAGGACCTTGAATGTGAGTGTAAGTAATTTGAATTTGATTCTAGAAGAGATTGGGAGCCAGTGAAGGGACATACATATAGGAGCACCTGATGTTGAGCGGTGAGATAGAAGAATGAGTCTAGCGGCCGCGTTTAGAACCGATTGGAGTTGTGAAAGGTGTTGGAATACCTGTGAGGAGTAAGTTGCAGTAACCAAGGCGGGAGATGATGAGAGACTGAATCAGTGTTTTAGTTGATTCTGAAATAAGATAGGGTCATATTCGTGCAATGTTGCGCAGTTGAATACGACAAGATTTAGCAAGTGTTTAAATGTGTGGTGAAAAAGACAGATGTGAGTCTAAGATAACTCCTAGGCAGCCTGTATGGTGGAATGAAAGGTGGTGTTGTTTACAGTGAGTGATATCTGAGGGACAGGGGAAGATCTTGGAGGAAATATAATGAGTTCTGTTTTTGAAAGGTTTGGTTTCAGGTGGAGCTGTGACATCCAAGAGGAGACAGCAGAGAGACAGTCTGTGACTTGGGAAAGGACAGAATTAGAAAGATCAGGAGTAGACAAGTAGTTGGGTGTCATCAGCATAAAGGTGATACTGAAGTCCAAATAACCGAATAAGTTTTCCTAGTGAAGTTGTATAGAGCGAGAACAGCAGGGGGCCAAGAACAGAGCCTTGAGAAACTCCAACAGAGAGTGGGAAAGTAGTAGAAGTAGAGTTAGAGAAGGAAATTTTAAAGGAATGGTCAGACAGATAAGATGTAAACCATGAAAAAGCAGTGTCCCGAATGCCAGATAAGTGTAGAATGTCAAGGAGGAGTGTGTGGTCTAATGTGTCAAAGGCTGCAGCAGAGAGATCTAGAAGGATTAGAATGGAATAATGACCTTTAGACTTTGCCAATAGAAGATCATTGGTTACTTTGGTGAGTGCAGTTTCAGTCGAGTGTGATGGGCGGAAGCCAGATTACAAGGGGTCGAGGAGGGAGTTGTGAGTGAGATGCTGGATCAGGCGTTTGTAAACAAGCCTTTCTAGTAATTTGGATGCGAATGGAAGAAGGGAGACCGGTCGATAGTTAGTGGGAGAGCTGGGATCAAGGGAAGGTTTTTTGAGGATAGGAGTGATTAGTGCTTGTTTGTATAATGATGGAAAGGTACCAGTAGAGAGAGAAAGATTAAATAGGTGGGTAAGTGCAGGAGAGAGTGTATCAGAGATTGGGTGGAGGAGGCGAGAGGGTATGGGGTCGAGGGAACAGGTCGTGGTTTTTGTGCACTTATTGGGTGCTGGAGTGCAATAACCTGCATAAATACAGTACTGCCTGCTTCCCATATATTTGCCCCTACTTATCCCATCATCTGTGCATTATTCATGGAAGTTAGAAGTTTACTTCTATTGTATTTAATATTCATATCCTCCTATCTTGGTTTCTAAGTAGTCATTTCTTCTTATCTCCTCCTCTAACAGGTTTAGAAATCTGTTGAATACATTCATAGCAAAATAACGGCATTGTGTTTGCCAATATAAAATAAACTCCTGTGTTTACCCAGACTGGGAAACATACAAAAATGGTTTATTTTTTATTGGCAAACACAATGCCGCTATTTTGCTATGTATGTATTAACAGTTTAAATACCTATTTCAGCAGAACAACTTTATTCTCCTTTTGTGCTGCTTAAAGTGTAAAAAACACCTGTTTTGACAACTTCCAAAGAGCAACTTTAATCTCATTGTTTCTCAGGCTGTATACTATTGGATTGGAAAATGGAGTTCCAACTGTGTATAGAAGGGACAGCATTTTCTTTGTGTTGAAGTTATGCCCTTTGGATGGCACTATATAAATTATTATCAGAGTCCCATAGTACATACACACAACTATTAAATGGGAGCTGCAAGTGGAGAAGGCTTTGTGTCTTCCTTCAGTAGAGGAGATCCTGAGAATGGCAAGGCCAATAGAAATATAAGTGTAAATGATGAAGCAAAAAGGCAGCAGCAAAAAAGGTATGTTCAAAATTATATCTGTTAGTTCCACAGTTTTATAATCTGTGCAGGAAAGTTTAATAAGAGGGGCAAAGTCACAGAAATAATTATCTATAACAAATGGGCCACAGAACAGCAAATTAAATGTTAGAAGAATCACAACCAAACTCAATATAAGGGCTAAACCCCAAGAACACAGACTCATATAGAGGCAAAGCCTGAAATCCATAATGGAGACATAATGAAGTGGGGAGCAGATGGCCAAATATCGGTCATAGGCCATGACTGTGAGGAGATTACATTCTGTATCTGCTGAAACAATATAAATATAAAATTGTGTGATACAACCAGTAAGAGATATTGTGCCTCCTCCATTCAGTAATAACCACAAGGTATTTGGAGTAATAGTGGTACTGAGCAAAACATCACATACAGACAGCTGGGAGAGAAGGACGTACATGGGAGATCTCAAGGCTGGAATTGTAACCACTAATATGATTATAAGAAAGTTTCCAAGTAATGTCAAAATATTTATCCAGAGCAATGGAACAAAGAGTAACTTATTTATGATGTGAGAGTTCTGAAATCCCAAAAGAAGGAAAGATAAACCTGATGTCTGATTCTCCTTATCCATTGCCTGGAACCATAAAGCAGAGAAGTAAGAAGATATAGTGTAAGGCAGATAGAATCCAACACCTGTGCTTTGTTTGATGTAGAACTAAAGCTCCCAGTATTTCCCAGTCTGCTCATTTGATGCCTTATGTGAAAAAAGTTGCTTCATCTCTAAATTACCTTTTTGTATGATTTAAACCAGAACTTTCTCTCTATCCTGTTTTTTCCAGTTTTTCATTCAAGACACTGCCTGGTTGTTAGGAAAAGTGTGTTTTCAAGCAACCAGATAACAGTTTCACTAGAACCCTACAGAACAAACTATTCTACAGAAAAACAAAAATACTATTGCAAATAATTTTACAGTCAATACTGTCAATAGATGATGAACATTGATAGAACCCCCACCCTGGGCTGAATGAAGATTTATGGTTTATATTATGTGAGAAAGTGACTCACTTGTGAGTTTCCCTACAGTAGAGTGACTTTAAATACAAACATACACAAAGCTCCCAGAGTACAAGAACTTACAACAATATGTTTTAGATGAAAGATAAAATGTTGAGGTTTAGTTTCACTAAAGTGAATATGTTTAAAATGTAAATAGATATGGGTTTTTCTTTATTGGTTCCTATGTGCAAATCAAAGATGTTAAAAGCAATGTATCAGCCTTGCACCACATTTGTACTGGAAATGCAGCCGACCCAGATCATCATCTCAAGTTCAGTAGGAATGTGACATTTCACACCTGCCCATTTGAGGAAGCAGAGAAAATAGTAAGAAACAACAGTGAGGAAAACATTTCTCTTGTAATGGAAAGTTGCCTTTGTGGCTTGTTGGAAACTGCCAATGGGAAATGAAAGAAAACTGTAGGATGAGCGAAGTCATTCAGCAAAGAGCAGCCATCATTCTATACTGCATGGATAAGGGAATCCATTTGGCATTACAGACATGAGGTTTTTATACCTTTGGAAAGGAACAGAAGATCAATTGTGTAACTGCCCCTGGGACTTGTATAACAGACACTCACAGGAAACTCCCTGGGGGAGAAGGCAAAGCTCATTATGAACAGAAATAAATATTAAAATAAAATAACAGAAACAATTTATTGTAAGATATTTTTGCACATCCAACACACAATTTCAAAGATCTCTTTTGTTAAAGGGATACTGTCATGGGTAAAAAAGTTTTTTTTCAAAATAAATCAGTTAATAGTGCTGCTCCAGTAGAATTCTGCACTGAAATCCATTTCTCAAAAGAGCAAACAGATTTTTTTTATTCAATTTTGAAATCTGACATGGGGCTAGACATATTGTCAATTTCCCAGCTGCCCCAAGTCATGTGACGTGTGCTCTGATAAACTTCAGTCAGTCCTTACTGCTGTACTGCAAGTTGGAGTGATATCACCCCCTCCCTCTCCCCCCCCAGCAGCCAAACAACAGAACAATGGGAAAGTAACCAGATAGCAGCTCCCTAACACAAGATAACAACTGCCTGGTAGATCTAAGAACAACACTCAATAGTAAAAACCCATGTCCCACTGAGACACATTCAGTTACATTGAGAAGGAAAAACAGCAGCCTGCTAGAAAGCATTTCTATCCTAAAGTGCAGGCACAAGTCACATGACCAGGGGCAGCTGGGAAATTGACAAAATATCTAGCCCCATGTCAGATTTCAAAATTGAATATAAAAAATCTGTTTGCTCTTTTGAGAAATGATTTCAGTGTGCTAGAGTAGCACTATTAACTGATTCATTTAGGAAAAAAAAATTTCCCATGACAGTATCCCTTAAAGATCTTTTTTTTGTAACATTCCTATATACCTCAATGAAAGAAATGCAACACCTGGCATTTCAAAAAATTTCCTGGTAAAAAAAGGGAAAGTTATGCTAAGCACTGAATGTTAAACCATTAGCCAGGGGTACAATGAGGCCGTGCCCACAAAATTCATACAGACAAATACAAGAGATTCTCTGCACTCACCCAATATCAGTATATTAAGGACATTGAGATATTCTGTGCATTAAGCTATTAAAAACTGCCATCCCTTTTAAAACTCTCACCAGAAAAAAACGGATATTAATATATAACCCCCTTAGTGTGTAGCACTCTAAGCACCCTGAGCACCACTGGGTCTCAGTAATTAGATATAACAAGAGGCATTCCCGAATATAGGGACCACAGCCCCTAAAGCAGTGTGAGTCACAGGAGGGATATATTTTGTGCAGTTGTGCTGGAACCAGAAGGAGAAGTTTTATAGAGGTTTCTCTATTTGTAACTCAGGCCATTGTTGGCCATTAAACTGCATTGTGACCACTGTTGATAATGTAGTGTTGAGATCTCTTTACAATTTAAGCATTTATTGTGTTTGGACACAACTTGGAGCATAGGGGAAAAGTTTACATAATAAGTAACAAAACATGACAATGTGACTACACGCGGCACTTGTGCTTTTATATGACTGTCTCATACTGTCTTCTTATACTGGGACAGTGCTGCAGATATTGATCAGATATGTGGGATGGATTGTCACAGTTATTCTATTTAGGCTGCTCAGAAACATACAGGCTGATCTTCAGAAGCAGAAAGAGGAGTGAGATATAAGAAGCCTCGGTGAAATGCTTGTGGCAAGTGAGAAGGAAAACAAACAAAAGGGAGCCCTTGTAACAGAAGATAATAATGAGGCTGGTTTGGAAGCAGAAGAATTAAAGATTTGGTCAATTTGATGTTGGCCACAAAGACAATGTGCAACTTGTACTTCTGAGGGAGGATAATAAGTTCTGGTATTCCCACCATGTTCCTTGTATGAAAGGACTTTTACTGGGCATCAACTTTTACACTTTAGGTTTGACAATATCCTATTTAAAAGGACTATGGGTTTAAGTTAATGTAGGGAATAGTACAAACGCCTTTCTCTTATCCCTGTAAGGACAGAGCCTGTGTGTGTGTGTTGTAAGCTGTTACCTAGCAACCAGTTATTCAGTGCAGTAGGAAGTGACACGGTAGCTAGTGAGTGGCTGGCAGGAAAAGGAAGTCACAGAGACTGGCAAAAGAAGAAAGCCTGGCATAGAGAGCTGCATGGTGGACAGAGATAGAGGCCAGAGAGTTGCTGGTGGGTCCAGAGAGCTGAGAGGCTGCACCACATTCATTTGGATCAGGCTGGCACAGGGAAGCCTCATACTGTGCCTGGAGAGACAGAGAGTGTGAAAGGAATCCAGACTGGAGGAACAACCAGCAGGAGATTCCTATCTGAGCATCCAAAGGAGCTGATAGTCTCACTGTATGTCTGACTGGGCTGGACTCACCTGGAGAGACTCTAAAGTATCCGAGGAGGATTTGTGAGTATCCTGTTTAAAGGGAAAGTACCCTAAAGAGGCGCTGAAGATAAAAAAAACTGTTTATTAAGTGAGATTAAAGGACTTTGTCTTTTTAGTTAGCTAGACAGCTGTGTGCTAGCAAGTTAGTTAGTGAGGCCCTATTGCTACTGGTTACGAGTGCTGCATGTACTTGTTGGAGATTTTTTTATGTTAAACGATTATTCAGTTTAACCAATTTGTGTGTTATTACTGTATTCCTAGTGGGGATACTCTTAGGTGCATTCCCGGATCCCACTAGGTGGAGGCACTGAGCTAGTAAGTACCAGGTACCCAGTCTCTCCCCATACCACTGCGGAATGGCTAAGGTTTGTCCCGTGCCATCAGGAAAGCACTGCATGAGGAGTGTAACACCGACAAAGGGGTGTCGAATTGGGCGAATTTTTTGGCCTCTTTCACCGAAAAAATGACGCCCATAGACTTGTATGGTGTTGTGCGTCAAAATAAAAAGACGTGCTTCAAAAAAAAAAACCGCAGTGCGACAATTTTTTTGACACCCATAGACTTTAATGGGCGTCGGCGACATTTTGCGAAACTAAATGGGTCAAACTTGCCCATCCCTAGTGTCGAAAGGGTTACATTATATTTAGATCGGTGTCTTCTCTTATCTGCAAAAAGAGCCCTTTAAATATTTGAATTTTGCGTCACTGCACGATGACATCATCTGCACCACCAATTCACCTATTCAAACCTGGAAGCGAGAGGCGCAGCTATCCTTTCAATGTGCCCAAGGCTGCCAATGAGAACAGATTTGGTAGGCGTCCCCTTCATACCCCCCACTAGACCACCAGCGTATCACAGTATCAGAGAGAAATGCATCCAAGCCAGGAGCCTTTGAGGGTTTCAGCTTCTCTTTTATAACAGCAATAATTTCTTCTGCAGTAATAAGAGTGTTAAAGGAGGCAAGTTGAGCTGTCTTAAATTTTGGAAGGTAACAGGCCTGTAGGGATATCTGTTTTTTTTTTAATTGTTATCTAATTGTCACAGCCTGGCAGTTTTTGTCCTTGTCTTGGTTTGAGAACAGCTGTTGCTTTCTCATGTCCATTGCTCCATGTAATGACTGGCACCCAGGTTTATATCTACATGTTTGTTACTGTTATTCATATCCATTAACAAGATTTGTATTTCATTATTGAAGTAAAGCTGTTTTTGACTCTCTCCAAACAAAGATTGGGATCTGTATTTTATTATGTATCTTTCAGAAAACCCTAGTGGGTAGTAAAAAGGGTTGGGGATTTGAATCCCATGTCCACTGTCTTGTAAAATGTCACTATAACCAAAATACCCAAAACCTAATAAAGTTCTAGGGACATGGAGGACCTGCTAAAGATCTATAACGTACACAAAACAAGCTTGATCATGTCACTCCCACATAGATGTGGCTTCAAACCAAGGCTCTTCCTGGATCCTCCTTTTTTTCCCAGACCTCCTCTAGGGCTTCCAGCCAATCGATCACTTCATTGTCTGTAACCAGTCTTGGTGATGTCACAGGCAGAACAGGGGGAAGGACTGTCTCATCCCCTACATTTATAACTGTTATACTGACACTCCTCATGGTACTGTTGTGGTTCTGTTTCCCCAGTTTCTTACCTTCCCCTTTGTTAATAAAACTAAAGCTCAATAACCTGGTCTCAATGAATTGTTGAAGGAATGAGTTTACCTGCATGTCAAGCTACACACTGCCTCAGGGTAACACGTAGTGAGAACAGAGCAAATAATGTTGTGTTATAAATATCAGATGGGACAATAAATTCCCCTTCATTGATCAAGTCCAACAGGGCCAAATTCACATATCAGATGCCCCTAGGCCCGCTGCCATTCATTACCCGTCCCCTCCCTTTCCTTTGTGTACATGTGTACATTTTCAGCATCAGGTCTGGAGTACTGAGGATTGGTGCAGAGAAATTTTTTTAAAAACTATTCTCTCCTGTGAATCCCCAGTTCTTTTGAAGCAATGTAGGTGTGGTTTGGCATCAAGCCGCCACCCTAAAATTTTGTAGCCTTAGGCATCTCCACAAATCCGGACCTGAAGTCCAAGAATGTGAACTCTGTAAACTCATGAAGGTAAAATCTTCAATGCAGAATGAAAATAAAAGGAAATGGATTGCAGATGGTTATAGGACATCACTCTAATGAGAAGACCTTCCACAATTTTACCATAATATAATGTCCATTCAGTAAAACTGGTGGGAGCAAATCTAGGACAGATGTTGGAGAGGGACAAAAAGGAAAAAGCTGGAAAGTTTACCACTAATATTATAATATTAAAATAAACAGTTAATAATAATATTTTAAAATGTTCATTATTTTAGTACTCAAAAAGAACAACATTTAAAATATTTCATATGTTTTTTCAAATCCCCTGGAACATAACAGTTAGTAGATACAATTCAATGATAAAGAACATCGGGCACTGTGTTACCTGATGAATTTAATGTTTCAGCAACTCCCTGGCAGCTCAGTCAATACAGGGGGAGACATGAACTTCTACATCAGCTGGAGGGAGTCCTGTCCCTAATGTAACACTTTAATCCCATATCCTAAAGCTCCATAGGTAGGAGAGGCCTATTGGATTGTTGACAAACAAGAAATACATATATAACTAATGATGATATCCATGGCAGGAAATCTAAGGCATAGAAGTAATTACACTTGGCCAAACAATGGTGCTTTTTGTTGTACAGATGAAGCCAGAAGGGATGGTACATTTGGCGCGCTGTAACAGATCAAGTTACTGCAGGGAATCAGGCTGCCCCAATGTGTACAAAAGATAGACATTTAAATTAAAATTTGTGCAATTCCACTGATTCATCTGACCCATTTTTCATTTCAGAGCCGACTCCAGTAGATCTTCTGTGACAGAGAGCAGGCTCAACAAAATAATAAGCTATTATTGCAAAAAACTGATTTAAATGTAACATTCTGGTACACACAGCCAAACAGAAGTTTGTATGTAATTTACATTCTTAAGTCTAGGCTATAGTAACATGCAACTATCTCCTTCAAAAGATTGGGCTCTGTACCTAGAAGAAAAAAAAAACTACAAACAATAAATAGCACATGTTTGCCATTTTCTGTAAAAAAAAACAATATTTATCCTGAATAAATTAATGAGATATTCTGTATGAAGGATTTGATGCTAATAACATGTTTATTTAGCTATAAGACAAGGGAAGATTGTATCATAATTACCATGATCTTCCTTTCCTGGACAACTCCATGTCATACTTACCGGGATAGCCCCACCCAGTGTTCCCATCAGAAAGAGCCTCCCCAAAGCTTTAAAAGCCCAACCCCACCCCCCAGTCCGGTGTCTCATAATAAGCTTCTAGAAACTACCAAAAAAGGGATGGGAACTATGACATGGAGTTATCCAGGAAAGGAAGAGCACGGTAAGTATGATACAATCTTCCCTTTTCCTGGACAACTCCATGTTATACTTACAGGGACTTAGCAAGCGAATATCCCAATGGGAGGGAATTTGTTCCACATAAGGAAAACTGGCCGAGTATAATCTATACCAGATAAAACTCAGAAGAATGAAACCCCCATCAGTGGACCGAAATCACCTTGTGGAAAACCTGTGAACTCTGTATTTTCAGAGGAAATGGACTGGCAGAGAAAGAAAAGGAAATAGTACTACTTAAAGGAAGAACCCACACCAAAGTAATGATACTGAGTGTGAAACCAGCATGATAATTCCATTTAAAAAGAGAGAACTAGCTTTAATTAAAAAGTAGCGGATAGCAACCCAGAGTAACACTTCTCCATAGTCATACTCCCACTACATACCAGCACGTTTATTCTAACCGCATAATATCCACCAGAGGATTCTTGGAAATGACTCAAAAGCATGGTACCTGCAAAAGAGGATTTAGTAGAGGAAGGAAAAATAGCATCACTAGTATTCTACATGACCCCCACTCTGTATGACACTACCGATACATGGCATCACCTAGTGTAGTTCCACATCTCCTTAATACTAAGGAACCTGTATTTATTCTGGACCATAATCAATGCACCTCTCAATGAAAGATCCGTGAAATGATTCATGGAGAAAGAGTGCTGCCACTGTGGGAATACCTTACCTGCCCTGTGAGGAATCTAGGAGCATTCTGCAGTCTGTACAGATTGAAATTGTTTTAGATTCGGCCTAGAATCAAATCTGTATGGCATGCTCCCATGAGTTTACCCTCTGGGAAGAAATTTGACTGATTCCAGGAAGTATAACAACCAACAATACTGCTAGAGATGGGTTATATTCATATCCAACGGCTCTGGCTTGGGACCTGGACAGTTCATAAAGACCATTCTTAAAGGGCAACTAAAGTCTAAAATAGAATAATGTTAGAAATGCTGTATTATGTATACTAAATATAAACATGAACTTACTGCACCAGCAGCCTAATAAGACAAATGATTTATGCTTTCAAAGTTGGCGCAGGGGGCTGTCATTTTGTAACTTTGTTAGACATTTCTGCAATATCAAGACTCGCACATGCTCAGTGTGGTCTGGGCTTCAGTTGGAAGGTTAAGCTTAGGGATCGTCATAAATTATCAAAACAGCACAAGTCAAATAATATCTGCCATAGAAGCCAATACAGCAAGGCTGATTAATAATCATAATATAGAGACTGCACTGCGTCTCTGGATACAAATCTCTACAGGGAATCCAACAATGCTGCTCAAGTTCTGGGAAGTAAGGTGGGGGGGCTCCCCCTGCCATTTGAAAGTATGATTGTTTACCTGCACAGCAGTTGGGGACCATCTGACAATTCCTATCAACAGCAGTAAAAGAAGGGGAATTGCACTGCATACAGTCAGGTTTATGATAAAAACTGTAGACATCTTTTAATTAAAGTATATTGGAGATAGATTTCTTTTTCATTAAAGAAAGTAAAAATGGGATTTTATATTTTTGCCTTTACATGCCCTTTAAGTGTTCAAGATTAAAATGAATCTAGGTATGGGGATAGAATTATTCACCCATTATTCTGTAATGGAACTCCCCTACTAACTATACTAGCATGTCCAAGCCTGTTGGTAAGAGATGCCATAACCAGGGCCTTGCCTAAGGCCGATACTGCAGCCTTGGTCCAAAAGGATAAGGTGAATAAGACAATTTTTATAGCTTGAAGTTAAGGCTTATGATACTTATCCCAACTAGCCAGGCCAGTCTATGGCAGTGTAAAGGCCAAACCCAGAGTAACATAGACCTTAAGAACCCAGCATTAACATGACAGAAACAGCCTGTTATAATGAACCGATGGATACATTTTTTTTTTAATTAAACTGAAACTTTAGCTATAGCTGCATTGATGGAGTATACCTAATTTTACAGCCAGCTTTATATGATACCCATTAATATAATATGGCCCATGAGTATATAGTCAGAGAGCTGACTGGACCCCTATTGTACTTGAGATAACGGAATTGGTCTGTACTATAAAATACCTCATTGCAAGGCTCTAAAACCCTGCGGCAGTAGTGGATCCAGTATATGTGAAATAACTAAAATTTGCACTGACTGATGTACCCACAGTCCTCCAGACTGAGACCCGATAAGTTGCACCTCTGTAACCCAAGAAAGAGATTCTGATGAAAATAATACCAGTTTTGTAAACAGACCTTGATTTTTCATTGGAATATACAGAACATTTATCTTGCCTGATCTCCAGCTGTGGCGAAATTATAATCTTTGTTGAATGAATATATGACTGTACACATGTCTACATCCATTCAGCCACAGGCCAATCCTATCGCAAAAGGCAGGATACAGTATATAGCTTATTTTCTTAATAAGCAGGAATAAAGTCCAGTCATAGAGCATAGATTTTAATTAGTGAGTACCTTAAGACTGATAAATACTCCAACAGCCTATAGTTATGAATGTAAAAAAAAATGCACCACACAGACACCAATGATTGTGGTCTACAAGTCCATGGTTATAACACAGCGGTGCATAATCCTATATATTACATACAGATGCAGCCACTTTGGTTTGTCTGTTTGACACAGAATAACTAAACACAGATATCCCATTTATCTCATTTAACACAGAAAACTGCATCACAACATCCCATCTAATTAAAGCATTCACCATTGTGAGCAATGGTGCTTTGGTATGCTAATGAAAAGGTTAAATGCATTAAATGGGTTAAGATGAGTTAAGATAACACAGTTTATTCAATTAACTCTGAGTCATGACGCATTTAACTCACAAATCCAAGTGGCTTCATCTGTAGCATTTGTATGAATCAGAATTGGCCTTAGCCAATCCCTTTGGACAAGATATATGTCTACATCAGTTACCACATTTACTGTATCTGTAACCCATATACTGATTGGGCCATACTTACCGGGGCACAGTCCCCTGAGCCATTATGGACTGCTGTAAAGGGATAAGTATTTATTAACTGCTATTTTATATTAAGGTTTATATTTAACTACTGTGGTTTTATTTTTTTAAAGGTATATTTTTTCGTTTCTGTCTTGTGTGCTAAACAACAAAGTTTGGTGTGCTAGTGTGCTTACAGCAAGTTTGTCACAACCTGATTTACTTTGCAGTTTTCCCTCCGTTTGAGGGGGTGGGGTTTGATTAGTTGCACCTGAACAGACTGTATAAATAGAACCCCTGGTACTCCAGTGAGTCTGTTTGAATCAGTCTGCTGACTGGATAAAGCAACTTAAAGCAAACAAATCATCTGAAAGGGATAAGTATTTATTAACTGCTATTTTATATTAAGGTTTATATTTAACTACTGTGGTTTTATTTTTTTAAAGGTATATTTTTTCTTTTAGAAGCCCTGGCACTCCAGTGGAGCTTGCTCTAGTGTTAGCTTCTCTTAAGTGTTTGCTCCTTAAGTGGGGGATCTGTAAGTGGAGTTACAAACACCGGAGTTAAGTGGGGGATCTGTAAGTGGAGTTATAAACACCGGAGTTAAGTGGGGGATCTGTAAGTGGAGTTACAAACACCGGAGTTAAGTGGGGGATCTGTAAGTGGAGTTACAAACACCGGAGTTAAGTGGGGGTTCTGTAAGTGGAGTTACAAACACCGGAGTTGAAAACTAAAGGAGGTTCAAACTAGGTCAAAAGTTTGTTCTAAACCCTCATTTTTATTTTATATATTTTTATTTTTTTTCCTGTTTTGATCTGTAACTGGGATAATGAGTGCTAGCAAGATTGAAGGTCTGACTCAGTGCACAGTCTGCCATATGTATGCAGATTTGGAACAAGAGTTCCAAAATGCTTACCTCTGTGGTGGTTGTGAGCAAATTGCCACTTTGGAGGCTCACGTTAGAGCACTAGAGCAACAAATTGCAACATTGCAGTCGATTGACAATCTTGAAAGGAGTCTTTTGCTCACTGAGCAGGACCTAGCGGGGTCAGATAGTTTGGGGGGAACAGAACAGCAGCAGGATATTGAGGCAGCTAGCTGGGTGACAGTTAGAAAATCTAAGGTGGGCAAAAGGAAAATGGAGGCTGATCCGGAGATTATACATCGCAACAAATTTGCCAGATTGTGTGGAGATGATGGGAGTATGAACTCTGGATTGGCAATTCTAGATGGGGCTGATCTCTCTAACAGCCGGGAGACCAGTTTCTCTAGTAGTGGTGGGGAGGAGAGTAGAGTCAGGCCTAAGCAGATTATGGTTGTAGGGGACTCAATTATTAGGAAAGTGGATAGGGTAATTTGTCGTCCGGATCGCTACAACCGAACAGTGTTCTGTCTACCTGGTGCCAGGGTTCGGCATGTGGTTGATCGGATAGACAAATTATTGGGTGGGGCTGGGCATGACCCAGCTGTCTTAGTGCATATCGGTACTAATGACAAAATAAATTGTAGATGGAAGACCTTAAAGAATGATTTCAGGGATCTAGGCTCTAAGATCAAGGAAAGGTCTTCCAATGTCATCTTTTCTGAAATTTTGCCTGTGCCACATGCAAGTTTAGGAAAACAGCGGGAGTTTAGGGAGCTAAATGCGTGGCTCAAGTCTTGGTGCAGGAAGGAAGGGTTTGGGTTCCTAGAGCACTGAGCTGATTTTTCGTTGGGGTACAACCTATACAGTCGTGACGGTTTGCACCTCAATGGAAGGGGGTCCGCGGTGCTAGGGGAAAGAATGGCTAAGAGGTTGGAGGAGAGTTTAAACTAGGCAAGAGGGGGGTGGGTGAGATAAAGAATTATGGGGAAGCTAGGGAAGACAGGGCAGTGGGGTTAGTAAGGGGTCATGGGGGAGGAGTGAGGGGGGGCATACATTTTACCAGCTAAGGAGGTCCCTCTGTTACAAGGAAAACAGAATAATACTAACTTAACGTATAATTCTTCACTAAGTAATGCAAATTTCAAAAGTAAAAGTAGTAACCTCTGCTGTATGCTGGCAAATGCACGGAGTTTGTCAGGTAAAATGGGAAACCTGGAATTAATTGCATGCTCTAAAAATTATGATATAATTGGTATCACTGAGACCTGGTGGGATGAAACATGTGACTGGATTGTGAATTTAAATGGTTACACCCTTTTTAGGAGGGACAGAGGGATTAAAAAGGGTGGAGGAGTGTGTTTGTATATAAAGCCTGAATTAAAACCATGCGCTAAAGAAATAACAATAGCTGGCACTGGTGAGGGTGTAGAATCACTCTGGGTAGAGATTTTGACTGGGCAAAAGGTAACAAAAAGAATTATCATTGGTGTATGTTATAAACCACCTGGTATAAGTGTCGAGTATGAAGCCCAGCTACTCTTGCAGATACAAGCGGCTTCACAGCTGGGTCAAGTTGTTGCTATGGGTGACTTCAATTATCCAGACATTGACTGGGGTAATGGGGTTGCTAAGACAGAAAAAGCTAGTAGGTTTGTAAATATGCTGAATGACAACTTTTTATTCCAGCTCGTTCAAGAACCTACTAGGAATAACTCTCTTTTGGACCTTGTAATAACTAACAATACTGAACTCATCTCTAACATTTGTGTGGGTGAGCATTTAGGGAATAGTGATCATAACATGGTCTCCTTTGAGATTCTGTTGCAGAAGCAATTCTATAAGGGAGTAACTAAAACACTAAATTTTAGACGTGCAAACTTTGACAGTATAAGGGCATCTCTGCAACATATTAAGTGGGAAATGCTTTTCTCAGGGTTAAACACAGAACAAAAATGGGAAGTCTTTAAAATGCTGCTTAATAAATATACTTGTCAGTATATTCCACTTGTAAGCAAGGAACGTTGTTGCAAAGCAAAACGTTTTTGGTTCAATAGAAGCGTTGGTGTTGAGGTGGGTAAGAAAAGACCTGCTTTTAAAACTTTCAAGTTAGCTGGTACAGCCGAATCATTTATAAGGTACAAGGAGGCCAATAAATCATGCAAAGAAGCTATAAGGCAAGCTAAAATTGCTATAGAAAAGGATATTGCAGCAAGCAGTAAAAAAAATCCAAAATTATTTTTTAAATATGTTAATAGTAAAAAAATGAAGCAGGAAGGGGTGGGTCCCTTACTATCAGAGGGGGGTCAGCTGGTTGATGAAAACAAATTAAAAGCGCAGATTCTGAATTCATATTTTTCATCTGTCTACACAAATGAGGAATCAGTAAGTGAAGGTTTCCTTCTTAACAGTCCCAATTCTAGTAATACAACTAATGATGCATGGTTCACACATGATGAAATTCAAAAGAGACTAGAACATGTTAAGATTAACAAAGGTCCAGGGCCAGATGGTATTCATCCCAGGGTAATTAGCGAGCTTAGCTCTGTGATTGCCAAACCTCTTTACTTAATTTTTCAGGATTCATTGAGATCTGGCATAGTGCCGAGAGACTGGCGAATTGCTAATGTGGTGCCTCTATTCAAAAAAGGATCCCGTTCTCAGCCTCAAAACTATAGGCCAGTTAGTCTGACATCCGTGGTAGGAAAGCTTTTTGAAGGGTTAATAAAGGATAAGATACTGGACTTCATAGCAAATCATAATACTGTGAGTTTGTGCCAGCATGGTTTTATGCGTAATAGATCTTGCCAGACTAACTTAATTTCTTTTTATGAGAATGTAAGTAGAAACCTCGATTCTGGGATGGCAGTGGATGTGATTTACTTAGATTTTGCTAAAGCATTTGATACAGTGCCACACAAAAGGTTACTGGTTAAATTAAGGAATGTTGGCCTGGAACATAGTATTTGTACCTGGATAGAGAACTGGCTAAAAGATAGACTACAAAGAGTGGTGGTAAATGGAACATTTTCTAATTGGACCAGTGTTGTTAGTGGAGTACCGCAGGGCTCTGTACTAGGTCCCTTGCTTTTCAACTTGTTTATTAATGACCTGGAGGTGGCCATTGAAAGTACTGTTTCTATTTTTGCAGATGATACTAAATTGTGCAGAACTATAGGTTCCATGCAGGACGCTGCCACTTTGCAGAGTGATTTGTCTAAACTGGAAAACTGGGCAGAAAACTGGAAAATGAGGTTCAATGTTGATAAATGCGAGGTTATGCACTTTGGCAAAAATAATATAAATGCAAGTTATACACTAAATGGCAGTGTGTTGGGAGTTTCCTTAAATGAGAAGGATCTAGGGGTCTTTGTAGATAACACGTTGTCTAATTCTGGGCAGTGTCATTCTGTGGCTACTAAAGCAAATAAAGTTCTGTCTTGCATAAAAAAGGGCATTAACTCAAGGGATGAAAACATAATTATGCCTCTTTATAGGCCTCATCTGGAGTATGCAGTGCAGTTTTGGACTCCAGTCCTTAAGAGGGATATAAATGAGCTGGAGAGAGTGCAGAGACGTGCAACTAAATTGGTTAGAGGGATGGAAGACTTAAATTATGAGGGTAGACTGTCAAGATTGCGGTTGTTTTCTCTGGAAAAAAGGCGCTTGCGAGGGGACATGATTACACTTTACAAGTACATTAGAGGACATTATAGACAATTGGCAGGGGACCTTTTTACCCATAAAATGGATCACCGTACCAGAGGCCACCCCTTTAGACTAGAAGAAAAGAACTTTCATTTGAAGCAACGTAGGGGGTTCTTCACAGTCAGGACAGTGAGGTTGTGGAATGCACTGCCGGGTGATGTTGTGATGCTGATTCAGTTAATGCCTTTAAGAATGACTTGGATGATTTTTTGGACAGACATAATATCAAAGGCTATTGTGATACTAAGCTCTATAGTTAGTATGGGTATATAGAATTTAATTAAAAGTAGAGAGGGGTGTATGTATGGATGCTGGTTTTTCATTTGGAGGGGTTGAACTTGATGGACTTTGACTTTTTTCAACCCAATTTAACTATGTAACTATGTAACTATGTATATAACGGTATAATACTTATCTGCAAAACAGCTGATGCACTTAATTAAGTTCATAATACCTATATCTGACTTGGCTGCCATCTTTAAGTCAGTCTTGGCTGCTGTTATAAGCAAGCATATGATACCCAATTGGATTATTTGCAAGAGTAATCCATGCTTGTAAACTAAATGTTATTTGAAACAAACATGGCCCAGGGATACTGGAGCCTTGACTTGTGTTACCTTGCTTACATACAAACCTGGAGGCTGTATGGGCACCCTCTGGAAATGCCTAGAACCTTACCACACCAATCAGCATTTAACATTTACCTTCAGTTTGGTTGTTATATTGATTGGTGTCCAAACCAGAAAAAGGATAGCATGTACATTTATTTTTGGTTATAACCTTAGTAAGCCCCAAAGGCATTGAAATGTTTAAGCATATACATACAGTAAGGTTATAGCAGTAACCAGTGGCCGGACCAAATAATGTATAACATGTGCATTAATATGTGGTTATCACAGCCAGCCCCCGAACCACCGATGTTACCCCATCTACATTCAGTTTGGTGTAATATTAAGAAGTGCCCAGACCAAATGGTGTACAACCTGTACATTGATATTTGGTTATTCAAGCCAGCTCTAGAATCACTGAAATGCTTCCACATATACAGTCAGTTTGGGTGTAATATTAAGCAGTGCCAGGACTACAATTTCCTACATTATACAGACTGAGAGCACTCTGCCCAAGAGCAAAGAGGTAGTTTCTCTGGCTGCCAAATTCCAGCTAGCCAGTATCCACATATACACAAATATACCCAAACTTATACACACATACACACACACACATACGGTATTATGCATCTTGGGGCATCAGGTAAATTCTGCTCCATTACCTGGGAATCATCCCTCTGTGTCCACACAGAGGTAAAAAAATAAACAAATAATACAAAAGAAAAAACAAAAACTGTATTTGATTTCTCTCAAAATTCACCAAAAAATGAGTGAGGAGGGAGATCCTACCTCCCTGTCCAATAGGACAAAAATAACTGTGGTGAGGAGGAAGTCATGTGGTCTTATAGGTCATGATTCATTTTAATTGGCTGTGTTATAGGTCCTACCTCCAGGTCTGGGAGGGGCAATGTCCATGTGTACTGACGTGTCGGGACTAGAAGAAAAAGGGAAATAATACAAATTAAAAATGATTATTATTTTAATACTCCAAAAGAAAAATATTTCATATATTTTGCAAATCCCCTGGAACATATCAGTTAGTAGATACAATTCAATGATAAAGAACATTGGGCACTGTGTTACCTGATGAACTTTATGTTTCAGCAACTCCCTGGCAGCTCAGTCAATACAGGGGGGACATGAACTTCTACATCAGCTGGAGGGAGTCCTGTCCCTAATGTAACACTTTAATCCCATATCCTAAAGCTCCATAGGTAGGAGAGGCCTATTGGATTGTTGGCATGCATGAAATACATATATGACTAATATTGATATTCATGACAGGGCATCTAAGACATAAAAGTAATTACATTTGACCAAACAATGGTGCTTTTTGTTGTGTATGGCCAAAGAGAGAAACATTGTTATTAACAGTTTACATTTTTGAAAAATAATTCCAGAATCGTGCTAAAAAAAGTATACGTTTATTTCACTTATTATAAGTCAAAAATGACCCCATTATGGTGCCTAAGGCATTTCATGCTTACCTAGCACTTAGTCATAGGCAATCTCTAACAAATTAGCTTCCTCTGTTCCTTAAATAGCTGCTCTCAAGAGCCCTCCCCACAATAAAACCAATTTCAGTTCAACACACATGTTGCATCTAACAATTGTTCAAAGCCGGGTTATTGGCTCAGTTTGTCAGTTGTTTAACATCACATGGTTTATATATTATATAATCCATGTTACAGTATAAATTATACAGAGTCATAAAAAATAAAAATATTATGTATAACAAGTTACATCAAAGGTATAATTTAATCCAAGTGGCAGCCTGGTTTGTAAATGAAATATCCAGTATACTTCTCTTTTACGCAATTTTGTCCAAAAAATCTCCTCCTCTAGTACCTATTCTTATCTGTTCTATCACTTGTATAGAGAAATATTTTAGATTACTCTCATTACACTCTGCGAAATGTCTAGTGACATTGGTTTTGTTACTCAGCTTAATAATGTGTTCTCTCATACATTCTTTAAATGATCTAGTAATGCACCCCACATATTGTTTGCCACATGTAGTACATGTGATGAGGTAAACAATCCCTTTACTACAGCAATTAATATATAGTTTCATCCTATATGTATTCTTAGTTACTGTTGAACAGAATTCTTGTCACACCTTTATATAGTTGCACATGACACAGCGACTATGTCCACATTTAAAGCAGCCTCTAGATTTTAGGAAATCACCTTGTTTTCTGTTTTGTTTTTCTCTATATAGACTTGGAGACAAAAGGTCTCCCAGAGTATGTGCCCTTCTCACCACATGGCTCACCCCTGGGGCCAGTGTATTACAGAAATCCTGATCCACATACAGGATCGGCAAAAACTTCTTTATTACTCTACTCTATTCTATTATACTGTCTGCTAAATCTTATAAAAAAGATATTTTATTTCTCTCATATGGTTTTTGTTTTTTATTCTTTGGAAACAAAAGGGAACCATTATCAGTGTTTTCAGCTTTTTTATATGCCTTATGAATAATCTTGCTACTATGTATGTATTAACAGTTTAAATACCTATTTCAGCAGAGCAACTTTATTCTCCTTTTGTGCTGCTTAAACTGAGTGTAAAAAGATCTGTTTTGACAATTTCCAAAGAGCAACTTTAATCTCATTGTTTCTCAGGCTGTATACTATTGGATTGGAAAATGGAGTTCCAACTGTGTAAAGAAGGGACAGCATTTTATTTGTGTTGAAGTTATGTTGTTTGGATGGCACCATATAAATTATTATCAGAGTCCCATAGTACATACACACAACTATTAAATGGGAGCTGCAAGTGGAGAAGGCTTTGTGTCTTCCTTCAGTAGAGGAGATCCTGAGAATGGCATGGCCAATAGAAATATAAGTGTAAATGATGAAGCAAAAAGGGAGAATTGTAAAAGGTATGGCCAAAATAATATTTGTTAGTTCCACATCTTGATAATCTGTGCAGGAAAGTTTAATAAGAGGTGTAAAATCACAGAAATAATGATCTATAACAAATGGGCCACAGAACTGCAAATTAAATGTTAGAAGAATCATAAACAAGGTCAATATAAGGGCTACACCCCAAGAACAAAGACTCATATAGAGGCAAAGCCTGAAATCCATAATGGAGACATAATGAAGTGGGGAGCAGATGGCCAGATATCGGTCATAGGCCATGACTGTGAGGAGATTCAATTCTGTATCTGCTGAAACAATATAAATATAAAATTGTGTGATACAACCAGTAAGAGATATTGTGCCTCCTCCATTCAGTAATAACCACAAGGTATTTGGAATAATAGTGGTACTGAGCAAAACATCACATACAGACAGCTGGGAGAGAAGGACGTACATGGGAGATCTCAAGGCTGGAATTGTAACCACTAATATGATTATAAGAAAGTTTCCAAGTAATGTCAAAATATTTATCCAGAGCAACGGAACAAAGAGTAACTCATTTATGATGTGAGAGTTCTGAAATCCCAAAAGAAGGAAAGATAAACCTGATGTCTGATTCACCTTATCCATTGCCTGGAACCATAAACCAGAGAAGTTAGAAGATATAGTGTAAGGCAGATAGAATCCAACACCTGTGCTCTGTTTGATGTAGAACTAAAGCTCCCAGCATTTCTTAGTCTTCTCATTTGATGCCTGTTGTGAAAAAAGTTGCTTCATCTCTAAGTTACCTTTTTTATGATTTAAACCAGGGCTCAACTAAATGATAGAACCCCACCCTGGGCTGAATGAAGATTTATGGTTTATATTATGTGAGAAAGTGACTCACTTGTGAGTTTCCCTACAGTAGAGAGACTTTAAATATAAACATACACAAAGCTCCCAGAGTACAAGAACTTACACCAATATGTTTTAGATAAAAAATAAAATGTTTAGGTTGAGTTTCACTAAAGTGAATGTGTTTAAAATGTAAATAGATATGGGTTTTTCTTATTGGTTCCTATGTGGAAATCAAAGATGTTAAAAGCAATGTATCAGCCTTGCACCACATTTGTACTGGAAATGCAGCCGACCCAGATCATCATCTCAAGTTCAGTAGGAATGTGACATTTCACACCTGCCCATTTGAGGAAGCAGAGAAAATAGTAAGAAACAACAGTGAGGAAACATTTCTCTTGTAATGGAAAGTTGCCTTTGTGGCTTGTTGGAAACTGCCAATGGGAAATGAAAGAAAACTGTAGGATGAGCGAAGTCATTCAGCAAAGAGCAGCCATCATTCTATACTGCATGGATAAGGGAATCCATTTGGCATTACAGACATGAGGTTTTTATACCTTTGGAAAGGAACAGAAGATCAATTGTGTAACTGCCCCTGGGACTTGTATAACAGACACTCACAGGAAACTCCTTGAGGAGAAGGAGAAGCTCATTATGAACAGCAATAAATATTAAAATAAAATAACAGAAACAATTTATTGTGAGATAATTTTGCACCTCCAACACACAATTTTACATGATCTCTTTTTGTTAAGATTTTTTTTTGTAACATTTCTAAATACCCCAATGAGAGAAATATAACACCTGACATTTCAAAAAATTTCCTGGAAAAAAAGTGAAAGTTGTACTAAGCACTGAACATTAAATCATTAGCCAGGGGTACAATGAGGCTGTGCCCACAAAATTCATACAGATAAATAGATTCTCTGCACTCACCCAATATCAGTATATTAAGGACATTGAGATATTCTGTGCATTAAGCTATTTAAATCTGCCGTCCCCTTTTAAACAAAACAGGGAAACTGAGTAGAGAAAATGTGGATCATTGGTCCCATTGTTTGCAAGAAATAAAATAACAAGTAAAAAAACAGTAAAAGGATATAAATGGAGAAAAAGCAAATATTGAAAAAGAAATAAACTTCATAAACTTGCCAGAGTGGGCAGAGATCATGACTTCATGCCTCCAGTTTCCTGAAAATTTTGAACATTTGAATAAGTGAGGGGTCCTTATCATGGGTGATGGGTCATTATCATGTTGTTCTGTAGCATATATGAATATGTTTCATTATTGTTGATATTTATCATTTTTGCTTTCAGTCAAGTGAGTTGTTTCTTCCAGTTGTTCACCATTAAAAGTCTTGCTACCATTAAGATGTGTAAGAACAGTCTGTAAGCTTTTTTCCAAAAGGGTCTTTATGAAATTTAGGGGGGTTATTTACTAATATCTGAAAATATCTTTATATATCACAATTCATTTTCTTAAAACCACTTTGACAAAACTCCTGTAACACTAATTTGGTTACTGTCTATTTAAGTCACCACTTACCCTTGGCAATCCAGGGGCCCTGAGTCCCTTTTGCATATGAAAAGTACTGGGAACTGGGAATTACAGCGCAGTGCCTCCACCTAGTGAACACTGAGGAAGACGCCTCAGGGGGTTACACTAGGAATAATAAAACACACAGTTTGCAATTTGAACCAATATAAACTTTATATAAACAATATAAACACTTGGGCAACTAATACACTCTGCACTCCTACACTGGGGACACGTGGGACACTCCCTAAACCACTATTAGGTGCTTAACTGTTGCTTCACACAGTCCTTAGTAAATATCACAGTCCTTAGTAGATATCACAGTCCCAATCCTCCTGAAGGGGTTAATAATCACACAGTTCAAATGATTGTCCCTTCCCCAGAGCTCTTATTCCCCAGGTAGCGCTACCTTATTCCCCAAAAGTACCTTTCCCTTTTGAAGTTGGCAGCAGCTCTCTCATAGCAGGTAAATGGTTAAAAGCTGTCTTCAGTATGGGGCCCCACGCTTGTATCCATGCCAGTATCCTCCCTTGGGTGCCTCACTCACCGGGGTGCTCTCAGAGGAATTCACACTGGAGATCACATGCAGCTCTGCAGCAGGATCAATCTCACTAGTGGCACCTTTCTCCTTCTGACTTTGCAGCCAGGGCCGGCCTTAGGCCAATTGGGCCAATTGGGCCCCGCACCTCTGGGGGCCCCTGCACTGCCCCTTTCCTTTCTATTTTGTGCCTGTATGCCCTTATTTTCCTAAATACTTGCTGTGTCAGTAGCCAGCAACACTTTGTCTAGGGGCCCCGCCAACATGGTCCCAATTGGGCCCCACATTTGATAGGATCAGCCCTGTTTGCAGCAACTTGGCAGGGGACAGACTGGGCTCAATCTCCCCAGATTCAGCAGCTTCTTCTCTGCACCTCAGGCTGGCTCTCTCTGCTCTTTCTCTGGGAGACCCCATGCTTTTGGCTCCAAAGTCAGGCACACCCTTTCTCCCAGGATGCATTGGGGTTCCCAGCCAATTGGGTCACTATCCAGCATGCAACTGGGCTGGATGATGTCACTGGAAGACAAACAGGGGAAGGATTCTTCCTGTCCCCTACACTCCCATGCACATTTTTACTGTATTTATTAATTAAATTACTTAAAAAGGCTGGTGCAGAAAAAGACTCGATAAAACCATCAAAAAATAATCCGAACTGTTCGATTTGACACCCAAAAATGATGCATTCTTTAGAGCATTGTATGAAATCCAGTGCAGATCATGATATCTTCCAAGTGAAAACAGGACATCTGCTATTGACTTCTACATGATCAGGTTTGAGATGGAGTAATTTTTTTATTCTGACTTTTAGCACCCCAGGGTTTAATAAATCATGATAGATTCTAGTTCCTCTAAAAAAAAACTTTGTTTTCTCCTTTAAAACTCTGACCAGAAAAAAAACGATATTAATATATAACCCCCTTAGTGTGTAGCACTCTGAGCACCCTGAGCACCACTGAGTCTCAGTAATTAGATACAACAATGCATTCCCAAATACAGGGATCATAGTTCCAGTTAATGTGCATCCCATAAAGCAGTGTGAGTCACAGGAGGGATATATTTTGTGCAATTGTGCTGGAACCAGATGGAGAAGTTTTATAGAGGTTTCTATATTTGTAACTCAGGCCATTGTTGGCCATTAAACTACATTGTGACCACTGTTGATAATGTAGTGTTGAGATCTCTTTTCCATTCAAGCATTTATTGTGTTAGGAAAGGAGCACGGGGAAAAACTTTACATAATAGGTAACAAAACATGACAATGTGACTACACACGGCACTTGTGCTTTTATATGATTGTCTCATACTGTCTTCCTATACTGGGACAGTGCTGCAGATATTGACCAGATATGTGGGATGGATTGTCACAGTCATTCTATTTAGGCTGCTCAGAAACATACAGGCTGATCTTCAGAAGCAGAAAGAGGAGTGAGATATAAGAAGCCTCTGTGAAATGAATGTGGCAAGTGAGAAGGAAAACAAACAAAAGGGAGCCCTTGTAACAGACGATAATGAGGCTGGTATGGAAGTAGCAAAATTAAATACTTGGGGGCAGATGTATCATGGGTCAAATATCGAGGGTTAATTAACCCTTGATATTCGACTGCCCAATTAAAATACTTCAAATATCGAAGTCGAAAAGATTTTGCGCAATTCCTTCGATTAAACTTTTAATCCATCGATCGAAGGATTATCCTTCGATCAGAAAAACCTTGGAAAGCCTATGGGGACCTTCCATTGGCCTTGGTAGGTTTCAGGTGGCGAATTGGGGGGGTCAAAGAAAATTTTAAAGAGACAGTACTTCGATTATCGAATGGTCGAATATTCGAATGATTTTTAGTTCGAATCGTTGATTCAAAGTCGAAGTTCGTAGTCGAAGGTTGAAGTAGCCAATTCGATGATCGAAGTAGCCAAAAAAAGCATTTAAAAATCGAATTTTTTTCCCTCTATTTTCCTCTATTCCTTCACTCGAGCTTCTTGAATGGGCCCCTTGGTCAATTTTGATGTTGGCCACAAAGACAATGTGCCACGTGCACTTCCGAGGGCAGAGAATACGTTCTGGTATTTCCACCATGTTCCTTGTATGAAAGGACTTTTACTGGGCATCAACTTTTACACTTTGGGTTTGACAATATCATATGTGAGATGACTATCGGTTTAAGTTAATGTAGGGAATTAGTGCAAACTCCTTGCTCTTATCCCTGTAAGGACAGAGCCTTTGTCTGTGTGCTGTAAGCTGTTACCTAGCAACCAGTCATTCAGTGCAACAGGAAGTGACACGGCAGCTAACGAGTGGCAGACAGGAAAAGGAAGTCACAGAGACTGGCAAAAGAAGAAAGCCTGGCATAGAGAGCCGCTTGGTGGACAGAGAAAGAGGCCAGAGAGCTGCTGGTTGGCCCAGAGAGCTGAGAGGCTGCACCACATTCATTTGGATCAGACTGGCACAGGGAAGCCACATACTGTGCCTGGAGAGACAGAGAGTGTGAAAGGAATCCAGACTGGAGGAACAACCAGCAGGAGATTCCTATCTGAGCATCCAAAGGGGCTGCTAGTCTCACTGTATGTCTGACTGTGCTGGACTCACCTGGAAAGAGCTTGAAAGTATCCAAAGAGGATTTGTGAGTATCCTGTTTAAAGGGACAGTACCCTAAAGAGGCATTGAAGATAAAATGACTGTTTATTAGAGGAGATTAAAGGACTTTGCCTTTTTAGTTAGCTAGACAGCTTTGTTCTATCATGTTAGTTAGTGAGGCCCTATTGCCACCGGTTAGGAGTGCTGCATGTACTCCATTTATTTTATGTTAAACCATTATTCAGTTTAACCAATACTGTGTGTGTTATTACTGTATTCCTAGTGCGGCCACCCTTAGGTGCATTCCTGGATCCCACTAGGTGAAGGCACTGAGCTAGTAAGTACCAGGTACCCAGTCTCTCCACATACCACTGCGGAGTGGCTCAGGTTTGTCCCGTGCCACAAGCATCACACGTGGAGTGTAACACTGACAAAGGGGTGTCGAAAAGGGTTACATTATGTTTAGATCAGTGTCTTTTCTTATCTGCAAAAAGAGCCCTTTAAATATTTGAATTTTGAGTCACTGCATGATGATGTCATCTGCGCCACCAATTCAAACCCAGAAGCCAGAGGCGCAGCTATCCTTTCAACGTGCCCAAGGCCGCCAATGAGAACAGATGTGGTAGGCTTCCCTGTCACACCCCCACTAGACTGCCACACTATCACACTATCAGAGAGAAATGCATCCAAGCCAGGATCCTTTGACGGTTTCAGCTTCTCTTTTATGACAGCAATAATTTCTTCTGCAGTAATAGGTAATTTAAGGCAAGTTGAGCTGGCTTACATTTTGAAAGGTTACAGGCCTGTATGTATATCTGTTTTTTATTTTAATTGTTATCTAATTGTCACAGCCTGGCAGTTTTTGTCCTTGTCTTGGTTTGAGAACAGCTGTTGCTGTCACATGTCCATTGCTCCATGTAATGACTGGCATCCCTTTTGTCATGACCATCACCCAATACCAGAACAAGTGCCAAGCACCCTGGTCTCGGCTCGGCTTCATCAGTAGTGTGACCACCGTTGGGCTTCGGGAGGAGCCCTCAGCTTACTTGGGTGCCACCTGGACTTAACGAGAGGTGCAAGGCAAGATGTTCTGGCTGGCGAAGGGGCACGGCTGTTAGCAGAGTCTTTTGGGCCGAAGGTCACGGTACAAATGGAGCAGGCAAGAGAATCGTCAGACAGACTTGGTCGAGGCAGGGAGATATCAAGAATCGTCAGGCAGGCAAGGGTCAAACCGGGTTGTCAATCAAGGGGTTAAGCAGGCAAGGGTCAGGATACAGAATGCAGAATAGTCAGGAACAGGCTGGGTCAAACACGGGTAATCAAACAGACAAGATACGGAACAGATCGGATGCACAAGGCTCAGGAAACCACTAGAAACAAGTTCTATCATGGGCACTGGCTGGGGGTCAGAATGGGCCTTAAATACACTAAATTTTCATGCCAAACGTGCGCCAATGCATGCTGGCGTAATCACGCCAGCGCGCCTATACCTTTAAGGTATCAAGATGGCGCTGGATCCGGCACCAAGGAACCACGCGGCGGGCGACCCCTCTGCACAGGTAATATTATTACACCTTTTTACACATCTTGGTTAATGTTATTCATATCCATTAACAAGGTTTGTATTTCATTATTGAAATAAAGCTGTTGCTGACTCTCTCCCAACAAAGATTGGGATCTGTGTTTTATTATGTATCTTTCAGAAAACCCTAGTGGGTAGTAAAAAGGGGTGGGGATTTGAATCCCATGTCCACTGTCTTGTAATATGTCACTATAACCAAAATACCCAAAACTTAATAAAATTCTAGGGACATGGAGGACCTGCTATAGACCTATAAATGTACACAAAACAATCTTGATCATATCTGCCCTTTCCTAAAACAATAAATGAGCTGCTTGCTAAGCCTTGCGAGATACATCATTGTGGGAATTCATGTTCTTACAACTCTACATGTGTCTGTACATCTGTAATGGTGCAGAGTCAGATGTTGTTAAAGCCCCTGAATAGCTCAAAATCTGACTCAGCACAAGGAGGCAGAAAAGCACAAACTGTAAACTGAAGCTTAAATCCTGAGTTGATCAACATGAAACACAATAATAAATAATAGTAGATATCCCACTGACTGACACAGTCCCAGTCACACCAGTCAGGGAATTAATAACGGTGCAGTTCAATTCAAAAGTCCCTTCCCAAGAGCTCTTATTTCCCAGGTAGCACTACCTTTCCCCAAAGTGCCTCTCTCTTTAGTAGCCACTCCCACATAGATGTGGCTTCAAACCAAGGCTCTTCCTGGATCCTCCTTTTTTTTACCAGACCTCCTCTAGGGCTTCCAGCCAATGGGACAATAAATTCCCCTTCATTGATCAAGTCCAACAGGGCCAAATTCACATATCAGATGCCCGCTGCCATTCATTACCCGTCCCCTCCCTTTCCTTTGTGTACATGCGTACATTTTCAGCATCAGGTCTGGAGTACTGGGGATTGGTGCAGAGATTTTTTTTTAAAACTATTGGATCTCCTGTGAATCCCCAGTGCTGAAGTCCAAGAATGTAAACTCATGAAGGTAAAATCTTCAATGCAGAATGGAAATAAAAGGAAATGAATTGCAGATAGTTGTAGGACATCACTCTAATGAGAAGACATTCTACAATTTTACCACAATATAATGTCGATTGAGTAAAACTGGTGGGAGCAAAACTAGGACAGATGTTAGAGAGGGACAAAAAGGGCAACACTGGAAAGTTTACCACTAATATTATAATATTAAAATAAAAAGTTAATAATAATATTTTAAAATGATCATTATTTTAATACTCCAAAAGAACAACATTTAAAATATTTCATACGTTTTTTCAAATCCCCTGGAACATAACAGTTAGTAGATACAATTGAACATTGGGCACTGTGTTACCTGATGAACTTTATGTTTCAGCAACTCCCTGGCAGCTCAGTCAATACAGGGGGAGACATGAACTTCTACATCAGCTGGAGGGAGTCCTGTCCCTAATGTAACACTTTAATCCCATATCCTAAAGCTCCATAGGTAGGAGAGGCCTATTGGATTGTTGACAAGCATAAAATACATATATGACTAATATTGATATCCATGACAGTGAATCTAAGGCATAGAAGTAATTACACTTGGCCAAACAATGGTGCTTTTTGTTGTACAGATGAAGCCAGAAGGGATGGTACATTTGGCGCACTGTAACAGATCAAGTTACTGCAGAGAATCAGGCTGCCCCAATGTGTACAAAAGATAGACATTTAAATTAAAATAGGTGCAATTCCAATGATTCGCCTGACCCGATTTTCATTTCAGAGCCGACTTCAGTAGATCTTCTGTGACAGAGATGAGGCTCAACAAAATAATAAGCTATTATTGCAAAAAACTGATTTAAATGTAACACTTTGGGACACACAGCCAAACAGAAGTTTGTATATGCTTTACATTCTTAAGTCTAGGCTATAGTAACATGCAACTATTTTATAAGGACCTAGAGATTAGAGTTTACAAACTAAAGGTTAGGGTACAATTGAGACATTAGGATTATATAAACACTTTGTCATTTTTGATTCAGCAATGATTAATTAAGGTACATTGAATAAGACTCTTTAAACAGGTGGGTCTTTAAGGAGCGCTTGAAAGATTGGAAAGAAGGAGAAAGTCTGACAGCTTGTGGCAGAGAGTTCCAGAGAAAAGCAGAAGCCCAAGAGAAGTCTTGTAGATGAGAATGGGCAGAAGTGATGAGAGAGAAGTCTTGTAGATGAGAATGGGCAGAAGTGATGAGAGAGAAGTCTTGTAGATGAGAATGGGCAGAAGTGATCAGAGAGAAGTCTTGTAGATGAGAATGGGCAGAAGTGATGAGAGAGAAGTCTTGTAGATGAGAATGGGCAGAAGTGATCAGAGAGAAGTCTTGTAGATGAGAATGGGCAGAAGTGATCAGAGAGAAGTCTTGTAGATGAAAATGGGCAGAAGTGATCAGAGGAGAAGTGAGGCGAAGATCAGAAGCAGAGCGAAGGTTTCGTGAAGGAGTGTATTTGGAGATTAGAGATGAAATATAGGGAGGGGTTTCATTATTAAAGGGATACTGTCTTGGAAAAACATGTTTTTTTACAAAATGTATCAATTAATAGTGCTACTACAGCAGAATCCTGCATTGAAATCCGTTTTTCAAAACAAGAAATGGATTTTTTTATATCTAATTTTAAAATTTGCTATGGGGCTAGACATTTTGACATTTCCCAGCTGCCCTCAGGTCATGTGACTTGTGCTCTGATAAACTTCAGTCACACTTTACTGCTGCACTGCAAGTTGGAGTGATGTCATTACCCCTCCCTCCTACAAGCTGCTGTAATGTAAATAGAGCCTTGTCTGCTGAGCCTGTCAATTGAACAATATAAGCTCCCACTGACACCACTTCAGAAGGACTGAAAATAAGATGGTCCTGTGATCACTGCCCCCACTTACGTTTCATATATATATATATATATATATATATATATATATATATTATATATATATATATATACACACACACAATTCATTTTGGGCACTGGAAAAAATATTTTATATAGATAGTTTATTATACAAAAATGAATGGCAGAAACACAGGAGTACACTCCCAGGACTGATGACAGGGAATAGAAAAAAGGATAAAATAAGGACATACTTGAAAACCAGGAAAACTTAGGAGGAAGTCTAGGAAGGGTTAAAATAGCTCAGGAGAAAGGAGGCAGTAAGTAGTTAATGAAAAAAGAAGTATTGCAGGTAGGAAAGGAGTGCAGTGTGTGTGAGGTGGATAGCAGAGGGAACTCACAGCTCCTTTACCTCATCTAGTAACCAGTAAAACTAACTAGGAAGGCAGCAAGGAGAGAAAGTTCCCCCCTCCAAAGGAAAGCAGAGAACAAACTTACAGAACGGCAGGAGCTTTGATAGTGTCTGTGGGAGGAGGGGCTGCTAGTGCAGCTGTAGAGCAGGACGTAGGAAAGTGAAAGTAATTGCTTCCCTGCAAACCATGTGACCTTTCTCCTCCAAACATCACACACACGGGCAGAGAGGGGAGGGGGAGGGTACAGCTAGATTCTCATGTCGTAGTGCGACTTGGCTTTTCATTACAGAGTGGCTGCCTCCAAGCACACAGGTAATGCTGTGCCTGCTGTTAGAGCAGCACAGGATGAATGTCTAATGAGCAGAAATGGAAGCCCCCATGACAAAATACAAACTAAAATAACTTATGCATGGATTTGTGGATTAACATTTTATTTGCCAGACAGTGTTTATGGATGTGTTTTTTATAAAAATGCAAAAAATTTTTTTTTTTTTAAATGATGACAGACTCCCTTTAAGGGCCTTAAATGTGAGTGTTAGTAATTTGAGTTTGATTCTAGAGGAGATTGGGAGCCAGTGAAGGGACATACATATGGGAGCAGCTGATGTTGAGCGGCGAGATAGATGAATGAGTCTAGTGGCCGTATTTAGAACAGATTGTGAAAGGTGACTTGTTGGAATACCTGAAGAGTAAGTTGCAGTAATCAAGGCGGGAGATGATGAGAGACTGAATCAGTGTTTTAGTTGATTCTGAACTTAGATAGGGTCGTATTCGAGCAATGTTGCGCAGTTGAATACGGCAAGATTTTGCAAGTGTTTGAATGTGTGGTGAAAAAGACAGATGAGAGTCTAAGATGACTCCTAGGCAGCCTGTGTGGTGGAATGAAAGGTGGTGTTGTTTACGGTGAGTGATATCTGAGGGACAGGGGAAGATCTTGGAGGAAATATAACGAGTTCTGTTTTTGAAAGGTTCAGTTTCAGGTGGAGCTGTGACATCCAGGAGGAGACAGCAGAGAGACAGTCTGTGACTTGGGAAAGGACAGAATTAGAAAGATCAGGAGTAGACAAGTAGAGTTGGGTGTCATCAGCATAAAGGTGATACTGAAGTCCAAATGACTGAATGAGTTTTCCTAGTGAAGTTGTATAGAGTGAGAACAGCAGGGGGCCAAGAACAGAGCCTTGAGGAACTCCAACAGAGAGTGGGAAAGTAGTAGAAGTAGAGTTAGAGAAGGAAACTTTAAAGGAACGGTCAGACAGATAAGATGTAAACCATGAAAGAGCAGTGTCCCGAATGACAGTTGAGTATAGAATGTCAAGGATGTCAAGGAGGAGTGTGTCAGGAGTGTGCTGCAGCAGAGAGATCTAGAAGGATTAGAATGGAATAGTGACCTTTAGACTTTGCCAATAGAAGATCATTGGTTACTTTGGTGAGTGCAGTTTCAGTCGAGTGTGATGGGCGGAAGCCAGATTGCAAGGGGTCGAGGAGGGTGTTGTGAGTGAGATGCTGGATCAGGCATTTGTAAACAAGCCTTTCTAGTAATTTGGATGCGAATGGAAGAAGGGAGACTGGTCGCTATTTAGTGGGAGAGCTGGGATCAAGGGAAGGTTTTTTTGAGGATAGGAGTGATTAGTGCTTGTTTGTATAATGATGGAAAGGTACCAGTAGAGAGTGAAAGATTGAATAGGTGGGTAAGTGCAGGAGAGAGTGTATCAGAGATTGGGTGGAGGAGGCGAGAGGGTATGGGGTCGAGGGAACAGGTCGTGGGTTTTCAGCACTTATTGGGGGCTGGAGTGCAAGAACGTGCACTTATTGCATAAATACAGTACTACCTGCTTCCCATATATTTGCCCCTACTTATCCCATCATTTGTGCATTATTCATGGAAGTTAGAAGTTTACTTCTATTGTATTTAATATTTATATCCTCCTATCTTGGTTTCTAAGTAGTCATTTCTTCTTATCTCCCCCTCTAACAGGTATAGAAATCTGTTGAATACATTCATAGCAAAATAGCGGCATTGTGTTTGCCAATAAAAAATAAACCATTTTTGTATGTTTCCCAGTCTGGGTAAACACAACTCCTGTGTTTACCCAGACTGGGAAACATACAAAAATGGTTTATTTTTTATTGGCAAACACAATGCCACTATTTTGCTATGTATGTATTAACAGTTTAAATACCTATTTCAGCAGAGCAACTTTATTTTCCTTTTGTGTTGCTTAAAGTGTAAAAAAGACCTGTTTTGACAACTTCCAAAGAGCAACTTTAATCTCATTGTTTCTCAGGCTGTATACTATTGGATTGGAAAATGGAGTTACAACTGTGTATAGAAGGGACAGCATTTTATTTGTGTTCAAGTTATGTTGTTTGGATGGCACCATATAAATTATTATCAGAGTCCCATAGTACATACACACAACTATTAAATGGGAGCTGCAAGTGGAGAAGGCTTTGTGTCTTCCTTCAGTAGAGGAGATCCTGAGAATGGCAAGGCCAATGGAAACATAAGTGTAAATGATGAAGCAAAAAGGGAAAATTGTAAAAGGTATGACCAAAATAATCTCTGTTAGTTCCACAGTTTTATAATCTGTGCAGGAAAGTTTAATAAGAGGGGCAAAATCACAGAAATAATGATCTATAACAAATGGGCCACAGAACTGCAAATTAAATGTTAGAAGAATCGTAACCAAAGTCAATATAAGGGCTACACCCCAAGAACACAGACTCATATAGAGGCAAAGCCTGAAATCCATAATGGAGACATAATGAAGTGGGGAGCAGATGGCCAGATATCGGTCATAGGCCATGACTGTGAGGAGATTACATTCTGTATCTGCTGAAACACCATAAATATAAAACTGTGTGATACAACCAGTAAGAGATATTGTGCCTCCTCCATTCAGTAATAACCACAAGGTATTTGGAGTAATAGTGGTACTGAGCAAAACATCACATACAGACAGCTGGGAGAGAAGGACGTACATGGGAGATCTCAAGGCTGGAACTGTAACCACTAATATGATTATAAGAAAGTTTCCAAGTAATGTCAAAATATTTATCCAAAGCAATGGAACAAAGAGTAACTCATTTATGATGTGAGAGTTCTGAAATCCCAAAAGAAGGAAAGATAAACCTGATGTCTGATTCTCCTTATCCATTGCCTGGAACCATAAAGCAGAGAAGTAAGAAGATATAGTGTAAGGCAGATAGAATCCAACACCTGTGCTCTGTTTGATGTGGAACTAAAACTTACAGCATTTCCCAGTCTGCTCATTTGATGCCTTGAGTGAAAAAAGTTGCTTCATGTCTAAATTACCTTTTTATTTGATTTAAACAGGGACTCTCTCTCTAGCCTGTTTTTTCCAGTTTTTCATTCAACACACTGCCTGGTTATTAGGAGAAGTGTGTCCCAAGCAACCAGATAACAGTTTCAGTCCCAAACTAGAACCCGACAGAATAAACTATTCTACAGAAATACAAAAATACAATGGCAATTGCAAATCATTTTACAGTCAATACTGTCAACAAAATGATAGAACCCCCCACCCCCACCCTGGGCTGAATGAAGATTTATGGTTTATATTATGTGAGAAAGTGACTCACTTGTGAGTTTCCCTACAGTAGAGAGACTTTAAATACAAACATACACAAAGCTCCCAGAATACAAGAACTTACACCAATATGTTTTAGATGAAAGATAAAATGTCGAGGTTGAGTTTCACTAAAGTGAATGTGTTTAAAATGTATATAGATATGGGCTTTTTATATTGGTTCCTATGTGGATTTCAAAGATGTTAAAAGCAATGTATCAGCCTTGCACCACATTTGTACTGGAAATGCAGCCGACCCAGATCATCATCTCAAGTTCAGTAGGAATGTGACATTTCACACCTGCCCATTTGAGGAAGCAGAGAAAATAGTAAGAAACAACAGTGAGGAAACATTTCTCTTGTAATGGAAAGTTGCCTTTGTGGCTTGTTGGAAACTGCCAATGGGAAATGAAAGAAAACTGTAGGATGAGCGAAGTCATTCAGCAAAGAGCAGCCATCATTCTATACTGCATGGATAAGGGAATCCATTTGGCATTACAGACATGAGGTTTTTATACCTTTGGAAAGGAACAGAAGATCAATTGTGTAACTGCCCCTGGGACTTGTATAACAGACACTCACAGGAAACTCCTTGAGGAGAAGGAGAAGCTCATTATGAACAGCAATAATTATTAAAATAAAATAACAGAAACAATTTATTGTGAGATATTTTTGCACATCCAACACATAAAAAGTACTGAATATTTAGATTTTTGTGAACTTACTTATTTCACAATTTCTAAAATCTCTTTTTGTTTTGTAAAATGTCTAAATACCCCAAGTACACCAAATAATGAGAGAAATATAACACCTGGCATTTCAAAAAAAATTCCTGGAAAAAAAAGGGAAAGTTGTACTAAGCACTAAATGTTAAACCATTAGCCAGGGGTACAATGAGGCTGTGACTACAAAATTCATACAGACAAATACAAGAGATTCTCTGCACTCACCCAATATCAGTATATTAAGGACATTGAGATATTCTGTGCACTCAGCTACCAAAAACTGCCATCCCCATTTAAACAAAACAGGAAACTGATTTGTTTTATTATGTTTTTTTCTTTTAAAAAGTAGTGAAAATATGGATAATTTTTCCCATTGTTTGGAAGAAATAAAATAACAAGTAAAAAAACAGTAAAAGGATAGAAATGGAGAAAAAGCAAATGTTGGAAAAAAAAAATCAAATACAACAAGATGAAGTGGCGACTGGGTTTTGTTAACCTTCATAAACTTGCCAGAGTGGGCAGAGATCAGGACTTCATGCCTCCAGTTTCCTGAACATTTTGAAAATGTGAATAAGTGAGGGGTCATTATCATGGGAGATGGGTCATTATCATGTTGTTCTATAGCATATATGAATATGTTTCATTAGTCTTATTTATTATATTTGCTTTCCAGTTGTTCAGTAATAATAGTCTCGCTATGTCTTTATGAAATTTATGGAGGTTATTTACTAAAATCCAAATATATCTCTATATATCACTATTTTCTTAAAACCACTTTGACGAAACTCCCATGCACATTTTTACTGTATTTATTAATTAATTTACTTAAAAGGCTGGTGTGGAGAAAGACTTGATAAAATCATTAAAAATTAATCCGAACTGTACGATTTTTTGCATTTGACACCCAAAAATGATGAATTATTTGTATCATTGTATGAAACCCAGTGCAGATCATGATATCTTCCAACTGCAAATGGGACATCTGCTATTGACTTCTACATGACCTCGGCAGGTTTGAGATGGAGTAATTTTTTATTCTGACTTTTAGCAGCCAGGGGTTTAATAATCACGATAAAATCTAGTTCCTCTGAAAAAATTGTGTTTCCCCTTTAAAACTCTGACCAGAAAATACATTGATAAATAACCCCCTTAGTGTGTAGCCCTATAGTGTCTCAGTAATTAGATACAACAATGCATTCCCAAATTTAGGGATCATAGTTCCAGTTAATGTACAGCCCATAAAGCAGTGTCACAGCAGAGTCACAGGAGGGATATATTTTGTGCAATTGTGCTGGAACCAGACAGAGAAGTTTTGTAGATGTTTCTCTATTTGTAACTCAGGCCATTGTTGGCCATTAAACTGCATTGGGACCACTGTTGATAATGTAGTGTTGCCATTTCTTTTCCATTTAAGCATTTATTGTGTTAGGACACAACTTGGAGCATAGGGGAAAAAGTTTACATAATAGGTAACAAAACATGGCAATTTGCCTACATACGGCACTTGCGCTTTTATATGATTGTCTCATACTATCTTCCTATACTGGGACAGTGCAGCAGATATTGATCAGATTGTGGGACGATTGTCACAATCTTTCTCCTTAAGCTGGCCATAGATGTTGAGATTTGTAAAAGATCCGATCATCATAGTGAGACCATGATTATCTTGAAACGATCGTACGATCATAAAAATTGTCCATCAACTAAAAAGACCAATTGGGCAGGAAAACAAAGGGGAGCTGCCTGCTTGGCCCTGCAAACATAGATACATTGCACTGGGAATAACAAAGATTTTTTAACCTGGCTGATCAATTTCCTGACAGATGGCCAAAAAATCGTAAGATGTTCAATTGTTCGAATCCCACTAACCGCTCGATAATTTCCAAGGATTGGTCGAACTTCGCTAAAATCGGTCGTTCAGCGAGAGAAATCTTTTCATCTGTGCGGACCTTCAGGCTGGTTCAGGCTGCTCAGAAACATACAGGCTTATCTTCAGAAGCAAAAAGAGGAGTGAGATATAAGAAGCCTCGGTGGAATGCATGTGGCAAGTGAGAAGGAAAACAAACAAAAGAGAGCCCTTGTAACAGAAGATAATAATGAGGCTGGTATGGAAGTAGCAAAATTAAACACTTGGTCAAGTGGACACAAAGACAATGTGCAACTTGCACTTCTGAGGGAAGATAATAAGTTCTGGTATTCCCACCATGGACTTTTACTGGGGATCAACTTTTACACTTTGGGTTAGACCATATCATTTGTGACACAACTATGGGTTTAAGTTATATTTAGATCAGTGTCCTCTCTTATCTTCAAAAAGAGCACCCCAAAAGAAATAACAATCTATAAAGAATAATCAAATATTTCAACTGATGGAACACTACAAAACACTACAAAAATCATGTAGCACAGCGATGTCCAACTTCTGTGGTACAGAGGGCCAGATTTTTTTTGGCTTTATGGTGGAGGGCCAATAATGGAAGCCAGTGTTCACCACTCCCCATTTTTAAACCACACCCACTTTAAACCACACCATGTTACCTCAAGCCAATGTCCACATTAATGGTGGTAGCACACCAAAAACCAAATAGTTGGTTCTCACTGCAGGGATATCCCTTATCACTCATATGTAAAAAAAAATATTTTCAAATGCCAACAAATCCCCAAAATAAATACCAGGCTTATGTTCCTCAGGCAGGACACACACAGCAGAGTATGGCACACACAGGGAGCATAGGGAAGGCTGAATAGAGCAGGAGACAGGGAAACCTATCAGGACCACTCTAAGGGGGGAAATGACTAACCTGTGAAAATTTGCCGGCGAAGGCTTTGCACCCATCGCTACACTTCACCAGGTGAAAATTCACGCAGACAACACTAATTTACTAAAATGCGAAGTTGCATCCAGGGAGCCGAACATTGGCGAATTCTTGCTAGCATTACGCTGGCAATCAAAAAGAAGATGCGCTAGCATTCAATTATGCTTAGTGCAACTTCGTTAGATGTCTTCTCTCAGGCTAATTTGCATATGCCGGGAAATTATTAAAGTTTAATGAATGTGTATGTTGCAGCAAATACATTACATTACACAAGTCCAGGGGACCTTAATAAAGAAAATATAGTTGTTATATTGCCCTACACATGAGCCCACTGTATAGTTTATGTTCCATACAGATGCAGCCACTTTGGTTTGTCTGTTTGACACAGAATAACTAAACACAGATATCCCATTTATCTCATTTAACACAGAAAACTGTGTCACAACATCCCATCTAATTAAAGCATTCACCATTGTGAACAATGGAGCTTTGGTATGCTAATGAAAAGGTTAAATGCATTAAATGAGTTAAGATGACTTAAGATAACACAGTTTCTTCAATTACCCCTGAGTCATGACGCATTTAACTCACAAATCCAAGTGGCTTCATCTGTATGTTAGGAAATGTAGGGGGAACCCGGTTACCAAAAAAACATTTTTAAGGACTTTTGCAACCTATCACTCTGAAAAAAGGAAAAGACGCCAGCGTTATTTGGGTGTAAAAATTGAGGAAGTTCTATGCATTCCATTGCACTTCGCCTGGTCTGAGCTAGCAAAGTCAAGTCTGGTGAAAGAGGTAACGTTCAGTAAAATCCGCATCTTAGTGAATTTGCTCAAGTTATGTCCATTCACCAGAGCAAAAATTTAGAATAGAGTGTAGAGTGTGAAGCAATGCTAGTGTCTATCTCTTTCACTAGCGAAGTAACGCCTGCGCCCGTTAGTATATCAGCAAAGTAATGAAACAACATCACGCTGGCAAATAATCGCCAGCGTTAGTCACTTCGCCCTTTAGTAAATGTAAAGAGTGTGGACAGGTGAACAATGTGAACAGTTTCAGTCTGGGTCTCAGGTGTGAACAGTACAGGGCTTTAGGGAGTGAACAATAGAAGTGTCACAGGTGTGACCAATGCAAGGGGGTTACAGTCTGAATTTTAGGTTTAAACAATGAGGGGCCAGTTAATCTCTGTAGTGATACCATTTAAATCTTACACATTGTAAGCAGACACAGCAGGCAGACTTTCATGTGGGGGGCCACACAAGAGGAATGTAGCATATAAAAAATAAAAAGTTAAAATATGACATGTTGATGGTACTGTTACACTTTTTCTGGTCAAAACTGTATTTTGTAAGCATCATAACTGAATAGCCAATAAGAATTGTAATAACATTCAAACATTTCATTTGACTTCAACCAATTTTGATGATGGAAAAACATCACCCCCATTCTAGTACCATTTTGAAGGATTCAGGACCAGTTTATTAGGTCCCTTCCTCCTCCCCCTCTCCTTTTTATAATAGGTCAACAGAGTCCATTGTTTACATAGTTTATCCTTATAGTTGTGAGTAGCCCATAGCTGCAGGGAGTGTGCTACACATGATGGAGCTTGCTTAATTTCTGCGTGGGGAGTTCCCAAATAAACATAACAGAATATTCTTTTTTAATTTATCAATCAGTGGAGTATAGTTTAGCCTGGAAAGTTCCTGATGGCTCTTAGGTAGCATTACTCCCAAGTATTTGCCATTTAAAGGGAAATGATTGAGAAAATGTCGCTGCTAAATCTGGGGGCATATTAAGGTCCAAGGCTTTACATTTCGTTAGATTTACCTTATACAGTAAGTCTGCCAAAGTTCTTTATATAGACTGAGAAGTCAGACTTCGGCGTGACCGAATGAAAATAAAATGTCATCAGCAAATACAGTTAATTTATAGATTTCCCCTCCAACTACTATGCATGTGATATCTGCATTTTGCAATTTTGTTTGTACCAGTGCTCTGCTAAGATTTTAGCAATATTTATTAATGATATAGGGCAATAGCTTGAGCAGAACGTAAGGTCTTTCCCCTCCTTGTGAATTACTATTATCTGAGAGGTTAGCATTTCTAGGGGCAGGTGAATCTGTAGATCTGTACAGATGGAATCCCAAACCCAGAACTAACTCCAAGGTTCCGGTCTAAGCCCTCTCTTCTGCCTGTAGCAGCCACCTTTGGCTTTGGGTGGAGCGCTTAGCTACTCAGATGCCACCAGGTCTTAATGCAGGAGAACAAGGGAGAGAGTTCTGGGAGAGCACAGGAACTAAATGTGTATGGATGGGATAACTGATGGGTTAAATCCTGCTTCTCCCAGCCTGGACAGAAGAAACAGTTAATTTTTACCTATAAAGCCCTCCTCTTCCTGGTTCACACTAGTCAATTATAAAGCAGTGCATAGGGTGGGTATGTTGACGAGTATGGCAGTGAAAAGAACATTTCGGTAAGTATGAATTAAATTTTCTTTTTTCTTGGCCATCCTCCCATCAACATAGAAAAAACTGATGGGTTATACCCAAGCAATCCAGAAAACACAAGGGAGGAAGACAAAACATCTAATTTGAATGCCGAATAAACTATTAGGAGTGATCCAGGTTGCTGCTTTACATTTCACCTCGGAGGAGGTTCCTGCTTTGGCTGCCCAAGAGGCTACCATACCTTGTGTGAAATGTGCCTTAACTCCCTCAGGTAATGCTCTGCCCTGTTGTTGATAGGCCTTGGATATGGTTTTAGTTACCCAGGAACTTAAAGTGGACCTAGAAGCTTGTTCTCCTCTTCTTTTTTCTGCTGGAATAATGAATAACATTCTGGATTTTCTGATATCCTCTGTTCTTTTAATGTAAATTTCTAGACATCTTTTAACATAGTGTAGATAAATCTTCTTGAGAAGATAAAGGTGGCTCAAACACCGGCAAAGCAATGGGTTCATTTATGTGGAATTTTGAGACAACCTTAGGAAGGAAACTGAGGATCGGTCTAAGAGTTAAGTTTTTATCGTGAAAGACAATATATGGAGGATCCACAGAAAGAGTTTGGAGTTCACAAATCCATGTAGCTGATGTGATAGATATCAGAAAGAAGGTTTTTAAGGTTAATATTCACAGAGACACCTTTTCCAATGGTTCAAAAGGTGGAGACACAAGAGATTTCAAAAGGGTTTCAAATGGGAGATCCCAGGTTGGGTGAACAGCTTTGACAGGAGGTTGAATTCTTATAACTGCTTTGAAGAATCTCTCATTGAGGATCATTGGACCACCTCCTCTCCAATATGGCTGATAAAGCAGAAACTTGCCCCTTAAGAGTACTTAAGCTCAAACCTTTTTGGAGGCCTACTTGGAGGAGTTCTAAAATATCAACAACCAAAGGCTTTAATGGATTAATATGCTTCTCAGAGGACCAGTAAGAAAAAATCTCCCAAACTTTATGGTATTTAGCCACTTTATTGATTTTTTTGGCCTTGATGAGTTTATCGATAACTGAATCCAAATATCTGTATCCTTTCAGAATCCTCCTCTCAACCTCCAAGCCATTAATCTGAGGTTCTCCGGCTTCAGATGATTCCATCTGCCCTGAAAAAGAAGATTCCTCAATTGAAGAAGTGGCAATGGGTTCACTATCAGAAGGATCTTCAGAAGTGGATACCAGGGTCTCCTTGGCCAATCTGGTAGAATAGCAATTACCTCCATTCTTGTTACTCAGATTTTCTGGGACAGGAGGGAAAACATATGCAAATAGGCCCTCCCAACTCTGAGAGAAGGCACCCACAGCTGCCGTGCCCAGACAAGGGGCTCTGGAGAAGAACACTGTTAGTTTGGTGTTCACATCTGTCGCCATCAAATCCACTTGTGGACGACCCCAAATGAAAGTTATCCACGCAAAAATCTTCTGATTCAACTCCCTTTCTCCTAAGGGTAGGAGATGTCGATGTCGGAACCGCATGATTGTTCTGGACTCCCGGAACATACTGAGCCATCAAATCTTGAAGATGACCTTGAGACCAATCCAAAATTGGGATTGTTTCCATGAATAAAGTCTTGCTCTTCATTCCCCCTTGTTCCCTTATGTATGCTGCAGCTGCTGCATTGTCTGTTCTGACTTTCACCGCAGCCCCTAGGAGTACTCTCTTGAAAGACTGAAGAGCCTGGAAAATCGCTCTGAGGTCCAGTACATTGGATGGGGTTCTGGAAAGGTCCCTGGACCAAGTCCCCTGCGCATGAAGATCTAGAAGATGTACTCCCCAAGCTAGAGGCATCTGTGAATACCTCTATCCATGAAGGTTCCTCAATAGGAAATCCCATCTGGAGATTGTCCACCACACTAGATGTTTCTTGCAATCTTGGGTAATCCAAATTGTCTCTGACCAGTTCTGATTGACTGCATTCCATTGCCTCAGAAAGGACAGCTGGATAGGTCTCATTCTCCATTTGGCCACTTTGACTAGACCTATAATTGAAGGAGACTCATGAACCTCCTGGCTGATGTGATTGATTTCTTCGAGTACTGAGTCACCTGGTAGACCAAGTGATAAATCTTCTGAATTGGAAGAGAGATCATGCCAAGAAGAGTATCAATTTGAGCTCCCAAATATATCATTCTCTGAGATGGAATCATCTGACTCTTTTGCACATTTATAAGCCAGCCAAACTTCTCCAATATTTCTTTCACCTTTGTGAGATTGGCTTGTATAGTAGATGGATCTCTTGCCACAAGGAGTAGGTCTTCCAAATAATGGCAGATATGTATGTTCTCCTGTCTCAGTTTGGCTATTATCACAACCAGGACTTTGTTGAATGTTCTGGGAGAGGTGGACAGGCCAGCGAGAGGTGGACAGACAGCAAAACTGGTCATGCTGATTTGGAGAGAGAAATGAAGAAACCTTTGGTGCTCTAGGGCTATAGGGACATGTAAATAGGTGTCCTTTAAATCCAGACACACTAACCAGTCTCCTGGATGAATTTATTGCTGAAATAGATTCCATTTTGAATGTTTGTTTCTTCAAATATTCGTTTATCTTTCTGAGGTCTAGGATAGGCCGAAAGGCGCCTGTAGTTTTGGTAACCAGAAAAAGAGGAGAATTAAATCCTCTTCTTTCCTCTTCGGATGGGACTACAGCAATTGCCTGTTTCAGCAATAGTTGCTGAACATACTGAAAAAGAGCTTCTATTCTTTCTGAATTTTGAGGTATGGTAGTAGGGACAAAATGATCTGAAGCAGGTGTTGCCTCTTTGAACTATATCTAGAACCCAAGAGTCCTGAATTTCTTTAGAAAGTTTTAATAGAAGGTTTGGGTGATATTGGGAGTTTAGCTCTAGATTTAAGGAAGATTTGTCCTTAATGCCATGCAGAGCTTCTATATTCTCTTCTATATCTAAAAAATCTTGGTTCATCTCTTCTTATAGAGGAGCCAGAAGGCTCCTGCCTCTTGGAGTACTTATCCCACCAGATGACTTTGATATAATATCGTCCAGAGTTTATCCAAATAGTCTCTTTCCCTCATATGGTATTTTGCAGAGGGACTTCTTAGAGGCAGTGTCTGCAAACCAGGACCTTATCCATAGGGCTCTATGAACTGCTATGCCAAAAGAAATAGAACGTGCTGAAAGCTGAATAAGATCTAACGAGGCTTGAAGACAAAATGCAAGCCTAAAATCTTGTAGACCTTCCAGGATATCTTCCCTAGAAACTCTATTCTTAATTGCCTGCTCCAGATTTTCAGCCCAAAGAGAAAGTGCTTTTGTGACTGAAACTAGAGCCACTGCAGATTTACAAGCTGCTCCTGATGACATGTAGCACTTCTTCAATTCCGACTCCATACGTTGATCCATAGGTAACTCTGGATTTAAGGTTCAGATTACAGTTTGTGTTTTTCTGCCTCCTTGTGCTGAGTCAGATTTTGAGCTATTCAGGGGCTTTAACAACATCTGGCTCTGCACCATTACAGATGTACAGACACATGTATCTCGCAAGGCTTAGCAAGCAGCTCATTTGTTGTTTTTGGAAAAGGCAGATATGATCAAGATTGTTTTGTGTACATTTATAGGACTATAGCAGGTCCTCCATGTCCTAGAATTTTATTAAGTTTTGGGTATTTTGGTTATAGTGACATTTTATAAGACTGTGGACATCGGATTCCACTCTCCCCTTTTCACTACCCGTTAGGGTTTTCTGAAAGCTCCATAATCAAACTCAGATCCCATTCTTTATTGGGAGAGAGTCAGTCACAGCTTTATTTAAGTAATGATATACAAACCTTTCTAATGGATATGAATAACATTAACAAACATGTAGATATAAACCTGGATGCCAGTCATTACATGGAGCAATGGGTAGGAACGGGCGAATTTTTTCACTGTGTTTTTCGCTGCAAAAATGACGCCCATAGACTTGTATGGAGTCATGCAACAGAAAAATTTTGGCGCGCAAATTTTTGGCGAAACGGCTCAAATTCGCCCATCCTTAGCAATGGATATGAGAAACATGAGCAACAGCTGTTCTCAAACCAAGACAAGGACAAAAACTGCCAGGCTGTGACAATTAGATAACAATTAAAATAAAAAAACAGATATACCTACAGGCCTGTAATCTTCCAAAACTTATGCAGGTCCAACTTGCCTCCCATCTTATTACTGCAGAAGAAATTAATGAAATACTGTCATAAAAGAGAAGCTGAACCCCTCAAAGACTCCTGACTTGGATGGCTTCTCTGGTAAATATCATAAAACATTTTGGAAAGAGCTAGTCTCTTACAATTGTTTTAAGGCCGTTCTCTCTGATACACCCATCCCTCAGAAATGCTAACCTCTCAGATAATAGTAATTCACAAGGAGGGAAAAGAGCCTAAGCTCTGCTCAAGTTATCGCCCTATATTGTTAATAAATATTGATATAAAGATCTTCTTTCTATTATAGTTCTAGTTCTGATGCTCTGTTTTAACCCTTGCCTGTCGCAAACTCTGCCTTCTAGCTTCCTGGTTTGATCTTTCCCCGATTTTGACTACTCTTCTGATCCCGTTTGGTACTTCGACGTTCTATCTGTGTATGACCTTGGCTGGTGTCCCCCAACCTTGCTCCTGATTGAGATATTTTCCTGGCCATCCTCCCGGCAACATAGAAAAAACTGATGGATTAACTCCTGCTACTCCCAGCCTGGGAGTTTTTTACACCTATAAAGCCCTCCTCTTCCTGGCTCACAATAGTCTTTTCTTCTGTCCCAGCCTGGGAGCAGCAGGGGTTTCCCCTGGAAGATCGTTGCTAGCTATGATTACCTGAGATTACCGCACTCAGTTCTTGCAGGCTGTTCTCTCTGCCCTTAGCCTGCTCCCTATATAGACAACTGGGTTGTTTGGGAGGGGACCCCATGCGGCTGGGGTATCTTGCTGTTTGAGCAGCTTATGGGTCAAAGTCATCCCATATCTGGCCAGTCCTATGCTCAATTTTCATCTGATTCATTAAGAATTCTATTGCTTCATTATACATTTTACACAGGGACTAAGTTTTACCTGCAACTTACTCACTGCTTTCAAAGTAAAACTCCCAATATGGGATGACTTTGATGTAGTTGTTCAGCTTAAATATATTGCAATATATGGACAAACAATCCCTGTTTTGTTTAAAGGGTAAGGCATTTTTCAGTAGCAGTAGCACAAAATGCCTCTGTCTTAAATATATTGATAATGGGTTATGTGCAGAGGACTCTTGTATTTGTCTAAATGTATTTTGTGGTCACAGCCTCATTGCACCCCCGCCTAATGGTTTTAAAAATTAGTGGTGAGCACAACTTTCCCTTGTTTGTTATAGCTAGAAAAACGGCCTTGTCGATAGATGATGTCTCGCTTTGAAATCAAGGTGAAACACAATAATAAATAATAGTAGATATCCCACTGACTGTCTAACTACTACAGTCCTTTTCTAATCACAGTCCCAATTACATCTAGAAGGGAATAAATAACGGTGCAGTTCAATTCAAAAGTCCCTTCCCAAGAGCTCTTATTTCCCAGGTAGCACTACCTTTCCCTAAAGTACCTCTCTCTTTGGAACATAGTAGCCACTCCCACATAGATTTAACTCCAAACCAAGGCTCTTCCTGGATCCTCCTCTTTTTCCCAGACCTCCTCTAGGGCTTCCAGCCAATCAGTCGCTTCATTGTCTGCAACTAACATTGGTGATATCACAGGCAGAACAGGGGGAAGGCTTGTCTGATCCTCTACATTTATAACTGTTATACTGAGTCTCCTCATGGTACTGTTGTAGCAGTCATTGCCCAGACATCTAGGCCTTACTCTTTCACAGATTCTTCAAATATTATTAATCACAGTATTATTGTACATTGCTATACCATGTTATGCTGTATAGTAAGCATTGTCATTTTCTGTTTCCTCAATTTCATACCTTCCCCTTTGTTAATAAAACTAAAGCTCAGTGAATTGATGAAGGAAGGAGTTTACCTGCATGTCAAGCTACACACTGCCTCAGGGTAACACGTAGTGAGAACAGAACAAATAATGATACAGGACAATAAATTCCCCTTCAGTGATCAAGTCCAACAAGGCCAAATTCACATATCAGTTGCCCATAGGCCCACTGCCATTCATTACCCCTCTCCAACCCTTCCTTTGTGTATATACATATTCACATCAGGTGGGACATTCACTAAGATGTGTATTTGCGCCAGCGTCCGCTTTGCCGCACTTCACCAGGCGTATTTTCACCAGCGCTCCGCAAATTCACTAAAATCCGAATTTGCGCTCAGGGGTAGCGTAAGGTTGCGAAGTTGCTCTAGCGTCAATTCGCCAAGCAAAGCAAAGTTACGCTAGCGATGGCTAATTTGCATACGGCGCCAAATTCAAGTTACAATGGAGGTATATGTAGCAGAACTACACAAGCCTGGGAAACCTTCAAAACAGCAAATAAAAATTTTATTTTGCCCTACACGCTAATTCACGCTAGCATTAGGCGCTATGTCGTTTAGTGAATTTGCCCCCAGGAGTACTGGGGATTGGTGCAGAGGAAATTTTAAAAACTATTGTATCTCCTGTGAATCCCCAGTGCTTCTGAACCAATGCGGGTGTGATTGGGTGGCATGCTGCCCCCCTAAAATTTTGCAGCCCTAGACTCTAGGGCCTGAAGTCCAAGAACGTAAACTCATGAAGGTAAAATCTTCAATGCAGAATGAAAATAAAAGGAAATGGATTGCAGATGATTGTAGGACATCACTCTAATGAGAAGACCTTCTACAGTAACAATTTTACCACTATATAATGTCGATTGAGAAAAACTGGTGGGAGCAACTCTATGACGATGAGACAAAAAGGAAATATCAAAGCTGGAAAGTTTACCACTAATATTATAATAATAAATAATGATATTTAAAAACTGATTATTATTTTAATATTCCAAAAAAACAACATTTCAACAAAAAGGGAAATATTAAAGCTGGAACGTTAACCACTAATATTATAATATTAAATAATGATATTTAAAAACTGATTATTATTTTAATACTCAAAAAAAACAACATTTAAACAAAAAGGGAAATATCAAAGCTGGAAAGTTTACCACTAATATTATAATAATAAATAATAATTTGTAAAAACTGATTTTTATTTTAATACTCCAAAAAAAACAACATTTAAACAAAAAGGGAAATATTAAAGCTGGAACGTTTACCACTAATATTATAATAATAAATAATAATTTGTAAAAACTGATTATTATTTTAATACTCCAAAAAAACAACATTTAAACAAAAAGGGAAATATCAAAGCTGGAAAGTTTACCACTAATATTATAATAATAAATAATGATATTTAAAAACTGATTATTATTTTAATACTCCAAAAAAACAACATTTAAAATATTTCAGACATTTTCCAAATCCCCTGGAAAATATCAGTTAGTAGATACAATTCAATGATAAAGAACATCGGGCACCGTGTTACCTGATGAACTTTATGTTTCAGCAACTCCCTGGCAGCTCAGTCAATACAGGGGGAGACATGAACTTCTACATCAGCTGGAGGGAGTCCTGTCCCTAATTTAACCCTTTAATCCCATATCCTAAAGCTCCATAGGTAGGAGAGGCCTATTGGATTGTTGACAAACAAGAAATACATATATGTTTAATGATCATATCAATGACAAGGAATCTAAGACATAAAAGTAATTACACTTGGCCAAACAATGGTGCTTTTTGTTGTGTATGGTCAAAGGGAGAAACATTGTTATTAACCATTTAAGTACCTATATCAACAGAGCAATTTTATTTTCCTTTTGTGTTGCTTAAACTGTGTGTAAAAAGATCTGTTTTGACAACTTAAAAAGAGCAACTTTAATCTCATTGTTTCTCAGGCTGTATACTATTGGATTGGAAAATGGAGTTCCAACTGTGTATAGAAGGGACAGCATTTTCTTTGTGTTGAAGTTATGTTGTTTGGATGGCACCATATAAACTATTATCAGAGTCCCATAGTACATACACACAACTATTAAATGGGAGCTGCAAGTGGAGAAGGCTTTGTGTCTTCCTTCAGTAGAGGAGATCCTGAGAATGGCAAGGCCAATGGAAACATAAGTGTAAATGATGAAGCAAAAAGGGAGAATCGTAAAAGGTATCACCAAAATAATATCTGTTAGTTCCAAAACTTTATCATCTGTGCAGGAAAGTTTAATAAGAGGGGCAAAATCACAGAAATAATGATCTATAACAAATGGGCCACAGAACTGCAAATTAAATGTCAGAAGAATCATAACTAAATTCAATATAAGGGCTACACCCCAACAACACAGACTCATATAGAGACAAAGCCTGAAATCCATAATGGAGGCATAATGAAGTGGGGAGCAGATGGCCAAATATCGGTCATAGGCCATGACTGTGAGGAGATTAAATTCTGTATCTGCTGAAACACCATAAATATAGAACTGTGTGATACAACCAGTAAGAGATATTGTGCCTCCTCCATTCAGTAATAACCACAAGGTATTTGGAGTAATAGTGGTACTGAGCAAAACATCACATACAGACAGCTGGGAGAGAAGGACGTACATGGGAGATCTCAAGGCTGGAACTGTAACCACTAATATGATTATAAGAAAGTTTCCAAGTAATGTCAAAATATTTATCCAGAGCAATGGAACAAAGAGTAACTCATTTATGATGTGAGAGTTCTGAAATCCCAAAAGAAGGAAAGATAAACCTGATGTCTGATTCTCCTTATCCATTGCCTGGAACCATAAAGCAGAGAAGTTAGAAGATATAGTGTAAGGCAGATAGAATCCAACACCTGTGCTTTGTTTGATGTAGAACTAAAGCTCCCAGTATTTCTTAGTCTTCTCATTTGATGCCTTGTGTGAAAAAAAGTTGCCAGGTGGAACTCTCTCTCCAGCCTGTTTTTTCCATGTTTCATTCAAGACACTGCCCAGTTGTTAGGGGAACTGTGTCCCAAGCAACCAGATAACAGTTTCAGTTCCAAACTAGAACCCTACAGAACAAACTATTCTACAGAAAAACAAAAATACTATTGCAAATAATTTTACAGTCAATACTGTCAATAGATGATGAACATTGATAGAACCCCCACCCTGGGCTGAATGAAGATTTATGGTTTATATTATGTGAGAAAGTGACTCACTTGTGAGTTTCCCTACAGTAGAGTGACTTTAAATACAAACATACACAAAGCTCCCAGAGTACAAGAACTTACACCAATATGTTTTAGATGAAAGATAAAGGGGCAGATTTATCAAGGGTCGAATTTCGAAGTGCAAAAACATGACCATCGAATATGTTAGTTCGACATTCAAAGTCAAAGGTTTTTTTTAACATTGTACGATTGTATGATTTTACTTCGACTCCTAAAAACGTAGCCAAATGTTGGCTGTATGTTCTATTAGGTCCCCATAGGCTAACACAGAGACAGTACTTCGATTATCGAATGGTCGAATAGTCAAATTATTTTCACTTCGAAACAAAGTCGAAATTGAATTTAGGCCTATTCGATGGTCAACGTACCCAAAAATTACTTTGAAATTCAAAGTTTTTAACTTCGAAAATTCACTTTGACCCTTAGTAAATCTGCCCCAAAATGTCTAGATTGAGTTTCACTAAAGTGAATGTGTTTAAAATGTAAATAGGGCTTTTTTATTGGTTCCTATGTGGAAATCAAAGATGTTAAAAGCAATGTATCAGCCTTGCACCACATTTGTACTGGAAATGCAGCCGACCCAGATCATCATCTCAAGTTCAGTAGGAATGTGACATTTCACACCTGCCCATTTGAGGAAGCAGAGAAAATAGTAAGAAACAACAGTGAGGAAAACATTTCTCTTGTAATGGAAAGTTGCCTTTGTGGCTTGTTGGAAACTGCCAATGGGAAATGAAAGAAAACTGTAGGATGAGCGAAGTCATTCAGCAAAGAGCAGCCATCATTCTATACTGCATGGATAAGGGAATCCATTTGGCATTACAGACATGAGGTTTTTATACCTTTGGAAAGGAACAGAAGATCAATTGTGTAACTGCCCCTGGGACTTGTATAACAGACACTCACAGGAAACTCCTTGAGGAGAAGGAGAAGCTCATTATGAACAGCAATAATATTAAAATAAAATAACAGAAACAATTAATTGTAAGATATTTTTTCACATCCAACCCAACAAAAGTACTAAATATTTTGATTTTTGTAAACTTACTTATTGCACAATTTCTAAGATCTCTTTTTGTAAAATTTAGAAATACCCCAAGTACAGCAAATAATGAGAGAAATATAAAACCTGGCATTTCAAAAAATTTCCTGGGAAAAAAAGGGAAAGTTGTACTAAGCACTAAATATTAAACCATTAGCCAGGGGTACAATGAGGCTGTGCCCACAAAATTCATACAGACAAATACAAGTATCAGTATATTAAGGACATTGAGATATTCTGTGCATTAAGATATTAAAAACTGCCATCCCCTTGTAAACAAAACAGGGAAACTGATATGTTTTATTAAGGTTTATCTTTTAAAGAGTAGAGAAAATGTGGATCATTGGTCCCATTGTTTGGAAGTAATAAAATAACAAGTAAAAAAAACAGTAAAAGGATAGAAATGGAGAAAAAGCTAATATTGTAAAAATTAATCAAATTCAAGATGAAGTGGTGGTTGGGTTTTGTTAACCTTCATAAACTTGCCAGAGTGGGCAGAGATCAGGACTTCATGTCTCCAGTTTCCTGAACATTTTGAAAATGTGAATAAGTGAGGGGTCCTTATCACGGGCGATGGGTCATTATCATGTTGTTCTGTAACAAATATGAATATGTTTCATTATTCTCAATATTTATCATTTTTGCTTTCAGTCAAGTGAGTGGTTTCTTCCAGTTGTTTGCTAGTCGCTACCATTAAGATGTGTAAGCACAGTCTTTAAGCTTTTTTCCTAAAGGGTCTTTATGAAATTTAGGGGGTTAATTACTAAAATCTGAAAATATCTCTATATATCACTATTTTCTTAAAACCAAAGTCGATAAAATCATTACCAACAATCCAAACTGCACGATTTTTCGGATTTGACAGTCGAAAACGATGAATTTTTTGGATCATTGTATGAAACCTCATGATATCTTCCAACTGCAAATGGGACATCTGCCATTGACTTCTACATGATGTCGGCAGGTTTGAGATGGAGTAATTTTTTATTCTGACTTTTAGCAGCCCGGGATTTAATAAATAATGAAAAATTCTATTTCCTCTGAAAAAAAATGTATTTTCCCCTTTAAAACTCCGACCAGAAAAAATGGGACATTAATAAGTAACCCCCTTAGTATGTAGCACACTAAAGCAGTGTGGGTTTAAGGAGGGATATATTTTTTCCTGGCTATCCCCCGGCAGCATAACATTTGGGTGTATTCTCTACAGTACTGTCAGGACACAGAAGGGTTAATAAAGCAATGCATTTAATACCCACCCCTTCCTGTCCTCCCCAGTCTTTTTTTTTCTTCTGTTCTGTCCAGGACCAGATCTTTTTTTTTTTTTTAGAGGATTCCAGGCACAGTTTTCATACACACTTTCTCCGCCTGATGCCTGCTCCATTGTGATTGCCATAGCGCTTTCTCAGGAGCGGCTCCCCTATTGCAGCCGGGGAAAATATGCCGTTCTAGGCAGGCAAGAGTGTCTATGCGGGAGGTGATGTCATCAGTAAGCGCAGCCTTATCTTGCCCGCAGCTGGCGTTTGCTTTGCCTTATGTGCCTGCAGATCAGATTGAGCAGGAACGCTCCCAGATGGATCCGGCTGCTGAGAAAAGTGCTGCTCCTAAGGCTACTCAGTGAGTTCTGTTCCTGTTGTCAGTTGTGCATCAACGAAAAAAAATTGTGTTACTAACAGTGTGTTATCGCTTGTAGGCTTACTACCCCTGTTGAAGAGAAGGCCAGAAAAAGACAGAGGTCACAAGATAAGGATGTTAGACCCTGTAAAGCCTGTAAAAGACCTGCTCTCCCAAATAAGAGGCTATGCAAGGAATGTGTTCCTGAGATCTTAGAAGGGGATACAGACATTCCACCAGCCCAGAAGCTGCTCCAGTCATAGATCTATCACAGGCCCCATCAACATCCACACAGGATGATATTTTAGCCTGGATTAAACAGGCTGTTTCCCTGGGTATTCAAGAAGCAGCTACTGCTCAAGGGGCTCCTTCTGTTATACACTCTAATCAGTCTGATGTGCCTGAGGACATAGAGTCAGATTCACGTTCATCTGAGGAAGAAGGGGAAGAGGATACTTTCTTCTTTGATATGAGATATATACCAGACGTAATTAAAGCAGTCAGGCGTGCATTAATATTTTGGGAGCAGGATCAGGCAGCAACTAATGTATTTTTTGCCAAAAAGAAAGAAAATACACTTTTCCAGTGCACAAAGTGGTGCAGGAGGTTATGGATTCAGAGTGGCCCAAGATGTCCAGGAAGATGCCTGTGGAGGCCAAATTTGGTAAACTGTATCCCTTTCCTCCTGATTCACAGGAAGTATGGGGTAATCATCCAACTGTCGATGCTCCAGTGGCCAGGTTGTCCAGAAAGACAGTACTTCCAATTGACAATGTCTCAGCATTGAAGCACCCAATGGAAAGTCGATGGAGATGGAGCTTAAAAGGTTATATATGACAACAGGAGCCATGTGCAAGCCCTCTATAGCCTTGGTGTCAGTAGTTAAGGCTCTTTCTATTTGGATAGAAGATATAGAACAGATGACCAATGGAGAGCACCTTGAGAAAATTTTAGCATCGCTGGCAGATTCAAGGTTGGCCACAGCTTTCTGTCTTGGAGCAGTGGGAGATCTGCAAGATCAATGGCTTTTGCTGTAGTAGCAAGGAGGGCCCTCTGGCTTAAATATTATTTCACTGATACGGCCTCGAATGATGGATTAAGAAAATTACCATTTGAAGGCAAGATGTTATTTGGTAAAGCATTAGAAGAAGGAGGGAGGGAAGAGCACTTTTGTTCCCCAAACTACACGAAGGTTTAAGGATCCTTCTAGACGTCAGTCAGACTGAATTTTTGCTAAAAATAGAGAAGATTTCAGATCATATAGGCCTGGTAAGGAGCCTTTTCATTCATCTTCCTGGAGATTGGGACGCTCTAGTTTTTTTCAAGGCAATAAAACCAAGAACCCGAGGTCTCCCAGGTCCCAGCAGAAGTCACAATAACATGAGGTCAGTCCATCTTCCCAAGGTTGGGGCGAGGTTGCTTCAGTTTTGGGAGGTTTGGGCAGAAGAGATGCAAGATGCATGGGTTTGCTCAGTCTTAAAGAGAGGATATCGACTGGAATTTTGCCGCAAACCTCTTTTTCACAATTTTATCAACACTCATTATACAGCTTCCCTATCAAACAAGATAGTCATGGAAAAGTACATTTCAGATCTGCTTTCCAAGGGAGTGGTGGTTTGTATCCCTACAGGAGAAGAAGGCAAAGGTTTCTATTTTCCTCTCTTTCCTCTCTCCCCAGGCGGAGGCGGCAGATGCCTTAGTCCAGGATTGGACAGGCCTGTGGGCATATGTGTTTCCCCCTTCCCAATGATCTTCAGAGTGTTGCAAAAGATCTTTTACACACAGATGGAGGCCTTAGTAATTCTGCTGAATTGGCCACGCTGGCCATGGTATCCTCTGCTGAAAAGAATGGTCCAGAGCAGGCCAATTCCCCTGCCGATCAGGGAGGATCTTTTGTCCCATGGGAATCTGTGGCATCCAAATCCTTCAGGGTTGAGTCTGATGGCCTGGCGGCTGACAGGAGAAGGTTAGAACAGCCGGGATGTTCGGAGGTAGTCATCAGTACATTATTAAAGTCTAGAAAACCGAATACTCCACACAAGAATGAAGTGCCCACCTCCGTTTCTTTTCCCTTTTGGGACCAGGTGCTTGGCAGCCAATTTCCCACTCTGCCATGGGTTTCAAATCATATGCAATATCCAACAGACCGCAGCACACTGACACATGTTTCTGTGAACTTTCTTTGTGATTTATTGGCTCATTATCAGTAGACAAGATAATGCGACGTTTCGAGTCACACAGGACTCTTTATCAAGCATGTGGTTACATTCATTACTATGTGTTAAATAGTGATCGGTATTAGAAAACCGAATACATCTCAGAGATATTATGCCACCTGGAGAATGTTTCAGGACTGGGCAACTAGAGATGGCATAGATCCCTGGAATCCAAAGACACCAAAAATCTTTGACTTCCTACAACAGGGCCTGGACACGGGCCTTAGCCTGAGCACATTGAGGAGACTTATTGAGTAACCCTGATTTTTAGATTTTTTAAAGCAGCAGTAAGGATTGTGCCACCCATTAGGTCCTTATCTCCACTGTGGGACTTACCATTAGTCCTGAAGGCTCTCACTGAAAAACCATGTTGTGTGATGTGGCCTTAACATCGGCTAGAAGAGTATGCGAGTTGCAGGCATTATCTGCAAAGGCTCCATATACAGTGTTTATATGGGACTCTGTAGTTCTGAGACCAATATTGCAGTTTTTGCCTAAAGTAGTTTCACTGTTACATATGCATGAGCCAATTGTTCTGGCAGCATTTGTTCCAGATATGAACACCCAAGAAGGGGCAACATGGAGGTCTTTAGATCTCCATTATTGTTTACAGATGTATCTACAGAAGACCGAGAGTGTGAGGAAGACGGATGGATTATTTATCATTCCGGCAGGAGCGAGAAAGGGAGAACCAGCAAAAACAGCAACTTTGAGAAGATGGATTGTCTTGGCAATTCAGAAAGCTTACAAAGAGGAGGGGGAGCCAGTACCTCAAGGAATCAAAGAACATTCAACAAGGGTTATTACATCATCTTGGGCAGCAGAAGCGGGAGCTCAATCTGAAGCAATCTGCAGGGCAACTATATGGGCAACCTCTAATACAGGGGTGTCCAAACTTTTTGCCACGAGGGCCAGATTTGGTGTGGTGAAAATGTGTGGGAGCTGACTATTTAGCCCAGGCATGTCCAAAGTGTGGCCCGCGGGCCAATTGTGGCCCTTTATCAAATTTACACTGGCCCTCAGCCTCCATCATGAAATTAATAATAATGCGGGCCGCCAGCATAGTTTGATCAGGAATCACGTCGATATAGCGGTAATATTTGGGCACCTTAGTGAAATAATCTGCCACTTGGTCTATACTGCTGCCTGTGTGCTGAAGGTGTTAGTAATAGACACGTACTGGCATGTAGTGATGCACCACTCTCGCATACTTCTTTACTTTATTGTACTGGCACATCACTACTTCTATTGCACCTTCAGCGCTAAAGAAGTATGCGAGAGTGGGGAGTCACTACATGCCAGTACGTGTCTATTACTAACACCTTCAGCACACAGGCAGCAGTATAGACCAAGTGGCAGATCATTTCACTAATGTGCCAAAATATTACCACTACATTTACGTGATTCCTGATCAAACTATGTTGGCGGTCCGCATTTATATTAATTTCATGATGGAGGCTGAGGGCCAGTGTAAATTTGATAAAGGGCCGCAATTGGCCCACGGGCCGCACTTTGGACATGCCTGCTCTTATACCTTTATTCGACATTATAAATTAGACATTAGGTCAATTGTCTCATTGCAATTTGGGCGATCAGTTCTCCAGGCAGTAGATGGAGTTGAATACATTTTCTGTTATCAGGATAATGTTGTCTTTATTCCCACCCAGTTTAGTTGCTTGGGTATGAACCCAAATGTCATGCTGCTGGGAGGATGGCCAGGAAAAGAAAAACTTGGTAAGTATGATTTGATTTTCTCTTGTGCAGCTGTGCTGGAACCAGATGAAGAAGTTTTGTAGATGTTTCTCTATTTGTAACTCAGGCCATTGTTGGCCATTAAACTGCATTGGGACCACTGTTGATAATGTAGTGTTGAGATCTCTTTACCATTTAAGCATTTATTGTGTTAGGACACAACTTGGAGCATAGGGGAAAACGTTTACATAATAGGTAACAAAACATGGCAATTTGCCTACACGCGGCACTTGTGGGTTTATATAACTGCCTCATACTATCTTCCTATACTGAGTGTAAGGGCCCAAAGGCTCAGTATGGAGTACGGACCAAGGAGGAGGCAGTTCAACAAATAAAGTTCAAGGTACAAAAGGGTTTGGCAATAGAATGGTCAGAGTCCAGGCAAAGAGGTCAATCCAGGCAGAATAGGGTCAAAATGGTTAAACAGGCAAAGGTCGGTACAAAGGAATCAATATAACAATACTAGAATCACACCCAGGAATGCACAAAGTGAAACCTATATTTGGGCAATGTTGCAGTCTTCAGCCTCCTTTAAATAGGCCTCCTTTGGCGCCAAAATTGGACGTGATGACGCTGGCGTTCAAATGCTGGCGTACATTCCAGTGCTGGCGTCACAGTGCTGCGTCCAAGAGAAATCTGGCTCTCGCACACCCTTGTGTGAGGTAATTATAGTGCTGTCTGGTGCACAATGGTAGAGGTCTGGCAACCCCAAATCCAATCTAGAAGACAAGCAATCCAGAGGCACACAGAACTGATGCAAGCAAGGAACACCTTGCACGTATACGTATACCTTGCGATATAGCAGTGCAACGTTTCGGGGTCAGGCCCCTTTATTAAGCATAAGGATGTGAAGTGCAAAAAACATATAAAGAGGTGCAATGATGGTGATTGGTTAATGCAAATGAACCTCAATTAAAGTCCAATTAAGTGAATGTCCAATAAAGTGTTAGTCCAAGGTCATGTGATGTGATGAAAAAAATAGAAATTTTTTGGAAAAAAAATGATTCAGGTTACCTAGAATCAAAAAGGAAAATAGTACATGGTAAAAACATTTTATACAAAGAATCTTTTGTGTACAAAAAACTATAGGATACAAGAAGTAAGAACAATCTACGCACTATATAGTTCACGGATCTTACCCTGCCAAAAGAGGAAATGGAGGCCTTCAAACCCCTATCCCTGTTAAAATCTGCCGAATAATGTTTCACCTGTAAAGAAAAGGGGACAATCTGCTTAATTGTAATATTTTATAAAAAGCACGACAGGTTAAATTCCTCATTCAGTACTTTATGTTGTCTGGATTGCAAACGCCATATCCAATAACATTCCCTCTGATGTAAAAGCTTTTTTTATATCTTGCCTTTGTTTAGGAAACACTTTTTCCAATACTTGCCATCGTAATTGCGCCACCCGGTGGCCATGCGTAAAGAAATGTCTAGCCAATAATATTTCTTTTTTCTCCTTGGTTTTATCTGTTTTGGATTGATCAAAAGGCAAGGCCTGGGGATTTATTGGTTTGTAATTTCTTATCACAGATTTGTGTTCATGTAGGCGTGTTTTTATGGGTCTCATAGTTTGGCCAATATACGCCATGCCACATGGCCATTTAATGCAATAAATTACGTTGGAGGTGTCACATGTAAAAAAGCCTTTAACCTTGTGTTTGGTACCCAACGATGTTTGCATCGTCCGTCACCAGGTATGATGCCACTGCAATGCCCACAATTTCTACAAGGAAACGTGCCATTAGCTTTAAGTGAGTGATAAACGTCTCGTTTTGGAGTTACCTTAGGTTTAATGAGATCACCTATATTCCTCCCTCTCCTATAAGAGAAGAGGGGTGGTAACTGGAACAGATGCCCAAATTTGGTCACAGTGCTGCGACCAGGAAGAACCATGTGGGAGGACAGGGTGCCACCATCTTGGATCGAGGAATGGCGTTGGTGAGTTGTTTCCCTTACACAGATACAGTGCTGCAGATATGTGGGATGAATTGTCACAGTCATTCTCCTTCAGCTGGTTTAAGCTGCTCAGAAACATACAGGCTTATCTTCAGAAGCAAAAAGAGGAGTGAGATATAAGAAGCCTCTGTGAAATGCTTGTGGCAAGTGAGAAGGAAAACAAACAAAAGGGAGCCCTTGTATAAGAAGATAATAATGAGGCGGGTATGGAAGTAGCACAATTAAACACTTGGTCAATTTTGATGTTGGCCACAAAGACAAAGTGCAACTTGCACTTCCAAGAGCAGAGAATAAGTTCTGGTATTCCCACCATGTTCCTTGTATGAAAGGACTTTTACTGGGCATCAACTTTTACACTTTGGGTTAGTTAGACAATATGATATGTGAGACAACTATGGGTTTAAGTTATGTTTAGATCAGTGTCCTCTCTTATCTCCAAAAAGAGCACCCCAAAATAAATAACAATCTATAAAGAATAATCAAATATTTCAACTGTCTGATGGAACACAACAAAAATCATGTAGCACAGCGCTGTCCAACTTCTGTGGTACAGAGGAACTAATTATTTGGCTACATAGTGGAGGGCCGATAATGGATGCTAGTATTGACCACTCCCTATTTTTAAACCACACCCACTTTAAACCACACCATGTTACCACATGACCATGTCCACATTAATGGTGGTAACACACCAAAAACCAAATGGTTGATGCTCACTGCAGGGATATCACTTATCAGTCATATGTAACAAAATAATTTTCAAATGCCAACAAACCCCCAACATAATTACCAGGCTTATGTTCCACAGGCAGGTCACATACAGGCAGAGTATGGCACACACAGGGAGCATAGGGCAGGCAGAATAGAGCAGGAGACAGGGAAACCTATCCCTATCTAAGAGTGTGAACAGGTGAACAATGTGGACAATCTGGGTATCAGGTGTGAACAGTACAGGCCTTTGAGGGTGTGAACAATAGAGGCATTACAGGTGTGAATAATACAGGGGATTACAATCTAAATTTGAGGTTTTAACAATGCAGGGAGCAGTTAATCGCTGTAGTGATACCCTATGAAGTTTACACATTGTAAGCAGACACGGCAGACAGACTTTCATGTGGGGGGCACACAAGGGGGGTTTCTGGCCATATGCAGCCCGTGGACCATCAGTTGGGCAGCCCTGATGTAGCGTATAAAAATAAAATGTTAAAATATGTCATGTGGATGGAACTGTTACACTTTTTCTGGTCAAAACTGTATTTTGTAAGCACCATAACTCAATTGGCAGTAAGAGTTATAATAACATTCAAACATTTCATTTGTCTTCAACCAACTTTAATCCTGATGACCGCTGAATTTCATAAAAAAAATTGCTAATGATGCAAAATCCTAGTATCACCCCCATTCTAGTCTCATTTTGATGTATTTTGATACAGTTCATGGAAGTATTTAGGATAAGCTAGCAATGGGGGAGAACTTCAGTTAGGTCCCTTCTCCTCCCCCTCCTTTTATAACAGGCTTTCCCTCCTTCCCTCTCAATGCTACAACCTGATTGGCAGCTACTGGGTCACCCAGCACAGTGGCCCACCCACCCTTTTATTGAATTGATATTTATCAATGTAAACTTTTTAAAACTTGTATCTTATCAGTTTTTTCTATTTTAAAACAGTTTTATTACACAGTAGGTAAACATAACATATATATGCATTCTGTACATCATTAACCGCGTAATAAACAATATTCCGATCGTTGTACATATGATAGGAAAATAGGTAGATACATCAAACCTGAGCTAAAGTTTGCTGCTGATTGAGAATTCATACTTCCCCAAGTCTAGGCCACATAATGCTGTGTAAAGTTTTTTGTGTGAACAATAAACAAATTAAAATACACAGAATAGTGTGTTGAATATTTATTTACAATTGTGAGAGCAATATACTGATTGGAGTAGGCACCCCAGATTATTTTGGCATTTACCACTATGGGTCATGATCAATACCAGTACTAATTGGGTGGTAGTGTAAGAGCACAAATTGTACTGATTTCCCTAAAGATGAGCGTGGTACCACTACCACTAGAAGGGAGCCGATCTTTGGGATTCCTTTTTAACCTCATCCTTCAGATTCGCATAGAGTTGTTTGATCGCATGTAAGAATGGGTCTATAATCCCAAAAGTTTTAAGTGTTGAATAGAAGTACCGAGAGATCAAACCCCTTCTCAGAATCTAATGATAATAAAATGGTCTGCTGTTTCTTTTTGTGCACTAGCTCTATAGGATTTACAGTCCTCATTATATTATCTGACACATCTCAGCCCTTTATAAACCCTACTTGATCAGGAAGTATAAGGCTTGGTAGTAAAATATGAAAGTGCTCTGCTAAGATTTTAGCAAAGATCTTTATATTCATATTTATTAGTGATATAGGGTGGTAGATTGAGAAGAGCTTAGGGTCTTTCCCCTCCTTGTGAATTACTATTATCTAAGAGCTTAGCATTTCTAGAGCAGGTGTATCGGTAACAAATGGAATCCCAAACCCAGAACTAACTCCAAGGTTCCGGTCTAAGCCCGCTCTTCTGCCTGTAGCAGCCACCTTTGGCTTTAGGTGGAGCCCTCTGCTACTCAGATGCCACCACGTCTTAATGCAGGAAAACAAGGGAGAGAGTTCTGGGCGAGCACAGGAACCAAACGTGAATGGATGGGATGGAGGACCAGATAGGAAAGTCAGGAAACAGGCTGGGTCAAAGCACATGGGTAACAAGGTCTCAATGTGGATATCAGGAGCAAGGTTGGGGGACACAAGCCAAGGTCATGCACAGATAGAACAACGCAGTACCAAATGTAACCAGAACAGTAGTCAAAATTGGGCAAAGATCAAACTAGGTAGCTAGAAGGCAGAGTCTGGGACAGGTAAGGGCTAAACACAGCGTATCAGAGAACAGTAATAGAAAGTACCCAGGAACCAAAAAGAACCTTTACATTGGACAACTCAAAAATTACCTTTTAAATATTTGAATTTTAGCATGACTGCATGATGACGCCATCTGCGCCACCGATTCAACCGCGGAAGCAAGCAGCGTGGCTATCCTTTCAGTGTGCGCATAGGCGTAGAAGAGAAAAGACGTGGTGGACACCCCCCTCGCACCCCCACTAGACCACCAGGGTGAGTTCTCACAGTATCAGAGAGAAATGCCAGGAGCCTTTGAGGGTTTCAGCTTCTCTTTTATGACAGCAGTAATTTCTTCTCCAGTAATAGGAGTGTTTGTGAGGCAAATTGGGCCGGCGTAAGTTCTGGAAGGTTAAAGGTCTTTAGGGATATTTGTTTTAATTGTCACAGCCTGGTCGTTTTTGTCCTTGTCTTGGTTTGAGAACAGCTGTTGCTGTCACATGTCCATTGCTCCATGTAATGACTGGCATCCAGGTTTATATCTACATGTTTGTTACTGTTATTCATATCCATTAGAAAGGTTTGTATTTCATCACTTAAATAAAGCTGTGACTGACTCTCTCCCAATAAAGAATGGGATCTGTGTTTGATTATGGAGCTTTCAGAAAACCCTAACGGGTAGTGAAAAAGGGAGAGTGGAATCCCATGTCCACAGTCTTATAAAATGTCACTCTAACCAAAATACCAAAACTTAAGAAAATTCTAGGGACATGGAGGACCTGCTATAGACCTATAAATGTACACAAAACAAGCTTCATTATATCTGCCCTTTCCTAAAACAACAAATGAGCTGCTTGCTAAGCCTTGCGAGATACATCATTGTGGGAATTCATGTTCTTACAACTCTACATGTGTCTGTACATCTGTAATGGTGCAGAGCCAGATGTTGTTAAAGCCTCTGAATAGCTCAAAATCTGACTCAGCACAAGGAGGCAGAAAAGAACAAACTGTAATCTGAAGCTTAAATCCAGAGTTGATCAAGGTGAAACACAATAATAAATAATAGTAGTTTTCCTACTTACTAACTAGCAGAGTTCTTTTATAATCACAGTCCCAATAACATCTAGAAGGGTTCAATTCAAAAGTCCCTTCCCAAGAGCTCTTATTTCCCAGGTAGCACTACCTTTCCCCAAAGTGCTTTTCTCTTTGAAACATAGTAGTCACTCCCACATAGATTTGGCTCCAAACCAAGGCTCTTCCTGGATCCTCCTCTTATCCCAGACCTCCTCTAGGGCTTCCAGCCAATTGATCACTTAATTGTCTTTCTCCAGTCTTGGTGATGTCACAGGCAGAACAGGGGGAAGGCTTGTCTGATCCCCTACATTTATAACTGTTATACTGAGACTCCTCATGGTACTGTTGTAGCAGTCATTGTCCAGACATCTAGGCCTTACTCTTTCACAGATTCTTCCCATGATTTTTTTATCATCACATTTGTAGATATTATTTACCACAGTGTTACTGTACTTTGCTATACCATGTTCTGATGTATAGTAAGCATTGGCATTTTCTGTTTCCCCAGTTTCATACTTTCCCCTTTGTTAATAAAACTAAAGCTCAATAACCTGGTCTTAGTAAATTTATGAAGGAAGGAGTTTACCTGCATGTCAAGCTAAACACTGCCTCAGGGTAACACGTAGTGAGAACAGAATAAATAATGTTGTTTTATAAATTTCATGAGATGTGAGATTAAATTCACCTTCAGTGATCAAGTCCAAGAATGTAAACTTATAAAGGTAAAATCTTCAATGCAGAATGGAAATATACAGAAATGGATTGCAGATGGTTATAGGACATCACTCTAATGATAAAGATCTTTTTCAGTAACTATTTTACCACTATATAATGTCGATTGAGTAAAACTGGTGGGAGCAAATCTATGACAGATGTTGGAGAGGGACAAAAAGGGAAATATCAAAGCTGGAAAGATTGCCACTAATATTATAATAATGTAATAATAAACAGTTAATAATGATATTTAAAAATGGTTATTATTTTAAGACTCCAAAAGAACAACATTTAAAATATTTCATACATTTTTCCAATCCCCTGGAAAATATCAGTTAGTAGATACAATTCAATGATGAAGAACATTGGGCACTGTGTTACCTGATGAACTTTATGTTTCAGCAACTCCCTGGCAGCTCAGTCAATACAGGGGGAGACATGAACTTCTACATCAGCTGGAGGGAGTCCTGTCCCTAATGTAACACTTTAATCCCATATCCTAAAGTTCCATAGGTAGGAGAGGCCTATTGGATTGTTGGCAAGCAAGAAATACATACTGTATATGACAAATGACGATATCCATGACAGGGAATCTAAGACATTAAAGTAATTACACTTGGCCAAACAATGGTGTTTTTTGTTGTGTATGGTCAAAGGGAGAAACATTGTTATTAACCATTTAAGTACCTATATCAACAGAGCAATATTATTTTCCTTTTGTGTTGCTTAAACTGTGTGTAAAAAGATCTGTTTTGACAACTTAAAAAGAGCAACTTTAATCTCATTGTTTCTCAGGCTGTATACTATTGGATTGGAAAATGGAGTTCCAACGGTGTATAGAAGGGACAGCATTTTCTTTGTGTTGAAGTTATGTTGTTTGGATGGCACCATATAAACTATTATCAGAGTCCCATAGTACATACACACAACTATTAAATGGGAGCTGCAAGTGGAGAAGGCTTTGTGTTTTCCTTCAGTAGAGGAGATCCTGAGAATGGCAAGGCCAATGGAAACATAAGTGTAAATGATGAAGCAAAAAGGGAAAATTGTAAAAGGTATGACCAAAATAATCTCTGTTAGTTCCACAGTTTTATAATCTGTGCAGGAAAGTTTAATAAGAGGGGCAAAATCACAAAAATAATGATCTATAACAAATGGGCCACAGAACTGCAAATTAAATGTTAGAAGAATCACAACCAAACTCAATATAAGGGCTAAACCCCAAGAACAAAGACTCATATAGAGACAAAGCCTGAAATCCATAATGGAGACATAATGAAGTGGGGAGCAGATGGCCAAATATCGGTCATAGGCCATGACTGTGAGGAGATTACATTCTGTATCTGCTGAAACACCATAAATATAAAACTGTGTGATACAACCAGTAAGAGATATTGTGCCTCCTCCATTCAGTAATAACCACAAGGTATTTGGAGTAATAGTGGTACTGAGCAAAACATCACATACAGACAGCTGGGAGAGAAGGACGTACATGGGAGATCTCAAGGCTGGAACTGTAACCACTAATATGATTATAAGAAAGTTTCCAAGTAATGTCAAAATATTTATCCAAAGCAATGGAACAAAGAGTAACTCATTTATGATATGAGAGTTCTGAAATCCCAAAAGAAGGAAAGATAAACCTGATGTCTGATTCACCTTATCCATTGCCTGGAACCATAAAACAGAGAAGTTAGAAGATATAGTGTAAGGCAGATAGAATCTAACACTTGTGCTTTGTTTGATGTAGAACTAAAGCTCCCAGCATTTCCCAGTCTACTCATTTGATGCCTTGTGTGAAAAAAGTTAATTCATCTCTAAATTACCTTTTTGTATGATTTAAAAAGGGACTCTCTCTCTAACCTGTTTTTTCCAGTTTTTCAATCAATACACTGCCTGATTGTTAGGAAAAGTGTGTTCCAAGCAACCAGATAACAGTTTCACTAGAACCCGACAGAACAAACTATTCTACAGAAATACAAAAATAAAATGGCAATTGCAAATCATTTTACAGTCAATACTGTCAACAAAATGATAGAACCCCCCACCCCCACCCTGGGCTGAATGAAGATTTATGGTTTATATTATGTGAGAAAGTGACTCACGTGTGAGTTTCCCTACAGTAGAGTGACTTTAAATACAAACATACACAAAGCTCCCAGAATACAAGAACTTACACCAATATGTTTTATATAAAAGATAAAATGTTTAGGCTGAGTTTCACTAAAGTGAATGTGTTTAAAATGTAAATAGATATGGGCTTTTTATATTGGTTCCTATGTGGAAATCAAAGATGTTAAAAGCAATGTCTCAGCCTTGCACCACATTTGTACTGGAAATGCAGCCGACCCAGATCATCATCTCAAGTTCAGTAGGAATGTGACATTTCACACCTGCCCATTTGAGGAAGCAGAGAAAATAGTAAGAAACAACAGTGAGGAAACATTTCTCTTGTAATGGAAAGTTGCCTTTGTGGCTTGTTGGAAACTGCCAATGGGAAATGAAAGAAAACTGTAGGATGAGCGAAGTCATTCAGCAAAGAGCAGCCATCATTCTATACTGCATGGATAAGGGAATCCATTTGGCATTACAGACATGAGGTTTTTATACCTTTGGAAAGGAACAGAAGATCAATTGTGTAACTGCCCCTGGGACTTGTATAACAGACACTCACAGGAAACTCCCTGGGGGAGAAGGAGAAGCTCGTTATGAACAGCAATAAATATTAAAATAAAATAACAGAAACAATTTATTGTGAGATAATTTTGCACCTCCAACACACAATTTTACATGATCTCTTTTTGTTAAGATTTTTTTTTGTAACATTTCTAAATACCCCAATGAGAGAAATATAACACCTGGCATTTCAAAAAATTTCCTGGAAAAAAAGGGAAAGTTGTACTAAGCACTGAACATTAAATCATTAGCCAGGGGTACAATGAGGCTGTGCCCACAAAATTCATACAGATAAATACAAGAGCTTCTCTGCACTCACCCAATATCAGTATATTAAGGACATTGAGATATTCTGTGCATTAAGCTATTTAAATCTGCCGCCCCCTTTTAAACAAAACAGGGAAACTGAGTAGAGAAAATGTGGATCATTGGTCCCATTGTTTGCAAGAAATAAAATAACAAGTAAAAAAACAGTAAAAGGATATAAATGGAGAAAAAGCAAATATTGAAAAAAAAATAAACTTCATAAACTTGCCAGAGTGGGCAGAGATCATGACTTCATGCCTCCAGTTTCCTGAAAATTTTGAACATTTGAATAAGTGAGGGGTCCTTATCATGGGTGATGGGTCATTATCATGTTGTTCTGTAGCATATATGAATATGTTTCATTATTGTTGATATTTATCATTTTTGCTTTCAGTCAAGTGAGTTGTTTCTTCCAGTTGTTCACCATTAAATGTCTTGCTACCATTAAGATGTGTAAGAACAGTCTGTAAGCTTTTTTCCAAAAGGGTCTTTATGAAATTTAGGGGGGTTATTTACTAAAATCTGAAAATATCTTTATATATCACAATTCATTTTCTTAAAACCACTTTGACAAAACTCCTGTAACACTAATTTGGTTACTGTCTATTTAAGTCACCACTTACCCTTGGCAATCCAGGGGCCCTGAGTCCCTTTTGCATATGAAAAGTACTGGGAACTGGGAATTACAGCGCAGTGCCTCCACCTAGTGAACACTGAGGAAGACGCCTCAGGGGGTTACACTAGGAATAATAAAACACACAGTTTGCAATTTGAACCAATATAAACTTTATATAAACAATATAAACACTTGGGCAACTAATACACTCTGCACTCCTACACTGGGGACACGTGGGACACTCCCTAAACCACTATTAGGTGCTTAACTGTTGCTTCACACAGTCCTTAGTAAATATCACAGTCCTTAGTAGATATCACAGTCCCAATCCTCCTGAAGGGGTTAATAATCACACAGTTCAAATGATTGTCCCTTCCCCAGAGCTCTTATTCCCCAGGTAGCGCTACCTTATTCCCCAAAAGTACCTTTCCCTTTTGAAGTTGGCAGCAGCTCTCTCATAGCAGGTAAATGGTTAAAAGCTGTCTTCAGTATGGGGCCCCACGCTTGTATCCATGCCAGTATCCTCCCTTGGGTGCCTCACTCACCGGGGTGCTCTCAGAGGAATTCACACTGGAGATCACATGCAGCTCTGCAGCAGGATCAATCTCACTAGTGGCACCTTTCTCCTTCTGACTTTGCAGCCAGGGCCGGGCTTAGGCCAATTGGGCCAATTGGGCCCCGCACCTCTGGGGGCCCCCGCACTGCCCCTTTCCTTTCTATTTTGTGCCTGTATGCCCTTATTTTCCTAAATACTTGCTGTGTCAGTAGCCAGCAACACTTTGTCTAGGGGCCCTGCCAACATGGTCCCAATTGGGCCCCACATTTGATAGGATCAGCCCTGTTTGCAGCAACTTGGCAGGGGACAGACTGGGCTCAATCTCCATAGATTCAGCAGCTTCTTCTCTGCACCTCAGGCTGGCTCTCTCTGCTCTTTCTCTGGGAGACCCCATGCTTTTGGCTCCAAAGTCAGGCACACCCTTTCTCCCAGGATGCATTGGGGTTCCCAGCCAATTGGGTCACTATCCAGCATGCAACTGGGCTGGATGATGTCACTGGAAGACAAACAGGGGAAGGATTCTTCCTGTCCCCTACACTCCCATGCACATTTTTACTGTATTTATTAATTAAATTACTTAAAAAGGCTGGTGCAGAAAAAGACTCGATAAAACCATCAAAAAATAATCCGAACTGTTCGATTTGACACCCGAAAATTATGCATTCTTTAGAGCATTGTATGAAATCCAGCGCAGATCATGATATCTTCCAAGTGAAAACAGGACATCTGCTATTGACTTCTACATGATCAGGTTTGAGATGGAGTAATTTTTTTATTCTGACTTTTAGCACCCCAGGGTTTAATAAATCCTGATAGATTCTAGTTCCTCTAAAAAAAAACTTTGTTTTCTCCTTTAAAACTCTGACCAGAAAAAAAACAATATTAATATATAACCCCCTTAGTGTGTAGCACTCTGAGCACCCTGAGCACCACTGAGTCTCAGTAACTAGATACAACAATGCATTCCCAAATACAGGGACCATAGTTCCAGTTAATGTGCATCCCATAAAGCAGTGTGAGTCACAGGAGGGATATATTTTGTGCAGTTGTGCTGGAACCAGATGGAGAAGTTTTATAGAGGTTTCTATATTTGTAACTCAGGCCATTGTTGGCCATTAAACTACATTGTGACCACTGTTGATAATGTAGTGTTGAGATCTCTTTTCCATTCAAGCATTTATTGTGTTAGGAAAGGAGCACGGGGAAAAAGTTTACATAATAAGTAACAAAACATGACAATGTGACTACACACGGCACTTGTGCTTTTATATGATTGTCTCATACAGTCTTCCTATACTGGGACAGTGCTGCAGATATTGACCAGATATGTGGGATGGATTGTCACAGTTATTCTATTTAGGCTGCTCAGAAACATACAGGCTGATCTTCAGAAGCAGAAAGAGGAGTGAGATATAAGAAGCCTCTGTGAAATGAATGTGGCAAGTGAGAAGGAAAACAAACAAAAGGGAGCCCTTGTAACAGAAGATAATAATGAGGCTGGTATGGAAGTAGCAAAATTAAATACTTGGGGGCAGATGTATCATGGGTCAAATATCGAGGGTTAATTAACCCTCGATATTCGACTGCCCAATTAAAATACTTCAAATATCGAAGTCGAAAAGATTTTGCGCAATTCCTTCGATTAAACTTTTAATCCATCGATCGAAGGATTATCCTTCGATCAGAAAAACCTTGGAAAGCCTATGGGGACCTTCCATTGGCCTTGGTAGGTTTCAGGTGGCGAATTGGGGGGGTCAAAGAAAATTTTAAAGAGACAGTACTTCGATTATCGAATGGTCAAATATTCGAATGATTTTTAGTTCGAATCGTTGATTCAAAGTCGAAGTTCGTAGTCGAAGGTTGAAGTAGCCAATTCGATGATCGAAGTAGCCAAAAAAAGCATTTAAAAATCGAAATTTTTTCCCTCTATTTTCCTCTATTCCTTCACTCGAGCTTCTTGAATGGGCCCCTTGGTCAATTTTGATGTTGGCCACAAAGACAATGTGCCACGTGCACTTCCGAGGGCAGAGAATACGTTCTGGTATTTCCACCATGTTCCTTGTATGAAAGGACTTTTACTGGGCATCAACTTTTACACTTTGGGTTTGACAATATCATATGTGAGACGACTATCGGTTTAAGTTAATGTAGGGAATTAGTGCAAACTCCTTGCTCTTATCCCTGTAAGGACAGAGCCTTTGTCTGTGTGCTGTAAGCTGTTACCTAGCAACCAGTCATTCAGTGCAACAGGAAGTGACATGGCAGCTAACGAGTGGCAGACAGGAAAAGGAAGTCACAGAGACTGGCAAAAGAAGAAAGCCTGGCATAGAGAGCCGCTTGGTGGACAGAGAAAGAGGCCAGAGAGCTGCTGGTGGGCCCAGAGAGCTGAGAGGCTGCACCACATTCATTTGGATCAGACTGGCACAGGGAAGCCTCATACTGTGCCTGGAGAGACAGAGAGTGTGAAAGGAATCCAGACTGGAGGAACAACCAGCAGGAGATTCCTATCTGAGCATCCAAAGGAGCTGATAGTCTCACTGTATGTCTGACTGGGCTGGACTCACCTGGAAAAAGCTTGAAAGTATCCAAAGAGGATTTGTGAGTATCCTGTTTAAAGGGACAGTACCCTAAAGAGGCATTGAAGATAAAAAGACTGTTTATTAGAGGAGATTAAAGGACTTTGCCTTTTTAGTTAGCTAGACAGCTTTGTGCTATCATGTTAGTTAGTGAGGCCCTATTGCCACCGGTTAGGAGTGCTGCATGTACTCCATTTATTTTATGTTAAACCATTATTCAGTTTAACCAATGCTGTGTGTGTTATTACTGTATTCCTAGTGCGGCCACCCTTAGGTGCATTCCTGGATCCCATTAGGTGAAGACACTGAGCTAGTAAGTACCAGGTACCCAGTCTCTCCACATACCACTGCGGAGTGGCTCAGGTTTGTCCCGTGCCACAAGCATCACACGTGGAGTGTAACACTGACAAAGGGGTGTCGAAAAGGGTTACATTATGTTTAGATCAGTGTCTTTTCTTATCTGCAAAAAGAGCCCTTTAAATATTTGAATTTTGAGTCACTGCACGATGATGTCATCTGCGCCACCAATTCAAACCCGGAAGCCAGAGGCGCAGCTAACCTTTCAATGTGCCCAAGGCCGCCAATGAGAACAGATGTGGTAGGCTTCCCTGTCACACCCCCACTAGACTGCCAGGGTGAGTTCTCACACTATCAGAGAGAAATGCATCCAAGCCAGGATCCTTTGAGGGTTTCAGCTTCTCTTTTATGACAGCAATAATTTCTTCTGCAGTAATAGGTAATAGGTAATTTAAGGCAAGTTGAGCTGGCTTACATTTTGGAAGGTTACAGGCCTATATGTATATCTGTTTTTTATTTTAATTGTTATCTAATTGTCACAGCCTGGCAGTTTTTGTCCTTGTCTTGGTTTGAGAACAGCTGTTGCTGTCACATGTCCATTGCTCCATGTAATGACTGGCATCCCTTTTGTCACAACCATCACCCAATACCAGAACAAGTGCCAAGCACCCTGGTCTCGGCTCGGCTTCACCAGTAGTGTGACCACCGTTGGGCTTCGGGAGGAGCCCTCAGCTTACTTGGGTGCCACCTGGACTTAACGAGAGGTGCAAGGCGAGATGTTCTGGCTGGCAAAGGGGCACGGCTGTTAGCAGAGTCTTTTGGGCCGAAGGTCACGGTACAAATGGAGCAGGCAAGAGAATCATCAGACAGACTGGGTCGAGGCAGGGAGATATCAAGAATCGTCAGGCAGGCAAGGGTCAAACCGGGTTGTCAATCAAGGGGTTAAGCAGGCAATGGTCAGGATACAGAATGCAGAATAGTCAGGAACAGGCTGGGTCAAACACGGGTAATCAAACAGACAAGATATGGAACAGATCGGATGCACAAGGCTCAGGAAACCACTAGAAACAAGTTCTATCATGGGCACTGGCTGGGGGTCAGAATGGGCCTTAAATACACTAAATTTTCATGCCAAAATGTGCGTCAATGCGCGCTGGTGTAATCACGCCAGCGCGCCTGTACCTTTAAAGGAATAGTTCAGTGTGAAAATAAAAACTGGGTAAATAAATAGGCTGTGCAATATAAAATATGTATCTAATATAGTTAGTTAGCCAAAAATGTAATATATAAAGGCTGGAGTAAACAGATGTTTAATAAAACAGCCAGAATCCAACTTCCTGCTTTTCAGCTCTATAACTCTGAGTTAGTCAGTGACTATAAGGGGGGCCACATGGTACATTTCTATTTAGTGAGTTTGTAATTGATCCTCAGCATTCAGCTCAGATTCAAAAGCAACAGAAATGACCCATGTGGCCCCCCTCAAGTCTCTGATTGGTTACTGCCTGGTAGCCAGGGTAACCAGTCAGTGTAAACCAAGAGAGCTGAAAAGCAGGAAGTAGTGTCCTGACTGACTTGTTATACATCAAATCACTCCAGCCTTTATATGTTACATTTTTGGCTAACTAACTATATTAGAAACATGTTTTATTTTGCACAGACTATCTATTTACCCAGTTTTTATTTTTACACTGAACAATTCGTTTAAGAGGCGCGCCCTAGAAATCAAGATGTCGATGGATCTGGCGCCAAGGAACCACGCAGCGGACGACCCTGCCGCACAATATTATTACATTACCCCCCCCTCTAGGGGAGGCCACTGGACCCCTAGGCTTCCCAGGAAATTTTTGATGGAATTTCAATTGATCAGCCTTCATGTCATCGACTGAGACCCAGGAGTTCTCTGGGCCAAAGCCCTTCCACTTAATCAGATATTGGAGCTTACCCCGTACCAAATGAGAATCAAGGAACTCCTGGATCTCAAATTCAGGCTGACCTTCGACTAACACTGGGGAGGAACAGGAATATGACAGACTCGAGTGGCTGGTTTTAGGAGAGAAACATGAAAAGAATTAGATATTTTAAACTCTGCAGGTAATTGGAGATGAACAGAAGAGGAATTGATTATTTCAGTTATAGGGTATGGACCAATAAACCTGGGCCCCAGTTTGAGAGAAGGGACCTTTAACTTAATATTTTTGGTAGATAGCCAAACAGAATCTCCCACCTTGTATTGAGGAGCCTCTCTACGAGATCTATCTGTTACTTTCTTTTGAGCAGAGGAAGCTGCAGAAAGTGCATGATGAACTTGGGACCAAATTTTAGAAAAATGATTGACAGAGGAATTAGCAGATGGTACAGAGGAATCTAAACCAGAAAAAGAAAATGCTTTTGGATGTAGCCCATTTACAATAAAGAAAGGAGACTCCCCAGAAGAGGAGTGAGTGGCATTATTGTAGGCAAACTCTGCCCAGGGCAACTATTCAGCCCAAGAGTACTGGTTACCAGACACATAACACCTGAGATATTGCTCAAGGGATTGATTCACTCTTTCAGTTTGTCCGTTGGTTTGGGGATGGTAAGCAGTTGAGAAGGATAAATCAATGTAAATTAAAGAGCAAGCTCTCCAAAACTTCGAGACAAACTGAACTCCTCTGTCAGACACAATGTTAACAGAAAACCCATGTAACCTGAAAATATGAAAGATAAACAGATCGGCTAAGGTTTTGGCAGAAGGGAGGTGTGGAAGGGGAACAAAATGGCTCATTTTACTAAACCTATCCACCACCACCCAAATAACAGTTTTACCCTGAGAGGAAGGCAGATCTACAATGAAATCCATCGAAAGATAGGCCATGGCCTCTCAGGGATTGGTAACGGATTTAACAGACCTTGTGACAATTGACGAGAGGATTTAGACCTTTGACAAATTTGACAAGAATTTAGGAAAGCCTTAGCATTTTGTTTAAAAGAAGGCCACCACACATGGTGGGTTAACAAGGAAATAGTCTTGGCTATACCAGGATGCCCAGCCATTTTGGAGTTATGACCCTCTTCTAGAACTTGTTCAGTCAGCTCCTCAGGCACAAACATTCTCCCAGAGGGAGTGTCTGCAGGAGCAGAAGATTGGACAGGGGACAACAAGGTGGAGAGGTCAGAATCCAATGCGGCTACAATCAACTCTATAGAAATGATTGGGATGCAATCACTAGAGTCAGAGGAGGTAGATTCAAAACTCCTAGAGAGTGCATCAGCTTAAGTGTTTTTAGATCCAGGCCTGTATGTTAAGAAAAGTTAAACCTGGTGAAGAACAATGCCCATCTAGCTTGCCTAGGGTTTAGCCGTGTGGCCGATGCTATATAAAGCAGGTTTTTATGGTCTGTATATACTGTTACCATATGTTTAGCACCTAAGTAGATGCTGCCATTCCTCAAAGGCCCACAATTCCCTGTTTCCAATATCATAGTTTGCCTCTGCAGGCAAAAACTTCCTAGAGAAAAAGGCGCAAGAATGTAACTTGTTGCTTATGGGATGCCTTTGGGAAAGGACTGCCCCAGCCCCCATTTCAGAGGCATCTACCTGCACAATAAATGGTAAGGCAGTATCTGGATGCTGCAAAATAGGGGCAGAGCTGAACTCTTTTTTGAGGCGTTCGAAAGCTTGAACTGCTTCTGGGGGCCAAATACTAGGGTCAGCACCCTTTTTGGTCAAGTTGGTGATTGGGGCAACTACCAGGGAAAAATTCTTGATGAATTGGCGGTAATAATTTGCAAAACCGAGGAATCTCTGGGTTGCTTGTAAAGAAAGGGGTTGGGTCCATTCCAGGACAGCTCTCACCTTCAATGGATCCATCTCAAGACTCCTGTTAGAAATGTTAAACACCAAAAACTGAACAGAGGTAACCTCAAAAGTACACTTCTCAAGTTTTGCGTACACATTATTTTCTCTAAGTCTACGCAAGACCTCACAGACATGATTCCTGTGTTCACCCAGATTAGAAGAGAAAATAAGAATGTCATGAAGATAGACCACTACGAACATCCCCAGCAGGTCTGAAATATGTCATTGACAAATTCTTGGAACACTGCGGGGGCATTACAAAGACCGAATGGAATCACCAAATATTCATAGTGGCCATCCCTGGTGTTGAACGCTGTTTTCCACTCATCCCCTTCCCTGATACGAATGAGGTTATAAGCCCCCCTAAGATCTAGTTAGTATAAATCTTAGCATACTTGATCTGATCAAACAACTCAGAAATCAAGGGAAGAGTATAGCGGTTCTTAATGGTGATCTTATTGAGACCCCTATAGTCAATACAGGGACGAAGACCCCCATCTTTTTTCCCCACAAAGAAAAACCCAGCCCCAGCAGGGAAACAGGAAGGCCAAATGAAGCCTCTTTCCAGGTTTTCCCGAATATATTCTTTCATAGCCTGGGCTTCTGGCAATGAAAGAGGGTAGGTTCTCCCACGGGGAGGTGTAGACCCTGAGGTTAGATCAATTGGGCAATTGTATGGCTGATGTGGGGGTAAGGTTTCAGCAGCCTTTTTAGAGAAAACATCCTCAAATTCAGCATAAGCTGCAGGTAACCCCTCTAGAGAAGTAGTAGCTACTACTTGAGGAATACAGATGCCACCACACTTTGAACCCCATTGGACTACCTTTTTCGAAACCCAATGCCTCTGGAGCAAAGGTAACCCCAAGATGACAGGAGAAGTAGCACCCTCAATGAGGTATAGCGCAATCTCCTCACTGTGCAAATTATTTACAGACATAGAAAGTAAGATAGTTTTCTTAGACACTATACCTGACCCTAAGGGTCTTTTGTCCACTGCCCAAATTTTCAGGGGGGAACGTAAGAGGAACCAGTGGAATGTTGTGTTTGGCTGCAAATGCAGCGTCCAAAAAGTTTCCCTCAGCCCCTGAATCTACAAAAGCAGACACTTTGACAGAGCCCATAGGCCAGATTAGTTTGACCGGAATCAAAACCTTGGAGGCAGATTGGGGAGAGGAGACTCCTGCACCCAAATGGAGCACCCCATTTTGGTTAGGGAGCCTCCCTTTCCTCCTAGGACATAGGTTCAAGAAATGACCCTTTTCCCCACAATAAATACATAAACCTTGGGAACGCCTGCGTGCCTTTTCCTCAGGAGTTAGATGAGATATGCCTTATTGTATAGGTTCCTCCTGAGGCAGAGGCACAGAGGGGTTTGAAAACTTAACATTGGTCACCATATTACACTTAACATTAGTAACCCCAGAATAAGTAGAATCACCCCTCTCACCCCTTCTCTCCCTTTGTCTCCTATCTACCTGGATGGCGAGAGACATGAGGTCATCCAGGTTGGAAGATAGGGGGTAATTAACTAGACTGTCCTTAACAGGATCAGCTAACTACAAACGGAACTGACTACATAGAGCCATGTCGTTCCACCCAGTTTCTACTGCCCACAGACGGAACTCGGTGCAATACACCTCCGCATCTCTTCTCCCCTGGCGCAATTTACGAATTGCGGCATCGGCAGAAGATGCGTGATCCGGGTCATCGTAAAGAATTGCCATGCTGGTAAAAAATGCCTCCAGGGAGGCTGAAAAGCAGGGTCATAACAAACCTTACTCTCTCCTCACCAGATGAAAATGTGTGAGAGAAGAAACCAAGGTACAGTTTGCATGCCTCCTTAAACACAAAAAATTTGGTGCAATCCCCACTAAACTTCTCGGGGAGCACAATTTTGGGTTCATGGGGCCTGGTAGTATTACTCCACATAGCAGAAAAACGGGCAGCTGCTGCGGAACTTGTGGATTCTCCAGCTGACGGGTTAGATTGTTAAAACCCTGTAGGAGATTGTTCTGCTCCAGCTCATGGTCCTCCAAGCACTGCAGCAAGGTGGTAAGAAGCACTTCAGTGGTAATTGGAGGAGTTGAAGCAGGAGGAGCAGCAGCATCATCGTGACTTTCGTCCTCCATGGCCCGTGATAATGTCACGACCGGCACCCAATACCAGAACAAGTGCCAAGGACCCTGGTCTCGGCTCTGCTTCACCAGTAGTGTGACCACAGTTGGGCTTTGGGAGGAGCCCTCAGCTTACATGGGTGCCACCTGGACTTAACAAGAGGTGCAAGGTGAGATGTTCTGGCTGGCAAAGGGGCACGGCTGTTAGCAGAGTGTTTTGGGCTGAAGGTCACGGTACAAATGGAGCAGGCAAGAGAATCATCAGACAGGCTGGGTCAAGGCAGGCAGATATCAAGAATCGTCAGGCAGGCAAGGGTCAAACCGGGTTGTCAATCAAGGACTTAAGCAGGAAGAGTTGTCGTAGGCAGGCAAGGGTCAGGATACAGAATGCAGAATAGTCAGGAACAGGCTGGGTCAAACACGGGTAATCAAACAGACAAGATACGGAACAGATCGGATGCACAAGGCTCAGGAAACCACTAGAAACAAGTTCTATCACGGGCACTGGCTGGGGGTCAGAATGGGCCTTAAATACACAAAATTTTCACGCCAAACGTGCGCCAATGCATGCCGGCGTAGTCACGCCAGCGCGCCTATACCTTTAAGGTATCAAGATGCCGCTGGATCCGGCGCCAAGGAACCACGCGGCGGGCGACCCCTCTGCACAGGTAATATTATTACACCTTTTTACACATCTTGGTTAATGTTATTCATATCCATTAACAAGGTTTGTATTTCATTATTGAAATAAAGCTGTTGCTGACTCTCTCCCAACAAAGATTGGGATCTGTGTTTTATTATGTATCTTTCAGAAAACCCTAGTGGGTAGTAAAAAGGGGTGGGGATTTGAATCCCATGTCCTCTTGTAAAATGTCACTATAACCAAAATACCCAAAACTTAATAAAATTCTAGGGACATGGAGGACCTGCTATAGACCTATAAATGTACACAAAACAAGCTTGATCATATCTGCCCTTTCCTAAAACAACAAATGAGCTGCTTGCTAAGCCTTGCGAGATACATCATTGTGGGAATTCATGTTCTTACAACTCTACATGTGTCTGTACATCTGTAATGGTGCAGAGCCAGATGTTGTTAAAGCCCCTGAATAGCTCAAAATCGGACTCAGCACAAGGAGGCAGAAAAGCACAAACTGTAAACTGAAGCTTAAATCCTGAGTTGATCAACATGAAACACAATAATAAATAATAGTAGATATCCCACTGACTGACACAGTCCCAGTCACACCAGTAAGGGAATTAATAACGGTGCAGTTCAATTCAAAAGTCCCTTGCCAAGAGCTCTTATTTCCCAGGTAGCACTACCTTTCCCCAAAGTGCCTCTCTCTTTAGTAGCCACTCCCACATAGATGTGGCTTCAAACCAAGGTTCTTCCTGGATCCTCCTTTTTTTTACCAGACCTCCTCTAGGGCTTCCAGCCAATGGGACAATAAATTCCCCTTCATTGATCAAGTCCAACAGGGCCAAATTCACATATCAGATGCCCCTAGGCCCACTGCCATTCATTACCCGCCCCCTCCCTTTCCTTTGTTTACATGCGTACATTTTCAGCATCAGGTCTGGAGTACTGGGGATTGGTGCAGAGATTTTTTTTTTAAAACTATTGGATCTCCTGTGAATCCCCAGTGCTTTTGAAGCAATGTAGGTGTGGTTGGGCATCAAGCCACCACCCTAAAACTTTGCAGCCTTAGGCCCGGCCCTTTGTGGCCTCTCCACAAATCCTGACCTGAAGTCCAAGAATGTAAACTCATGAAGGTAAAATCTTCAAAGCAGAATGGAAATAAAAGGAAATGAATTGCAAATAGTAGCTGGAACATATCAGTTAGTAGATACAATTCAATGATAAAGAACATTGGGCACTGTGTTACCTGATGAACTTTATGTTTCAGCAACTCCCTGGCAGCTCAGTCAATACAGGGGGGGGACATGAACTTCTACATCAGCTGGAGGGAGTCCTGTCCCTAATGTAACACTTTAATCCCATATCCTAAAGCTCCATAGGTAGGAGAGGCCTATTGGATTGTTGACAAGCATAAAATACATATATAACTAATGATGATATCCATGGCAGGAAATCTAAGGCATAGAAGTAATTACACTTGGCCAAACAATGGTGCTTTTTGTTGTACAGATGAAGCCAGAAGGGATGGTACGTTTGGCGCGCTGTAACAGATCAAGTTACTGCAGGGAATCAGGCTGCCCCAATGTGTACAAAAGATAGACATTTAAATTAAAATAGGTGCAATTCCAATGATTCGCCTGACCCGATTTTCATTTCAGAGCCGACTTCAGTAGATCTTCTGTGACAGAGATGAGGCTCAACAAAATAATAAGCTATTATTGCAATTAACTGATTTAAATGTAACACTTTGGGACATACAGCCAAACAGAAGTTTGTATGTGCTTTACATTCTTAAGTCTAGGCTATAGTAACATGCAACTATTTTATAAGGACCTAGAGATTAGAGTTTACAAACTAAAGGTTAGGGTACAATTGAGACATTAGGATTACAGATGAAGCCACTTGGATTTGTGAGTTAAATGCATCATGACTCAGGGGTAATTGAAGAAACTGTGTTATCTTAAGTCATCTTAACTCATTTAATGCATTTAACCTTTTCATTAGCATACCAAAGCTCCATTGTTCACAATGGTGAATGCTTTAATTAGATGGGATGTTGTGACGCAGTTTTCTGTGTTATATGAGATAAATGGGATATCTGTGTTTAGTTATTCTGTGTCAAACAGACAAACCAAAGTGGCTGCATCTGTATATAAACACTTTGTCATTTTGATTCAGCAATGATTAATTAAGGTACATTGAATAAGACTCTTTAAACAGGTGGGTCTTTAAGGAGCGCTTGAAAGATTGGAAAGAAGGAGAAAGTCTGACAGCTTGTGGCAGAGAGTTCCAGAGAAAAGCAGAAGCCTGAGAGAAGTCTTGTAGATGAGAATGGGCAGAAGTGACCAGAGGAGAAGTCTTGTAGATGAGAATGGGCAGAAGTGATGAGAGAGAAGTCTTGTAGATGAGAATGGGCAGAAGTGATGTGATAGAAGTCTTGTAGGTGAGAATGGGCAGAAGTGATGAGAGAGAAGTCTTGTAGGTGAGAATGGGCAGAAGTGATGAGAGAGAAGTCTTGTAGATGAGAATGGGCAGAAGTGATGAGAGAGAAGTCTTGTAGATGAGAATGGGCAGAAGTGATGAGAGGAGAAGTGAAGCGAAGATCAGAAGCAGAGCGAAGGTTTCCTGAAGGAGTGTATTTGGAGATTAGAGATGAAATATAGGGAGGGGTTTCATTATTAAAGGGATACTGTCTTGGAAAAACATGTTTTTTTACAAAATGTATCAGTTAATAGTGCTACTACAGCAGAATCCTGCATTGAAATCCGTTTTTCAAAACAAGAAATGGATTTTTTTTATATCTAATTTTAAAATTTGCTATGGGGCTAGACATTTTGACATTTCCCAGCTACCCTCAGGTCATGTGACTTGTGCTCTGATAAACTTCAGTCACACTTTACTGCTGCACTGCAAGTTGGAGTGATGTCATTACCCCTCCCTCCTACAAGCTGCTGTAATGTAAATAGAGCCTTGTCTGCTGAGCCTGTCAATTGAACAATATAAGCTCCCACTGACACCACTAGTGATGGGCGAATTTGCGCCGTTTCGCTTCGCCGAAAAATTCGCGAATTTCGCGCGAAATTCGCGAAACGGCGAAAAATTCGCGAAACGGCGCCGGCGTCTCGTTTTTGACGCCGGCGCCCGTTTTTTCGACGCCGGCGCCCGTTTTTGACGCCGGCGCCCGTTTTTGACGCCGGCGTCCATTTTTCGAAAAAAAAATTTTTGACGCCGGCGAATTTTTGACGCGAATTTTCGCGCGAGTTTCGCGAATTTATTCGCTGGCGGCGAAACGCGCAAATTCGCCGCGAATTCGCGCCTGGCGAATAAATTCGCCCATCACTAGACACCACTTCAGAAGGACTGAAAATAAGATGGTCCTGTGATCACTGCCCCCACTTACGTTTCATATATATATATATATACACACACACACACACAATTCATTTTGGGCACTGGAAAAAATATTTTATATAGATAGTTTATTATACAAAAATGAATGGCAGAAACACAGGAGTACACTCCCAGGACTGATGACAGGGAATAGAAAAAAGGATAAAATAAGGACATACTTGAAAACCAGGAAAACTTAGGAGGAAGTCTAGGAAGGGTTAAAATAGCTCAGGAGAAAGGAGGCAGTAAGTAGTTAATGAAAAAAGAAGTATTGCAGGTAGGAAAGGAGCGCACTGTGTGTGAGGTGGATAGCAGAGGGAACTCACAGCTCCTTTACCTCATCTAGTAACCAGTAAAACTAACTAGGAAGGCAGCAAGGAGAGAAAGTTCCCCCCTCCAAAGGAAAGCAGAGAACAAACTTACAGAAGGGGAGGAGCTTTGATAGTGTCTGTGGGAGGAGGGGCTGCTAGTGCAGCTGTAGAGCAGGACGTAGGAAAGTGAAAGTAATTGCTTCCCTGCAAACCATGTGACCTTTCTCCTCCAAACATCACACACACGGGCAGAGAGGGGAGGGGGAGGGTACAGCTAGATTCTCATGTCGTAGTGCGACTTGGCTTTTCATTACAGAGTGGCTGCCTCCAAGCACACAGGTAATGCTGTGCCTGCTGTTAGAGCAGCACAGGATGAATGTCTAATGAGCAGAAATGGAAGCCCCCATGACAAAATACAAACTAAAATAACTTATGCATGGATTTGTGGATTAACATTTTATTTGCCAGACAGTGTTTATGGATGTGTTTTTTATAAAAATGCAAAAAAATTTTTTTTTTTTAAATGATGACAGACTCCCTTTAAGGGCCTTAAATGTGAGTGTTAGTAATTTGAGTTTGATTCTAGAGGAGATTGGGAGCCAGTGAAGGGACATACATATGGGAGCAGCTGATGTTGAGCGGCGAGATAGATGAATGAGTCTAGTGGCCGCATTTAGAACAGATTGTGAAAGGTGACTTGTTGGAATACCTGAAGAGTAAGTTGCAGTAATCAAGGCGGGAGATGATGAGAGACTGAATCAGTGTTTTAGTTGATTCTGAACTTAGATAGGGTCGTATTCGAGCAATGTTGCGCAGTTGAATACGGCAAGATTTTGCAAGTGTTTGAATGTGTGGTGAAAAAGACAGATGAGAGTCTAAGATGACTCCTAGGCAGCCTGTGTGGTGGAATGAAAGGTGGTGTTGTTTACGGTGAGTGATATCTGAGGGACAGGGGAAGATCTTGGAGGAAATATAACGAGTTCTGTTTTTGAAAGGTTCAGTTTCAGGTGGAGCTGTGACATCCAGGAGGAGACAGCAGAGAGACAGTCTGTGACTTGGGAAAGGACAGAATTAGAAAGATCAGGAGTAGACAAGTAGAGTTGGGTGTCATCAGCATAAAGGCGATACTGAAGTCCAAACGACTGATTACGTTTTCCTAGTGAAGTTGTATAGAGCGAGAACAGCAGGGGGCCAAGAATAGAGCCTTGAGGAACTCCAACAGAGAGTGGGAAAGTAGTAGAAGTAGAGTTAGAGAAGGAAACTTTAAAGGAACGGTCAGACAGATAAGATGTAAACCATGAAAGAGCAGTGTCCCGAATGCCAGTTGAGTATAGAATGTCAAGGATGTCAAGGAGGAGTGTGTCAGGAGTGTGCTGCAGCAGAGAGATCTAGAAGGATTAGAATGGAATAGTGACCTTTAGACTTTGCCAATAGAAGATCATTGGTTACTTTGGTGAGTGCAGTTTCAGTCGAGTGTGATGGGCGGAAGCCAGATTGCAAGGGGTCGAGGAGGGTGTTGTGAGTGAGATGCTGGATCAGGCGTTTGTAAACAAGCCTTTCTAGTCATTTGGATGCGAATGGAAGAAGGGAGACTGGTCGCTATTTAGTGGGAGAGCTGGGATCAAGGGAAGGTTTTTTTGAGGATAGGAGTGATTAGTGCTTGTTTGTATAATGATGGAAAGGTACCAGTAGAGAGTGAAAGATTGAATAGGTGGGTAAGTGCAGGAGAGAGTGTATCAGAGATTGGGTGGAGGAGGTGAGAGGGTATGGGGTCGAGGGAACAGGTCGTGGGTTTTCAGCACTTATTGGGGGCTGGAGTGCAAGAACCTGCACTTATTGCATAAATACAGTACTACCTGCTTCCCATATATTTGCCCCTACTTATCCCATCATCTGTGCATTATTCATGGAAGTTAGAAGTTTACTTCTATTGTATTTAATATTTATATCCTCCTATCTTGGTTTCTAAGTAGTCATTTCTTCTTATCTCCCCCTCTAACAGGTATAGAAATCTGTTGAATACATTCATAGCAAAATAGCGGCATTGTGTTTGCCAATAAAAAATAAACCATTTTTGTATGTTTCCCAGTCTGGGTAAACACAACTCCTGTGTTTACCCAGACTGGGAAACATACAAAAATGGTTTATTTTTTATTGGCAAACACAATGCCACTATTTTGCTATGTATGTATTAACAGTTTAAATACCTATTTCAGCAGAGCAACTTTATTTTCCTTTTGTGTTGCTTAAAGTGTAAAAAAGACCTGTTTTGACAACTTCCAAAGAGCAACTTTAATCTCATTGTTTCTCAGGCTGTATACTATTGGATTGGAAAATGGAGTTCCAACTGTGTATAGAAGGGACAGCATTTTATTTGTGTTCAAGTTATGTTGTTTGGATGGCACCATATAAATTATTATCAGAGTCCCATAGTACATACACACAACTATTAAATGGGAGCTGCAAGTGGAGAAGGCTTTGTGTCTTCCTTCAGTAGAGGAGATCCTGAGAATGGCAAGGCCAATGGAAACATAAGTGTAAATGATGAAGCAAAAAGGGAAAATTGTAAAAGGTATGGCCAAAATAATCTCTGTTAGTTCCACAGTTTTATAATCTGTGCAGGAAAGTTTAATAAGAGGGGCAAAATCACAGAATCAATGATCTATAACAAATGGGCCACAGAACTGCAAATTAAATGTTAGAAGAATCGTAACCAAAGTCAATATACGGGCTACACCCCAACAACACAGACTCATATAGAGGCAAAGCCTGAAATCCATAATGGAGACATAATGAAGTGGGGAGCAGATGGCCAGATATCGGTCATAGGCCATGACTGTGAGGAGATTACATTCTGTATCTGCTGAAACACCATAAATATAAAACTGTGTGATACAACCAGTAAGAGATATTGTGCCTCCTCCATTCAGTAATAACCACAAGGTATTTGGAGTAATAGTGGTACTGAGCAAAACATCACATACAGACAGCTGGGAGAGAAGGACGTACATGGGAGATCTCAAGGCTGGAACTGTAACCACTAATATGATTATAAGAAAGTTTCCAAGTAATGTCAAAATATTTATCCAGAGCAACGGAACAAAGAGTAACTCATTTATGATGTGAGAGTTCTGAAATCCCAAAAGAAGGAAAGATAAACCTGATGTTTGATTCACTTTATCCATTGCCTGGAACCATAAACCAGAGAAGTAAGAAGATATAGTGTAAGGCAGATAGAATCCAACACCTGTGCTTTGTTTGATGTAGAACTAAAACTTACAGCATTTCCCAGTCTGCTCATTTGATGCCTTGAGTGAAAAAAGTTGCTTCATCTCTAAATTACCTTTTTATTTGATTTAAACAGGGACTCTCTCTCTAGCCTGTTTTTTCCAGTTTTTCATTCAACACACTGCCTGGTTATTAGGAGAAGTGTGTCCCAAGCAACCAGATAACAGTTTCAGTCCCAAACTAGAACCCGACAGAATAAACTATTCTACAGAAATACAAAAATACAATGGCAATTGCAAATCATTTTACAGTCAATACTGTCAACAAAATGATAGAACCCCCCACCCCCACCCTGGGCTGAATGAAGATTTATGGTTTATATTATGTGAGAAAGTGAATCACTTGTGAGTTTCCCTACAGTAGAGTGACTTTAAATACAAACATACACAAAGCTCCCAGAGTACAAGAACTTACACCAATATGTTTTAGATGAAAGATAAAATGTCGAGGTTGAGTTTCACTAAAGTGAATGTGTTTAAAATGTATATAGATATGGGCTTTTTATATTGGTTCCTATGTGGATTTCAAAGATGTTAAAAGCAATGTATCAGCCTTGCACCACATTTGTACTGGAAATGCAGCCGACCCAGATCATCATCTCAAGTTCAGTAGGAATGTGACATTTCACACCTGCCCATTTGAGGAAGCAGAGAAAATAGTAAGAAACAACAGTGAGGAAACATTTCTCTTGTAATGGAAAGTTGCCTTTGTGGCTTGTTGGAAACTGCCAATGGGAAATGAAAGAAAACTGTAGGATGAGCGAAGTCATTCAGCAAAGAGCAGCCATCATTCTATACTGCATGGATAAGGGAATCCATTTGGCATTACAGACATGAGGTTTTTATACCTTTGGAAAGGAACAGAAGATCAATTGTGTAACTGCCCCTGGGACTTGTATAACAGACACTCACAGGAAACTCCTTGAGGAGAAGGAGAAGCTCATTATGAACAGCAATAAATATTAAAATAAAATAACAGAAACAATTTATTGTGAGATATTTTTGCACATCCAACACATAAAAAGTACTGAATATTTAGATTTTTGTGAACTTACTTATTTCACAATTTCTAAAATCTCTTTTTGTTTTGTAAAATGTCTAAATACCCCAAGTACACCAAATAAAGAGAGAAATATAACACCTGGCATTTCAAAAAAATTTCCTGGAAAAAAAGGGAAAGTTGTACTAAGCACTAAATGTTAAACCATTAGCCAGGGGTACAATGAGGCTGTGACTACAAAATTCATACAGACAAATACAAGAGATTCTCTGCACTCACCCAATATCAGTATATTAAGGACATTGAGATATTCTGTGCACTCAGCTACCAAAAACTGCCATCCCCATTTAAACAAAACAGGAAACTGATATGTTTTATTATGTTTTTTTCTTTTAAAAAGTAGTGAAAATATGGATAATTTTTCCCATTGTTTGGAAGAAATAAAATAACAAGTAAAAAAACAGTAAAAGGATAGAAATGGAGAAAAAGCAAATGTTGGAAAAAAAAAATCAAATACAACAAGATGAAGTGGCGACTGGGTTTTGTTAACCTTCATAAACTTGCCAGAGTGGGCAGAGATCAGGACTTCATGCCTCCAGTTTCCTCAACATTTAGAAAATGTGAATAAGTGAGGGGTCATTATCATGGGAGATGGGTCATTATCATGTTGTTCTATAGCATATATGAATATGTTTCATTAGTCTTATTTATCATATTTGCTTTCCAGTTGTTCAGTAATAATAGTCTCGCTATGTCTTTATGAAATTTATGGAGGTTATTTACTAAAATCCAAATATATCTCTATATATCACTATTTTCTTAAAACCACTTTGACAAAACTCCCATGCACATTTTTACTGTATTTATTAATTAATTTACTTAAAAGGCTGGTGTGGAGAAAGACTTGATAAAATCATTAAAAATTAATCCGAACTGTACGATTTTTTGCATTTGACACCCAAAAATGATGAATTATTTGTATCATTGTATGAAACCCAGTGCAGATCATGATATCTTCCAACTGCAAATGGGACATCTGCTATTGACTTCTACATGACCTCGGCAGGTTTGAGATGGAGTAATTTTTTATTCTGACTTTGAGCAGCCAGGGGTTCAATAATCACGATAAAATCTAGTTCCTCCGAAAAAATTGTGTTTCCCCTTTAAAACTCTGACCAGAAAATACATTGATAAATAACCCCCTTAGTGTGTAGCACTATAGTGTCCCAGTAATTAGATACAACAATGCATTCCCAAATTTAGGGATCATAGTTCCAGTTAATGTACAGCCCATAAAGCAGTGTCACAGCAGAGTCACAGGAGGGATATATTTTGTGCAATTGTGCTGGAACCAGACAGAGAAGTTTTGTAGATGTTTCTCTATTTGTAACTCAGGCCATTGTTGGCCATTAAACTGCATTGGGACCACTGTTGATAATGTAGTGTTGCCATTTCTTTTCCATTTAAGCATTTATTGTGTTAGGACACAACTTGGAGCATAGGGGAAAAAGTTTGCATAATAGGTAACAAAACATGGCAATTTGCCTACACACAGCACTTGCGCTTTTATATGATTGTCTCATACTATCTTCCTATACTGGGACAGTGCAGCAGATATTGATCAGATTGTGGGACGATTGTCACAATCTTTCTCCTTAAGCTGGCCATAGATGTTGAGATTTGTAAAAGATCCGATCATCATCGTGAGACCACGATTATCTTGGAACGATCGTACGATCATTAAAATTGTCCATCAACTAAAAAGACCAATTTGGCAAGAAAACAAAGGGGAGCTGCCTGCTTGGCCCTGCAAACATAGATAGATTGCACTGGGAATGACAAAGATTTTTTAACCTGGCTGATCAATTTCCTGACAGATGGCCAAAAAATCGTAAGATGTTCAATTGTTCGAATCCCACTAACCGCTCGATAATTTCCAAGGATTGGTCGAACTTCGCTAAAATCGGTCGTTCGGCGAGAGAAATCTTTTCATCTGTGGGGACCTTTAGGCTGGTTCAGGCTGCTCAGAAACATACAGGCTTATCTTCAGAAGCAAAAAGAGGAGTGAGATATAAGAAGCCTCGGTGGAATGCATGTGGCAAGTGAGAAGGAAAACAAACAAAAGGGAGCCCTTGAATAAGAAGATATTAATGAGGCTGTACGGAAGTAGCAAAATTAAACACTTGGTCAAGTGGACACAAAGACAATGTGCAACTTGCACTTCTGAGGGAAGATAATAAGTTCTGGTATTCCCACTATGGACTTTTACTGGGCATCAACTTTTACACTTTGGGTTAGACCATATCATTTGTGACACAACTATGGGTTTAAGCTATATTTAGATCAGTGTCCTCTCTTATCTTCAAAAAGAGCACCCCAAAAGAAATAACAATCTATAAAGAATAATCAAATATTTCAACTGATGGAACACTACAAAACACTACAAAAATCATGTAGCACAGCGATGTCCAACTTCTGTGGTACAGAGGGCAGGATTTATTTTGGTTTTATGGTGGAGGGCCAATAATGGAAGCCAGTGTTCACCACTCCCCATTTTTAAACCACACCCACTTTAAACCACACCATGTTACCTCAAGCCAATGTCCACATTAATGGTGGTAGCACACTAAAAACCAAATAGTTGGTTCTCACTGCAGGGATATCCCTTATCACTCATATGTGAAAAAAAATATTTTCAAATGCCAACAAATCCCCAAAATAAATACCAGGCTTATGTTCCTCAGGCAGGACACACACAGCAGAGTATGGCACACACAGGGAGCATAGGGAAGGCTGAATAGAGCAGGAGACAGGGAAACCTATCAGGACCACTCTAAGGGGGGAAATGACTAACCTGTGAAAATTTGCCGGTGAAGGCTTTGCACCCATCGCTACACTTCACCAGGTGAAAATTCGCGCAGACAACACTAATTTACTAAAATGCGAAGTTGCATCCAGGGAGCCGAACATTGGTGAATTCTTGCTAGCGTTACGCTGGCAATCAAAAAGAAGATGCGCTAGCATTCAATTATGCTTAGTGCAACTTTGTTAGATGTCTTCTCTCAGGCTAATTTGCATATGCCGGGAAATTATTAAAGTTTAATGAATGTATATGTTGCAGCAAATACATTACATTACACAAGTCCAGGGAACCTTAATAAAGAAAATATAGTTGTTATATTGCCCTACACATGAGCCCACTGTATAGTTTATGTTCCATATGTTAGGAAATGTAGGGGGAACCGGTTACCCAAAAAACATTTTTAAGGACTTTTGCAACCTATCACTCTGAAAAAAGGAAAAGACGTCAGCGTTTTTTGGGTGTAAAAATTGAGGAAGTTCTATGCATTCCATTGCACTTCGCCTGGTCTGAGCTAGCAAAGTCAAGTCTGGTGAAAGAGGTAACGTTCAGTAAAATCCACATCTTAGTGAATTTGCTCAAGTTATGTCCATTCACCAGAGCAAAAATTTGCCTGAAGTTAGAGTGTGAAGCAACGCTAGTGTCTATCTCCTTCACTATCGAAGTAACGCCTGCGCCCGTTAGTATATCAGCAAAGTAATGAAACAACATCACGCTGGCAAATAATCGCCAGCATTAGTCACTTCGCCTTTAGTAAATGTAAAGAGTGTGGACAGGTGAACAATGTGAACAGTTTCAGTCTGGGTCTCAGGTGTGAACAGTACAGGGCTTTAGGGAGTGAACAATAGAAGTGTCACAGGTGTGACCAATGCAAGGGGGTTACAGTCTGAATTTGAGGTTTAAACAATGAGGGGCCAGTTAATCTCTGTAGTGATACCATTTAAATCTTACACATTGTAAGCAGACACAGCAGGCAGACTTTCATGTGGGGGGCCACACAAGAGGAATGTAGCATATAAAAAATAAAAAGTTAAAATATGACATGTAGATGGTACTGTTATACTTTTTCTGGTCAAAACTGTATTTTGTAAGCATCATAACTGAATAGCCAATAAGAATTGTAATAACATTCAAACATTTCATTTGACTTCAACCAATTTTGATGATGGAAAAACATCACCCCCATTCTAGTACCATTTTGAAGGATTCAGGACCAGTTTATTAGGTCCCTTCCTCCTCCCCCCCTCCTTTTTATAATAGGTCAACAGAGTCCATTGTTTACATAGTTTATCCTTATAGTTGTGAGTAGCCCATAGCTGCAGGGAGTGTGCTACACATGATGGAGCTTGCTTAATTTCTGCGTGGGGAGTTCCCAAATAAACATAACAGAATATTCTTTTTTAATTTATCAATCAGTGGAGTATAGTTTAGCCTGGAAAGTTCCTGATGGCTCTTAGGTAGCATTACTCCCAAGTATTTGCCATTTAAAGGGAAATGATTGAGACAATGTCGCTGCTAAATCTGGGGGCATATTAAGGTCCAAGGCTTTACATTTCGTTAGATTTACCGTATACAGTAAGTCTGCCAAAGATCTTTATATATACTGAGAAGTCAGACTTCGGTGAATGAAAATAAAATGTCATCAGCAAATACAGTTAATTTATAGATTTCCCCTCCAACTACTATGCATGTGATATCTGCATCTTGCTATTTTGTTTGTACCAGTGCTCTGTTAAGATTTTAGCAATATTTATTAATGATATAGGGCGATCGCTTGAGCAGAACGTAAGGTCTTTCCCCTCCTTGTGAATTACTATTATCTGAGAGGTTAGCATTTCTAGGGGCAGGTGAATCTGTAACAGATGGCATCCCAAACCCAGAACTAAATCCAAGGTTCTGGTCTAAGCCCTCTCTTCTGCCTGTAGCAGCCACCTTTGGCTTTGGGTGGAGCGCTTAGCTACTCAGATGCCACCAGGTCTTAATGCAGGAGAACAAGGGAGAGAGTTCTGGGAGAGCACAGGAACCAAATGTGTATGGATGGGATAACTGATGGGTTAAATCCTGCTTCTCCCAGCCTGGACAGAAGAAACAGTTAATTTTTACCTATAAAGCCCTCCTCTTCCTGGTTCACACTAGTCAATTATAAAGCAATACATAGGGTGGGTATGTTGACGAGTATGGCAGTGAAAAGAACATTTCGGTAAGTATGAATTAAATTTTCTTTTTTCCTGGCCATCCTCCCATCAACATAGAAAAAACTGATGGGTTATACCCAGGCAATCCAGAAAACACAAGGGAGGGAACATTCTATGCTGAATTATTTATTTTGCAGAACATGCAGACAAAAGAATGGATTGCCCGAACTGGGCTTGTGAGGAAGACAAAACATCTAATCTGAATGCCGAATAAACTATTAGGAGTGAACCAGGTTGCTGCTTTACATTTCACCTGCTTTGGCTGCCCAAGAGGCTGCCATACCTTGTGTGAAATGTGCCTTAACTCCCTCAGGTAATGCTCTGCCCTGTTGTTGATAGGCCTTGGATATGGTTTTAGTTACCCAGGAACTTAAAGTGGACCTAGCTTGTTCTCCTTTTCTGCTGGAATAACGAATAACATTCTGGATTTTCTGATATCCTCTGTTCTTTTAATGTAAATTTCTAGACATCTTTTAACATCTAGTGTAGATAAATCTTCTTGAGAAGATAAAGGTGGCTCAAACACCGGCAAAGCAATGGGCTCATTTATGTGGAATTTTGAGACAACCTTAGGAAGGAAACTGAGGATCGGTCTAAGAGTTACGTTTTTATGGTGAAAGACAGTATAAGGAGGATCCACAGAAAGAGTTTGGAGTTCACAAATCCATGTAGCTGATGTGATAGCTATTAGAAAGAAGGGTTTTAAGGTTAATATTCACAGAGACACCTTTTCCAATGGTTCAAAAGGTGGAGACACAAGAGATTTCAAAACTAATGGGAGATCCCAGGTTGGGTGAACAGCTTTGACAGGAGGTTGAATTCTTATTACTGCTTTGAAGAATCTCTCATTTAGAGGATCATTGGACCACCTCCTCTCCAATATGGCTGATAAAGCAGAAACTTGTCCCTTAAGATTACTTAAGCTCAAACCTTTTTGGAGGCCTACTTGGAGGAATTCTAAAATATCAACAACCAAAGGCTTTAATAAATTAATATGCTTCTCAGAGGACCAGGAAGAAAAAATCTCCCAAACGTTATGGTATTTAGCCACTGTAATGATTTTTCTGGCCTTGATGAGTATATCGATAACTGGATCCGAATATCTGTATCCTTTCAGAATCCTCCTCTCAACCTCCAAGCCATTAATCTGAGGTTCTCCGGCTTCAGATGATTCCATCTGCCCTGAAAAAGGAAGTGGCAATGGGTTCACTATCAGAAGGATACCAGGGTCTACTTGGCCAATCTGGTAGAATAGCAATGACCTCCATCCTTGTTTCTCGGATTTTCCTCAAGACTCTCAGGATTACTGGGACAGGTGGGAAAACATATGCAAATAGGCCCTCCCAACTCTGAGAGGAGGCACCCACAGCTGCCGTGCCCATACAAGGGGCTCCGGAGAAGAACACTGTTAGTTTGGTGTTCACATCTGTCGCCATCAAATCCACTTGTGGACGACCCCAAATGGAAGTTATCCACGCAAAAATCTTCTGATTCAACTCCCTTTCTCCTAAGGGTAGGAGATGTCGATGTCGAATCCGCATGCTTGTTCTGGACTCCTGGAACATACTGAGCCATCAAATCTTGAAGATGACCTTGAGACCAATCCAAAATTGGGATTGTTTCCATGAATAAAGTCTTGCTCTTCATTCCCCCTTGTTCCCCTATGTATGCTGCAGCTGCAGCTGCTGCATTGTCCGTTCTGACTTTTATCGTAGCCTTCTTGAAAGACTGAAGAACCTGGAAAATCGCTCTGAAGTCCAGTACATTGGTTGGGGTTCTGGACAGGTCCCTGGACCAAGTCCCCTGTGCATGAAGATCTAGAAGATGCGCTCCCCAACCTAGGCCTGAGGCATCTGTGAATACCTCTATCCATGAAGGTTCCTCAAGAGGATTTCCCATCTGGAGTTTGGCAGGAACTGTCCACCACACTAGATGTTTCTTGCAACGAAGAAACCTTTGGTGCTCTAGGGCTACAGGGACATGTAAATAGGTGCCCCTTATGTATGCTGCAGCTGCTGCATTGTCTATTCTGACTTTCACCGCAGCCCCTAGGAGTACTTTCTTGAAAGACTGAAGAGCCTGGAAAATCGCTCTAAGGTCCAGTACATTGGATGGGGTTCTGGAAAGGTCCCTGAACCAAGTCCCCTGCGCATGAAGATCTAGAAGATGTATTCCCCAAGCTAGAGGCATCTGTGAATACCTCTTCCATGAAGGTTCCTCAAGAGGAAATCCCATCTGGAGATTGTCCACCACACTAGATGTTTCTTGCAATCTTGGGTAATCCAAATTGTCTCTGACCAGTTCTGATTGACTGCATTCCATTGCCTCAGAAAGGACAGCTGGATAGGTCTCATTCTCCATTTGGCCACTTTGACTAGACCTATAATTGAAGGAGACTCATGAACCTCCTGGCTGGTGTGATTGATTTCTTCGAGAACTGAGTCACCTGGTAGACCAAATGATAAATCTTCTGAATTGGAAGAGAGATCATGCCAAGAAGAGTATCGATTTGAGCTCCCAAATATATCATTCTCTGAGATGGAATCATCTGACTCTTTTGCACATTTATAAGCCAGCCAAAGTTCTCCAATATTTCTTTCGCCTTTGTGAAATTGGCTTGCAGAGTAGATGGATCTCTTGCCACAAGGAGTAGGTCTTCCAAATAATGGCAGATATGTATGTTCTCCTATCTCAGTTTGGCTATTATAACAACCAGGACTTTGTTGAATGTTCTGGGAGAGGTGGACAGGCCATAGGGAAGACAGCGAAATTGGTCATGCTGATTTCGGAGAGAGAAATGAAGAAACCTTTGGTGCTCTAGGGCTATAGGGACATGTAAATAGGTGTCCTTTAAATCCAGACACACTGACCAGTCTCCTGGATGAATTTATTGCTGAAATAGATTCCATTTTGAATGTTTGTTTCTTCAAATATTCGTTTATCTTTCTGAGGTCTAGGATAGGCCGAAAGGCACCTGTAGTTTTGGTAACCAGAAAAAGAGGAGAATTAAATCCTCTTCTTTCCTCTTCGGATGGGACTACAGCAATTGCCTGTTTCAGCAATAGTTGCTGAACATACTGAAAAAGAGCTTCTATTCTTTCTGAATTTTGAGGTATGGTAGTAGGGACAAAATGATCTGAAGCAGGTGTTGCCTCTTTGAACTATATCTAGAATCCAAGAGTCCTGAATTTCTTTAGAAAGTTTTAATAGAAGGTTTGGGTGATATTGGGAGTTTAGCTCTAGATTTAAGGAAGCGTTGTCCTTAATGCCATGCAGAGGTTCTATATTCTCTTCCATATCTGAAAAATCTTGGTTCATCTCTTCTTATAGAGGAGCCAGAAGGCTCCTGCCTCTTGGAGTACTTATCCCACCAGATGACTTTGATATAATATCGTCCAGAGTTTATCCAAATAGTCTCTTTCCCTCATATGGTATTTTGCAGAGGGACTTCTTAGAGGCAGTGTCTGCAAACCAGGACCTTATCCATAGGGCTCTATGAACTGCTATGCCAAAAGAAATAGAACATGCTGAAAGCTGAATAAGATCTAACGAGGCTTGAAGACAAAAGTTAGATGCAAGCCTAAAATCTTGTAGACCTTCCAGGATTTCTTCCCTAGAAACGCTATTCTTAATTGCCTGCTCCAGATTTTCAGCCCAAAGAGAAAGTGCTTTTGTGACTGAAACTAGAGCCACTGCAGGTTTACAAGCTGCTCCTGATGACATGTAGCACTTCTTTAATTCCGACTCCATACGTTGATCCATAGGTAACTCTTGATTTAAGCTTCAGTTTACAGTTTGTGCTTTTCTGCCTCCTTGTGCTGAGTCAGATTTTGAGCTATTCAGGGGCTTTAACAACATCTGGCTCTGCACCATTACAGATGTACAGACACATGTAGAGTTGTAAGAACATGAATTCCCACAATGATGTATCTCGCAAGGCTTACCAAGCAGCTCATTTTTTGTTTTAGGAAAAGGCAGATATGATCAAGATTGTTTTGTGTACATTTATAGGTCTATAGCAGGTCCTCCATGTCCTAGAATTTTATAAAATTTTTGGTATTTTGATTATAGTGACATTTTATAAGACTGTGGACATCGGATTCCACTCTCCCCTTTTGACTACCCGTTAGGGTTTTCTGAAAGCTCCATAATCAAACACAGATCCCATTCTTTATTGGGAGAGAGTCAGTCACAGCTTTACTTAAGTAATGAAATACAAACCTTTCTAATGGATATGAATAACATTAACAAACATGTAGATATAAACCTGGATGCCAATCATTACATGGAGCAATGGGTAGGGATGGGCGAATTTTTTCACTGTGTTTTTCGCCGCAAAAATGATGCCCATAGACTTGTATGGAGTCATGCAACAGAAAAATTTAGGCATGCAAATTTTTGGCGAAACGAAATGGCTCAAATTCGCCCATCCCTAGCAATGGATATGAGAAAGCAACAGCTGTTCTCAAACCAAGACAAGGACAAAAACTGCCAGGCTGTGACAATTAGATAACAATTAAAATAAAAAAACAGATATACCTACAGGCCTGTAATCTTCCAAAACTTATGCAGGTCCAACTTGCCTCCCATCTTATTACTGCAGAAGAAATAAATGAAATACTGTCATAAAAGAGAAGCTGAACCCCTCAAAGGCTCCTGACTTGGATGGCTTCTCTGGTAAATATCATAAAACATTTTGGAAAGAACTAGTCTCTTACAATTGTTTTAAGGCCGTTCTCTCTGATACACCCATCCCTCAGAAATGCTAACCTCTCAGATAATAGTAATTCACAAGGAGTTAAAAGAGCCTAAGCTCTGCTCAAGTTATCGCCCTATATTGTTAATAAATATGTATATAAAGATCTTCTTTCTATTACAGTTCTAGTTCTGATGCTCTGTTTTTAACCCGTGCCTGTCCCCAACTCTGCCTTCTAGCTTCCTGGTTTGATCTTTCCCCGATGTTGACTACTCTTCTGATCCCGTTCTATCTGTGTATGATCTTGGCTTGTGACCCCCAACCTTGCTCCTGATTGAGATATTTTCCTGGCCATCCTCCCGGCAACATAGAAAAAACTGATGGATTAACTCCTGCTACTCCCAGCCTGGACAGAAGAAACAGTTAATTTTTTACACCTATAAAGCCCTCCTCTTCCTGGCTCACAATAGTCTTTTCTTCTGTCCCAGCCTGGGAGCAGCAGGGGTTTCCCCTGGAAGATCGTTGCTAGCTATGATTACCTGAGATTACCGCACTCAGTTCTTGCAGGCTGTTCTCTCTGCCCTTAGCCTGCTCCCTATATAGACAACTGGGTTGTTTGGGAGGGGACCCCATGCGGCTGGGGTATCTTGCTGTTTGAGCAGCTTATGTGTCAAAGTCATCCCATATCTGGCCAGTCATATGCTCTATTTTCATCTGATTCATTAAGAATTCTATTGCTTCATTATACATTTTACACAGGGACTAAGTTTTACCTGCAACTTACTCACTGCTTTCAAAGTAAAACTCCCAATATGGGATGACTTTGACGTAGTTGTTCAGCTTAAATATATTGCAATATATGGACAAACAATCCCTGTTTTGTTTAAAGGGTAAGGCATTTTTCAGTAGCAGTAGCACAAAATGTCTCTGTCTTAAATATATTGATAATGGGTTGAGTGCAGAGGACTCTTGTATTTGTCTAAATGTATTTTGTGGTCACACCCTCATTGCACCCCCGCCTAATGGTTTTAAAAATTAGTGGTAAGCACAACTTTCCCTTGTTTGTTATAGCTAGAAAAACGGCCTTGTCGATAGATGATGTCTCGCTTTGAAATCAAGGTGAAACACAATAATAAATAATAGTAGATATCCCACTGACTGTCTAACTACCACAGTCCTTTTCTAATCACAGTCCCAATCACATCTAGAATGGAATAAATAACGGTGCAGTTCAATTCAAAAGTCCCTTCCCAAGAGCTCTTATTTCCCAGGTAGCACTACCTTTCCCTAAAGTACCTCTCTCTTTGGAACATAGTAGCCACTCCCACATAGATTTAACTCCAAACCAAGACTCTTCCTGGATCCTCCTCTTTTTCCCAGACCTCCTCTAGGGCTTCCAGCCAATCAGTCGCTTCATTGTCTGCAACTAACATTGGTGATATCACAGGCAGAACAGGGGGAAGGCTTGTCTGATCCCCTACATTTATAACTGTTATACTGAGACTCCTCATGGTACTGTTATTGCAGTCATTGGCCAGACATCTAGGCCTTACTCTTTCACAGATTCTTCAAATCTTTACTCATTTGTAGATATTATTAATCACAGTATTATTGTACATTGCTATACCATGTTATGCTGTATAGTAAGCATTGTCATTTTCTGTTTCCTCAATTTCATACTTTCCCCTTTGTTAATAAAACTAAAGCTCAATAACCTGGTCTCGGTGAATTGATGAAGGAAGGAGTTTACCTGCATGTCAAGCTACACACTGCCTCAGGGTAACACGTAGTGAGAACAGAACAAATAATGATACGGGACAATAAATTCCCCTTCAGTGATCAAGTCCAACAAGGCCAAATTCACATATCAGATGCCCATAGGCCCACTGCCATTCATTACCCCTCTCCAACCCTTCCTTTGTGTATATACATAAATTTTCAACATCAGGTGGGACAGTCACTAAGATGTGTATTTGCGCCAGCGTCCGCTTCGCCGCACTTCACCAGGCGTATTTTCACCAGCGCTCCGCAAATTCACTAAAATCCGAATTTGAGCTCAGGGGTAGCGTAAGGTTGCAAAGTTGCTCTAGCGTCAATTTGCCAAGCAAAGCAAAGTTACGCTAGCGATGGCTAATTTGCATACGGCGCCAAATTCAAGTTACAATGGAGGTATAGCAGAACTACACAAGCCTGGGAAACCTTCAAAACAGCAAATAAAAATTTTATTTTGCCCTACACGCTAATTCACGCTAGCATTAGGCGCTATGTCGTTTAGTGAATTTGCCCCCAGGAGTACTGGGGATTGGTGCAGAGGAAATTTTAAAAACTATTGTATCTCCTGTGAATCCCCAGTGCTTCTGAACCAATGCGGGTGTGATTGGGTGGCATGCTGCCCCCCTAAAATTTTGACTCTAGGGCCTGAAGTCCAAGAACGTAAACTCATGAAGGTAAAATCTTCAATGCAGAATGAAAATAAAAGGAAATGGATTGCAGATGTTGTAGGACATCACTCTAATGAGAAGACCTTCTACAGTAACAATCTTACCACTATATAATGTCGATTGAGAAAAACTGGTGGGAGCAACTCTATGACGATGAGACAAAAAGGAAATATCAAAGCTGGAACGTTTACCACTAATATTATAATAATAAATAATGATATTTAAAAAATTATTTTTATTTTAATACTTCAAAAAAACAACATTTAAACAAAAAGGGAAATATTAAAGCTGGAACGTTTACCACTAATATTATAATAATAAATAATGATATTTAAAAAATGATTTTTATTTTAATATTCCAAAAAAACAACATTTAAACAAAAAGGGAAATATTAAAGCTGGAACATTTACCACTAATATTATAATAATAAATAATGATATTTAAAAACTGATTATTATTTTAATACTCCAAAAAAAACAACATTTAAACAAAAAGGAAATATCAAAGCTGGAAAGTTTACCAGTAATATTATAATAATAAATAATAATTTGTAAAAACTGATTTTTATTTTAATACTCCAAAAAAACAACATTTAAACAAAAAGGGAAATATTAAAGCTGGAACGTTTACCACTAATATTATAATACTAAATAATGATATTTAAAAACTGATTATTATTTTAATACTCCAAAAAAACAACATTTAAACAAAAAGGGAAATATCAAAGCTGGAAAGTTTACCAGTAATATTATAATAATAAATAATAATTTGTAAAAACTGATTTTTATTTTAATACTCCAAAAAAACAACCTTTAAACAAAAAGGGAAATATTAAAGCTGGAACATTTACCACTAATATTATAATACTAAATAATGATATTTAAAAACTGATTATTATTTTAATACTCCAAAAAAACAACCTTTAAACAAAAAGGCAAATATCAAAGCTGGAAAGTTTACCACTAATATTATAATAATAAATAATGATATGTAAAAACTGATTATTATTTTAATACTCCAAAAAAACAACATTTAAACAAAAAGGGAAATATTAACCCTTTCCCTGCCAGCCCATTTGTCCTAAATGCGAACATCTACTGCCAAGCAGTTTTTAGACATTTTGCACTCATTACTTTTACTGAGGATTTTTGACAAGAAAACCTATGTGAAATAAGACACATTATATATCTTTTTTTTCGTAATGAATTGGGCTTGAACACTGAAACAAAATTTTGTACTTTTTCTGGAGATATAATGAAAATTTTGATTGAAATATGTAAAAAAAAAGTGAAATAAAGAATAAAATGTTTTTATTTTGTGTTTTTTTTCAAAGAAGAAATACATTTACTGACAAAAAGTTTACAGTTTGTAAAAGCCCTGATTCTGCTGAATCCAACGATACCAGATATGTATTGGTATCCCGCTTTTCTTGTCCACAACACACCCCAATAATAAAACAGCATTTTGTACAATTTTACATTGAAACACAATAGATAACAGCATCTATAGGTTAACGTGCCATATCAAACGACAGAAGTGACGTACCCCCATAAGTTAGGTGTTTTTAGAAACTGCGTTCCTCTAGGTTTTTAGCTGTGGTGAAGTTTTTGCTCTAAATGTAGCTGCCGTCAAACAGATCACCCTAAAACACAGCAATATTTTTGGGGATTTTTTTTTTTTTCTGAAACACCATTACAGTCACAAAGTCAGAAGTGAATTTGACAAAATTACTCCACTGAAAATAGTCAAATGAACCCCAAATATGAAAGAAAAGGTTCTCCTGAGTAAAACGATACCCTGCATGTATGGGTGCACCTAAAGACACGGCCTCCAAACACCCCAAAACAGGCGCAATACATAAGGGAAATTTTAGCTGGAAAATACGGCCTGCGCTCTAAGAGGACACCTTGCAGTTCTTCAGTCTAAACACCCCTTACCTGTGAAATACCCCCCACAAACTATATGTTCCCTGAAAGTGCACACCTGCAGCTATTCAGCAGCGCCATCATTGCTTTCCTGCATGCAGATCTGTGGGCGCAGTTCTCCGTAGAATTTGCGGTTTGGCCTGAAATAAAGAAAAAAAAAAGTTCCAAAGTTAGATTTCTCCCCAAAATTGCCATGACAACAAAAACAAACCTGGCAAATATCAATCTGCAACTTCTCCTGAACAAAAGGATACCCTGCATGTATGGGTGCACCTAAAGACACGGCCTCCAAACACCCCAAAACAGGCGCAATACACAAGGGAAATTTTAGCTGGAAAATTCGGCCTGCGCTCTAAGAGGACACCTTGCAGTTCTTCAGTCTAAACACCCCTTACCTGTGAAATACCCCCCACAAATTATATGTTCCCTGAAAGTGCACACCTGCAGCTATTCAGCAGCGCCATCATTGCTTTCCTGCATGCAGATCTGTGGGCGCAGTTCACCGTAGAATTTGCGGTTTGGACCGAAATAAAGAAAAAGAAAGTTCCAAATTTAGATTTCTCCCCAAAATTGCCATGAAAACTAAAAAAAAACTGGCAAATATCAATCTGCAACTTCTCCTGAACAAAATGATACCATGCATGTATGCGTGCACCTAAAGACACGGCCTCCAAACACCCCAAAACAGGCGCAATACATAAGGGAAATTTTAGCTGGAAAATTCGGCCTGCGCTCTAAGAGGACACCTTAGGCTTTAGGCTGCACTCCAAGTGCCCACCTTGCAGTTTTTCAGTCCAAACACCCCCTTACCTGTGAAATACCCCCACAAAATATATATTCCTTGAAAGTGCACACCTGAAGCTATTCAGCGGCACCATCCTTCCTTTCCTACACGCAGATCTGTGGGCGCAGTTCTCCGTAGAAATTTGTGGTTTGACCTGAGATAAAGGAAAAAAAGTACGAAGGTTAGATTTCTCCACAAAATTGCCATGACAACTAAAAAAAACCTGCTAAGTATCAATGTGCAACTTCTCCCGAACAAAACAATACCCTACATGTATGGGTGCACCTAAAGAAACAGCCACAAAACACCCTAAAACAAAAGCAATAGCTAAATTTGAGGCTGTGCTCTAAGTGGCCACCTTACAGTTTTTCAGTCTAAAAACCCCCTTACCTGTGAAATACCCCCCACAAACTATATATTCCTTGAACATGCACACCTGCAGCTATTTAGCGGCACCATCCTTGCTTTCCTTCTTGCAGAATGGGATGCAATTCTTTGTAAAATGTTATAGTTTGTCTTGCAATGAAGATAAAACTCAAAACTAGATTTCTCTAAAAAAAACCCAAAGACAAGCAACAAAAACCTACTGAAGTTATTGAATATTCTCCTTACCATTATCCGTTTAGTGGACCATCTTCTGATCTGTAGAGATGGCGCGAACTGTTCGCCGGCGAACTTGTTCGCGCGAACATCGGGTGTTCGCGCTCGCCGGAAGTTCGCGAACGTCGCGCGACGTTCGCCATTTTGAGTTCGCCATTGTTGGCGCTTTTTTTTGCCCTCTCACCCCAGACCAGCAGGTACATGGCAGCCAATCAGGAAGCTCTCCCCTGGACCACTCCCCTTCCCTATAAAAACCGAAGCCCTGCAGCGTTTTTTCACTCTGCCTGTGTGTGCTGAAGAGATAGTGTAGGGAGAGAGCTGCTGCCTGTTAGTGATTTCAGGGACAGTTGAAAGTTTGCTGGCTAGTAATCGTTTTGATACTGCTCTGTTATTGGAGGGACAGAAGTCTGCAGGGGTTTGAGGGACATTTAAGCTTAGGTAGCTTTGCTGGCTAGTAATCTACCTTCTACTGCAGTGCTCTGTATGTAGCTGCAGTGGGCAGCTGTCCTGCTTCTGATCTCATCTGCTGACTGCTGCAATAACAGTAGTCCTTGTAAGGACTGCTTTTATTTATTTTTTTGTTGTTTTACTACTACTACTACTACTACTATAAGAGCCCAGTGCTATTAGTCTAGCAGTGTTGGGGAGTGGGACTGGTGTGCTAATCTGCTGCTCCTAGTAGTTCAGCAGCACCAACTTTAATTTTTTTTTTTTTAATATTCATTTTTTTTTTATTTTACTTTTTTTTATTTTACTACCGCTGTAGTAGTGTATAAGTTGACCTTTTAGGCATTATTTGCCCTGTAGGCATTTTTTGCCCAGTGTGTTATTCAACCAACTGCCATCTAGCTGTGTGACCTTGTTCACATTCTGTCTAAATATCCATAATATTACCGTCTCCAGAAAAAACACCGGAGTGACTTTTTTCAAGCAGCCATAATATATTTTACGTAATCCGTATCCATCGCTGTAGTAGTGTATAAGTTGACCTTTTAGGCATTATTTGCCCTGTAGGCATTTTTTGCCCAGTGTGTTATTCAACCAACTGCCATCTAGCTGTGTGACCTTGTTCACATTCTGTCTAAATATCCATAATATTACCGTCTCCAGAAAAAACACCGGAGTGACTTTTTTCAAGCAGCCATAATATATTTTACGTAATCCGTATCCATCGCTGTAGTAGTGTATAAGTTGACCTTTTAGGCATTATTTGCCCAGTGTGTTATTCAACCAACTGCCATCTAGCTGTGTGACCTTGTTCACATTCTGCCTAAATATCCATAATATTACCGTCTCCAGAAAAAACACCGGAGTGACTTTTTTCAAGCAGCCATAATATATTTTACGTAATCCGTATCCATCGCTGTAGTAGTGTATAAGTTGACCTTTTAGGCATTATTTGCCCTGTAGGCATTTTTTGCCCAGTGTGTTATTCAACCAACTGCCATCTAGCTGTGTGACCTTGTTCACATTCTGTCTAAATATCCATAATATTACCGTCTCCAGAAAAAACACCGGAGTGACTTTTTTCAAGCAGCCATAATATATTTTACGTAATCCGTATCCATCGCTGTATTAGTGTATAAATTGACCTTTTAGGCATTATTTGCCCTGTAGGCATTTTTTGCCCAGTGTGTTATTCAACCAACTGCCATCTAGCTGTGTGACCTTGTTCACATTCTGTCTAAATATCCATAATATTACCGTCTCCAGAAAAAACACCGGAGTGACTTTTTTCAAGCAGCCATAATAAATTTTACGAGATCCGTATCCACCGCTGTAGTAGTGTATACGTTGATCTTGTGGGCAGTATTTGCACAGTGTTTTCTTCAAACCGCCATCTAGCTGTGTGAGCTTGTTCACATTTTGTCTAAATATTGATAATATTATCGTCTCTAGAAAAACCACTTGAGTTACTTTTTTTCAAGCAGCATTCATATATTTTACGTAATCCGTATCCACCGCTGTGTATACGTTGACCTTGTAGGCATTATTTGCACAGTGTTTTCTTCAAACCGCCATCTAGCTGTGTGAGCTTGTTCACATTTTGTCTAAATATTTATAATATTATCGTCTCTAGAAAAACCACTTGAGTTACTTTTTTTCAAGCAGCATTCATATATTTTACGTAATCCGTATCCACCGCTGTAGTAGTGTATACGTTGATCTTGTAGGCATTATTTGCACACTGTTTTCTTCAAACTGCCATCTAGCTGTGTGTATTATCGTTTCCAGAAAAACCAACTGAGTTTTTGTTGTTGTTGTTTTTTTAAAAATAATGCCAGGCAAAGGCAGGCCGCCACGCAGAGGCCGTGCTAGGGGCCGTGCTGCTATGCAATCCTGTGGCCCTAGCAAATTGCCCAGTTTTAAAAAGCCAATGACCCTGAACTCCCAAAATGCTGAAGAGGTAGTTGACTGGCTTACACAGCACACCCCATCATCTACAGTTTCTAACTTTACCACAACATCCTCCTCATCCTCCACTGCTATGGCCACCCCACGTAACACTTCCTCCACCACCGGTGCCCCTTCTTCACTGGAGTCAGAGGAGTTATTTTCCCATGAGTTTCTTGAACTGAGTAATGCGCAACCATTATTGGCAGAAGAAGATGAAGGAGATGAGGACGTTACACCAGATTTAATTCTGGCAGAGAACACGACAGAGATGGACATAATGATGAGTGATGAGGAGGAGGTCCCCGCTGCTGCTTCCTTCTGTGATGTGTCAGAAGAAATTGATGCATCTGAGGAGAATGATGATGAGGAGATTGATGTTTTGTGGGTGCCTAGTAGAAGAGAGCAAGAGGAGGGTAGTTCAGATGGAGAGACGGAGAGTCAGAGAGGCAGTAGGAGAATAAGACTTAGAAGAAGCAGGGAGGACAGCCCGCAGGGATCAGTAGGGCAACAACATGTATCGGCACCTGTGTTCAGCCGGCCAACGCACCCGCCATTGCCGCCAATGCCGCCAACTTCTACTGTTACCGCCAGATCGCACACTTCCAAAAAGTCAGCAGTGTGGGATTTTTTTAATGTGTGTGCCTCTGACAAAAGCATTGTAATTTGCAATGAGTGCAGTCAGAAACTGAGCCTTGGTAAGCCCAACAGCCACATAGGTACAACTTCTATGCGAAGGCACATGAGCGGCAAGCACAAAGCACTTTGGGAGCAACACCTCAAAGGCAACAGGCAAACTAAAAGCCACACTCCTTCTGGTCCAGCATCTTACTGCTCTACCTCTGCTCTCCTTGACCCGTCTGAACCACCCTCCACTCCGCCTTCCACCTTGACCACCTGTTCCCATTCCCAGTCATCTGCCACCAGCCAAGTTTCTGTGAAGGCCATGTTTGAGCGTAAGAAGCCAATGTCTGACTGTCACCCCCTTGCCCGGCGTCTGACAGCTGGCTTGTCTGCACTCTTAGCCCGCCAGCTTTTACCATACCAGCTGGTGGACTCTGAGGCCTTCCGCAAATTTGTAGCAATTGGGACACCGCAGTGGAAGGTACCCAGCCACAATTTTTTTTCTAAAAAGGGAATACCACACCTGTACCAACATGTGCAGAGCCAAGTTACCGCATCTCTGTCACTTAGTGTTGGGCCAAAGGTCCATATGACTACTGACGCATGGTCCTCCAAGCATGGTCAGGGCAGGTATGTCACCTACACTGCCCACTGGGTGAACTTGGTAATGGCTGGGAAGCAGGGAATGGGTAGCTCAACAACAACAGTGGAGTTGGTGTCACCGCCACGGATTGCACGCGGTTCTGCCACCACCTCTACTCCTCCATCGCTCTCTACCTCGTCTTCTTCCTCTTCTTCTTCTTACTCTGCTGCTGGGTCCTCCTTCTCCTCCTCCACACCTGTGCACCCCCAGCTCCCCCTAGGCTATTCGACGTGCCAGGTACGCCGTTGTCACGCTGTCTTGGGGATGACGTGCCTGGAAAGCAAAAACCATACCGGATCTGTACTCCTGTCATCTCTGCAGTCACAGGCCGATCGGTGGCTGACCCCACACCAACTGCAGATCGGAAAAGTGGTGTGTGACAATGGAAGCAATCTGTTGGCAGCGTTGAGACTGGGCAATTTAACACATGTGCCCTGCATGGCACATGTGTTAAATTTAATAGTCCAACGTTTTGTCTCCAAGTACCCAGGATTCCAGGACGTTCTCACCCAGTCCAGAAAGGTGTCGGCCCATTTCAGACGTTCCTACACAGCCATGGCATGCCTTGCTGACATTCAGCAGCGCTACAACATGCCAGTCAGGCGTTTGATTTCTGACAGCCAGACTCGCTGGAATTCAACGCTCCTTATGTTGGAACGTCTGCTGCAACAACAAAGGGCCGTCAACGAGTACCTTTTTGAACTGGGTGGTAGGACTGGATCTGCAGAGCTGGGGATTTTTTTCCCCCGTTACTGGGTGCTTATGCGCGATGCCTGCAGGCTCATGCGACCTTTTGAAGAGGTGACAAATATGGTCAGTCGCACCGAAGGCACCATCAGCGACCTAATACCCTTCGCTTTCTTCCTGGAGCGTGCCGTGCGACGAGTGACAGATGAGGCTGTAGACCAGCGTGACGAGGAGCTGGAAGCGCACGATTTCTGGTCGGAATCACCAGAACGAACCCAGGCACCTGCTGCAACGCAGGGAGAGGTGCCAGAAGTGGAGTCAGAGGAGGAAGGTGGCTTTGTGGAGGAGGAGGAGGAGGACCAACAGGAGCAGGCTTCCCAGGGGGCTAGTGGTGACCTTTTGGGGACCCCTGGTCTTGTACGTGGCTGGGGGGAGGAGACCGTGGATGATGCAGTCCTTGATAATGAGGAAGCGGAGATGGATAGCTCTGCATCCAACCTTGTGAGAATGGGGTCTTTCATGCTGTCATGCCTGTTGAAGGACCCCCGTATCAAGAGGCTTAAGGAGAAGGACCTGTACTGGGTCGCAATGCTACTAGACCCTCGGTACAAGCGTAAAGTGTCAGAAATGTTACCAACATACCACAAGTCCGAAAAGATGCGGCATTTACAAACCAGCCTGCAAAACATGTTGTACAATGCTTTTAAGGGTGATGTCACTTCAGGAACTCATCAACATTCCAGGGGCAGAGGTGCCAGTAATCCTGCCACGAGCACACCTGCAAGGACAAAGCCCTTTGGCCAGTCTGTAACGTCAGACATGCAAATGTTTTTCTGTCCAAGGCAGCGCCACAACCCTTCTGGATCCACCCTCAAAGAACGCCTCGACCGGCAGGTAGCGGACTACCTGGCATTAACTGCAGATATCGACACTCTGAGGAGCGATGAACCCCTGGACTACTGGGTGTGCAGGCTTGATCTGTGGCCAGAGCTGTCACAATTTGCCATGAACCTCTTGTCTTGGCCAGCCTCAAGTGTGCTCTCAGAAAGGACCTTCAGTGCAGCAGGAGGGATTGTAACTGAGAAGAGAACTCGCCTAGGTCACAAAAGTGTCGATTACCTGACCTTTATTAAAATGAATGAGGGGTGGATCTCGGAGGGTTACTGCACGCCGGAAGACTTGTTCTGACTTCTATGCAGCTGTCCTTCTCTTCAAGCCTCATGACTCCACACACAGCTGTCCTTTAGCGTCCTCCTCCCTCCGCCACCGTTACAAACTAGGGTGCAAACCCTACTGGTTTAATTTTTTCTGGCCTCTGTGCTTCAGTGGCTGCAACCAAAAAAACTGGGCAAACAATGTCTACAAGGTCAACGTATGGCAAAAAATGACTATTTTCAGCATTTATATGGCATATTTTTTCTGGCAACTGTGCTTCAGTGGCTGCGTCCAAAAAAATGCATATTTTCTGCATTTATATGGCATAATTTTTCTGGCCTCTGTGCTTCAGTGGCTGCGTCCAAAAAAATGCATATTTTCTGCATTTATATGGCATAATTTTTCTGGCCTCTGTGCTTCAGTGGCTGCAACCAAAAAAATTTATATTTTCAGCATTTATATGGCATATTTTTTCTGGCAACTGTGCTTCAGTGGCTGCAACCAAAAAAACTGGGCAAACAATGTCTACAAGGTCAACGTATGGCGAAAAATGACTATTTTCAGCATTTATATGGCATATTTTTTCTGGCAACTGTGCTTCAGTGGCTGCGTCCAAAAAAATGCATATTTTCTGCATTTATATGGCATAATTTTTCTGGCCTCTGTGCTTCAGTGGCTGCAACCAAAAAAATGCATATTTTCTGCATTTATATGGCATAATTTTTCTGGCCTCTGTGCTTTAGTGGCTGCAACCAAAAAAATTTATATTTTCAGCATTTATATGGCATAATTTTTCTGGCCTCTGTGCTTCAGTGGCTGCAACCAAAAAAATTTATATTTTCAGCATTTATATGGCATATTTTTTCTGGCAACTGTGCTTCAGTGGCTGCAACCAAAAAAACTGGGCAAACAATGTCTACAAGGTCAACGTATGGCGAAAAATTACTATTTTCAGCATTTATATGGCATATTTTTTCTGGCAACTGTGCTTCAGTGGCTGCGTCCAAAAAAACTGGGCAAACAATGCCTACAAGGTCAACGTATGGCAGTTGTTTAAAGAGAACAGTAGATTACTAGCCAGCAAAGCTACCTAAGCTAAAATGTCCCTCAAATCCCTGCAGACTTCTGTCCCTCCAATACAGAGCAGTATCAAGCAGATTACTAGCCAGCAAACTTACTATCATCTGTCCCTGAAATCACTAACAGCTCTCCCCCTACACTATCTCTTCCAAGCACACACAGAAGATTTTTCAGATACATTTTTGCCCTTGATCCCCCTCTGGCATGCCACTGTCCAGGTCGTTGCACCCTTTAAACAACTTTAAAATCATTTTTCTGGCCAGAAATGTCTTTTTTAGATGTTAAAGTTCGCCTTCCCATTGAAGTCTATGGGGTTCACGAACCGTTCGCGAACCGCTCGCATTTTTGCGCAAGTTCGCGAATATGTTCGCGAACTTTTTTTCCGACGTTCGCTACATCCCTACTGATCTGTACTCTTCAATGTCCTTTGGCAAGGCTGCTTTTTACTTTTAGAACACCTAGAAAATTAGAACTAGAAAATCTGCACAATTATAAGAAAAAAACATTTGCCACTATATATTCATACTGCCAGAAACACAGGTGCCTTCTGTAACTTCACTGGAAGGTGAGCGTTTGAGATGCCAATAATAAGGGCACAGACACACATGGAGATTGGGGGAGATTAGTCACCTAGAATCTAAATCGCCGGTGGGATAGCACTCGGAGCGATTCGCTTTCCTGAAGTCGCCCGAAGTTGCCTCACAAGGAAACTTTGGGCGACTTGGAAAATGAAGCGCTTCAAGAGCCATCCCACCGGTGATTTAGATTCTAGCTAGCACTGGGCGACTTATCTCCCCGAATCTCCATGTGTGTCTCTGCCCTTATTATTGGCATCTCAAACGCTCACCTTTCAGTGCAGTTACAGAAGGCACCTGTGTTTCTCCACGTGTGTCTCTGCCCTAAAGCTTGAGGCATTAGATAAAGAGGTGAAATCAACTTATGGATCCATAATTCGGCCCAAAAAAAAAAAACCAAAAAGAAAGAGCTAAATGTCTACACAAGAACAAAGTATATATTGCCCAGAAGTAAAGAATCTGCACTAAAAGCTGGTGAGTTTTCAGTTCAATCAAGTGCCCAGTTTTTCTCCAACCATCTCAGCCATGCATTCAGTACTGTACTAACTACTAGCCATAATAAAGACAAAGATTAGATTAGCCTTTTGAAATGCAAAATGTTCCCATCTATCAGCAAACCATGACTTTCATTGCCAACTGCAAATAAAAAGCCAGAACAGGCAAAGATCACTTTACAAAAAAAAAAAAAAAAAACTGAAGCCCATACTTCTCAAAATTCTAGGGAGACTTAACACAATATTGCCCCGAAATTCTGATATACTCAACCGCACTCAGAGGGGAGCTTATGAGGTGTCAGTAAAAAAAAAAGTTTTGTGGCATCAGAGAGAAGACATCATCAGCAGGCAAGATGAAATTATCTCAGAGTCATCACGCACCACAAATTTTTAGGCGCCCTTGGCCTTCACCTAACACATCACTTGGCTACACCCCCTAGTGCTACCTCTAACCATAAGAACAGTTTAGGGTAAGGACACACGAGGAGATTCAGGGAGATTTTGTCGCCTGGCTACTAATCTCCTTGTCTTTTGAGCAACTATCTCCCAGAACTGCCTCAGCATTTTTCCCCATAGGCTACAATAAAAAGTAGCCTGCGCTAATGCACACAGGGCGATGCGTTTTCAATAGTTGCCTGAAATTGCCTCACTGAGGCAACTTTGGGCAACTTTTGAAAACGCATCACTGTGTGTGCATTAGCGTAGGCGACTTTTCATTGTAGCCTATGGGGAAAAACGCTGAGGCAGTTCAGGGAGATAGTTGCTCAAAAGACAAGGAGATTAGTAGCCAGGCGACAAAATCTCCCTGAATCTCCTCGTGTGTCCTTACCCGTAGGGAAAGAAAATACCAAATTAACCACAACATAAAATGCCAGGAGTGCCCTGAATATAAATTTTGCACAAAGCGGGATGTCAATACTTATAATAAAGTCAATTAGTACACAACAATCTACAACATTTTCAGTAGTGCAGCTGAGTGTGGTATATTTCAAAACATGGTTTGAAACATAACCCGGGGTTGCGAGGGCACTTTGGGCAATAGTACCGTGTATCTCGTCTGATACCCCTTTTGCGGCACACTTTGCAGGCTTTTTGGGCTCTTGGTTTTCCAGGAGTTGGTGGAAGCGTGTCTATAAAATGCTTCCCCACCAATCGGGCCACGTTGTCACTGGCACGCATCTCAGGCACTGCCTCCTCTAGACCACCAAACAACAGGGCAGGGATTATCTGCAACTGGTACTTATAATAAGACAATTTGGGGCCTGGTACTGCTGCCTTATAGACAACATACGAATTTCGAAGGGCCATTTGAATAAGGTATATGCCAACTTTCTTGTACCAGGCCTTTGTTTTTCGGGTGGCATCGTAATAATGTTGGAGTTGATCTGTTCTGTCAACACCACCCATGTACTTACTGTACTCCTTGCTACAGAGAGGCTTAGATTTTGGGGGCCTACCAGCTCTCTGTTCTTCAATTACTGACGTGTCGTGGATGGTCGTCAGCATGAAAACATTTTTTCTATCCAAAAATTTGATGGCAAGGAGCTCATCATTTCTTAGGGAATACATTTCTCCACGGTTCAGTTTTTTGTCGAGGAGTTCCCTGGGCAATCCTTTACGGTTACGATTTATGGTGCCACAGGCTGGGTTATCTAAACAATGAAGGGTCTTGAATAGGAGGATGCTGGTGTAAAAGTTATCCACGTATAAGTGGTAACCTCAGCCTAATAGTGGAGTGATGAGCTCCCACACAATTTTGCCACTGACAGTCAGGTCAAGGGGACAACCAGGGGGGTCTAATTGTGAGTCCTTTCCTTCGTAAATCAAAAAGCGGTTGGTGTACCCCGAGCTAAGCAAAGTTTATAAAATTTAATCCCATAGCGGGCACGCTTGCTTGGGATGTACTGACGGAAGTGTAGGCGCCCTTTGAAGAGGAGAAGGGACTCGTCAATACAAATGTTTTGGGAGGGGGTGTATACTGTTGCGAAGCGCTCAGACAGGCTGTCTATTAGGGGCCTCAATTTATGCAGCCTGTCATGGGAAGGATCATTAGGGGGTACAGCCCTAGAATTATCATTGAAATGCAGAAACCGGAGCAGTAGCTGATACCGGTTTCTAGGCATTGTGGCAGAAAAGATTGGAATGGATAGCACAGTAGTGGTATCCCAGTAGGACTCCAGGGAATTTACTTTTATAAGCCCCATAGCTAGAGTAAGTCCCACAAACCTCTTCATTTCAGCAATATCAGTGGGATGCCACGCCTGAGCTCGAGCATATCTGGGGAGGGGATTTTGGGCAAGATATTGCTCGGCATACACATTTGTGTACTGGACCATATCCTGTAGGATGGCCTCAGTCAAAAATAAATGGAAAAAATTTATTGGCTCAAAATTACTGGTGTCCACCTTAACACCAGAGACTGCAGTAAATGGGGGAATTTCGGGGGTAAAATTACCAGGAGGCCCCCACGCAGGCTCTCCTCCAGTTGCAGCATAAGCCCTACCACCCTCTTCCTGATCCTCAACCTCCTCTTCTACATCCTGCTCCAACTCCATGGGCTCCTCAAGAGCAGTAACCGTGCTACTACTACCTGGTGACTCATCAGTAGAAGAGTCACTTTCTGATTCAGGGGGCACATATTCAGAATCAGAGTCACTAAACTCCTCTGAGCTGGAGGCCATGCATAGGGCAGCAGCCTCTTCAACAGTAAAAAACCTTTTTGCCATGTTGCCAACAAAAATGATCCCCTAATCCAAAGAACAATCAGGAACAGGGACAAACAGAAAATCAAGTAAGTGTTTTCACTGCCAGAAAAAGTTAGCTGGATCACAATATGCAACAGGCAAGGCAGAGACTTGAGAAAAAAAAACTGAGGCTAAGATAAACAAAACTGGTCAAGAAAAAAAAGAACTGGATATAAGATAAACAAAACTGATTATAAGATAAACAAATCAAAGGGAAAAAAAAAAAAACAACTATAAGTCCAACCCCCTGAACTCTGAAACTCCCTGAAACTTTCTAGAACAAAAAACCTATGAATGAACACTAATCACACAGTAAATCAAGAAAACACAAAACTGATCAGCTATACAAAACGAAAAATGACAGTAAAGCAAAAACAAGGTTGAATCAATAAACCGCAATGTAGAAATGAGCAATGCAATAAGAGAACTGAAAATCGAAAAAGTAAATGCAAAGCACCAACACAAACCAGCTAGAACAATAATCCAACAGTAAAACACCACTGAAATGCAATAAAACCACTGAAAATCAATAAAGAACAATAAGCAAAAGCAACACAAAACTGAAAATGAAAATTACCAGCAAAACAAGCTAGAGCAATAAATCAAAAGCAACGCAACACTGAAATGCAATAAATCAATGAAAATCAATAAAGAACAGTATTTGGCAGCAACACAAAAGAGAAAAAAGCAATAAAAATCACTAAAAATGAAATAAGCCAATAAAAGAAAAGACAAAAATAAAACAAGCAATAAAATATAATAAACAGAAATACAAATATGGGGGGGTGGGGGTGGTGTGTGGGGGGGGGTGGGGTGTGGGGGGGGTGGGGGGGTTTGTGTGTGGGGGGGTGGTGTGGGGGTAAGGTTTGAGTGTGTCTCAAAGTAAGTGAAGGTAAGTGGGGAAAAAAGTAAAAACTAAAATAAGAAAGACAACTTAGATTAGTGTGCAAGTGTAAGTGTGTAAGTGAGTGTGAAAATGCGTAACCTGGGGCAGGCACAGAAGATCTCACAGGCAAGGATCACAGGAGGACCGCAGCTGGCAGCAGGAGGGCTCCAAATGACATCCACAACCAAGCAGAGAAGAGGAGGAGGCACTGGGGGAGATCTTATATACCCTAGCAGCTGGTGACATAGGTGGGGGTCACATGTTAGAAGAATCCAGCCCCCATTGTTCATTGCCTAAGGGGATTGGCTGAGGAAGGGAAGAGGAGCAGAAGAGGCAGTGTCCACCGACCCCCATCTCCAGCTGATGTTTCTGCTATTTGGGGTCGCAGAGGGGGTCATCGGGCACCTGACAGGTACATTTGACCCCACTGCTCTTTGCCTAGGGGGTGGCTGCTGATCTACAGCTTTGTGCAGCCAGCAGCAGCCACCGCAGAACATGAGGCGCCTACTGATGACCCCCACGGCCTTGCTGACGTTACCTGTGGTTTTGGGGTCGCCGTGGGGGTCATCAGGCACCTGCCTAAATAATCGGACCCCACTGCTCGTTGCCTAGAGGTGGTGGCTGCTGATCTGCGGCTTTCCGCAGCCAGCAGCAGCCACCATTGACCACGTGGCGCCTACCTATGAACCCCACGGCCTTGCTAGCATTACTTATGGTTTTGGGGTCGCCGTGGGGGTCATCAGGCGCCTGCCTAAATAATCAGACCCCACTGCTCATTGCCTAGGGTCGGTGGCTGCTGATCTGCGGCGTTCCGCAGCCAGCAGCAGCCACCGCAAGTGATGTGGAGCCGACCGATGACCCCCACAGCTTTGGCGATGTTCCTCCTGTTTTGGGGTCGCCGTGGGGGTCATCGGGCACCTAGCAGGACGATCCGGCCCCACTGCTCGTTGCCTAGGGGTGTCGGCTGCTGTTCTGTGGCGTTCCGGCCACAGCAGCAGCCCCTGTATGGCCGGAAGCGCTCCCGCCGGCGAAAACGTACAATGTATGTTGCCGGCAGTTAGAGCCCTGACCCACCAGCATGTACGGCGTACGTGCTTGGCGGGTAAAGGGTTAAAGCTGGAACGTTTACCACTAATATTATAATAATAAATAATGATATTTAAAAACTGATTATTATTTTAATACTCCAAAAAAACAACATTTAAAATATTTCATACATTTTCCAAATCCCCTGGAACATAACAGTTAGTAGATACAATTCAATGATGAAGAACATCGGGCACTGTGTTACCTGATGAATTTAATGTTTCAGCAACTCCCTGGCAGCTCAGTCAATACAGGGGGAGACATGAACTTCTACATCAGCTGGAGGGAGTCCTGTCCCTAATGTAACACTTTAATCCCATATCCTAAAGCTCCATAGGTAGGAGAGGCCTATTGGATTGTTGGCAAGCAAGAAATACATATATGTTTAATGATAATATCCATGACAAGGAATCTAAGACATAAAAGTAATTACACTTGGCCAAACAATGGTGCTTTTTGTTGTGTATGGCCAAAGGGAGAATCATTGTTATTAACCATTTAAGTACCTATATCAACAGAGCAATTTTATTTTCCTTTTGTGTTGCTTAAACTGTGTGTAAAAAGATCTGTTTTGACAACTTCGCAAGAGCAACTTTAATCTCATTGTTTCTCAGGCTGTATACTATTGGATTGGAAAATGGAGTTCCAACAGTGTATAGAAGGGACAGCATCTTCTTTGTGTTGAAGTTATGTTGTTTGGATGGCACCATATAAATTATTATCAGAGTCCCATAGTACATACACACAACTATTAAATGGGAGCTGCAAGTGGAGAAGGCTTTGTGTCTTCCTTCAGTAGAGGAGATCCTGAGAATGGCAAGGCCAATGGAAACATAAGTGTAAATGATGAAGCAAAAAGGGAGAATCGTAAAAGGTATGGCCAAAATAATATCTGTTAGTTCCACAGTTTTATAATCTGTGCAGGAAAGTTTAATAAGAGGGGCAAAATCACAGAAATAATGATCTATAACAAATGGGCCACAGAACTGCAAATTAAATGTCAGAAGAATCATAACTAAATTCAATATAAGGGCTACACCCCAACAACACAGACTCATATAGAGACAAAGCCTAAAATCCATAATGGAGACATAATGAAGTGGGGAGCAGATGGCCAGATATCGGTCATAGGCCATGACTGTGAGGAGATTAAATTCTGTATCTGCTGAAACACCATAAATATAAAACTGTGTGATACAACCAGTAAGAGATATTGTGCCTCCTCCATTCAGTAATAACCACAAGGTATTTGGAGTAATATTGGTACTGAGCAAAACATCACATACAGACAGCTGGGAGAGAAGGACATACATGGGAGATCTCAAGGCTGGAACTGTAACCACTAATATGATTATAAGAAAGTTTCCAAGTAATGTCAAAATATTTATCCAGAGCAATGGAACAAAGAGTAACTCATTTATGATATGAGAGTTCTGAAATCCCAAAAGAAGGAAAGATAAACCTGATGTCTGATTCTCCTTATCCATTGCCTGGAACCATAAAGCAGAGAAGTTAGAAGATATAGTGTAAGGCAGATAGAATCCAACACCTGTGCTTTGTTTGATGTAGAACTAAAACTTCCAGCATTTCCCAGTCTGCTCATTTGATGCCTTGTGTGAAAAAAAGTTGTTTCATCTCTAAATTACCTTTTTATTTGATTTAAACAGGGACTCTCTCTCTAGCCTGTTTTTTCCAGTTTTTCATTCAAGACAATACCTGGTTGTTAGGAGAAGTGTGTCCCAAGCAACCAGATAACAGTTTCAGTCCCAAACTAGAACCCGACAGAACAAACAATTCTACAGAAATACAAAAATACAATGGCAATTGCAAATAATTTTACAGTCAATACTGTCAACAAAATGATAGAACCCCACCCCCACCCTGGGCTGAATGAAGATTTATGGTTTATATTATGTGAGAAAGTGACTCACTTGTGAGTTTCCCTACAGTAGAGTGACTTTAAATACAAACATACACAAAGCTCCCAGAGTACAAGAACTTACACCAATATGTTTTAGATGAAAGGTAAAATTTCGAGGTTGAGTTTCACTAAAGTGAATGTGTTTAAAATGTAAATAGATATGGGCTTTTTATATTGGTTCCTATGTGGAAATCAAAGATGTTAAAGCAATGTATCAGCCTTGCACCACATTTGTACTGGAAATGCAGCCGACCCAGATCATCATCTCAAGTTCAGTAGGAATGTGACATTTCACACCTGCCCATTTGAGGAAGCAGAGAAAATAGTAAGAAACAACAGTGAGGAAAACATTTCTCTTGTAATGGAAAGTTGCCTTTGTGGCTTGTTGGAAACTGCCAATGGGAAATGAAAGAAAACTGTAGGATGAGCGAAGTCATTCAGCAAAGAGCAGCCATCATTCTATACTGCATGGATAAGGGAATCCATTTGGCATTACAGACATGAGGTTTTTATACCTTTGGAAAGGAACAGAAGATCAATTGTGTAACTGCCCCTGGGACTTGTATAACAGACACTCACAGGAAACTCCTTGAGGAGAAGGAGAAGCTCATTATGAACAGCAACAAATATTAAAATAAAATAACAGAAACAATTTATTGTGAGATATTTTTTCACATCCAACACATAAAAAGTACTGAATATTTAGATTTTTGTGAACTTACTTATTTCACAATTTCTAAAATCTCTTTTTGTTTTGTAAAATGTCTAAATACCCCAAATACACCAAATAATGAGAGAAATATAACACCTGGCATTTCAAAAAAATTCCTGGAAAAAAGGGAAAGTTGTGCTAAGCACTAAATGTTAAACCATTAGCCAGGGGTACAATGAGGCTGTGACTACAAAATTCATACAGACAAATACAAGAGATTCTCTGCACTCACCCAATATCAGTATATTAAGGACATTGAGATATTCTGTGCACTCAGCTACCAAAAACTGCCATCCCCATTTAAACAAAACAGGGAAACTGATATGTTTTATTACGTTTTTTTCTTTTAAAAAGTAGTGAAAATATGAATAATTTTTCCCATTGTTTGGAAGAAATAAAATAACAAGTAAAAAAACAGTAAAAGGATAGAAATGGAGAAAAAGCAAATGTTGGGAAAAAAATCAAATACAACAAGATGAAGTGGCGACTGGGTTTTGTTAACCTTCATAAACTTGCCAGAGTGGGCAGAGATCAGGACTTCATGTCTCCAGTTTCCTGAACATTTTGAAACTGTGAATAAGTGAGGGGTCATTATCATGGGAGATGGGTCATTATCATGTTGTTCTATAGCATATATGAATATGTTTCATTAGTCTTATTTATCATATTTGCTTTCAGTCAAGTGAGTGTTTTTTTTCCCAGTTGTTCAGTAATAATAGTCTCGCTATGTCTTTATGAAATTTATGGAGGTTATTTACTAAAATCCAAATATATCTCTATATATCACTATTTTCTTAAAACCACTTTGACGAAACTCCCATGCACATTTTTACTGTATTTATTAATTAATTTACTTAAAAGGCTGGTGTGGAGAAAGACTTGATCAAATCATTAAAAATTAATCCGAACTGTACGATTTTTTGCATTTGACACCCAAAAATGATGAATTATTTGTATCATTGTATGAAACCCAGTGCAGATCATGATATCTTCCAACTGCAAATGGGACATCTGCTATTGACTTCTACATGACCTCGGCAGGTTTGAGATGGAGTAATTTTTTATTCTGACTTTTAGCAGCCAGGGGTTCAATAATCACGATAAAATCTAGTTCCTCTGAAAAAAATGTGTTTCCCCTTAAAAACTCTGACCAGAAAATACATTGATAAATAACCCCCTTAGTGTGTAGCCCTATAGTGTCTCAGTAATTAGATACAACAATGCATTCCCAAATTTAGGGATCATAGTTCCAGTTAATGTACAGCCCATAAAGCAGTGTCACAGCAGAGTCACAGGAGGGATATATTTTGTGCAATTGTGCTGGAACCAGACAGAGAAGTTTTGAAGATGTTTCTCTATTTGTAACTCAGGCCATTGTTGGCCATTAAACTGCATTGGGACCACTGTTGATAATGTAGTGTTGCCTTTGCTTTTCCATCTAAGCATTTATTGTGTTAGGACACAACTTGGAGCATAGGGGAAAAAGTTTACATGATAGGTAACAAAACATGGCAATTTGCCTACACACAGCACTTGCGCTTTTATATGATTGTCTCATACTATCTTCCTATACTGGGACAGTGCAGCAGATATTGATCAGATTGTGGGACGATTGTCACAATCTTTCTCCTTAAGCTGGCCATAGATGTTGAGATTTGTAAAAGATCCGATCATCATCGTGAGACCACGATTATCTTGGAACGATCGTACGATCATTAAAATTGTCCATCAACTAAAAAGACCAATTTGGCAGGAAAACAAAGGGGAGCTGCCTGCTTGGCCCTGCAAACAGAGATAGATTGCACTGGGAATGACAAAGATTTTTTAACCTGGCTGATCAATTTCCTGACAGATGGCCAAAAAATCGTAAGATGTTCAATTGTTCGAATGCCACTAACCGCTCGATAATTTCCAAGGATTGGTCGAACTTCGCTAAAATCGGTCGTTCGGCGAGAGAAATCTTTTCATCTGTGGGGACCTTTAGGCTGGTTCAGGCTGCTCAGAAACATACAGGCTTATCTTCAGAAGCAAAAAGAGGAGTGAGATATAAGAAGCCTCGGTGGAATGCATGTGGCAAGTGAGAAGGAAAACAAACAAAAGGGAGCCCTTGAATAAGAAGATATTAATGAGGCTGTACGGAAGTAGCAAAATTAAACACTTGGTCAAGTGGACACAAAGACAATGTGCAACTTGCACTTCCGAGGGAAGATAATAAGTTCTGGTATTCCCACCATGGACTTTTACTGGGCATCAACTTTTACACTTTGGGTTAGACCATATCATTTGTGACACAACTATGGGTTTAAGTTATATTTAGATCAGTGTCCTCTCTTATCTTCAAAAAGAGCACCCCAAAAGAAATAACAATCTATAAAGAATAATCAAATATTTCAACTGATGGAACACTACAAAAATCATGTAGCACAGCGATGTCCAACTTCTGTGGTACAGAGGGCTGGATTTTTTTTGGCTTTATGGTGGAGGGCCAATAATGGAAGCCAGTGTTCACCACTCCCCATTTTTAAACCACACCCACTTTAAACCACACCATGTTACCTCAAGCCAATGTCCACATTAATGGTGGTAGCTCACCAAAAACCAAATAGTTGGTTCTCATTGCAGGGATATCCCTTAGCACTCATATGTAAAAAAAAATATTTTCAAATGCCAACAAATCCCCAAAATAAATACCAGACTTATGTTCCTCAGGCAGGACACACACAGCAGAGTATGGCACACACAGGGAGCATAGGGAAGGCTGAATAGAGCAGGAGACAGGGAAACCTATCAGGACCACTCTAAGGGGGGAAATGACTAACCTGTGAAAATTTGCCGGCGAAGGCTTTGCACCCATCGCTACACTTCACTAGGTGAAAATTCACGCAGACAACACTAATTTACTAAAATGCGAAGTTGCATCGAAGGAGCCGAACATTGGCGAATTTTTGCTAGCGTTACGCTGGCAATCAAAAAGAAGATGCGCTAGCATTCAATTATGCTTAGTGCAACTTCGTTAGATGTCTTCTCTCAGGCTAATTTGCATATGCCGGGAAATTATTAAAGTTTAATGAATGTATATGTTGCAGCAAATACATTACATTACACAAGTCCAGGGGACCTTAATAAAGAAAATATAGTTGTTATATTGCCCTACACATGAGCCCACTGTATAGTTTATGTTCCATATGTTAGGAAATGTAGGGGGAACCGGTTACCCAAAAAACATTTTTAAGGACTTTTGCAACCTATCACTCTGAAAAAAGGAAAAGACGCCAGCATTTTTTTGGTGTAAAAATTGAGGAAGTTCTATGCATTCCATTGCACTTCACCTGGTCTGAGCTAGCAAAGTCAAGTCTGGTGAAAGAGGTAACGTTCAGTAAAATCCGCATCTTAGTGAATTTGCTCAAGTTATGTCCATTCACTAGAGCAAAAATTTGCCTGAAGTTAGAGTGTGAAGCAACACTAGTGTCTATCTCCTTCACTAGCGAAGTAACGACTGCGCCCGTTAGTATATCAGCAAAGTAACGAAACAACATCACGCTGGCAAATAATCGCCAGCGTTAGTCACTTCGCCCTTTAGTAAATGCAAAGAGTATGGACAGGTGAACAATGTGAACAGTTTCAGTCTGGGTCTCAGGTGTGAACAGTACAGGGCTTTAGGGAGTGAACAATAGAAGTGTCACAGGTGTGACCAATGCAAGGGGGTTACAGTCTGAATTTGAGGTTTAAACAATGAGGGGCCAGTTAATCTCTGTAGTGATACCATTTAAATCTTACACATTGTAAGCAGACACAGCAGGCAGACTTTCATGTGGGGGGCCACACAAGAGGGATGTAGCATATAAAAAATAAAAAGTTAAAATATGACATGTTGATGGTACTGTTACACTTTTTCTGGTCAAAACTGTATTTTGTAAGCATCATAACTGAATAGCCAATAAGAATTGTAATAACATTCAAACATTTCAATTGACTTCAACCAATTTTGATAATAGAAAAACATCACCCCCATTCTAGTACCATTTTGAAGGATTCAGGACCAGTGGAGTATAGTTTAGCCTGGAAAGTTCCTGATGGCTCTTAGGTAGCATTACTCCCAAGTATTTGCCATTTAAAGGGAAATGATTAAGAAAATGTCGCTGCTAAATCTGGGGGCATATTAAGGTCCAAGGCTTTACATTTCGTTAGATTTACCTTATACAGTAAGTCTGCCAAAGTTCTTTATATAGACTGAGAAGTCAGACTTCGGCGTGACCGAATGAAAATAAAATGTCATCAGCAAATACAGTTAATTTATAGATTTCCCCTCCAACTACTATGCATGTGATATCTGCATTTTGCAATTTTGTTTGTACCAGTGCTCTGCTAAGATTTTAGCAATATTTATTAATGATATAGGGCAATAGCTTGAGCAGAACGTAAGGTCTTTCCCCTCCTTGTGAATTACTATTATCTGAGAGGTTAGCATTTCTAGGGGCAGGTGAATCTGTAGATCTGTACAGATGGAATCCCAAACCCAGAACTAACTCCAAGGTTCCGGTCTAAGCCCTCTCTTCTGCCTGTAGCAGCCACCTTTGGCTTTGGGTGGAGCGCTTAGCTACTCAGATGCCACCAGGTCTTAATGCAGGAGAACAAGGGAGAGAGTTCTGGGAGAGCACAGGAACTAAATGTGTATGGATGGGATAACTGATGGGTTAAATCCTGCTTCTCCCAGCCTGGACAGAAGAAACAGTTAATTTTTACCTATAAAGCCCTCCTCTTCCTGGTTCACACTAGTCAATTATAAAGCAGTGCATAGGGTGGGTATGTTGACGAGTATGGCAGTGAAAAGAACATTTCGGTAAGTATGAATTAAATTTTCTTTTTTCTTGGCCATCCTCCCATCAACATAGAAAAAACTGATGGGTTATACCCAAGCAATCCAGAAAACACAAGGGAGGGAAGACAAAACATCTAATTTGAATGCCGAATAAACTATTAGGAGTGATCCAGGTTGCTGCTTTACATTTCACCTCGGAGGAGGTTCCTGCTTTGGCTGCCCAAGAGGCTGCCATACCTTGTGTGAAATGTGCCTTAACTCCCTCAGGTAATGCTCTGCCCTGTTGTTGATAGGCCTTGGATATGGTTTTAGTTACCCAGGAACTTAAAGTGGACCTAGAAGCTTGTTCTCCTCTTCTTTTTTCTGCTGGAATAACGAATAACATTCTGGATTTTCTGATATCCTCTGTTCTTTTAATGTAAATTTCTAGACATCTTTTAACATAGTGTAGATAAATCTTCTTGAGAAGATAAAGGTGGCTCAAACACCGGCAAAGCAATGGGTTCATTTATGTGGAATTTTGAGACAACCTTAGGAAGGAAACTGAGGATCGGTCTAAGAGTTAAGTTTTTATCGTGAAAGACAATATATGGAGGATCCACAGAAAGAGTTTGGAGTTCACAAATCCATGTAGCTGATGTGATAGCTATCAGAAAGAAGGTTTTTAAGGTTAATATTCACAGAGACACCTTTTCCAATGGTTCAAAAGGTGGAGACACAAGAGATTTCAAAAGGGTTTCAAATGGGAGATCCCAGGTTGGGTGAACAGCTTTGACAGGAGGTTGAATTCTTATAACTGCTTTGAAGAATCTCTCATTGAGGATCATTGGACCACCTCCTCTCCAATATGGCTGATAAAGCAGAAACTTGCCCCTTAAGAGTACTTAAGCTCAAACCTTTTTGGAGGCCTACTTGGAGGAGTTCCAAAATATCAACAACCAAAGGCTTTAATGGATTAATATGCTTCTCAGAGGACCAGTAAGAAAAAATCTCCCAAACTTTATGGTATTTAGCCACTTTATTGATTTTTTTGGCCTTGATGAGTTTATCGATAACTGAATCCAAATATCTGTATCCTTTCAGAATCCTCCTCTCAACCTCCAAGCCATTAATCTGAGGTTCTCCGGCTTCAGATGATTCCATCTGCCCTGAAAAAGAAGATTCCTCAATTGCAGAAGTGGCAATGGGTTCACTATCAGAAGGATCTTCAGAAGTGGATACCAGGGTCTCCTTGGCCAATCTGGTAGAATAGCAATTATCTCCATCCTTGTTACTCAGATTTTCTGTGACAGGAGGGAAAACATATGCAAATAGGCCCTCCCAACTCTGAGAGAAGGCACCCACAGCTGCCGTGCCCAGACAAGGGGCTCTGGAGAAGAACACTGTTAGTTTGGTGTTCACATCTGTCGCCATCAAATCCACTTGTGGACGACTCCAAATGAAAGTTATCCACGCAAAAATCTTCTGATTCAACTCCCTTTCTCCTAAGGGTAGGAGATGTCGATGTCGGAACCGCATGATTGTTCTGGACTCCCGGAACATACTGAGCCATCAAATCTTGAAGATGACCTTGAGACCAATCCAAAATTGGGATTGTTTCCATGAATAAAGTCTTGCTCTTCATTCCCCCTTGTTCCCTTATGTATGCTGCAGCTGCTGCATTGTCTGTTCTGACTTTCACCGCAGCCCCTAGGAGTACTCTCTTGAAAGACTGAAGAGCCTGGAAAATCGCTCTGAGGTCCAGTACATTGGATGGGGTTCTGGAAAGGTCCCTGGACCAAGTCCCCTGCGCATGAAGATCTAGAAGATGTACTCCCCAAGCTAGAGGCATCTGTGAATACCTCTATCCATGAAGGTTCCTCAATAGGAAATCCCATCTGGAGATTGTCCACCACACTAGATGTTTCTTGCAATCTTGGGTAATCCAAATTGTCTCTGACCAGTTCTGATTGACTGCATTCCATTGCCTCAGAAAGGACAGCTGGATAGGTCTCATTCTCCATTTGGCCACTTTGACTAGACCTATAATTGAAGGAGACTCATGAACCTCCTGGCTGATGTGATTGATTTCTTCGAGTACTGAGTCACCTGGTAGACCAAGTGATAAATCTTCTGAATTGGAAGAGAGATCATGCCAAGAAGAGTATCAATTTGAGCTCCCAAATATATCATTCTCTGAGATGGAATCATCTGACTCTTTTGCACATTTATAAGCCAGCCAAACTTCTCCAATATTTCTTTCACCTTTGTGAGATTGGCTTGTATAGTAGATGGATCTCTTGCCACAAGGAGTAGGTCTTCCAAATAATGGTAGATATGTATGTTCTCCTGTCTCAGTTTGGCTATTATCACAACCAGGACTTTGTTGAATGTTCTGGGAGAGGTGGACAGGCCAGCGAGAGGTGGACAGACAGCAAAACTGGTCATGCTGATTTGGAGAGAGAAATGAAGAAACCTTTGGTGCTCTAGGGCTATAGGGACATGTAAATAGGTGTCCTTTAAATCCAGACACACTAACCAGTCTCCTGGATGAATTTATTGCTGAAATAGATTCCATTTTGAATGTTTGTTTCTTCAAATATTCGTTTATCTTTCTGAGGTCTAGGATAGGCCGAAAGGCGCCTGTAGTTTTGGTAACCAGAAAAAGAGGAGAATTAAATCCTCTTCTTTCCTCTTCGGATGGGACTACAGCAATTGCCTGTTTCAGCAATAGTTGCTGAACATACTGAAAAAGAGCTTCTATTCTTTCTGAATTTTGAGGTATGGTAGTAGGGACAAAATTATCTGAAGCAGGTGTTGCCTCTTTGAACTATATCTAGAACCCAAGAGTCCTGAATTTCTTTAGAAAGTTTTAATAGAAGGTTTGGGTGATATTGGGAGTTTAGCTCTAGATTTAAGGAAGATTTGTCCTTAATGCCATGCAGAGCTTCTATATTCTCTTCCATATCTAAAAAATCTTGGTTCATCTCTTCTTATAGAGGAGCCAGAAGGCTCCTGCCTCTTGGAGTACTTATCCCACCAGATGACTTTGATATAATATCGTCCAGAGTTTATCCAAATAGTCTCTTTCCCTCATATGGTATTTTGCAGAGGGACTTCTTAGAGGCAGTGTCTGCAAACCAGGACCTTATCCATAGGGCTCTATGAACTGCTATGCCAAAAGAAATAGAACGTGCTGAAAGCTGAATAAGATCTAACGAGGCTTGAAGACAAAATGCAAGCCTAAAATCTTGTAGACCTTCCAGGATATCTTCCCTAGAAACTCTATTCTTAATTGCATGCTCCAGATTTTCAGCCCAAAGAGAAAGTGCTTTTGTGACTGAAACTAGAGCCACTGCAGATTTACAAGCTGCTCCTGATGACATGTAGCACTTCTTCAATTCCGACTCCATACGTTGATCCATAGGTAACTCTGGATTTAAGCTTCAGATTACAGTTTGTGTTTTTCTGCCTCCTTCTGCCGAGTCAGATTTTGAGCTATTCAGGGGCTTTAACAACATCTGGCTCTGCACCATTACAGATGTACAGACACATGTATCTCGCAAGGCTTAGCAAGCAGCTCATTTGTTGTTTTTGGAAAAGGCAGATATGATCAAGATTGTTTTGTGTACATTTATAGGTCTATAGCAGGTCCTCCATGTCCTAGAATTTTATTAAAGGAAAACTATACCCCCAAAATGAATAGTTAAGCAACAGATAGTTTATATCAAATTGAATGACATATTAAAGAATCTTACCAAACCGGAATATATATTTACATAAATATTGCCCTTTTACATCTCTTGCCTTGAAGCACCATTTTGTGACTCTATCTGTGCTGCCTCAGAGATCACCTGACCAGAAATACTACAACACTAACTGTAACAGGAAGAAGTGAGGAAGCAAAAGGCAGAACTCTGTCTGTTAATTGGCTCATGTGACCTTACATGTGGTTTGTATGTGTGCACAGTGAATCTTACGATCTCAGGGGGCGGCCCTTATTTTTTAAAATGGCAATTTTCTATTTATGATTACCCAATGGCACATACTACTAAAAAAGTATATTATTATGATAATGGTTCATTTACATGAAGCAGGGTTTTACACATGAGCTGTTTTACTCAGTATCTTTTAATAGAGACCTACATTGTTTGGGGGGTATAGTTTTCCTTTAAGTTTTGGGTATTTTGGTTATAGTGACATTTTATAAGACTGTGGACATCGGATTCCACTCTCCCCTTTTCACTACCCGTTAGGGTTTTCTGAAAGCTCCATAATCAAACTCAGATCCCATTCTTTATTGGGAGAGAGTCAGTCACAGCTTTATTTAAGTAATGATATACAAACCTTTCTAATGGATATGAATAACAGTAACAAACATGTAGATATAAACCTGGATGCCAGTCATTACATGGAGCAATGGGTAGGATTGGGCGAATTTTTTCACTGTGTTTTTCGCTGCAAAAATGACGCCCATAGACTTGTATGGAGTCATGCGACAGAAAAATTTTGGCGCGCAAATTTTTGGCGAAATGGCTCAAATTCGCCCATCCTTAGCAATGGATATGAGAAACATGAGCAACAGCTGTTCTCAAACCAAGACAAGGACAAAAACTGCCAGGCTGTGACAATTAGATAACAATTAAAATAAAAAAACAGATATACCTACAGGCCTGTAATCTTCCAAAACTTATGCAGGTCCAACTTGCCTCCCATCTTATTACTGCAGAAGAAATAAATGAAATACTGTCATAAAAGAGAAGCTGAACCCCTCAAAGACTCCTGACTTGGATGGCTTCTCTGGTAAATATCAGAAAACATTTTGGAAAGAGCTAGTCTCTTACAATTGTTTTAAGGCCGTTCTCTCTGATACACCCATCCCTCAGAAATGCTAAACTCTCAGATAATAGTAATTCACAAGGAGGGAAAAGAGCCTAAGCTCTGCTCAAGTTATCGCCCTATATTGTTAATAAATATGGATATAAAGATCTTCTTTCTATTACAGTTCTAGTTCTGATGCTCTGTTTTTAACCCTTGCCTGTCCCCAACTCTGCCTTCTAGCTTCCTGGTTTGATCTTTCCCCAATTTTGACTACTCTTCTGATTCAGTTTGGTACTTCGACGTTCTATCTGTGTATGACCTTGGCTTGTGACCCCCAACCTTGCTCCTGATTGAGATATTTTCCTGGCCATCCTCCCTGCAACATAGAAAAAACTGATGGATTAACTCCTGCTACTCCCAGCCTGGACAGAAGAAACAGTTAATTTTTTACACCTATAAAGCCCTCCTCTTCCTGGCTCACAATAGTCTTTTCTTCTGTCCCAGCCTGGGAGCAGCAGGAGTTTCCCCTGGAAGATTGTTGCTAGCTATGATTACCTGAGATTACCGCACTCAGTTCTTGCAGGCTGTTCTCTCTGCCCTTAGCCTGCTCCCTATATAGACAACTGGGTTGTTTGGGAGGGGACCCCATGCGGCTGGGGTATCTTGCTGTTTGAGCAGCTTATGGGTCAAAGTCATCCCATATCTGGCCAGTCATATGCTCTATTTTCATCTGATTCATTAAGAATTCTATTGCTTCATTATACATTTTACACAGGGACTAAGTTTTACCTGCAACTTACTCACTGCTTTCAAAGTAAAACTCCCAATATGGGATGACTTTGACGTAGTTGTTCAGCTTAAATATATTGCAATATATGGACAAACAATCCCTGTTTTGTTTAAAGGGTAAGGCATTTTTCAGTAGCAGTAGCACAAAATGTCTGTCTTAAATATATTGATAATGGGTTGAGTGCAGAGGACTCTTGTATTCGTCTAAATGTATTTTGTGGTCACAGCCTCATTGCACCCCCGCCTAATGGTTTTAAAAATTAGTGGTGAGCACAACATTCCCTTGTTTGTTATAGCTAGAAAAAAGGCCTTGTCGATAGATGATGTCTCGCTTTGAAATCAAGGTGAAACACAATAATAAATAATAGTAGATATCCCACTGACTGTCTAACTACCACAGTCCTTTTCTAATCACAATCCCAATCACATCTAGAAGGGAATTAATAACGGTGCAGTTCAATTCAAAAGTCCCTTCCCAAGAGCTCTTATTTCCCAGGTAGCACTACCTTTCCCTAAAGTACCTCTCTCTTTGGAACATAGTAGCCGCTCCCACATAGATTTAACTCCAAACCAAGACTCTTCCTGGATCCTCCTCTTTTTCCCAGACCTCCTCTAGGGCTTCCAGCCAATCAGTCACTTCATTGTCTGCAACTAACATTGGTGATATCACAGGCAGAACAGGGGGAAGGCTTGTCTGATCCCCTACATTTATAACTGTTATACTGAGTCTCCTCATGGTACTGTTGTAGCAGTCATTGCCCAGACATCTAGGCCTTACTCTTTCACGGATTCTTCAAATCTTTACTCATTTGTAGATATTATTAATCACAGTATTATTGTACATTGCTATACCATGTTATGCTGTATAGTAAGCATTGTCATTTTCTGTTTCCTCAATTTCATACCTTCCCCTTTGTTAATAAAACTAAAGCTCAATAACCTGGTCTCAGTGAATTGATGAAGGAAGGAGTTTACCTGCATGTCAAGCTACACACTGTCTAAGGGTAACACGTAGTGAGAACAGAACAAATAATGATACAGGACAATAAATTCCCCTTCAGTGATCAAGTCCAACAAGGCCAAATTCACATATCAGATGCCCATAGGCCCACTGCCATTCATTACCCCTCTCCAACCCTTCCTTTGTGTATATACATAAATTTTCAACATCAGGTGGGACAGTCACTAAGATGTGTATTTGCACCAGCGTCCGCTTCGCCGCACTTCACCAGGCGTATTTTCACCAGCGCTCCGCAAATTCACTAAAATCCGAATTTGCGCTCAGGGGTAGCGTAAGGTTGCGAAGTTGCTCTAGCGTCAATTCGCCAAGCAAAGCAAAGTTACGCTAGCGATGGCTAATTTGCATACGCAAATTCAAGTTACAATGGAGTTATATGTAGCAGAACTACACAAGCCTGGGAAACCTTCAAAACAGCAAATAAAAATTTTATTTTGCCCTACACGCTAATTCACACTAGCATTAGGCGCTATGTCGTTTAGTGAATTTGCCCCCAGGAGTACTGGGGATTGGTGCAGAGGAAATTTTAAAAACTATTGTATCTCCTGTGAATCCCCAGTGCTTCTGAACCAATGTGGGTGTGATTGGGTGGCATGCTGCCCCCCTAAAATTTTGCAGTCCTAGACTCTAGGGTCTGAAGTCCAAGAACGTAAACTCATGAAGGTAAAATCTTCAATGCAGAATGAAAATAAAAGGAAATGGATTGCAGATTATTGTAGGACATCACTCTAATGAGAAGACCTTCTACAGTAACAATCTTACCACTATATAATGTCGATTGAGAAAAACTAGTGGGAGCAACTCTATGACAATGAGACAAAAAGGAAATATCAAAGCTGGAAAGTTTACCACTAATATTATAATAATAAATAATGATATTTAAAAACTGATTATTATTTTAATACTCCAAAAAAACAACCTTTAAACAAAAAGGGAAATATTAAAGCTGGAACATTTACCACTAATATTATAATAATAAATAATGATATTTAAAAACTGATTATTATTTTAATATTCCAAAACAACAACATTTAAACAAAAAGGGAAATATTAAAGGTGGAACGTTTACCACTAATATTATAATATTAAATAATGATATTTAAAAACTGATTATTATTTTAATACTCCAAAAAAACAACATTTAAACAAAAAGGGAAATATCAAAGCTGGAAAATTTACCACTAATATTATAATAATAAATAATAATTTGTAAAAACTGATTATTATTTTAATATTCCAAAAAAACAACATTTAAACAAAAAGGGAAATACCAAAGCTGGAAAGTTTACCACTAATATCATAATAATAAATAATGATATTTAAAAACTGATTTTTATTTTAATACTCCAAAAAAACAACATTTAAACAAAAAGGGAAATATCAAAACTAGAAAGTTTACCACTAATATTATAATAATAAATAATGATATTTAAAAACTGATTATTATTTTAATACTCCAAAAAAACAACATTTAAACAAAAAGGGAAATATCAAAGCTGGAAAGTTTACCACTAATATTATAATAATAAATGATAATTTATAAAAACTGATTATTATTTTAATATTCCAAAAAAACAACATTTAAACAAAAAGGGAAAAATTAAAGCTGGAACGTTTACCACTAATATTATAATAATAAATAATGATATTTAAAAACTGATTATTATTTTAATACTCCAAAAAAACAACATTTAAACAAAAAGGGAAATATTAAAGCTGGAACGTTTACTACTAATACTATAATAATAAATAATAATATTTAAAAACTGATTTTTATTTTAATATTCCAAAAAAACAACATTTAAACAAAAAGGGAAATATCAAAGCTGGAAAGTTTACCACTAATATCATAATAATAAATAATGATATTTCAAAACTGATTTTTATTTTAATACTCCAAAAAAACAACATTTAAACAAAAAGGGAATTATCAAAGCTGGAAAGTATACCACTAATATTATAATAATAAATAATGATATTTAAAAACTGATTATTATTTTAATACTCCAAAAAAACAACATTTAAAATATTTCATACATTTTCCAAATCCCCTGGAACATATCAGTTAGTAGATACAATTCAATGATGAAGAACATCGGGCACTGTGTTACCTGATGAACTTTATGTTTCAGCAACTCCCTGGCAGCTCAGTCAATACAGGGGGAGACATGAACTTCTACATCAGCTGGAGGGAGTCCTGTCCCTAATGTAACACTTTAATCCCATATCCTAAAGCTCCATAGGTAGGAGAGGCCTATTGGATTGTTGACAAACAAGAAATACATATATGTTTAATGATAATATCCATGACAAGGAATCTAAGACATTAAAGTAATTACACTTGGCCAAACAATGGTGCTTTTTGTTGTGTATGGTCAAAGGGAGAAACATTGTTATTAACCATTTAAGTACCTATATCAACAGAGCAATTTTATTTTCCTTTTGTGTTGCTTAAACTGTGTGTAAAAAGATCTGTTTTGACAACTTAAAAAGAGCAACTTTAATCTCATTGTTTCTCAGGCTGTATACTATTGGATTGGAAAATGGAGTTCCAACGGTGTATAGAAGGGACAGCATTTTCTTTGTGTTGAAGTTATGTTGTTTGGATGGCACCATATAAATTATTATCAGAGTCCCATAGTACATACACACAACTATTAAATGGGAGCTGCAAGTGGAGAAGGCTTTGTGTCTTCCTTCAGTAGAGGAGATCCTGAGAATGGCAAGGCCAATGGAAACATAAGTGTAAATGATGAACCAAAAAGGGAGAATCATAAAAGGTACGAGCAAAATAATATCTGTTAGTTCCAAAACTTTATCATCTGTGCAGGAAAGTTTAATAAGAGGGGCAAAATCACAGAAATAATGATCTATAACAAATGGGCCACAGAACTGCAAATTAAATGTCAGAAGAGTTATAACTAAATTCAATATAAGGGCTACACCCCAACAACACAGACTCATATAGAGACAAAGCCTGAAATCCATAATGGAGACATAATGAAGTGGGGAGCAGATGGCCAGATATCGGTCATAGGCCATGACTGTGAGGAGATTAAATTCTGTATCTGCTAAAACACCATAAATATAAAATTGTGTGATACAACCAGTAAGAGATATTGTGCCTCCTCCATTCAGTAATAACCACAAGGTATTTGGAGTAATACTGGTACTGAGCAAAACATCACATACAGACAGCTGGGAGAGAAGGACGTACATGGGAGATCTCAAGGCTGGAACTGTAACCACTAATATGATTATAAGAAAGTTTCCAAGTAATGTCAAAATATTTATCCAGAGCAATGGAACAAAGAGTAACTCATTTATGATGTGAGAGTTCTGAAATCCCAAAAGAAGAAAAGATAAACCTGATGTCTGATTCTCCTTATCCATTGCCTGGAACCATAAAACAGAGAAGTTAGAAGATATAATGTAAGGCAGATAGAATCCAACACCTGTGCTTTGTTTGATGTAGAACTAAAGCTCCCAGCATTTCTTAGTCTTCTCATTTGATGCCTTGTTTGAAAAAAAGCTGCCAGGTGGAACCCTCTCTCCAGCCTGTTTTTTCCATGTTTCATTCAAGACACTGCCTGGTTGTTAGGGGAACTGTGTCCCAAGCAACCAGATAACAGTTTCAGTTCCAAACTAGAACCCTACAGAACAAACTATTCTACAGAAATACAAAAATACTATTGCAAATAATTTTACAGTTAATACTATCAATAGATGATGAACATTGATAGAACCTTCACCCTGGGCTGAATGAAGATTTATGGTTTATATTATGTGAGAAAGTGAATCACTTGTGAGTTTCCCTACAGTAGAGTGACTTTAAATACAAACATACACAAAGCTCCCAGAGTACAAGAACTTACACCAATATGTTTTAGATGAAAGATAAAGGGGCAGATTTATCAAGGGTCGAATTTCGAAGTGTAAAAACATGACCATCGAATAGGTTAGTTCGACATTCAAAGTCAAAGGTTTTTTTTAACATCGTAAGATTGTATGATTTTACTTCGACTTCTAAAAACTTAGCCAAATGTTGGCTGTATGTTCTATTAGGTCCCCATAGGCTAACACAGAGACAGTACTTCGATTATCGAATGGTCGAATAGTCAAAGTATTTTCACTTTGAAACAAAGTCGAACTTGAATATAGGCCTATTTGATGGTCAACGTACCCAAAAATTACTTTGAAATTCAAAGTTTTTAACTTCGAAAATTCACTTCGACCCTTAGTAAATCTGCCCCAAAATGTCTAGATTGAGTTTCACTAAAGTGAATGTGTTGAAAATGTAAATAGGGCTTTTTTATTGGTTCCTATGTGGAAATCAAAGATGTTAAAGCAATGTATCAGCCTTGCACCACATTTGTACTGGAAATGCAGCCGACCCAGATCATCATCTCAAGTTCAGTAGGAATGTGACATTTCACACCTGCCCATTTGAGGAAGCAGAGAAAATAGTAAGAAACAACAGTGAGGAAAACATTTCTCTTGTAATGGAAAGTTGCCTTTGTGGCTTGTTGGAAACTGCCAATGGGAAATGAAAGAAAACTGTAGGATGAGCGAAGTCATTCAGCAAATAGCAGCCATCATTCTATACTGCATGGATAAGGGAATCCATTTGACATTACAGACATGAGGTTTTTATACCTTTGGAAAGGAACAGAAGATCAATTGTGTAACTGCCCCTGGGACTTGTATAACAGAGACACTAATAGGAAGCTCCCTGGGGGAGAAGGAGAAGCTCGTTATGAAACAAGCAATAAAGAAAATGACAAAAACTATTTATTGTAGGATATTTTGCACCTGCAACCCAACAAAACTACTGAATATTTAGATTTTTGTAAACTTACTTATTTCACAATTTCTAAGATCTCTTTTTGTTTTGTAAAATTTATAAATACCCCAAGTACAGCAAATAATGAGAGAAATATAACACCTGGCATTTCAAAAAAATTCCTGGGAAAAAAAGGGAAAGTTATGCTAAGCACTAAATGTTAAACCATTAGCCAGGGGTACAATGAGGCTGTGCCCACAAAATTCATACAGACAAATACAAGTATCAATATATTAAGGACATTAAGATATTCTGTGCATTAAGATATTAAAAACTGCCATCCCTTTTAAACAAAACAGGGAAACTGATATGTTTTATTAAGGTTTATCTTTTAAAGAGTAGAGAAAATGTGGATCATTGGTCCCATTGTTTGGAAGTAATAAAATAACAAGTAAAAAAAACAGATAAAGGATAGAAATGGAGAAAAAGCTAATATTGGAAAAATTAATCAAATTCAAGATGAAGTGGTGGTTGGGTTTTGTTAACCTTCATAAACTTGCCAGAGTGGGCAGAGATCATGACTTCATGTCTCCAGTTTCCTGAACATTTTGAAAATGTGAATAAGTGAGGGGTCCTTATAATGGGTGATGGGTCATTCTCATTTTGTTCTGTAGCATATATGAATATGTTTCATTAGTCTCAATATTTATCATTTTTGCTTGCAGTCAAGTGAGTGGTTTCTTCCAGTTGTTTGCTAGTCGCTACCATTAAGATGTGTAAGCACAGTCTTTAAGCTTTTTTCCTAAAGGGTCTTTATGAAATTTAGGGGGTTAATTACTAAAATCTGAAAATATCTCTATATATCACTATTTTCTTAAAACCAAAGTCGATAAAATCATTAACAACAATCCAAACTGCACGATTTTTCGGATTTGACAGTCGAAAATGATGAATTTTTTGGATCATTGTATGAAACCTCATGATATCTTCCAACTGCAAATGGGACATCTGCCATTGACTTCTACATGATCTCGGCAGGTTTGAGATGGAGTAATTTTTTATTCTGACTTTTAGCAGCCCGGGATTTAATAAATAATGAAAAATTCTATTTCCTCTTTAAAAAAATGTATTTTCCCCTTTAAAACTCCGACCAGAAAAAATGGGACATTAATAAGTAACCCCCTTAGTATGTAGCACACTAAAGCAGTGTGGGTTTAAGGAGGGATATATTTTTTCCTGGCCTTCCCCCAGCAGCATAACATTTGGGTGTATTCTCTACAGTACTGTCAGGACACAGAAGGGTTAATAAAGCAATGCATTTAATACCCACCCCTTTCCTGTCCTCCCCAGTCTTTTTTTTCTTCTGTTATGTCCAGGACCAGATCTTTTTTTTTTTTTTTAGAGGATTCCAGGCACAGTTTTCATACACACTTTCTCCGCCTGATACCTGCTCCATTGTGATTGCCATAGCGCTTTCTCAGGAGCGGCTCCCCTATTGCAGCCGGGGAAAATATGCCGTTCTAGGCAGGCAAGAGCGTCTATGCGGGAGGTGATGTCATCAGTAAGCGCAGCCTTATCTTGCCCGCAGCTTGCGTCTGCTTTGCCTTATGTGCCTGCAGATCAGATTGAGCAGAAACGCTCCCAGATGGATCCGGCTGCTGAGAAAAGTGCTGCTCCTAAGGCTACTCGGTGAGTTCTGTTCCTGTTGTCAGTTGTGCATCAACGAAAAAAAAAATTGTGTTACTAACAGCGTGTTATCGCTTGTAGGCTTACTACCCCTGTTGAAGAGAAGGCCAGAAAAAGACAGACGTCACAAGATAAGTGTCAGGGCCCGAAGGCACAGTTGGAGTGCGGACCTAAGAGGAGACAGTTCTTAAGTTCAGTTCGCGGTACAAAGGGATGAGGCAGAAGAGTGGTCGTAATCCAGGCAAATGATCGGTTCAGGCGGCGTAGGTTCAGTAACGAAGAAACAGGCAAGGTCAATAAACGAGAGTCAATACACGAAATAACACACCCAGGAACTTGTAACAAGACCTATACTCGGGCACTGGTGAGTTCTGGGAGCTGCCTTAAATAGGCCAATGGTTGGCGCCAATTTTGGACGCGCTGGCGTCAGACGCAGACGCTGACGCATTGGCGTCAACGTCCTGACGCATTGGCGTTGACGTCCTGACGCCGGCGCCCATTCTGACGCCGGCGACCAATCGCAGGACAGGAGGAAGCTGGCGTCAAGTACTGCGACCATCAGGGGCCATGTGGGAAGACAGGAATCCACCATCTTGGACGCCATCTTTGGTAAGAATCCCAGTTTCCATTACAGTACCCCCCTCCTTAGGGGGGGCCTCAGGACCACCGTGGCTGGGACTGGAAGGGAACTGTCGGTGGAATTTCCGGACAAGAAGAGGAGCGTGGACATCTGAGCTCTTAACCCAAGAACACTCCTCAGGACCGAATCCCTTCCATTCAATTAAGTACTGTAAGCCCCCTCTGGATAACCGAGAATCCAGAATCCTCTTCACTTCGAATTCTTGGTGGTCATCAACAAGAACAGGAGCTGGGGAGGAAGAAGAAGAAGAAGAGGACACAGCAGGTTTGAGAAGAGAAACATGGAAAACGTTGGGTATCCGCATTTCTGGAGGAAGCTGCAGACGAACGGCCACAGGGTTGATGACTTCAATGATGGGGTAAGGACCAATGAATCTGGGACCAAGTTTGGGAGTAGGGATCTTCAAACTAATATTTCGGGTAGAAAGCCAGACTTTATCCCCTGGAACATAGGGGGGAGAAGAAATTCTCTTCTTGTCAGCAAACTTTTTCTGCGTTAAAGAACTTTTTTCCAGATTAGCAGTGATAGCATGCCAAATGACAATCATGTGGGCAGCTTGGTCGTTGGCAGCAGGAACGTTGGTGAGCAGCAGATCCTGTGTGAATGCCAGCGGATTTAGACCATAAACAGAGAAGAAAGGGGATTTCTGGGAGGAAGAATGCTGAGCGTTGTTGTGGGCGAATTCAGCCCAAGGAAGAAGATCCGACCAGTCGTCTTGGCACAGCGATACATGGCAAAGAAGGAACTGCTCCAGGGCCTGATTAACTCTTTCTGCTGCTCCGTTGGATTGTGGGTGGTATGCTGAAGAAAATTGAAGAGAGATATTGAAGGCTTTGCAGAGAGATCTCCAGAATTTAGAAACAAACTGGGAACCCCGATCAGAGACAATTTCAGCAGGAAAACCATGAAGACGAAAAATATGTAAGATGAACAGTCTGGAGAGTTCCGGAGCAGAGGGAAGTTTTTGAAGAGGAGTAAAATGGGCCATCTTGCTGAACCTGTCGATCACGACCCAGATGACGGTGTGGCCAGAAGAAATTGGAAGGTCGACAATGAAGTCCATTGCTAAATGTGTCCATGGCCGGGATGGAATGGGCAAAGGCAGAAGCAATCCCTTGGGAGGGGAATGTCCGGACTTGGAAACGGCACAAGTAGAGCAGGAGGATACAAAGTCTTTAACATCCTTTCTCAAGGATGGCCACCAAACTAAACGAGACAAGAGCTCCGTAGTCTTCTTAATCCCAGGATGACCAGCTTGTTTAGAACTATGGGACTGGGATAGGATGGAGTGGCGAAACTCAGGAGGAACAAAGGCAACGCCCAAAGGAGTCTCAGTAGGAGCAGAGGACTGTGCAGACAATAATTGAGAGGCCAAAGAGGGAAGTAAAGCAGCAACAATCTTAGAAAATGGGACAATAGGTTCAGGATCTTCAGAATTAGGATCTTCAGGAATAAAACTTCTGGATAGAGCATCCGCTTTCTTATTTCTGGAGCCAGGACGAAAGGTAATAACAAAATTGAAATGTGAGAAGAAGAGTGCCCACCTGGCTTGTCGAGGATTGAGGACAGATGAACCCTCCAGCAGATGTCTCCACTCCTCTAGAGCTAATTTAACAGCTAACAACTCACGATTTCCCACGTCATAGTTCTGCTCAGGAGAGGAAAACTTTTTTGAGAAGAAAGCGCATGGATGTAATTTCCCATCAGAAGAAGATCTTTGCGAGAGTACTGCTCCAGCACCGACATCAGAGGCATCAACCTCAATGAAGAAGGGTTGAAGAGGTTCAGGGTGTCGAAGAATCGGGGCAGAAGAAAAAGAGTCTTTAAGAGTCTTGAAAGCTTCCAAGGCTTGCTGGGGCCAATGTTGAGGTTTCCCGCCTTTACGGATAAGAGAAAGAATTGGAGAAATCTTAGAAGAGAAGCCTTTAATAAACTGTCTGTAGTAGTTGGCAAATCCTATGAACCTCTGAATAGCTTTGACACTGGTGGGAAGAGGCCATTCTTGAATAGCGGAAACTTTAGCCGGATCCATCTTAAAACCTTGTTGGGAGATGATGTAGCCAAGGAAAGGAATGGAAGGGACCTCAAAAGTGCACTTTTCCAGTTTGGCAAACAGGTTGTTCTTTCTTAGACGACAGAGGACTTCACGAACTTGACACCGGTGTTCTCCAAGACTCTTAGAAAAAATAAGTATGTCATCAAGGTAGACAACCACACTTTGGCCCAGAAGATCACGAAAAACATCATTAACTAGTTCTTGAAAAACTGCTGGAGCATTGCAGAGCCCGAAAGGCATGACGAGATATTCATAATGACCGTCCCGGGTGTTGAAGGCGGTCTTCCATTCATCCCCCTCACGAATCCGGATGAGGTTATAAGCCCCCCGAAGATCCAGCTTGGTAAAAATATTGGCACCCTTGAGTTGGTCAAAAAGTTCGGAAATGAGGGGAAGAGGGTAACGTTTTTTTACTGTGATCTTGTTCAGACCCCGATAGTCTATGCAAGGCCGTAGACTGCCATCTTTCTTCTCTACGAAGAAGAATCCTGCTCCAGCAGGGGAGGTAGAAGGACGAATGAAACCTCTCTGAAGATTCTCTTGAATGTAAGATTTCATTGCGGCAGTCTCAGAAGGGGAAAGAGGATATGTGCGACCACGAGGAGGCATGGAGCCAGGCAAGAGTTCTATAGGGCAGTCATAGGGCCTGTGAGGAGGAAGAGTTTCGGCAGACTTTTTGTTGAAAACATCCGAGAAGGCTTGGTAAGCATGAGGCAAAGAACAATCAGAAGACACAGCAGAAACTTTAATGACAGACTTGATAGGAAGCAGGCCCGGACTGGCAATCTGTGAGTTCTGGCAAATGCCAGAGGGGCTGCTAAAAGGTGCCATAGAAAGTCACTATTTAGTGGGCTGGTGGGGGCTGTTTGGTCCTCTATGTACCTGAAATGCCACGGCCTATTTTAATTCTCAGTCCGGACCTGATAGGAAGGCAATTCGACTGGCAGAAGGAACTCCAACGAGAAATTTGAGTAGAGGACCAGTCAATAACCGGGTTATGTTTGCGTAACCAGGGTAATCCGAGCACGACTGGAGTTGACGGACAGTCAATCAAAAGAAAAGAAAGTCTCTCAGAGTGCATGGTGCCCACTTTAAATGATAACTCCGCAGAAGACTGTGTAATGAAGGCTGACGTCAGGGGCCGGTCGTCAATGGCAAGAACCCGGAGGGGTATAGGCAGGAGTTGAAGAGGTAATGAATGTTTCAAGGCAAAGTTCTTATCCAAGAAATTCCCAGCGGCACCGGAGTCAAGGAAAGCATGGGAAGGGATGGTCTTGGAATGGAGCAAAATCTGCACAGGAAGGAGGAACCGATGTTCAGGGGATTCAATTCAATTCCGCCCAGATAAGTCTTACCCAAATGACCACAGGGCAGACTTCTTCCCGGCTTGACAGGACACTCATTGGCAAAGTGAGTCTTGCCCCCGCAGTAGATCCAGCGGCCCTTCTGCGCATCTTTTCCAGTTCGGAGAGGCGAACTCGTCCCAACTGTAACGGTTCTTCATAAAGGAGAGACGAAGAAGTAGCAGGAGGAACTGAGGAAGGAGCCGTTGCAGGACTAGTAAGCAGGGCTCTTTGGAAGCGTGGAGCCAGAACGGGTTGGAATCTCTGGGGCTTCATCACACGCTCGCAGTCAGCTAGATGTTCCCTTTGCCGGGTATCCACTTTTACAGCCAAAGCAATCAAATCTTCCCAGCGAGTGGGGAGTTCTCGGGAGACCAGATCATTCTTTAACCGCATAGCAAGGCCATTGTAGAAAGCAGCATGATAGCCGTCATTATTCCGGGACGTCTCGGCAACCAATGTGCGGAATTCAATTGCATATTCAGGAACTGAACGAATTCCCTGCCGAATCTGGAACAGGCGTGCAGATGCAGAAGCGGTGCGGCCAGGGGCATCAAACACCGTGCGAAGGTCTCGAATGAAAGCTCTGGAATCATCAATGAGTGGATCCATCTTTTCCCAGAGAGGAGAGGCCCATTCCAGAGCCTTCCCGGTCAGTCGGGTAATCATGAATCCCACCTTGGCACGTTCGGAGACATACTGTCCGGGAAGCAAGGTAAACCGGATTTCACATTGAATGATAAACCCTCTACATGCTTCTGGGTCTCCAGCGAAAAGCGGTGGAGCCGGGATACGGAGCTCAGAGATCTGAACTGGAACCACTGGCACCGGAACCGGAACAGAGGCAGAAGTCGTAGGACTGAGAGCGGACAACTTCGCCAGGATCAACTCCAGTGCTTGACCACAGTTAGATTGCTGCACTTCGTAGGCCCTCATTCGCGAAGCCAATCCATGAAGGGCTCGGCCAACGTCAGGCTGAACTTGAGCCTCCTCAGCGGGGTCCATGGCCCGAGTATACTGTCAGGGCCCGAAGGCACAGTTGGAGTGCGGACCTAAGAGGAGACAGTTCTTAAGTTCAGTTCGCGGTACAAAGGGATGAGGCAGAAGAGTGGTCGTAATCCAGGCAAATGATCGGTTCAGGCGGCGTAGGTTCAGTAACGAAGAAACAGGCAAGGTCAATAAACGAGAGTCAATACACGAAATAACACACCCAGGAACTTGTAACAAGACCTATACTCGGGCACTGGTGAGTTCTGGGAGCTGCCTTAAATAGGCCAATGGTTGGCGCCAATTTTGGACGCGCTGGCGTCAGACGCAGACGCTGACGCATTGGCGTCAACGTCCTGACGCATTGGCGTTGACGTCCTGATGCCGGCGCCCATTCTGACGCCGGCGACCATTCCGTCGCCGGCGACCAATCGCAGGACAGGAGGAAGCTGGCGTCACAGTACTGCGACCATCAGGGGCCATGTGGGAAGACAGGAATCCACCATCTTGGACGCCATCTTTGGTAAGAATCCCAGTTTCCATTACAATAAGGATGTTAGACCCTGTAAAGCCTGTAAAAGACCTGCTCTCCCAAATAAGAGGCTATGCAAGGAATGTGTTCCTGAGATCTTAGAAGGGGATACAGACATTCCACCAGCCCAGAAGCTGCTCCAGTCATAGATCTATCACAGGCCCCATCAACATCCACACAGGATGATATTTTAGCCTGGATTAAACAGGCTGTTTCCCTGGGTATTCAAGAAGCAGCAATTGCTCAAGGGGCTCCTTCTGTTATACACTCTAATCAGTCTGATGTGCCTGAGGACATAGAGTCAGATTCACGTTCATCTGAGGAAGAAGGGGAAGAGGATACTTTCTTCTTTGATATGAGATATATACCAGACGTAATTAAAGCAGTCAGGCGTGCATTAATATTGGGGGAGCAGGATCAGGCAGCAACTAATGTATTTTTTGCCAAAAAGAAAGAAAATACACTTTTCCAGTGCACAAAGCGGTGCAGGAGGTTATGGATTCAGAGTGGCCCAAGATATCCAGGAAGATGCCTGTGGAAGCCAAATTTGGTAAACTTTATCCCTTTCCTCCTGATTCACAGGAAGTATGGGGTAATCATCTAACTGTCGATGCTCCAGTGGCCAGGTTGTCCAGAAAGACAGCACTTCCAATTGACAATGTCTCAGCATTGAAGCACCCAATGGAAAGACGATGGAGATGGAGTTTAAAAGGTTATATATGACAACAGGAGCCATGTGCAAGCCCTCTATAGCCTTGGTGTCAGTAGTTAAGGCTCTTTCTATTTGGATAGAAGATATAGAACAGATGACCAATGGAGAGCACCTTGAGAAAATTTTAGCATCTCTGGCAGATTCAAGGTTGGCCACAGCTTTCTGTCTTGGAGCAGTGGGAGATCAGCAAGATCAATGGCTTTAGCTGTAGTAGCAAGGAGGGCCCTCTGGCTTAAATATTATTAAATGATGGATTAAGAAAATTACCATTTGAGGGCAAGATGCTATTTGGTAAAGCATTAGAAGAAGGAGGGAGGGAAGAGCACTTTTGTTCCCCAAACTACAAGAAGGTTTAAGGATCCTTCTAGACGTCAGTCAGACTGAATTTTTGCTAAAAATAGAGAAGATTTCAGATCATATAGGTCTGGTAAGGAGCCTTTTCATTCATCTTCCTGGAGATTGGGACGCTCTAGCTTTTTACGAGGCAATAAAACCAAGAACTCAAGGTCTCCCAGGTCCCAGCAGAAGTCACAATGACATGAGGTCAGTCCATCTTCCCAAGGTTGGGGCGAGGTCGCTTCAGTTTTGGGAGGTTTGGGCAGAAGAGATGCAAGATGCATGGGTTTGCTCAGTCTTAAAGAGAGGATATTGACTGGAATTTTGCCGCAAACCTCTTTTTCACAATTTTATCAACACTCATTTATACAGCTTCCCTATCAAACAAGATAGTCATGGAAAAGTACATTTCAGATCTGCTTTCCAAGGGAGTGGTGGTTTGTATTCCTCCAGGAGAAGAAGGCAAAGGTTTCTATTCTCCTCTCTTTCTAATAAGAAAGGCATCAGGCAAAATGAGACCAATACTAGACCACAGACATCTGAACAAATACCTCAAGAATCAAAGTTTCAAGATGTAAACAATTCAAACTATAAGAGAGCAATACATCCAGGGTTTTTGCACAATCGACCTGAAGGACATCAACGGTTCTATAGATCATCAGCATCTGCAATTTACGCGGCTCCCTTTTGGATTAGCCACATCCCCCAGGACATTCACAAAGGTGTTGATAGTGGTCATCGCAAAGCTCAGAGAAGAAGGTCTAGAAATATATCAGTATTTGGATGACCTTTTGTTAGTTGCCAGAGAGAGAGAGACCTTGAAAAGACACAGGGACAGAGCAGCAGCTCTGATTTGGTTGGGTCCTCAACAGAAGGAAAAGTCATCTACAAACAGCACAGAGGCTAGTATATCTTAGAGCCCAAATAGATATAGACATAGAGATGATCTCCCTTCCTCTAAACAAAATTTTGATGGTGACAGAGATGTCGTGTCATGGTCGGCACCCAACACCAGAACAAACACCAGGCACCCTGGTCTCGGCTCGTGCTTCACCAGTAGTGTGACCGCCTTTGGGCCTCGGGAGGAGCCCTCGGCTTACTTGGATGCCACCTGGACTTCAACTAGAGGTGCAAGATGAGGGTTCTGGATAGGCAGAGGGGCACGACAGTAAAGCAAGTCTTTGGACAGAAGATCACAGTACAAGGCGTTTAGGCAAAGGAGTAGTCAGATCAGACCGGGTCGAGGCAGGCAGAGAATAAACTTTATCAGACAGGCAAGGGTCAAACCAGGGAGTCAATCAGAGGGTTAATCAGAGGCGGTAGTCAGTAATCAGGCAAGGGTCAGAATCCAGAAGTCAGAGTAGTCAAATAGCCAGGCAGGGGTCAAAAACAGGGATCAAACAGGTTCAGAATATAGCAAAAGCTCAAAAGCACCAGGAACAAAATCCTATCACGGGCAAAGTCCCACAGCCCTAATGGGCTTTAAATAGTGTTTGAATTGCGCTCCCTTGCGCCTTTAAGAAAAACCAGAGCGTGTCGCGCGCACCCTAAGACGCCGGCGCCTGCGCCCTACATGAAGCTGCTCGTCGAGGCGGGCGTCCCCGTCGGGGCGGGCGTCCCCGCCGAGGGGGACGCAGGCGTCCCTGTCCCCCCCAGACCACCAGGTATGTTCGTTACATTACCCCCCTCTCTAGGGGGGGCCACTGGACCCCCAGGCTTACCGGGAAACCTAGCATGGTATTGTCTCCTGAGGTGGTCAGCCTTGATGTCATCAACTGAGACCCAAGAGTTCTCCTCAGGACCGAAGCCCTTACACCTGGTAAGATATTGTAACTTACCCCTCACGAGGCGGGAGTCGAGGAACTCCTGGATCTCATACTCAGGCTGACCTTCAACCAACACTGGGGGAGGAACAGACAGATGACGAGAATTATTAGCAGGCTTCAAAAGAGAGACATGGAAGGAATTAGACAGATGACGAGAATTATTAGCAGGCTTCAAAAGAGAGACATGGAAGGAATTAGAAATTCTGAAGTTAGGAGGTAACTGAAGACGGACAGAGGATGGATTAATTACTGCAATGATGGGGTATGGACCAATGAATCTAGGACCCAGTTTAGGAGAGGGATCCTTCAACTTGATATTCTTTGTCGACAACCATACTAAATCTCCCACCTTGTACTGGGGTGCTTCCCTACGGGATTTGTCAGCAGCCCTTTTCTGAGCTAGGGAAGCTGGACAGAAGAATTGGCAGAGGGTACAGGGGAATTAGAGTCAGAAAAAGAAAACGCTTTGGGATGCAAACCATAGACAACAAAGAAAGGAGACTCTCCTGAGGAGGAATGGGTAGCATTATTGTATGCAAATTCTGCCCAGGGTAGCAGTTCGGACCATGTGGACTGGTTATCGGACACATAGCATCTGAGATACTGCTCAAGGGACTGGTTCACCGTTTCGGTTTGACTGTTAGTTTGGGGGTGATAGGCAGAGGAAAAAGATAATTCAGTACCCACCAAGAAACAGAAGGCACGCCAAAATCTTGAAACAAACTGAACTCCCCTGTCAGAAACAATATTTTCAGGAAAACCATGGAACTTAAAAATATGAGTAATGAATAAGTCAGCCAGGGTTTTAGCAGAAGGGAGATGTGGAAGAGGTATAAAATGAGCCATTTTACTGAACCTCCACCCAAATCACTGTCTTACCCTGGGAAGGAGGCAACTCCACAATAAAATCCATGGAAATGTGAGACCATGGTTTCTCTGGGACGGGTAAGGGGTTTAATAGACCCTAGGACAGATGATGATATGACTTAGACCTTTGGCAGACTGGACAGGAATTGACAAATGTTTTAGTATCCTGTTTGAAGGAAGACCACCAGACATGACGGGATAAAAGAGAAATGGTTTTTGCAATACCTGGATGACCTGCCACTTTAGAATTATGAACCTCTCTTAACACTTGTTCCCTAAGCTCCTCAGGAACGAACCATTTACCAGATGGGGTATCAGCAGGAGCGGAAGACTGTAAAGGGGACAACAAGGAAGAGAGGTCAGACTCCAAAGTCGCAACAATTATTTCCCTGGGAATGATGGGAGTGCACTCACTAGAGTCAGAGGAAATGGATTCAAAACTCCTAGAGAGTGCATCCGCCTTGGTATTTTTGGAACCAGGTCGAAAAGTTAACGAAAAGTTGAATCTAGAGAAGAATAAAGCCCACCGGGCTTGCCTTGGATTTAGGCGTTTAGCTGATTCAATATACAGTAAATTTTTATGGTCGGTATAGACCGTCACCAAATGTTTAGCACCTTCTAGAAGATGCCGCCATTCCTCAAAGGCCCATTTGACTGCCAACAATTCCCTGTTACCTATATCATAATTCACCTCTGCGGGTGAAAACTTACTGGAGAAGAAAGCACAGGGATGTAACTTGTTGGTAGTCGGGTGCCTTTGAGAAAGGACTGCCCCAGCTCCTACCTCAGAGGCGTCAACCTCCACAATAAAAGGAAGCGCAGTGTCAGGGTGTCAAAGAATGGGGGCAGAACTGAATTCCTTCTTGAGAAAGTCAAAAGCTTGTACCGCTTCAGGAGGCCAGATGCTGGGGTCAGTACCCTTCTTAGTCAAATCAGTAATGGGGGCCACAATTAAGGAAAATTTTTTAATAAACTTACGATAGTAATTTGCAAACCCCAGGAACCATAGAAACTTAACGGAAGTAACCTCAAAGATACATTTCTCCAGTTTTGCATAAAGATTATTCTCCCTGAGTCTGCACAAGACTTGTTGAACATGATTTCTATGTTCACCCAAATTAGAGGAGAAAATCAAGATATCTTTAAGATAGACCACTACGAATATCCCCAGCAGGTCCCGAAAGATGTTGTTGACAAATTCTTGGAACACGGCGGGTGCGTTACAGAGACCGAAGGGCATTACAAGATATTCGTAGTGGCCGTCCCTGGTGTTAAATGCAGTTGTCCACTAATCCCCCTCCCTAATGCGTATGAGATTATAGGCACCCCTAAAATCTAGCTTACAATAGATCTTGGCACCCTTAACCTGGTCAAACAATTCAGAAATTAACGGTTTTTTATGGTGATCTTATTGAGACCCCTATAATCTATACAGGGGCGTAGACCACCATCCTTCTTCCCAACAAAGAAAAAACCCGCCCCCGCAGGGGAACTAGAAGGCCTAATGAACCCTCTTTCAAGGTTGTCCTTAATATATTCTTTCATTGCCTGGGCCTCCGGCAAGGAAAGAGGGTATGTTCTACCCCGAGGGGGGAATAGACCCAGGAATTAGATCTATAGAGCAATCATATTGCCTGTGTGGAGGTAGGGTTTCTGCAGCTTTCTTAGAAAACACATCAGCATATTCAGCATATGCTGCAGGTAAACCTTCTAAAGAAGTGGTTGCCACCACCTGAGGAATACATGAACCACCACACTTAAGACCCCATTGCAGAATCTTCCCTGATACCCAGTCAATATCAGGATTATGGGTCTGGAGCCAAGGTAACCCCAAAATAAGAGGGGAAGACACACCCTCAATGATAAAAAGGGCTAACCTCTCACTGTGATGATTATCAGAGCACATGGAAAGAGACACAGACTTTTTAGTTACCAGGCCTGAACCTAAAGGTTTTTTATCAACTGCCAAAATCCTCATAGGTGGAATCAGAGGGATTAAGGGAATACCAAATTTTGCCGCAAAGGTGGCATCCAGAAAATTCCCCTTCGTCCCTGAATCCACAAAAGCGGACACCCTGACAGAACCCGTAGGCCAGGTGAGTTTAACCTCTCCCCAGGTAGACTGGGGAGAGGAAACTTCTGCACCCAAATGGAGTTCCCCTTCTCCATTTAGGCTTGGAAGTTTCCGGCCTCTTAGGACATAAATTCAGGAAATGACCCTTTTCCCCCACAGTAAATACAAAGACCAAGGGAATGCCTGCGGGCTTTTTCCTCAGAGGTTAGATGGGATATACCCAATTGCATAGGTTCCTCCTGAGGTTGAACCATGGAAGGGTTAGGGGACTTAACATTGGACACCATATTAGAAAAGTTATACTTAACATTGGTAAACCCAGAATGCATAGGAGAACCCCTTTCACCCCTTCTTTCCCTCTGCCTCCTATCTACCTGGATGGCAAGTGACATGAGATCATCCAGGTTGGAGGATAAAGGGTAATTTACCAAGCTATCTTTGACAGAATCAGACAGCCCAATACGGAACTGGCTACAAAACGCTATGTCGTTCCACCCAGTCTCCACTGCCCACCGGCAGAACTCGGTGCAATACACCTCCGCATCCCGTTTCCCCTGGTGCAATTTACGAATCGCGGAGTCGGCAGAAGATGCACGATCCGGGTCATCATAAAGTACAGCCATGGTTTTAAAAAATGAATCAAGGGAAAAATGGGCAGGATCTGAGAGGGGCAATCTGAGAGCCCAGACTTGGGGATCACCCTGTAATAGGGTTATTACGAACCTCACTTTTTCCTCGCCAGTAGTGAATGAATGGGGAAAAAGCTGAGGTATAATTTACATGCCTCTTGGAACACGAAAAATTTTGACCTGTCCCCATTGAATTTATCGGGAAACACAATTTTGGGTTCATGGGTTTTGGATACATTACCCAACAGAGCAGGAGAACCCACAGGAGTGGCCACAGGAGGGATGACTACCAGGGATGGGCGTATTTGACCCGTTTAGTTTCGCCAAAAATTCACCGCCGGCGAAATGTCGCTGACGCCCGTTAAAGTCTATGGGCGTCAAAAAAATACAAATACAAGTCTATGGGAGTCATTTTTTCGGCGAAATGAGGCGAAAAAATTCACCCATCCCTAGTGACTACTGGAGCTGGAGACTGAACAGAAGCATCCAGTCGACGGGTCAAATTGTGGAAACCTTGCATCAGGTAATCTTGTCTCTGCAAGGAGCAGCGGCAGCTCGACCTTCCTCGTCCATCTTGACCCGTGATAATGTCACGGTCGGCACCCAACACCAGAACAAACACCAGGCACCCTGGTCTCGGCTCGTGCTTCACCAGTAGTGTGACCGCCTTTGGGCCTCGGGAGGAGCCCTCGGCTTACTTGGATGCCACCTGGACTTAAACGAGAGGTGCAAGATGAGGGTTCTGGATAGGCAGAGGGGCACGACAGTAAAGCAAGTCTTTGGACAGAAGATCGCAGTACAAGGCGTTTAGGCAAAGGAGTAGTCAGATCAGGCCGGGTTGAGGCAGGCAGAGAATAAACGTTATCAGACAGGCAAGGGTCAAACCAGGGAGTCAATCAGAGGGTTAATCAGAGGCGGTAGTCAGTAATCAGGCAAGGGTCAGAATCCAGAAGTCAGAGTAGTCAAATAGCCAGGCAGGGGTCAAAAACAGGGATCAAACAGGTTCAGAATATAGCAAAAGCTCAAAAGCACCAGGAACAAAATCCTATCACGGGCAAAGTCCCACAGCCCTAATGGGCTTTCAATAGTGTTTGAATTGCGCTCCCTTGCGCGCTGATGTCACTACGTCAGCGCGCCTGCGCCTTTAAGAAAAACCAGAGCGCGCCGCACGCGCCCTAAGACGCCGGAGCCTGTGGCCTACAGGAAGCCGCTCGTCGAGGGGGCGGCAGGCTTCCCTGTCATCCCCCCCCTAGACCACCAGGTATGTTCGTTACATGTCGTCATTGATGATTGAATTCAATCAGGTGCCTGCAAGGCAATTCATGAGATATTTGAGCACCCTGACATCCACAATTGTATTAGTCAAGTGGGCAAGATGGCAGAGTCACCTATATAACAGGATAGAATTTGAATTGGTTCATTTGTCTGTGAGTCTGAAGCAGGATCTGCAGTGGTGGACAATACCTGTCAACCTCAGGAACGGCTTTCCTTTACAGGAGCCCAAATATGTGGAACTCTACACGGATGCCTCAGGTCAGGGTTGGGGGAGCTCATGTGGAGAATCTCTCAGCCCAGGGAGAATGGGGCAGGGATCTGTCTCATCTGCCATCCAATTTACTCGAGCTGAGGTCAGTGAGTTGTGCACTGGAGATTTTCCAAAGCAAATTGCTTTCTCTCCCTGTCAGGATTTGATCAGACAATGTGGCAGCTGTCACATACATCAGGAGACAAGGGGGAACCAGGAGTCATGCTATGATGAAGTAGTTGATTCCTATTATGACATTTGCACAAGCCCATCTTATGGATATTACAGCTCTTCATGTTCCGGGAAAGTTACATTTACATTCAGGCAGATAAGCTCAGCAGAAAGAGAATCAACAATGGGGAATAGAGTCTCCATCCTCAAGTCTTCAGCTGAGTCAGCGCCAGGTTGGGATGCCCAACAATAGATCTGATGGCAACGGTACAGAACCGGAAGGTACAAACGTTCTTCTCCAGGTTTCCTTGTCCCCAGGCGGAGGCGGCAGATGCCTTAGTCCAGGATTGGACAGGCCTGTGGGCATATGTGTTTCCCCCTTCCCAATGATCTTCAGAGTGTTGCAGAAGATCTTTTACACACAGATGGAGGCCTTAGTAATTCTGCTGAATTGGCCACGCCGGCCATGGTATCCTCTGCTGAAAAGAATGGTCCAGAGCAGGCCAATTCCCCTGCCGATCAGGGAGGATCTTTTGTCCCATGGGAATCTGTGGCATCCAAATCCTTCAGGGTTGAGTCTGATGACCTGGCGGCTGACAGGAGAAGGTTAGCACAGCCGGGATGTTTGGAGGTAGTCATCAGTACATTATTAAAGTCTAGAAAACCAAATACTCCACACAAGAATGAAGCGCTCACCTCCGTTTCTTTTCCCTTTTGGGACCAGGTGCTTGGCAGCCAATTTCCCACTCTGCCATGGGTTTCAAATCATATGCAATATCCAACAGACCGCAGCACACTGACACGTTGTTTCTGTGAACTTTCTTTGTGATTTATTGGCTCATTATCAGTAGACAAGATAATGCAACGTTTCGAGTCACACAGGACTCTTTATGAAGCATGTGGTTACATTCATTACTCTGTGTTAAATAGTTAAATAGTGATCGGTATTAGAAAACCGAATACATCTCAGAGATATTATGCCACCTGGAGAATGTTTCAGGACTGGGCAACTAGAGATGGCATAGATCCCTGGAATCCAAAGACACCAAAAATCTTTGATTTCCTACAACAGGGCCTGGACACGGGCCTTAGCCTGAGCACATTGACAGTACAGCTGTCAGCATTGTCTGCTATTCTAGAGAGGAGACGTATTGAGGAACCCTTGATTTTTTGATTTTTTAAAGCAGCAGTAAGGATTGTGCCACCCATTAGGTCCTTATCTCCACTGTGGGACTTACCATTAGTCCTGAAGGCTCTCACTGAAAAACCATGTTGTGTGATGTGGCCTTAACATCGGCTAGAAGAGTATGTGAGTTGCAGGCATTATCTGCAAAGGCTCCATATACAGTGTTTATATGGGACTCTGTAGTTCTGAGACCAATTATTATTATTATTATTATTATTATTATTAACATGTATTTATATAGCGCCAACATATTGCATAGCACTGTAAAGTAAATGTGATTATACAACTACATCACATGAATTACATATATAGAATATATGGAGTAACAAACATCACAATCAATACAGGTACAAAAGGTGAGGAAGGCCCTATGCATAGGCATACAGTCTAAAGGGAAGGGAGTAATACACAAGGTGTGGGAGTGGGCAAGATCGAAGTAAGTGGGTGAGAAATGTGGTACTGTATGTGGTGTTGCGTTTGGTAGTTAAGCAGAGTGAGGGTAGGCTTCTCGAAAGAAGTGCGTTTTCAGAGATTTTTTGAAAGCAGAAAGGTTGGGAGAAAGTCGGACAGGCCGTGGGAGAGAGTTCTAGAGGAGGGGTGTAGCCCTTGCAAAGTATTGAATGCGAGCATGTGAGGAGGTAATAAGAGAAGAGTTGAGTAGCAGGTCAGTAGAGGAGTGTAGTAAGCGAGTGGGTGAGTATATAGAGATGAGTTCAGAGATGTAGGGTGGGGCAGAGTTATGAAGTGCTTTGAAAGTCAGTGTCATTAATTTGAATTTGATTCTGAAAGGTAACGAAAGCCAGTGCAGGGATTGACAGAATGGCGAGGCAGAGGAGGAGCGGTTGCTGAGGTGTATGAGCCTCGCAGCAGTGTTCATTATGGACTGGAGAGGTGACAGTCTCTGGAGGGGGAGGCCAATTAAAAGAGAGTTACAGTAGTCTAGACGCGATATGATGAGAGAGTGAATAAGAATTTTGGCAGCATTTTGGGTGATAAATGATCGTATTTTGGATATGTTCCTTAGGTGGAAGTGACATGATTTAATAAGTGACTGGATATGAGGCGTGAATGACAGGGCAGAATCTAGGATAACCCCAAGGCACCGGGCCTGGGGAGAGGGGGTGATAGTGGAATTGTTAACTATGATGGATACTGCGGGGATGCTACTGGTGTTAGTTGGAGGAAAGAGAACCATTTCAGTTTTAGAGAGGTTTAATTTAAGGTAGCGTTGCCACATCCAGGTAGAGATAGCGGACAGGCAGGAGGAGACGCGAGTTAGGAGTACTGGTTTGAGATCAGGAGATGAGAGATAGATCTGAGTATCGTCAGCATAGAGGTGGTAGTGGAAACCATACAAATTTATTAATTTGCCAAGGGAGGAAGTATAGAGGGAGAATAGTAATGGTCCCAGGACAGAGCCTTGAGGAACTCCAACAGAAAGAGGTAGGGGAGAAGATAATACTCCATTGTAGGAGACACTGAAGGAACGATTGGTGATGTAAGAAGAGAACAAGGACAGTGTCAGGCTTACCATCTGATCCAACGAGGAAGGAGCAGGACTTGCAGAATGCGAACCCACAAGCGCCTCACACAACACTAACCCACCTGGAGTGGAACAGGGAGAAGTGAAGTGACGAGTAGCCAATGAGACTGACCAAGGCGAAGTACAGAGGGTTCAGGCAGAAGCAAAGTCAGAAAGGCCGAAGTCGGGGGCAGGCAGTGAAGAGGCGTAATCGTAGTCAGGCAAGAAGATCAGGGCAAGTGGCAATAAGACAATCCGGGAACAAGCTGAGGTCAAACACAGATCAGTAGAATACAATGCTAGGGGTTCAGTCAAATAACCTAATAACCAGGCAATGAGTCAGAGTACAGGTTATGATTAAATAGGGCTATTTGGCGCCAAACTGGCGTCGTCACGCTGGCGTCGCACAGCTGACGTCAGTGCGTCCGTCATCGGCGTCCGTCGCTGGAGCCCTTGCATCCGCGACCGTCGCCTTCACATCGGCGACCGTCGCCGGCGTCCAACACCGCGTGCCGACGCGCATCGGTTCCCCGATGAGCGCGCCTGCGCCTGTGCTGGAAGGAACGCGGAAGCGGATCCTTACAGACAGGGCTGTGTCACGAAGGCCAAGCGACTGGAGGGACTGGAGGAGGAGAGGGTGATCTACAGTGTCAAATGCGGCTGAGAGATCAAGCAGTATTAGTAGTGAGAAATGATTGTTGGCTTTAGCGGTTAAAAGGTCATTAGTTAGTCGAGTCAGGGCAGTTTCCGTGGAGTGTTGTGGCTTAAAACCAGATTGTAGGGGGTCCAGCAGGTTATTGTCAGAGAGGAATGAGGTAAGTCGGTTGTAGACTAGGCGCTCAAGTAGTTTAGAGATGAAAGGTAGCAGAGAGATAGGTTGGAGGTTGTCAAGATTGGAGGGATCAAGAGAGGGTTTTTTCAGAATGGGGGTGACAAGAGCATGTTTTAGTTGAGAAGGAAACAGTCCAGTTGAGAGTGAAAGATTAAATAGGTGAGTTAAGGCTTTGATTAGACCAGGATTGGTATTGCGGAGAAGTTTTGAGGGAATTGGATCAAGCGGGCAGGTGGTAAGGTGAGAAGAGGCCAAAAGCTTTGAGACTTCCTCATCAGTGACAGGGGTGAAGGAGCACAGGAGAGACTGGGGAGGGTGGAGGGAGGGTGGTGGAAGTCTAGGGGGGTTGAGTAGTGTAATGTCCCTTCTGATAGTGTCAATTTTGTTTTTGAAGTGCCCAGCAATATCTTGAGCAGAGACAGATGTACATGGAGGGGGTGGAGAAGGGGAAAGGAGAGTGTTAAAGGTGGAGAAAAGTTGTGCTGTTTTTTTAGAAAGGGAGTTAATGAGTGAAGTAAAGTAAGTTTGTTTGGCTTGGAAGAGGCTGGTGTTAAAGGAGCGCAGGGCAGATTTGTAGCTCCAAAAGTCTGATTCTGAACGGGATTTGCGTCAGCGACGCTCAAGTGCACGTGAATGTCTTTGGAGCTTTTGTATGAGCAGTATGCCAAGGTTGAAGTGGTTTGGGTCTAGAACGTTTAGTTTTTATAGGAGCAGCTCATTTAGGGCAGTGGTGAGAGTACTATAGTAGACAGAGGTAGCCACATTAGGACATTTCATGGCTGAGATATTAGAGTGAAGAGAGTCAAAGGAAGAAGAGAGTTGTGACACATCTACAGCTTGCAAGTCACGGTAAGTACGTGTTTGGGGAATGGCAGGGGGTGAGGAGGGAGATAGTGAGAGTTGAAATGTGAGCATATTGTGATCAGAGAGGGGAAATCCAATATTGCAGTTTTTGCCTAAAGTAGTTTCACCGTTACATATGCATGAGCCAATTGTTCTGGCAGCATTTGTTCCAGATATGAACACCCAAGAAGGGGCAACATGGAGGTCTCTAGATCTCCATTATTGTTTACAGATGTATCTACAGAAGACCGAAAGTGTGAGTAAGACGGATGGATTATTTATCATTCCTGCAGGAGCGAGAAAGGGAGAACCAGCAAAAACAGCAACTTTGAGAAGATGGATTGTCTTGGCAATTCAGAAAGCTTACAAAGAGCAGGGGGAGCCAGTACCTCAAGGAATCAAAGAACTCGACAAGGGTTATTACATCATCTTGGGCAGCAGAAGCGGGAGCTCAATCTGAAGCAATCTGCAGGGCAACTATATGGGCAACATCTAATACAGGGGTGTCCAAACTTTTTGCCACGAGGGCCAGATTTGGTGAGGTGAAAATGTGTGGGAGCTGACTATTTAGCCCAGGCATGTCCAAAGTGCGGCCTGCGGGCCAATTGTGGCCCTTTATCAAATTTACACTGGCCCTCAGCCTCCATCATGAAATTAATAATAATGCGGCCCTCCAGCATAGTTCGATCAGGAATCACGTCGATATAGCGGTAATATTTGGGCACATTAGTGAAATGATCTGCCACTTGGTCTATACTGCTGCCTGTGTGCTGAAGGTGTTAGTAATAGACACGTACTGGCATGTAGTGACTCCCCACTCTCGCATACTTCTTTACTTTATTGTACTGGCACATCACTACTTCTATTGCACCTTCAGCGCTAAAGAAGTATGCGAGAGTGGGGAGTCACTACATGCCAGTACGTGTCTATTACTAACACCTTCAGCACACAGGCAGCAGTATAGACCAGGTGGCAGATCATTTCACTAATGTGCCAAAATATTACCACTACATCTACGTGATTCCTGATGGAACTATGTTGGAGGTCCGCATTTATATTAATTTCATGATGGAGGCTGAGGGCCAGTGTAAATTTGATAAAGGGCCGCAATTGGCCCACGGGCCGCACTTTGGACATGCCTGCTCTTATACCTTTATTCGACATTATAAATTAGACATTAGGTCAATTGTTTCATCGCAATTTGGGCAATCAGTTCTCCAGGCAGTAGCTGGAGTTGAATACATTTTCTTTTATCAGGATAATGTTGTCTTTATTCCCACCCAGTTTAGTTGCTTGGGTATGAACCCAAATGTCATGCTGCTGGGAGGATGGCCAGGAAAAGAAAAACTTGGTAAGTATGATTTGATTTTCTCTTGTGCAATTGTGCTGGAACCAGATGAAGAAGTTTTGTAGATGTTTCTCTATTTGTAACTTTGGCCATTGTTGGCCATTAAACTGCATTGGGACCACTGTTGATAATGTGTTTTGAGATCTCTTTTCCATTTAAGCATTTACTGTGTTTGGACACAACTTGGAGCACAGGGGAAAAAGCTGACATTATCGGTAACAAAATATGACAATTTGCCTACACGCGGCACTTGTGGGTTTATATAACTGCCTCATACTATCTTCCTATACTGAGTGTAAGGGCCCAAAGGCTCAGTATGGCGTGCGAACCAAGGAGGAGGCAGTTCAACAAATAAAGTTCAAGGTACAAAAGGGTTTGGCAATAGAATGGTCAGAGTCCAGGCAAAGAGGTCAATCCAGGCAGAATAGGGTCAAAATGGTTAAACAGGCAAAGTTCGGTACAAAGGAATCAATATAACAATACTAGAATCACACCCAGGAATGCACAAAGCGAAACCTATATTTGAGCAATGTTGCAGTCTTCAGGCTCCTTTAAATAGGCCTCCTTTGGTGCCAAAATTGGATGTGATGACGTTGACGTGTTTACGCTAGCGTTCAAATGCTGGCGTACATTCCAGTGCTGGCGTCACAGTGCTGCGTCCAAGAGAAATCTGGCTCTCGCACACCCTTGTGTGAGGTAATTATAGTGCTGTCTGGTGCACAATGGTAGAGGTCTGGCAACCCCAAATCCAATCTAGAAGTCAAGCAATCCAGAGGCACACAGAACTGATGCAAGCAAGGAACACCTTGCGCGTATACGTATACCTTGCGGTATAGCAGTGCAACGTTTCGGGGTCAGGCCCCTTTATTAAGCATAAGGATGTGAAGTGCAAAAAACATATAAAGAGGTGCAATAATGGTGATTGGTTAATGCAAATGAACCTCAATTAAAGTCCAATTAAGTGAATGTCCAATAAAGTGTTAGTCCAAGGTCATGTGATACCAAAGAAAAAAAATAGAAATCTTTTGGAAAAAAAAATGATTCAGGTTACCTAGAATCAAAAAGGAAAATAGTACATGGTAAAAACATTTTATACAAAGAATCTTTTGTGTACAAAAAACTGTAGGATACAAGAAGTAAGAACAATCTACGCACTACGCCAATAACATTTCTTTTTTTCTCCTTTTTCTCCTTGGTTTTATCTGTTTTGGATTGATCAAAAGGCAAGGCCTGGGGACTTATTGGTTTGTAATTTCTTATGACAGATTTGTGTTCATGTAGGCGTGTTTTTATGGGTCTCATAGTTTGGCCAATATACGCCATGCCACATGGGCATTTAATGCAATAAATTACGTTGGAGGTGTCACATGTAAAGAAGCCTTTAACCTTGTGTTTGGTACCCAACGATGTATGCATCGCCCCGTCACCAGGTATGATGCCACTGCAATGCCCACAATTTCTACAAGGAAACGTGCCATTAGCTTTAAGTGAGTGATAAACGTCTCATTTAGGAGTTACCTTAGGTTTAATGAGATCACCTATATTCCTCCCTCTCCTATAAGAGAAGAGGGGTGGTAACTGGAACAGATGCCCAAATTTGGTCACGGTGCTGCGACCAGGAAGAACCATGTGGGAGGATAGGGTGCCACCATCTTGGATCGAGGAATGGCGTTGGTGAGTTGTTTCCCTTACACTGATACAGTGCTGCAGATATGTGGGATGAATTGTCACAGTCATTCTCCTTCAGCTGGTTTAAGCTGCTCAGAAACATACAGGCTTATCTTCAGAAGCAGAAAGAGGAGTGAGATATAAGAAGCCTCTGTGAAATGCTTGTGGCAAGTGAGAAGGAAAACAAACAAAAGTGAGCCCTTGTATAAGAAGATAATAATGAGGCTGGTATGGAAGTAGCACAATTAAACACTTGGTCAATTTTGATGTTGGCCACAAAGACAAAGTGCAACTTGTACTTCCAAGGGCAGAGAATAAGTTCTGGTATTCCCACCATGTTCCTTGTATGAAAGGACTTTTACTGGGCATCAACTTTTACACTTTGGGTTAGTTAGACCATATGATATGTGAGACAACTATGGGTTTAAGTTATGTTTAGATCAGTGTCCTCTCTTATCTCCAAAAAGGGCACCCCAAAATAAATAACAATCTATAAAGAATAATCAAATATTTCAACTGTCTGATGGAACACAACAAAAATCATGTAGCACAGCACTGTCCAACTTCTGTGGTACAGAGGAACTAATTATTTGGCTACATAGTGGAGGGCCGATAATGGATGCCAGTATTGACCACTCCCTATTTTTAAACCACACCATGTTACCATATGACCATGTCCACATTAATGGTGGTAACACACCAAAAACCAAATGGTTGATGCTCACTGCAGGGATATCACTTAACAGTCATATGTAAAAAAAATAATTTTCAAATGCCAACAAACCCCCAAAATAAATACCAGGCTTATGTTCCACAGGCAGGTCACATACAGGCAGAGTATGGCACACACAGGGAATATAGGGAAGGCAGAATAGAGCAGGAGACAGGGAAACCTATCCCTATCTAAGAGTGTGAACAGGTGAACAATGTGGACAATCTGGGTATCAGGTGTGAACAGTACAGGCCTTTGAGGGTGTGAACAATAGAGGCATTACAGGTGTGAACAATACAGGGGATTACAATCTAAATTTGAGGTTTTAACAATGCAGGGAGCAGTTAATCTCTGTAGTAATACCCTATGAAGTTTACACATTGTAAGCAGACACGGCAGACAGACTTTCATGTGGGGGGCACACAAAGGGGGTCTCTGGCCATATGCAGCCTGTGGACCATCAGTTGGGCAGCCCTGATGTAGCGTATAAAAATAAAATGTTAAAATATGTCATGTGGATGGAACTGTTACACTTTTTCTGGTCAAAACTGTATTTTGTAAGCACCATAACTCAATTGGCAGTAAGAGTTATAATAACATTCAAACATTTCATTTGTCTTTAACCAACTTTAATCCTGATGACCGCTGAATTTCATAAAAAAAATTGCTAATGATGCAAAACCCTAGTATCACCCCCATTCTAGTCCCATTTTGATGTATTTTGATACAGTTTATGGAAGTATTTAGGATAAGCTAGTAATGGGGGAGAACTTCAGTTAGGTCCCTTCTCCTCCCCCTCCTTTTATAACAGGCTTTCCCTCCTTCCCTCTCATTGCTACAACCTGATTGGCAGCTACCGGGTCACCCAGCACAGTGGCCCACCCACCCTTTTATTGAATTGATATTTATCAATGTAAACTTTTTAAAACTTGTATCTTATCTGTTTTTTCCATTTTAAAAAAGTTTTATTACACAGTAGGTAAACATAACATATATATGCATTCTGTACATCATTAACCGCGTAATAAACAATATTCAGATCGTTGTACATATGATAGGAAAATAGGTAGATACATCAAACCTGAGCTAAAGTTTACTGCCGATTGAGAATTCATACTTCCCCAAGTCTAGGCCACATAATGCTGTGTAAAGTTTTTTGTGTGAACAATAAACAAATTAAAATACACAGAATAGTGTGTTGAATATTTATTTACAATTGTGAGAGCAATATACTGATTGGAGTAGGCACCCCAGATTATTTTGGCATTTACCGCTATGGGTCATGATCAATACCAGTACTAATTGGGTGGTAGTGTAAGAGCACAAATTGTACTGATTTCCCTAAAGATGAGCGTGGTACCACTACCACTAGAAGGGAGCCGATCTTTGGGATTCCTTTTTAACCTCATCCTTCAGATTCGCATAGAGTTGTTTGATCGCATATAAGAATGAGTCTATAATGCCAAAAGTTTTAAGTGTTGAATAGAGGTACCGAGAGATCAAACCCCTTCTCAGAATCTAATGATAATAAAATGGTCTGCTGTTTCTTTTTGTGCACTAGCTCTATAGTATTTACAGTCCTCATTATATTATCTGACGCATCTCAGCCCTTTATAAACCCTACTTGATCAGGAAGTATAAGGCTTGGTAGTAAAATATGAAAGTGCTCTGCTAAGATTTTAGCAAAGATCTTTATATTCATATTTATTGGTGATATAGGGTGGTAGATTGAGAAGAGCTTAGGGTCTTTCCCCTCCTTGTGAATTACTATTATCTAAGAGCTTAGCATTTCTAGAGCAGGTGTATCGGTAACAAATGGAATCCCAAACCCAGAACTAACTCCAATGTTCCGTTCTAAGCCCGCTCTTCTGCCTGTAGCAGCCACCTTTGGCTTTAGGTGGAGCCCTCTGCTACTCAGATGCCACCACGTCTTAATGCAGGAAAACAAGGGAGAGAGTTCTGGGCGAGCACAGGAACCAAACGTGAATGGATGGGATGGAGGACCAGATAGGAAAGTCAGGAAACAGGCTGGGTCAAAGCACATGGGTAACGAAGTCTCAATGTGGATATCAGGAGCAAGGTTGGGGGACACAAGCCAAGGTCATGCACAGATAGAACAACGCAGTACCAAATGTAACCAGTAACAGTAGTCAAAATTGGGCAAAGATCAAACTAGGCAGCTAGAAGGCAGAGTCTGGGACAGGTAAGGGCTAAACACAGCGTATCAGAGAACAGTAATAGAAAGTACCCAGGAACCAAAAAGAACCTTTACATTGGACAACTAGAAAATTACCTTTTAAATATTGCGCCACCGATTCAACCCCGGAAGCGAGCAGCGTGGCTATCCTTTCAGTGTGCGCATAGGCGTAGAAGAGAAAAGACGTGGTGGACACCCCCGTCGCCCCCCCACTAGACCACCAGGGTGAGTTCTCACAGTATCAGAGAGAAATGCATCCAAGCCAGGAGCCTTTGAGGGTTTCAGCTTCTCTTTTATGACAGCAGTAATTTCTTCTCCAGTAATAGGAGTGTTTGTGAGGCAAGTTAGGCCGGCGTAAGTTCTGGAAGGTTAAAGGTCTGTAGGGATATTTGTTTTAATTGTCACAGCCTGGTCATTTTTGTCCTTGTCTTGGTTTGAGAACAGCTGTTGCTGTCACATGTCCATTGCTCCATGTAATGACTGGCACCCAGGTTTATATCTACATGTTTGTTACTGTTATTCATATCCATTAGAAAGGTTTGTATTTCATTACTTAAATAAAGCTGTGACTGACTCTCTCCTAATAAAGAATGAGATCTGTGTTTGATTATGGAGCTTTCAGAAAACCCTAACGGGTAGTGAAAAGGGGAGAGTGGAATCCCATGTCCACAGTCTTATAAAATGTCACTCTAACCAAAATACCAAAACTTAAGAAAATTCTAGGGACATGGAGGACCTGCTATAGACCTATAAATGTACACAAAACAAGCTTCATTATATCTGCCCTTTCCTAAAACAACAAATGAGCTGCTTGCTAAGCCTTGCGAGATCCATCATTGTGGGAATTCATGTTCTTACAACTCTACATGTGTCTGTACATCTGTAATGGTGCAGAGCCAGATGTTGTTAAAGCCCCTGAATAGCTCAAAATCTGACTCAGCACAAGGAGGCAGAAAAGTACAAACTGTAATCTGAAGCTTAAATCCAGAGTTGATCAAGGTGAAATACAATAATAATTAATAGTAGTTATCCTACTTACTAACTAGCAGAATTCTTTTATAATCACAGTCCCAATAACATCTAGAAGGGTTCAATTCAAAAGTCCCTTCCCAAGAGCTCTTATTTCCCAGGTAGCACTACCTTTCCCCAAAGTGCTTTTCTCTTTGGAACATAGTAGTCACTCCCACATAGATTTGGCTCCAAACCAAGGCTCTTCCTGGATCCTCCTCTTATCCCAGACCTCCTCTAGAGCTTCCAGCCAATTGATCACTTCATTGTCTTTCTCCAGTCTTGGTGATGTCACAGGCAGAACAGGGGGAAGGCTTGTCTGATCCCCTACATTTATAACTGTTATACTGAGACTCCTCATGGTACTGTTGTAGCAGTCATTGTCCAGACATCTAGGCCTTACTCTTTCACAGATTCTTCCCATGATTTTTTTATCATCACATTTGTAGATATTATTTACCACAGTGTTACTGTACTTTGCTATACCATGTTATGCTGTATAATAAGCATTGGCATTTTTTGTTTCCCCAGTTTCATACTTTCCCCTTTGTTAATAAAACTAAAGCTCAATAACCTGGTCTTAGTAAATTAATGAAGGAAGGAGTTTACCTGCATGTCAAGCTAAACACTGTCTCAGGGTAACACGTAGTGAGAACAGAATAAATAATGTTGTTTTATAAATTTCATGAGATGTGAGATTAAATTCACCTTCAGTGATCAAGTCCAAGAATGTAAACTTATAAAGGTAAAATCTTCAATGCAGAATGGAAATATACAGAAATGGATTGCAGATGGTTATAGGACATCACTCTAATGATAAAGATCTTTTTCAGTAACAATTTTACCACTATATAATGTCGATTGAGTAAAACTGGTGGGAGCAAATCTATGACAGATGTTGGAGAGGGACAAAAAGGGAAATATCAAAGCTGGAAAGATTGCTACTAATATTATAATAATGTAATAATAAACAGTTAATAATGATATTTAAAAATGGCTATTATTTTAAGACTCCAAAAGAACAACATTTAAAATATTTCATACATTTTTCCAATCCCCTGGAACATATCAGTTAGTAGATACAATTCAATGATGAAGAACATCGGGCACTGTGTTACCTGATGAACTTTATGTTTCAGCAACTCCCTGGCAGCTCAGTCAATACAGGGGGAGACATGAACTTCTACATCAGCTGAAGGGAGTCCTGTCCCTAATGTAACACTTTAATCCCATATCCTAAAGCTCCATAGGCAGGAGAGGCCTATTGGATTGTTGGCAAGCAAGAATACATACTGTATATGACAAAGGACAATATCCATGACAGGGAATCTAAGACATTAAAGTAATTACACTTGGCCAAACAATGGTGTTTTTTGTTGTGTATGGCCAAAGGGAGAAACATTGTTATTAACAGTTTAAATAGACATTTCAACAGAGCAACTTTATTTTCCTTTTGTGTTGCTTAAACTGTGTGTAAAAAGATCTGTTTTGACAATTTCCAAAGAGCAACTTTAATCTCTTTGTTTCTCAGGCTGTATACTATTGGATTGGAAAATGGAGTTACAACAGTGTATAGAAGGGACAGCATTTTCTTTGTGTTGAAGTTATGTTGTTTGGATGGCACTATATAAACTATTATCAGAGTCCCATAGTACATACACACAACTATTAAATGGGAGCTGCAAGTGGAGAAGGCTTTGTGTCTTCCTTCAGTAGAGGAGATCCTGAGAATGGCAAGGCCAATGGAAACATAAGTGTAAATGATGAAGCAAAAAGGGAGAATCGTAAAAGGTATGACCAAAACAATCTCTGATAGTTCCACAGTTTTATAATCTGTGCAGGAAAGTTTAATAAGAGGGGCAAAATCACAAAAATAGTGATCTATAACAAATGGGCCACAGAACTGCAAATTAAATGTTAGAAGAATCACAACCAAACTCAATATAAGGGCTAAACCCCAAGAACAAAGACTCATATAGAGGCAAAGCCTGAAATCCATAATGGAGACATAATGAAGTGGGGAGCAGATGGCCAGATATCGGTCATAGGCCATGACTGTGAGGAGATTAGTTTCTGTATCTGCTGAAACACCATAAATATAAAACTGTGTGATACAACCAGTAAGAGATATTGTGTCTCCTCCATTCAGTAATAACCACAAGGTATTTGGAGTAATAGTGGTACTGAGCAAAACATCACATACAGACAGCTGGGAGAGAAGGACGTACATGGGAGATCTCAAGGCTGGAACTGTAACCACTAATATGATTATAAGAAAGTTTCCAAGTAATGTCAAAATATTTATCCAGAGCAATGGAACAAAGAGTAACTCATTTATGATGTGAGAGTTCTGAAATCCCAACAGAAGGAAAGATAAACCTGATGTCTGATTCTCCTTATCCATTGCCTGGAACCATAAAGCAGAGAAGTTAGAAGATATAGTGTAAGGCAGATAGAATCCAACACTTGTGCTTTGTTTGATGTAGAACTAAAGCTCCCAGTATTTCCCAGTCTGCTCATTTGATGCCTTGTGTGAAAAAAGTTGCTTCATCTCTAAATTACCTTTTTGTATGATTTAAACAGGGACTCTCTCTCCAACCTGTTTTTCCCAGTTTTTCAATCAAGACACTGCCTGGTTGTTAGGAAAAGTGTGTTCCAAGCAACCAGATAACAGTTTCACTAGAACCCTACAGAACAAACTATTCTACAGAAATACAAAAATAAAATGGCAATTGCAAATAATTTTACAGTCAATACTGTCAACAGAATGATAGAACCCCCCACCCCCACCCTGGGCTGAATGAAGATTTATGGTTTATATTATGTGAGAAAGTGACTCACTTGTGAGTTTCCCTACAGTAGAGTGACTTTAAATACAAACATACACAAAGCTCCCAGAGTACAAGAACTTACACCAATATGTTTTATATAAAAGATAAAATGTTTAGGCTGAGTTTCACTAAAGTGAATGTGTTTAAAATGTAAATAGATATGGGTTTTTCTTATTGGTTCCTATGTGGAAATCAAAGATGTTAAAAGCAATGTATCAGCCTTGCACCACATTTGTACTGGAAATGCAGCCGACCCAGATCATCATCTCAAGTTCAGTAGGAATGTGACATTTCACACCTGCCCATTTGAGGAAGCAGAGAAAATAGTAAGAAACAACAGTGAGGAAACATTTCTCTTGTAATGGAAAGTTGCCTTTGTGGCTTGTTGGAAACTGCCAATGGGAAATGAAAGAAAACTGTAGGATGAGCGAAGTCATTCAGCAAAGAGCAGCCATCATTCTATACTGCATGGATAAGGGAATCCATTTGGCATTACAGACATGAGGTTTTTATACCTTTGGAAAGGAACAGAAGATCAATTGTGTAACTGCCCCTGGGACTTGTATAACAGACACTCACAGGAAACTCCTTGAGGAGAAGGAGAAGCTCATTATGAACAGCAATAAATATTAAAATAAAATAACAGAAACAATTTATTGTGAGATAATTTTGCACCTCCAACACACAATTTTACATGATCTCTTTTTGTTAAGATTTTTTTTTTGTAACATTTCTAAATACCTCAATGAGAGAAATATAACACCTGGCATTTCAAAAAATTTCCTGGAAAAAAAGGGAAAGTTGTGCTAAGCACTGAACATTAAATCATTAGCCAGGGGTACAATGAGGCTGTGCCCACAAAATTCATACAGATAAATACAAGAGCTTCTCTGCACTCACCCAATATCAGTATATTAAGGACATTGAGATATTCTGTGCATTAAGCTATTTAAATCTGCCGCCCCCTTTTAAACAAAACAGGGAAACTGAGTAGAGAAAATGTTTATCATTGGTCCCATTGTTTGCAAGAAATAAAATAACAAGTAAAAAAACAGTAAAAGGATATAAATGGAGAAAAAGCAAATATTGAAAAAAAAATAAACTTCATAAACTTGCCAGAGTGGGCAGAGATCATGACTTCATGCCTCCAGTTTCCTGAAAATTTTGAACATTTGAATAAGTGAGGGGTCCTTATCATGGGTGATGGGTCATTATCATGTTGTTCTGTAGCATATATAAATATGTTTCATTATTGTTGATATTTATAATTTTTGCTTTCAGTCAAGTGAGTTGTTTCTTCCAGTTGTTCACCATTAAATGTCTTGCTACCATTAAGATGTGTAAGAACAGTCTGTAAGCTTTTTTCCAAAAGGGTCTTTATGAAATTTAGGGGGGTTATTTACTAAAATCTGAAAATATCTTTATATATCACAATTCATTTTCTTAAAACCACTTTGACAAAACTCCTGTAACACTAATTTGGTTACTGTCTATTTAAGTCACCACTTACCCTTGGCAATCCAGGGGCCCTGAGTCCCTTTTGCATATGAAAAGTACTGGGAACTGGGAATTACAGCGCAGTGCCTCCACCTAGTGAACACTGAGGAAGACGCCTCAGGGGGTTACACTAGGAATAATAAAACACACAGTTTGCAATTTGAACCAATATAAACTTTATATAAACAATATAAACACTTGGGCAACTAATACACTCTGCACTCCTACACTGGGGACACGTGGGACACTCCCTAAACCACTATTAGGTGCTTAACTGTTGCTTCACACAGTCCTTAGTAAATATCACAGTCCTTAGTAGATATCACAGTCCCAATCCTCCTGAAGGGGTTAATAATCACACAGTTCAAATGATTGTCCCTTCCCCAGAGCTCTTATTCCCCAGGTAGCGCTACCTTATTCCCCAAAAGTACCTTTCCCTTTTGAAGTTGGCAGCAGCTCTCTCATAGCAGGTAAATGGTTAAAAGCTGTCTTCAGTATGGGGCCCCACGCTTGTATCCATGCCAGTATCCTCCCTTGGGTGCCTCACTCACCGGGGTGCTCTCAGAGGAATTCACACTGGAGATCACATGCAGCTCTGCAGCAGGATCAAACTCACTAGTGGCACCTTTCTCCTTCTGACTTTGCAGCCAGGGCCGGCCTTAGGCCAATTGGGCCAATTGGGCCCCGCACCTCTGGGGGCCCCCGCACTGCCCCTTTCCTTTCTATTTTGTGCCTGTATGCCCTTATTTTCCTAAATACTTGCTGTGTCAGTAGCCAGCAACACTTTGTCTAGGGGCCCCGCCAACATGGTCCCAATTGGGCCCCACATTTGATAGGATCAGCCCTGTTTGCAGCAACTTGGCAGGGGACAGACTGGGCTCAATCTCCCCAGATTCAGCAGCTTCTTCTCTGCACCTCAGGCTGGCTCTCTCTGCTCTTTCTCTGGGAGACCCCATGCTTTTGGCTCCAAAGTCAGGCACACCCTTTCTCCCAGGATGCATTGGGGTTCCCAGCCAATTGGGTCACTATCCAGCATGCAACTGGGCTGGATGATGTCACTGGAAGACAAACAGGGGAAGGATTCTTCCTGTCCCCTACACTCCCATGCACATTTTTACTGTATTTATTAATTAAATTACTTAAAAAGGCTGGTGCAGAAAAAGACTCGATAAAACCATCAAAAAATAATCCGAACTGTTCGATTTGACACCCGAAAATGATGCATTCTTTAGAGCATTGTATGAAATCCAGCGCAGATCATGATATCTTCCAAGTGAAAACAGGACATCTGCTATTGACTTCTACATGATCAGGTTTGAGATGGAGTAATTTTTTTATTCTGACTTTTAGCACCCCAGGGTTTAATAAATCATGATAGATTCTAGTTCCTCTAAAAAAAACTTTGTTTTCTCCTTTAAAACTCTGACCAGAAAAAAACGATATTAATATATAACCCCTTAGTGTGTAGCACTCTGAGCACCCTGAGCACCACTGAGTCTCAGTAATTAGATACAACAATGCATTCCCAAATATAGGGACCATAGTTCCAGTTAATGTGCATCCCATAAAGCAGTGTGAGCCACAGGAGGGATATATTTTGTGCAATTGTGCTGGAACCAGATGGAGAAGTTTTATAGAGGTTTCTATATTTGTAACTCAGGCCATTGTTGGCCATTAAACTACATTGTGACCACTGTTGATAATGTAGTGTTGAGATCTCTTTTCCATTTAAGCATTTATTGTGTTAGGAAAGGAGCACGGGGAAAAAGTTTACATAATAAGTAACAAAACATGACAATGTGACTACACACGGCACTTGTGCTTTTATATGACTGTCTCATACTATCTTCCTATACTGGGACAGTGCTGCAGATATTGACCAGATATGTGGGATGGATTGTCACAGTTATTCTATTTAGGCTGCTCAGAAACATACAGGCTGATCTTCAGAAGCAGAAAGAGGAGTGAGATATAAGAAGCCTTGGTGAAATGAATGTGGCAAGTGAGAAGGAAAACAAACAAAAGGGAGCCCTTGTAACAGAAGATAATAATGAGGCTGGTATGGAAGTAGCAAAATTAAACACTTGGGGGCAGATGTATCATGGGTCGAATATCGAGGGTTAATTAACCCTCGATATTCGACTGCCCAATTAAAATACTTCAAATATCGAAGTCGAAAAGATTTTGCGCAATTCCTTTGATTAAACTTTTAATCCATCGATCGAAGGATTATCCTTCGATCAGAAAAACCTTGGAAAGCCTATGGGGACCTTCCATTGGCCTTGGTAGGTTTCAGGTGGCGAATTAGGGGGGGGTCAAAGAAAATTTTAAAGAGACAGTACTTCGATTATTGAATGGTCGAATATTCGAATGATTTTTAGTTCGAATCGTTGATTCAAAGTCGAAGTTCGTAGTCGAAGGTTGAAGTAGCCAATTCGATGATCGAAGTAGCCAAAAAAAACATTTAAAAATCACATTTTTTTCCCTCTATTTTCCTCTATTCCTTCACTCGAGCTTCTTGAATGGGCCCCTTGGTCAATTTTGATGTTGGCCACAAAGACAATGTGCCACGTGCACTTCCGAGGGCAGAGAATACGTTCTGGTATTTCCACCATGTTCCTTGTATGAAAGGACTTTTACTGGGCATCAACTTTTACAGTTTGGGTTTGACAATATCATATGTGAGACGACTATCAGTTTAAGTTAATGTAGGGAATTAGTGCAAACTCCTTGCTCTTATCCCTGTAAGGACAGAGCCTTTGTCTGTATGCTGTAAGCTGTTACCTAGCAACCAGTCATTCAGTGCAACAGGAAGTGACATGGCAGCTAACGAGTGGCAGACAGGAAAAGGAAGTCACAGAGACTGGCAAAAGAAGAAAGCCTGGCATAGAGAGCCGCTTGGTGGACAGAGAAAGAGGCCAGAGAGCTGCTGGTGGGTCCAGAGAGCTGAGAGGCTGCACCACATTCATTGGGATCAGGTTGTCACAGGGAAGCCTCATACTGTGTCTGGAGAGACAGAGAGTGTGAAAGGAATCCAGACTGGAGGAACAACCAGCAGGAGATTCCTATCTGAGCATCCAAAGGAGCTGATAGTCTCAATGTATGTCTGACTGGGCTGGACTCACCTGGAAAGAGCTTGAAAGTATCCAAAGAGGATTTGTGAGTATCCTGTTTAAAGGGACAGTACCCTAAAGAGGCATTGAAGATAAAAAGACTGTTTATTAGAGGAGATTAAAGGACTTTGCCTTTTTAGTTAGCTAGACAGCTTTGTTCTATCATGTTAGTTAGTGAGGCCCTATTGCCACCGGTTAGGAGTGCTGCATGTACTCCATTTATTTTATGTTAAACCATTATTCAGTTTAACCAATACTGTGTGTGTTATTACTGTATTCCTAGTGCGGCCACCCTTAGGTGCATTCCTGGATCCCATTAGGTGAAGGCACTGAGCTAGTAAGTACCAGGTACCCAGTCTCTCCACATACCACTGCGGAGTGGCTCAGGTTTGTCCCGTGCCACAAGCATCACACGTGGAGTGTAACACTGACAAAGGGGTGTCGAAAAGGGTTACATTATGTTTAGATCAGTGTCTTTTCTTATCTGCAAAAAGAGCCCTTTAAATATTTGAATTTTGAGTCACTGCACGATGATGTCATCTGCGCCACCAATTCAAACCCAGAAGCCAGAGGCGCAGCTAACCTTTCAATGTGCCCAAGGCCGCCAATGAGAACAGATGTGGTAGGCTTCCCTGTCACACCCCCACTAGACTGCCGGGGTGAGTTCTCACACTATCAGAGAGAAATGCATCCAAGCCAGGATCCTTTGACGGTTTCAGCTTCTCTTTTATGACAGCAATAATTTCTTCTGCAGTAATAGGTAATAGGTAATTTAAGGCAAGTTGAGCTGGCTTACATTTTGGAAGGTTACAGGCCTATATGTATATCTGTTTTTTATTTTAATTGTTATCTAATTGTCACAGCCTGGCAGTTTTTGTCCTTGTCTTGGTTTGAGAACAGCTGTTGCTGTCACATGTCCATTGCTCCATGTAATGACTGGCATCCCTTTTGTCACGACCATCACCCAATACCAGAACAAGTGCCAAGCACCCTGGTCTCGGCTCGGCTTCACCAGTAGTGCGACCACAGTTGGGCTTCGGGAGGAGCCAGGGCCGCCATTAGAAATCACGGGGCCCCGTACAACAAAATTTTTGGGGCCCCCTGGGCCCCGCCCACACTGACGACCAAGCTCCACCCCATTTCCCGCCCACTCCACATCGCAGTTAAAAGACCACACAGACATCAGCGCTAAAAAAGTAACCCCCCCCACACAAGTTGTAAAAAGCTATTGATGGTCAGGGCCCCCTTATAAAAAATTGGGGCCCCAAAAAAAAAAAAATTTAAAATTTTATTTTTTTAAAAAAAAAACATTGGTGGCAGGGGCCCCCTTACAAGTTAAAAACAAATTGGGGCCCCAAAAAAAAATAAAAAAAAAAAAACATTGGCGTCAGGGGCCCCCTTATAAGTTAAAAACAAATTGGGGCCCCAAAAAAAAATTTAAAAAAAAAAAAATTTTTTTTTTTTAAAAAAAAACATTGGTGGCAAGTTAAAAACAAATTGGGGCCCCAAAAAAAAATTAAAAAAAAAAAACATTGGCGTCAGGGGCCCCCTTATAAGTTAAAAACAAATTGGGGCCCCAAAAAAAAATTTAAAAAAAAAAAATTTTTTTTGAAAAAAAAAAAAACATTGGCGGCAGGGGCCCCCTTATAAGTTAAAAACAAATTGGGGCCCCAAAAAAAAATTTGAAAAAAAAAAAAAATTTTTTTGAAAAAAAAAAAAAAACATTGGCGGCAGGGGCCCCCTTACAAGTTAAAAACAAATTGGGGCCCCAAAAAAAAATTTAAAAAAAAAAAAAATTTTTTTGAAAAAAAAAAAAAACATTGGCGGCAGGGGCCCCCTTATAAGTTAAAAACAAATTGGGGCCCCAAAAAAAAAAAAAAAATTTTTTTGAAAAAAAAAAAAAAACATTGGCGGCAGGGGCCCCCTTACAAGTTAAAAACAAATTGGGGCCCCAAAAAAGATTTTTTGAAAAAAAAAAAATTTTTTGAAAAAAAAAAAAAACATTGGCGTCAGGGGCCCCTTACGAGTTAAAAAAAAAAATTGGGGCCCCAAAAAAACATGTTTTAAAAAAAAAGATTGGTTGCAGGGGCCTATAGAATATTAAAATAATACATTGGTGGCCAGGAGATTAAAAAAAAAAAAATACACAAACTGGTGTTCAGTAGAATTGAACTCACGGCTTCAGTACTTCAACTTCACCTCCTTTCGTGACTTCGGGTCTTTTCACCGCTTCAGGACTTCGGCTTCGGCTGTTTTCGTGACTTCGGGTCTTTTCGGCGCTTCGTGACTTCGGCTTTTTCCGTGACTTCGGGTCTTTTCGGCGCATCGGCTTCGGCTTTTCGGCACTTCCGCATTCGGCAGCACAGAAGCAAGACGTACGGCTCGGGCGCTCGTAAGGGGGGCCCGGATCTTCAAAAAATGCAGCGCTGCCGGGCCCCCCTTCATGCCCGGGCCCGGTACGCTTGTCCCCCCTGTCCCCCCCTGATGGCGGCCCTGGGAGGAGCCCTCAGCTTACTTGGGTGCCACCTGGACTTAACGAGAGGTGCAAGGCAAGATGTTCTGGCTGGCAAAGGGGCACGGCTGTTAGCAGAGTCTTTTGGGCCGAAGGTCACGGTACAAATGGAGCAGGCAAGAGAATCGTCAGACAGGCTGGGTCAAGGCAGGCAGATATCAAGAATTGTCAGGCAGGCAAGGGTCAAACTGGGTTGTCAATCAAGGGGTTAAGCAGGAAGAGTTGTCGTAGGCAGGCAAGGGTCAGGATACAGAATGCAGAATAGTCAGGAACAGGCTGGGTCAAACACGGGTAATCAAACAGACAAGATATGGAACAGATCGATGCACAAGGCTCAGGAAACCACTAGAAACAAGTTCTATCACGGGCACCGGCTGGGGGTCAGAATGGGCCTTAAATACACTAAATTTTCACGCCAAATGTGCGCCAATGCATGCTGGCGTAATCACGCCAGCGTGCCTATACCTTTAAGGTATCAAGATGCCGCTGGATCCGGCGCCAAGGAACCACGCGGCGGGCGACCCCTCTGCACAGGTAATATTATTACACCTTTTTACACATCTTGGTTAATGTTATTCATATCCATTAACAAGGTTTGTATTTCATTATTGAAATAAAGCTGTTGCTGACTCTCTCCCAACAAAGATTGGGATCTGTGTTTTATTATGTATCTTTCAGAAAACCCTAGTGGGTAGTAAAAAGGGGTGGGGATTTGAATCCCATGTCCACTGTCTTGTAAAATGTCACTATAACCAAAATACCCAAAACTTAATAAAATTCTAGGGACATGGAGGACCTGCTATAGACCTATAAATGTACACAAAACAAGCTTGATCATATCTGCCCTTTCCTAAAACAACAAATGAGCTGCTTGCTAAGCCTTGCGAGATACATCATTGTGGGAATTCATGTTCTTACAACTCTACATGTGTCTGTACATCTGTAATGGTGCAGAGTCAGATGTTGTTAAAGCCCCTGAATAGCTCAAAATCTGACTCAGCACAAGGAGGCAGAAAAGCACAAACTGTAAACTGAAGCTTAAATCCTGAGTTGATCAAGGTGAAACACAATAATAAATAATAGTAGATATCCCACTGTCTGACACAGTCCCAGTCACACCAGTAAGGGAATTAATAACGGTGCAGTTCAATTCAAAAGTCCCTTGCCAAGAGCTCTTATTTCCCAGGTAGCACTACCTTTCCCCAAAGTGCCTCTCTCTTTAGTAGCCACTCCCACATAGATGTGGCTTCAAACCAAGGTTCTTCCTGGATCCTCCTTTTTTTTACCAGACCTCCTCTAGGGCTTCCAGCCAATGGGACAATAAATTCCCCTTCATTGATCAAGTCCAACAGGGCCAAATTCACATATCAGATGCCCCTAGGCCCACTGCCATTCATTACCCGCCCCCTCCCTTTCCTTTGTTTACATGCGTACATTTTCAGCATCAGGTCTGGAGTACTGGGGATTGGTGCAGAGATTTCTTTTTTAAAACTATTGGATCTCCTGTGAATCCCCAGTGCTTTTGAAGCAATGTAGGTGTGGTTGGGCATCAAGCCACCACCCTAAAACTTTGCAGCCTTAGGCCCGGCCCTTTGTGGCCACTCCACAAATCCTGACCTGAAGTCCAAGAATGTAAACTCATGAAGGTAAAATCTTCAAAGCAGAATGGAAATAAAAGGAAATGAATTGCAAATAGTAGCTGGAACATATCAGTTAGTAGATACAATTCAATGATAAAGAACATTGGGCACTGTGTTACCTGATGAACTTTATGTTTCAGCAACTCCCTGGCAGCTCAGTCAATACAGGGGGGGGACATGAACTTCTACATCAGCTGGAGGGAGTCCTGTCCCTAATGTAACACTTTAATCCCATATCCTAAAGCTCCATAGGTAGGAGAGGCCTATTGGATTGTTGACAAGCATAAAATACATATATAACTAATGATGATATCCATGGCAGGAAATCTAAGGCATAGAAGTAATTACACTTGGCCAAACAATGGTGCTTTTTGTTGTACAGATGAAGCCAGAAGGGATGGTACGTTTGGCGCGCTGTAACAGATCAAGTTACTGCAGGGAATCAGGCTGCCCCAATGTGTACAAAAGATAGACATTTAAATTAAAATAGGTGCAATTCCAATGATTCGCCTGACCCGATTTTCATTTCAGAGCCGACTTCAGTAGATCTTCTGTGACAGAGATGAGGCTCAACAAAATAATAAGCTATTATTGCAATTAACTGATTTAAATGTAACACTTTGGGACATACAGCCAAACAGAAGTTTGTATGTGCTTTACATTCTTAAGTCTAGGCTATAGTAACATGCAACTATTTTATAAGGACCTAGAGATTAGAGTTTACAAACTAAAGGTTAGGGTACAATTGAGACATTAGGATTATATAAACACTTTGTCATTTTGATTCAGCAATGATTAATTAAGGTACATTGAATAAGACTCTTTAAACAGGTGGGTCTTTAAGGAGCGCTTGAAAGATTGGAAAGAAGGAGAAAGTCTGACAGCTTGTGGCAGAGAGTTCCAGAGAAAAGCAGAAGCCTGAGAGAATTCTTGTAGATGAGAATGGGCAGAAGTGATGAGAGAGAAGTCTTGTAGATGAGAATGGGCAGAAGTGATGAGAGAGAAGTCTTGTAGATGAGAATGGGCAGAAGTGACCAGAGGAGAAGTCTTGTAGATGAGAATGGGCAGAAGTGATGAGAAAGAAGTCTTGTAGATGAGAATGGGCAGAAGTGATGTGATAGAAGTCTTGTAGGTGAGAATGGGCAGAAGTGATGAGAGAGAAGTCTTGTAGGTGAGAATGGGCAGAAGTGATGAGAGAGAAGTCTTGTAGATGAGAATGGGCAGAAGTGATGAGAGAGAAGTCTTGTAGATGAGAATGGGCAGAAGTGATGAGAGAGAAGTCTTGTAGATGAGAATGGGCAGAAGTGATGAGAGGAGAAGTGAAGCGAAGATCAGAAGCAGAGCGAAGGTTTCCTGAAGGAGTTTATTTGGAGATTAGAGATGAAATATAGGGAGGGGTTTCATTATTAAAGGGATACTGTCTTGGAAAAACATGTTTTTTTACAAAATGTATCAGTTAATAGTGCTACTACAGCAGAATCCTGCATTGAAATCCGTTTTTCAAAACAAGAAATGGATTTTTTTTATATCTAATTTTAAAATTTGCTATGGGGCTAGACATTTTGACATTTCCCAGCTACCCTCAGGTCATGTGACTTGTGCTCTGATAAACTTCAGTCACACTTTACTGCTGCACTGCAAGTTGGAGTGATGTCATTACCCCTCCCTCCTACAAGCTGCTGTAATGTAAATAGAGCCTTGTCTGCTGAGCCTGTCAATTGAACAATATAAGCTCCCACTGACACCACTTCAGAAGGACTGAAAATAAGATGGTCCTGTGATCACTGCCCCCACTTACGTTTCATATATATATATATATACACACACACACACACAATTCATTTTGGGCACTGGAAAAAATATTTTATATAGATAGTTTATTATACAAAAATGAATGGCAGAAACACAGGAGTACACTCCCAGGACTGATGACAGGGAATAGAAAAAAGGATAAAATAAGGACATACTTGAAAACCAGGAAAACTTAGGAGGAAGTCTAGGAAGGGTTAAAATAGCTCAGGAGAAAGGAGGCAGTAAGTAGTTAATGAAAAAAGAAGTATTGCAGGTAGGAAAGGAGTGCAGTGTGTGTGAGGTGGATAGCAGAGGGAACTCACAGCTCCTTTACCTCATCTAGTAACCAGTAAAACTAACTAGGAAGGCAGCAAGGAGAGAAAGTTCCCCCCTCCAAAGGAAAGCAGAGAACAAACTTACAGAACGGCAGGAGCTTTGATAGTGTCTGTGGGAGGAGGGGCTGCTAGTGCAGCTGTAGAGCAGGACGTAGGAAAGTGAAAGTAATTGCTTCCCTGCAAACCATGTGACCTTTCTCCTCCAAACATCACACACACGGGCAGAGAGGGGAGGGGGAGGGTACAGCTAGATTCTCATGTCGTAGTGCGACTTGGCTTTTCATTACAGAGTGGCTGCCTCCAAGCACACAGGTAATGCTGTGCCTGCTGTTAGAGCAGCACAGGATGAATGTCTAATGAGCAGAAATGGAAGCCCCCATGACAAAATACAAACTAAAATAACTTATGCATGGATTTGTGGATTAACATTTTATTTGCCAGACAGTGTTTATGGATGTGTTTTTTATAAAAATGCAAAAAATTTTTTTTTTTTTAAATGATGACAGACTCCCTTTAAGGGCCTTAAATGTGAGTGTAATTTGAGTTTGATTCTAGAGGAGATTGGGAGCCAGTGAAGGGACATACATATGGGAGCAGCTGATGTTGAGCGGCGAGATAGATGAATGAGTCTAGTGGCCGTATTTAGAACAGATTGTGAAAGGTGACTTGTTGGAATACCTGAAGAGTAAGTTGCAGTAATCAAGGCGGGAGATGATGAGAGACTGAATCAGTGTTTTAGTTGATTCTGAACTTAGATAGGGTCGTATTCGAGCAATGTTGCGCAGTTGAATACGGCAAGATTTTGCAAGTGTTTGAATGTGTGGTGAAAAAGACAGATGAGAGTCTAAGATGACTCCTAGGCAGCCTGTGTGGTGGAATGAAAGGTGGTGTTGTTTACGGTGAGTGATATCTGAGGGACAGGGGAAGATCTTGGAGGAAATATAACGAGTTCTGTTTTTGAAAGGTTCAGTTTCAGTTGGCGCTGTGACATCCAGGAGGAGACAGCAGAGAGACAGTATGTGACTTGGGAAAGGACAGAATTAGAAAGATCAGGAGTAGACAAGTAGAGTTGGGTGTCATCAGCATAAAGGTGATACTGAAGTCCAAATGACTGAATGAGTTTTCCTAGTGAAGTTGTATAGAGCGAGAACAGCAGGGGGCCAAGAACAGAGCCTTGAGGAACTCCAACAGAGAGTGGGAAAGTAGTAGAAGTAGAGTTAGAGAAGGAAACTTTAAAGGAACGGTCAGACAGATAAGATGTAAACCATGAAAGAGCAGTGTCCCGAATGACAGTTGAGTATAGAATGTCAAGGATGTCAAGGAGGAGTGTGTCAGGAGTGTGCTGCAGCAGAGAGATCTAGAAGGATTAGAATGGAATAGTGACCTTTAGACTTTGCCAATAGAAGATCATTGGTTACTTTGGTGAGTGCAGTTTCAGTCGAGTGTGATGGGCGGAAGCCAGATTGCAAGGGGTCGAGGAGGGTGTTGTGAGTGAGATGCTGGATCAGGCATTTGTAAACAAGCCTTTCTAGTAATTTGGATGCGAATGGAAGAAGGGAGACTGGTCGCTATTTAGTGGGAGAGCTGGGATCAAGGGAAGGTTTTTTTGAGGATAGGAGTGATTAGTGCTTGTTTGTATAATGATGGAAAGGTACCAGTAGAGAGTGAAAGATTGAATAGGTGGGTAAGTGCAGGAGAGAGTGTATCAGAGATTGGGTGGAGGAGGCGAGAGGGTATGGGGTCGAGGGAACAGGTCGTGGGTTTTCAGCACTTATTGGGGGCTGGAGTGCAAGAACCTGCACTTATTGCATAAATACAGTACTACCTGCTTCCCATATATTTGCCCCTACTTATCCCATCATTTGTGCATTATTCATGGAAGTCAGAAGTTTACTTCTATTGTATTTAATATTTATATCCTCCTATCTTGGTTTCTAAGTAGTCATTTCTTCTTATCTCCCCCTCTAACAGGTATAGAAATCTGTTGAATACATTCATAGCAAAATAGCGGCATTGTGTTTGCCAATAAAAAATAAACCATTTTTGTATGTTTCCCAGTCTGGGTAAACACAACTCCTGTGTTTACCCAGACTGGGAAACATACAAAAATGGTTTATTTTTTATTGGCAAACACAATGCCACTATTTTGCTATGTATGTATTAACAGTTTAAATACCTATTTCAGCAGAGCAACTTTATTTTCCTTTTGTGTTGCTTAAAGTGTAAAAAAGACCTGTTTTGACAACTTCCAAAGAGCAACTTTAATCTCATTGTTTCTCAGGCTGTATACTATTGGATTGGAAAATGGAGTTCCAACTGTGTATAGAAGGGACAGCATTTTATTTGTGTTCAAGTTATGTTGTTTGGATGGCACCATATAAATTATTATCAGAGTCCCATAGTACATACACACAACTATTAAATGGGAGCTGCAAGTGGAGAAGGCTTTGTGTCTTCCTTCAGTAGAGGAGATCCTGAGAATGGCAAGGCCAATGGAAACATAAGTGTAAATGATGAAGCAAAAAGGGAAAATTGTAAAAGGTATGACCAAAATAATCTCTGATAGTTCCACAGTTTTATAATCTGTGCAGGAAAGTTTAATAAGAGGGGCAAAATCACAGAAATAATGATCTATAACAAATGGGCCACAGAACTGCAAATTAAATGTTAGAAGAATCGTAACCAAAGTCAATATAAGGGCTACACCCCAACAACACAGACTCATATAGAGGCAAAGCCTGAAATCCATAATGGAGACATAATGAAGTGGGGAGCAGATGGCCAGATATCGGTCATAGGCCATGACTGTGAGGAGATTACATTCTGTATCTGCTGAAACACCATAAATATAAAACTGTGTGATACAACCAGTAAGAGATATTGTGCCTCCTCCATTCAGTAATAACCACAAGGTATTTGGAGTAATAGTGGTACTGAGCAAAACATCACATACAGACAGCTGGGAGAGAAGGACGTACATGGGAGATCTCAAGGCTGGAACTGTAACCACTAATATGATTATAAGAAAGTTTCCAAGTAATGTCAAAATATTTATCCAAAGCAATGGAACAAAGAGTAACTCATTTATGATGTGAGAGTTCTGAAATCCCAAAAGAAGGAAAGATAAACCTGATGTCTGATTCTCCTTATCCATTGCCTGGAACCATAAAGCAGAGAAGTAAGAAGATATAGTGTAAGGCAGATAGAATCCAACACCTGTGCTCTGTTTGATGTAGAACTAAAACTTACAGCATTTCCCAGTCTGCTCATTTGATGCCTTGAGTGAAAAAAGTTGCTTCATGTCTAAATTACCTTTTTATTTGATTTAAACAGGGACTCTCTCTCTAGCCTGTTTTTTCCAGTTTTTCATTCAACACACTGCCTGGTTATTAGGAGAAGTGTGTCCCAAGCAACCAGATAACAGTTTCAGTCCCAAACTAGAACCCGACAGAATAAACTATTCTACAGAAATACAAAAATACAATGGCAATTGCAAATCATTTTACAGTCAATACTGTCAACAAAATGATAGAACCCCACCCCCACCCTGGGCTGAATGAAGATTTATGGTTTATATTATGTGAGAAAGTGACTCACTTGTGAGTTTCCCTACAGTAGAGAGACTTTAAATACAAACATACACAAAGCTCCCAGAATACAAGAACTTACACCAATATGTTTTAGATGAAAGATAAAATGTCGAGGTTGAGTTTCACTAAAGTGAATGTGTTTAAAATGTATATAGATATGGGCTTTTTATATTGGTTCCTATGTGGATTTCAAAGATGTTAAAAGCAATGTATCAGCCTTGCACCACATTTGTACTGGAAATGCAGCCGACCCAGATCATCATCTCAAGTTCAGTAGGAATGTGACATTTCACACCTGCCCATTTGAGGAAGCAGAGAAAATAGTAAGAAACAACAGTGAGGAAACATTTCTCTTGTAATGGAAAGTTGCCTTTGTGGCTTGTTGGAAACTGCCAATGGGAAATGAAAGAAAACTGTAGGATGAGCGAAGTCATTCAGCAAAGAGCAGCCATCATTCTATACTGCATGGATAAGGGAATCCATTTGGCATTACAGACATGAGGTTTTTATACCTTTGGAAAGGAACAGAAGATCAATTGTGTAACTGCCCCTGGGACTTGTATAACAGACACTCACAGGAAACTCCTTGAGGAGAAGGAGAAGCTCATTATGAACAGCAATAATTATTAAAATAAAATAACAGAAACAATTATTGTGAGATATTTTTGCACATCCAATACATAAAAAGTACTGAATATTTAGATTTTTGTGAACTTACTTATTTCACAATTTCTAAAATCTCTTTTTGTTTTGTAAAATGTCTAAATACCCCAAGTACACCAAATAAAGAGAGAAATATAACACCTGGCATTTCAAAAAAAATTCCTGGAAAAAAAAGGGAAAGTTGTACTAAGCACTAAATGTTAAACCATTAGCCAGGGGTACAATGAGGCTGTGACTACAAAATTCATACAGACAAATACAAGAGATTCTCTGCACTCACCCAATATCAGTATATTAAGGACCTTGAGATATTCTGTGCACTCAGCTACCAAAAACTGCCATCCCCATTTAAACAAAACAGGAAACTGATTTGTTTTATTATGTTTTTTTCTTTTAAAAAGTAGTGAAAATATGGATAATTTTTCCCATTTTTTGGAAGAAATAAAATAACAAGTAAAAAAACAGTAAAAGGATAGAAATGGAGAAAAAGCAAATGTTGGAAAAAAAAAATCAAATACAACAAGATGAAGTGGCGACTGGGTTTTGTTAACCTTCATAAACTTGCCAGAGTGGGCAGAGATCAGGACTTCATGCCTCCAGTTTCCTGAACATTTTGAAAATGTGAATAAGTGAGGGGTCATTATCATGGGAGATGGGTCATTATCATGTTGTTCTATAGCATATATGAATATGTTTCATTAGTCTTATTTATTATATTTGCTTTCCAGTTGTTCAGTAATAATAGTCTCGCTATGTCTTTATGAAATTTATGGAGGTTATTTACTAAAATCCAAATATATCTCTATATATCACTATTTTCTTAAAACCACTTTGACGAAACTCCCATGCACATTTTTACTGTATTTATTAATTAATTTACTTAAAAGGCTGGTGTGGAGAAAGACTTGATAAAATCATTAAAAATTAATCCGAACTGTACGATTTTTTGCATTTGACACCCAAAAATGATGAATTATTTGTATCATTGTATGAAACCCAGTGCAGATCATGATATCTTCCAACTGCAAATGGGACATCTGCTATTAACTTCTACATGACCTCGGCAGGTTTGAGATGGAGTAATTTTTTATTCTGACTTTTAGCAGCCAGGGGTTTAATAATCACGATAAAATCTAGTTCCTCTGAAAAAATTGTGTTTCCCCTTTAAAACTCTGACCAGAAAATACATTGATAAATAACCCCCTTAGTGTGTAGCCCTATAGTGTCTCAGTAATTAGATACAACAATGCATTCCCAAATTTAGGGATCATAGTTCCAGTTAATGTACAGCCCATAAAGCAGTGTCACAGCAGAGTCACAGGAGGGATATATTTTGTGCAATTGTGCTGGAACCAGACAGAGAAGTTTTGTAGATGTTTCTCTATTTGTAACTCAGGCCATTGTTGGCCATTAAACTGCATTGGGACCACTGTTGATAATGTAGTGTTGCCATTTCTTTTCCATTTAAGCATTTATTGTGTTAGGACACAACTTGGAGCATAGGGGAAAAAGTTTACATAATAGGTAACAAAACATGGCAATTTGCCTACATACGGCACTTGCGCTTTTATATGATTGTCTCATACTATCTTCCTATACTGGGACAGTGCAGCAGATATTGATCAGATTGTGGGACGATTGTCACAATCTTTCTCCTTAAGCTGGCCATAGATGTTGAGATTTGTAAAAGATCCGATCATCATAGTGAGACCACGATTATCTTGAAACGATCGTACGTTCATAAAAATTGTCCATCAACTAAAAAGACCAATTGGGCAGGAAAACAAAGGGGAGCTGCCTGCTTGGCCCTGCAAACATAGATACATTGCACTGGGAATGACAAAGATTTTTTAACCTGGCTGATCAATTTCCTGACAGATGGCCAAAAAATCGTAAGATGTTCAATTGTTCGAATCCCACTAACTGCTCGATAATTTCCAAGGATTGGTCGAACTTCGCTAAAATCGGTCGTTCTGCGAGAGAAATCTTTTCATCTGTGGGGACCTTCAGGCTGGTTCAGGCTGCTCAGAAACATACAGGCTTATCTTCAGAAGCAAAAAGAGGAGTGAGATATAAGAAGCCTCGGTGGAATGCATGTGGCAAGTGAGAAGGAAAACAAACAAAAGGGAGCCCTTGAATAAGAAGATATTAATGAGGCTGTACGGAAGTAGCAAAATTAAACACTTGGTCAAGTGGACACAAAGACAATGTGCAACTTGCACTTCCGAGGGAAGATAATAAGTTCTGGTATTCCCACCATGGACTTTTACTGGGCATCAACTTTTACACTTTGGGTTAGACCATATCATTTGTGACACAACTATGGGTTAAATTAAGTTTAGATCAGTGTCCTCTCTTATCTTCAAAAAGAGCACCCCAAAAGAAATAACAATCTATAAAGAATAATCAAATATTTCAACTGATGGAACACTATAAAACACTACAAAAATCATGTAGCACAGCGATGTCCAACTTCTGTGGTACAGAGGGCCGGATTTTTTTTGGCTTTATGGTGGAGGGCCAATAATGGAAGCCAGTGTTCACCACTCCCCATTTTTAAACCACACCCACTTTAAACCACACCATGTTACCTCAAGCCAATGTCCACATTAATGGTGGTAGCACACCAAAAACCAAATAGTTGGTTCTCACTGCAGGGATATCCCTTATCACTCATATGTAAAAAAAAATATTTTCAAATGCCAACAAATCCCCAAAATAAATACCAGGCTTATGTTCCTCAGGCAGGACACACACAGCAGAGTATGGCACACACAGGGAGCATAGGGAAGGCTGAATAGAGCAGGAGACAGGGAAACCTATCAGGACCACTCTAAGGGGGGAAATGACTAACCTGTGAAAATTTGCCGGCGAAGGCTTTGCACCCATCGCTACACTTCACCAGGTGAAAATTCGCGCAGACAACACTAATTTACTAAAATGCGAAGTTGCATCCAGGGAGCCGAACATTGGCGAATTCTTGCTAGCGTTACGCTGGCAATCAAAAAGAAGATGCGCTTGCATTCAATTATGCTTAGTGCAACTTCGTTAGATGTCTTCTCTCAGGCTAATTTGCATATGCCGGGAAATTATTAAAGTTTAATGAATGTATATGTTGCAGCAAATACATTACATTACACAAGTCCAGGGGACCTTAATAAAGAAAATATAGTTGTTATATTGCCCTACACATGAGCCCACTGTATAGTTTATGTTCCATATGTTAGGAAATGTAGGGGGAACCCGGTTACCCAAAAAACATTTTTAAGGACTTTTGCAACCTACTGTATCACTCTGAAAAAAGGAAAAGACGCCAGCGTTTTTTGGGTGTAAAAATTGAGGAAGTTCTATGCATTCCATTGCACTTCGCCTGGTCTGAGCTAGCAAAGTCAAGTCTGGTGAAAGAGGTAACGTTCAGTAAAATCCACATCTTAGTGAATTTGCTCAAGTTATGTCCATTTACCAGAGCAAAAATTTGCCTGAAGTTAGAGTGTGAAGCAACACTAGTGTCTATCTCCTTCACTAGCGAAGTAACGCCTGCGCCCGTTAGTATATCAGCAAAGTAACGAAACAACATCACGCTGGCAAATAATCGCCAGCATTAGTCACTTCGCCTTTAGTAAATGTAAAGAGTATGGACAGGTGAACAATGTGAACAGTTTCAGTCTGGGTCTCAGGTGTGAACAGTACAGGGCTTTAGGGAGTGAACAATAGAAGTGTCACAGGTGTGACCAATGCAAAGGGGTTACAGTCTGAATTTGAGGTTTAAACAATGAGGGGCCAGTTAATCTCTGTAGTGATACCATTTAAATCTTACACATTGTAAGCAGACACAGCAGGCAGACTTTCATGTGGGGGGCCACACAAGAGGGATGTAGCATATAAAAAATAAAAAGTTAAAATATGACATGTAGATGGTACTGTTACACTTTTTCTGGTCAAAACTGTATTTTGTAAGCATCATAACTGAATAGCCAATAAGAATTGTAATAACATTCAAACATTTCATTTGACTTCAACCAATTTTGATGATGGAAAAACATCACCCCCATTCTAGTACCATTTTGAAGGATTCAGGACCAGTTTATAAGGTCCCTTCCTCCTCCCCCTCTCCTTTTTATAATAGGTCAACAGAGTCCATTGTTTACATAGTTTATCCTTATAGTTGTGAGTAGCCCATAGCTGCAGGGAGTGTGCTACACATGATGGAGCTTGCTTAATTTCTGCGTGGGGAGTTCCCAAATAAACATAACAGAATATTCTTTTTTAATTTATCAATCAGTGGAGTATAGTTTAGCCTGGAAAGTTGTGATGGCTCTTAGGTAGCATTACTCCCAAGTATTTGCCATTTAAAGGGAAATGATTGAGACAATGTCGCTGCTAAATCTGGGGGCATATTAACGTCCAAGGCTTTACATTTCGTTAGATTTACCTTATACAGTAAGTCTGCCAAAGTTCTTTATATAGACTGAGAAGTCAGACTTCGGCGTGACCGAATGAAAATCAAATGTCATCAGCAAATACAGTTAATTTATAGATTTCCCCTCCAACTACTATGCATGTGATATCTGCATTTTGCAATTTTGTTTGTACCAGTGCTCTGCTAAGATTTTAGCAATATTTATTAATGATATAGGGCGATAGCTTGAGCAGAACGTAAGGTCTTTCCCCTCCTTGTGAATTACTATTATCTGAGAGGTTAGCATTTCTAGGGGCAGGTGAATCTGTAACAGATGGAATCCCAAACCCAGAACTAAATCCAAGGTTCCAGTCTAAGCCCTCTCTTCTGTCTGTAGCAGCCACCTTTGGCTTTGGGTGGAGCGCTTAGCTACTCAGATGCCACCAGGTCTTAATGCAGGAGAACAAGGGAGAGAGTTCTGGGAGAGTACAGGAACCAAATGTGTATGGATGGGATAACTGATGGGTTAAATCCTGCTTCTCCCAGCCTGGACAGAAGAAACAGTTAATTTTTACCTATAAAGCCCTCCTCTTCCTGGTTCACACTAGTCAATTATAAAGCAATACATAGGGTGGGTATGTTGACGAGTATGGCAGTGAAAAGAACATTTCGGTAAGTATGAATTAAATTTTCTTTTTTCCTGGCCATCCTCCCATCAACATAGAAAAACTGATGGGTTATACCCAAGCAATCCAGAAAACACAAGGGAGGGAACACTCTATGCTGAATTATTTATTTTGCAGAACATGCAGACAAAAGAATGGATTGCCCGAACTGGGCTTGTGAGGAAGACAAAACATCTAATCTGAATGCCGAATAAACTATCAGGAGTGATCCAGGTTGCTGCTTTACATTTCACCTTGGAGGAGGTTCCTGCTTTGGCTGCCCAAGAGGCTGCCATACCTTGTGTGAAATGTGCCTTAACTCCCTCAGGTAATGCTCTGCCCTGTTGTTGATAGGCCTTTAATATGGTTTTAGTTACCCAGGAACTTAAAGTGGACCTAGAAGCTTGTTCTCCTCTTCTTTTTTCTGCTGAAATAACGAATAACATTCTGGATTTTCTGATATCCTCTGTTCTTTTAATGTAAATTTCTAGACATCTTTTAACATCTAGTGTAGATAAATCTTCTTGAGAAGATAAAGGTGGCTCAAACATAGTGATGTAGCGAACTGCCGATTTGATGTTCGCGAACGCCGTTCGCGAACACCGGCAAAAAAGCGAACAGTTCGCGAACAGTTCGCGAACTTCGAACGCTCGATAAAATCGTTCGATCGAACGATCGAAGGATTTTATTCGTACGATCGAACGATTTTCGTTCGAATCGAACGATCGAAGCTATTCGATCGAATGATTTTAATTCAATCGAATGCTTATAATCGTTCGAACGAATGGAAATCGTTCGATTTTAGCGATCGAACGGTCGAATGGTCGAATGGTCGAACGAAATTTTACTTCGAATCGAACGCGAACACCAATTGGCGAACGTCGCGCGACGTTCGCGAACATTCGGCGGACGCGAACAGTCGAAGTTCGCGCGAACTAGTTCGCCGGCGAACAGTTCGCTACATCCCTACTCAAACACCGGCAAAGCAATGGGCTCATTTATGTGGACTTTTGAGACAACCTTAGGAAGGAAACTGAGGATCGGTCTAAGAGTGTAACGGGCCCGAAGGCGCAGTAATAGTGTAGACCAAAGAGGAGACCAAACCAAGTTCGAGGTACAAGAGGGTTTATCAAAAAGAATCGTCAAGGTACAGGCAAAAGGATCAGACCAGGCAGCAGACAACAGGAATCGTAATAACAGGCAAAAGTCGGTACACAAGAATCAAAAGCAGAATATCACACCCAGGAACTGACGAACAGGAACCTATAGTTGGGCAAGGACTGAAAGGGGGAGTGGGTTTATATAGTCCCAGAGTTGGCGCCAAATTTTGACGCGCTTGCGTCAGACGCAGACGCCAGCGTCCTCACGTTGACGTCTTGACGCCGGCGCCCGATTATGACGCCGACGTCCGTTCTGTCGCCGACAACCAATCCTGGACTGGGAAGGAGATGAGGTCATTGACCTGTGCCCGGCAGGAGCCATGTGGAGAGGCAGGCGGTCGCCATCTTGGACGCCATCTTGGAGACCTGGGGTAGGTTCCATTACAGTACCCCCCTCCTTAGGGGGGGCCTCAGGACCACCGAGTCTAGGGGAGAGAGGGAACAATTTGTGGAACCTACGAACCAAGATGGGCGCATGGACATCCGAGCTCTTGACCCAGGAGCACTCTTCGGGACCGAACCCTTTCCACTCGATAAGATATTGGAGAGTGCCCCTGGAAAGACGAGAATCCAAGATCCTTTTCACCTCGAATTCCTGATGATCATCAACCAGGACTGGAGCTGGGGAGGAAGAAGAAGAAGAAGAACAAGACACAGCAGGCTTAAGGAGAGAGACATGGAAGGCGTTCGGGATTCGCATCTCTGGAGGAAGTTGAAGACGAACCGCCACCGGATTGATGACTTCGATGACAGGGAAGGGACCAATGAATCTGGGACCAAGCTTTGGGGTAGGGATCTTCAGGCGGATGTTGCGGGTGGAAAGCCAAACCTTGTCACCAGGAGCGTAGGGTGGAGCGGGAATCCTCTTCTTGTCGGCAAACCTCTTCTGGATTAGGGAGCTCTTCTGCAAATTAGAGGCCACGGCAGCCCAAATAGCCATCATGTGGGCAGCCTGATCATTGGCGGCAGGAACATTGGTGAGAAGAAGATCCTGAGGGAACGCCAATGGATTTTGACCATAGACACAGAAGAAAGGGGACTGATGAGAGGAAGAATGCAAAGCGTTGTTATGGGCGAACTCAGCCCAGGGAAGGAGATCTGACCAGTCGTCTTGGCACAGGGAAACATGGCAGCGAAGAAACTGTTCCAAGGCCTGGTTCACTCTCTCAGCGGCTCCATTGGATTGTGGATGATAGGCAGAAGAAAACTGTAAAGAAATGTTGAGGGCTTTGCACAAGGATCTCCAGAATCTAGATACGAATTGTGAGCCACGGTCAGAGACGATCTCGGCAGGAAACCCATGAAGACGGAAAATATGCTGGATGAAAAACTTGGAAAGTTCAGGAGCCGAGGGAAGCTTATGGAGGGGGATGAAATGAGCCATTTTGCTGAACCTGTCAACGACAACCCAGATAACAGTGTGACTGGAGGAGACAGGCAGATCCACAATAAAATCCATGGCAAGATGAGTCCAGGGACGAGATGGAATGGGTAAAGGAAGAAGGAGTCCTTTGGGAGGGGAATGTCCAGACTTGGAAATGGCACAGATGGTACAGGAAGAAACAAAGTCTCTGACATCCTTTCTCATGGAAGGCCACCACACCAGGCGAGAAAGGAGTTCGGTAGTCTTCTCCACTCCGGGATGACCAGCCTGTTTAGAACTGTGAGCCTGGGATAAAATAGACTGGCGACAATCAGGTGGAACAAATGCAACCCCCAGAGGAATGTTGTCCGGAGCAGAGGCCTGAGCGGAAAGGATTTGTGAAGCCAAGGAAGGAAATAAGGCAGCGACAATCTTGGAAGAAGGTACAATGGGTTCGGGATCTTCGGAACAGGGAATTTCAGGAACAAAACTTCTAGACAAAGCATCCGCCTTTCTATTTCTAGAGCCAGGACGAAAGGTGATGATGAAGTTAAAACGGGAAAAGAACAGTGACCATCTGGCTTGACGAGGATTTAGACGTTTGAGGGATTGGATAAATTCGAGGTTCTTATGGTCTGTAAAGATGGTCACGGGAATGGAGGATCCTTCCAATAAATGTCTCCACTCTTCCAGAGCGAGTTTCACTGCCAGTAACTCACGATTCCCCACATCGTAGTTTTGCTCAGAAGAGGAAAATTTCTTAGAGAAGAAAGCACAGGGATGTAACTTCCCATCCAAGGAAGATCTTTGAGACAAGACAGCTCCAGCTCCCACATCTGAGGCGTCGACTTCGAGGAAGAAAGGAAGAAGAATTTCGGGGTGTCTGAGAATAGGTGCAGAGGAAAAGGCAGTTTTCAGGGATTCAAAGGCTTCTAAGGCTAGAGGAGACCAGTGCTGTGGTTTACCCCCTTTGCGGATAAGGGCCAAGATGGGAGAGATCTTGGAAGAGAAACCTTTAATGAATTGTCTGTAATAATTGGCAAAGCCAATAAATCTTTGGATAGCCTTGAGACTTGTGGGGAGGGGCCAATCAAGGATTGCTGAAACTTTGGCTGGATCCATCTTAAAACCCTGCTGGGAGATGATGTACCCAAGAAAAGGAATGGAGGACACTTCGAATGAACACTTTTCCAATTTGGCGAAGAGATTATTCTTCCTGAGGCGAAGAAGAACTTCCTTCACTTGGGAGCGATGTTCGAGGAGATTTTTGGAAAAGATAAGTATGTCATCCAGATAGACAACAACACTTTGCCCCAACAGGTCTCTGAAAATATCATTCACGAACTCTTGGAAGACCGCGGGAGCGTTACAAAGTCCAAAAGGCATAACTAGGTATTCGTAATGCCCATCTCGGGTATTGAAGGCGGTCTTCCATTCGTCCCCTTCACGAACTCTAATGAGGTTATAGGCACCCCGAAGATCCAGCTTGGTGAAGATCTTGGCCCCTCTTAATTGATCAAAGAGTTCGGAGATGAGGGGGAGAGGGTAGCGGTTTTTAATGGTGATTTTATTTAACCCCCTATAGTCAATGCATGGTCGCAACCCTCCGTCCTTCTTTTCTACAAAAAAGAATCCAGCACCGGCAGGGGAGGAAGAAGGGCGGATGAAGCCTCTTTGGAGATTTTCCTGGATGTAAGTCTTCATGGCAGCCGTCTCAGAGGGGGAAAGAGGATAGGTGCGACCCCGGGGAGGCATGGAACCAGGAAGGAGTTCAACCGGGCAGTCGTAGGGTCGATGAGGAGGAAGGGTCTCTGCAGAGCCCTTATTGAAGACATCAGCAAAATCCTGGTAGATGAGTGGAAGGGACAACTTGGAAGAAACAGAAGAAGCTTTGACAAGAGGTGTAGCAGGCAGACAGTTCTGTTGACAATAGGGGCTCCAGCGGGAGACTTGAGTAGAGGACCAGTCAATGACTGGGTTATGGGCGCATAACCAGGGGAGCCCCAAAACGAGTGGAGTTGAAGGGCAGTCGATGAGAAGAAACGCCAATCTCTCCAGATGCATGGAGCCCACTCTAAGAGAAAGTTCAGCGGTGGTTTGGGAAATGATGGCTGAAGACAAAGGGCGGTCATCAATAGCCAGGACCCGCAGAGGATTGGCCAAGGATTGTAGAGGAACCGCATGACGAGCAGCAAAAACTCTGTCCATGAAGTTTCCGGCAGCACCAGAGTCCAGGAAAGCTTGCACTGGAACTTTTTGGGAACCAAATTGGATCTGTGCCGGGAGAAGGAAACGTTGAGAAGAGGGTTGGGGAGAATGACAAACACCACCCAGATAGGTCTCCCCAAACCTACCTAGGTGCTGGCGTTTCCCGGCTTCAAAGGACACTCATAGGCGAAGTGCGACTTGCCCCCGCAATACAGGCATAGGCCGGCAGCCCTTCTCCGTAGCTTCTCCTGTTCCGAAAGACGAGCCCGTCCGATCTGCATGGGTTCCTCAGAAGATGGAGTAGAGGAAGCAGAAGCCGCAGGAGTAGGAGAGGGGAGAGTAGAAGCCGGACTGAAGAGTAGGGGTCTCTGGAAGCGAGGAGCCAGGGAGGACTGAAACCGGGGATATTTCTTTGAACGCTCTCTGTCGAGCTCGAGTTGAAATTCCCTCTGACGGGTGTCAACCTTTATAGCCAACGCCACCAGATCCTCCCACCGAGAAGGAATTTCCCGGGAGACCAAGTCATTCTTGATCCGTATGGCTAGGCCATTGTAAAAGGCGGCATGGTACCCATCATTGTTCCAGGAGGTCTCTGCTACTAGGGTGCGGAACTCAATAGCATACTCCGCAACAGAGCGAGTGCCTTGCTGGATCTGGAACAGGCGAGCAGAGGATGCAGTAGCTCGGCCAGGGGCGTCAAAAACGACCCGAAGTTCACGAATGAAGGCACTGGCGTCATCAATCAAAGGATCCCTCTTTTCCCACAAAGGTGATGCCCACTCCAAAGCCTTCCCCTGCAGGCGAGTAATCATGTACCCCACTTTAGCTTGTTCGGACACAAACTGACCTGGCAGCAGGGCGAACTGGATCTCGCATTGGTTGATGAAACCTCTGCACGCATCCGGATCGCCGCTGTAGAGGGGAGGCGCAGGAATACGGGGTTCCGAAGGCTGACGTGGGCTTGCAGGAACGCCCACAGGGACCGGGACCACAGGTGACAATGCCGACAACTTGTCCAGAATAGCTTCGAGAGCCTGGCCGAAGTGTGACTGCTGGGCTTCATATGACTGCATGCGGGAAGCCAAACCGCAGATAGCGCCACCGACATCAGGTGGAGCTGGAGTCTCCTCCGAAGGGTCCATGGCCCAACTATACTGTAACGGGCCCGAAGGCGCAGTAATAGTGTAGACCAAAGAGGAGACCAAACCAAGTTCGAGGTACAAGAGGGTTTATCAAAAAGAATCGTCAAGGTACAGGCAAAAGGATCAGACCAGGCAGCAGACAACAGGAATCGTAATAACAGGCAAAAGTCGGTACACAAGAATCAAAAGCAGAATATCACACCCAGGAACTGACGAACAGGAACCTATAGTTGGGCAAGGACTGAAAGGGGGAGTGGGTTTATATAGTCCCAGAGTTGGCGCCAAATTTTGACGCGCTTGCGTCAGACGCAGACGCCAGCGTCCTCACGTTGACGTCTTGACGCCGGCGCCCGATTATGACGCCGACGTCCGTTCTGTCGCCGACAACCAATCCTGGACTGGGAAGGAGATGAGGTCATTGACCTGTGCCCGGCAGGAGCCATGTGGAGAGGCAGGCGGTCGCCATCTTGGACGCCATCTTGGAGACCTGGGGTAGGTTCCATTACAAAGAGTTACGTTTTTATGGTGAAAGACAGTATAAGGAGGATCCACAGAAAGAGTTTGGAGTTCACAAATCCATGTAGCTGATGTGATAGCTATTAGAAAGAAGGATTTTAAGGTTAATATTCACAGAGACACCTTTTCCAATGGTTCAAAAGGTGGAGCCACAAGAGATTTCAAAACTAATGGGAGATCCAAGGTTGGGTGAACAGCTTTGACAGGAGGTTGAATTCTTATAACTGCTTTGAAGAATCTCTCATTTAGAGGATCATTGGACCACCTCCTCTCCAATATGGCTGATAAAGCAGAAACTTGCCCCTTAAGAGTACTTAAGCTCAAACCTTTTTGGAGGCCTACTTGGAGGAATTCTAAAATATCAACAACCAAAGGCTTTAATTGATTAATATGCTTCTCAGAGGACCAGGAAGAAAAAATCTCCCAAATGTTATGGTATTTAGCCACTGTATTGATTTTTCTAGCCTTGATGAGTATATCGATAACTGGACCCGAATATCTGTATCCTTTCAGAATCCTCCTCTCAACCTCCAAGCCATTAATCTGAGGTTCTCCGGCTTCAGATGATTCCATCTGCCCTGAAAAAGAAGATCCCTCGATAGCAGAAGTGGCAATGGGTTCACTATCAGAAGGATACCAGGGTCTACTTGGCCAATCTGGTAGAATAGCAATGACCTCCATCCTTGTTACTCGGATTTTCCTCAAGACTCTCAGGATTACTGGGACAGGTGGGAAAACATATGCAAATAGGCCCTCCCAACTCTGAGAGGAGGCACCCACAGCTGCCGTGCCCATACAAGGGGCTCCGGAGAAGAACACTGTTAGTTTGGTGTTCACATCTGTCGCCATCAAATCCACTTGTGGACGACCCCAAATGGAAGTTATCCACGCAAAAATCTTCTGATTCAACTCCCTTTCTCCTAAGGGTAGGAGATGTCGATGTCGAATCCGCATGCTTGTTCTGGACTCCTGGAACATACTGAGCCATCAAATCTTGAAGATGACCTTGAGACCAATCCAAAATTGGGATTGTTTCAATGAATAAAGTCTTGCTCTTCATTCACCCTTGTTCCCCTATGTATGCTGCAGCTGCTGCATTGTCCGTTCTGACTTTTATCGTAGCCTTCTTGAAAGACTGAAGAACCTGGAAAATCGCTCTGAAGTCCAGTACATTGGTTGGGGTTCTGGACAGGTGCCTGGACCAAGTCCCCTGTGCATGAAGATCTAGAAGATGTGCTCCCCAACCTAGGCCTGAGGCATCTGTGAATACCTCTATCCATGAAGGTTCCTCAAGAGGATTTCCCATCTGGAGATTGGCAGGAACTGTCCACCACACTAGATGTTTCTTGCAACGAAGAAACCTTTGGCGCTCTAGGGCTACAGGGACATGTAAATAGGTGCCCCTTATGTATGCTGCAGCTGCTGCATTGTCTGTTCTGACTTTCACCGCAGCCCCTAGGAGTACTTTCTTGAAAGACTGAAGAGCCTGGAAAATCGCTCTGAGGTCCAGTACATTGGATGGGGTTCTGGAAAGGTCCCTGAACAAAGTCCCATGCGCATGAAGATCTAGAAGATGTATTCCCCAAGCTAGAGGCATCTGTGAATACCTCTATCCATGAAGGTTCCTCAAGAGGAAATCCCATCTGGAGATTGTCCACCACACTAGATGTTTCTTGCAATCTTGGGTAATCCAAATTGTCTCTGACCAGTTCTGATTGACTGCATTCCATTGCCTCAGAAAGGACAGCTGGATAGGTCTCATTCTCCATTTGGCCACTTTGACTAGACCTATAATTGAAGGAGACTCATGAACCTCCTGGCTGATGTGATTGATTTCTTCGAGAACTGAGTCACCTGGTAGACCAAATGATAAATCTTTTGAATTGGAAGAGAGATCATGCCAAGAAGAGTATCGATTTGAGCTCCCAAATATATCATTCTCTGAGATGGAATCATCTGACTCTTTTGCACATTTATAAGCCAGCCAAACTTCTCCAATATTTCTTTCGCCTTTGTGAGATTGGCTTGCAGAGTAGATGGATCTCTTGCCACAAGGAGTAGGTCTTCCAAATAATGGCAGATATGTATGTTCTCCTGTCTCAGTTTGGCTATTATCACAACCACGACTTTGTTGAATGTTCTGGGAGAGGTGGACAGGCCATAGGGAAGACAGCGAAATTGGTCATGCTGATTTCGGAGAGAGAAATGAAGAAACCTTTGGTGCTCTAGGGCTATAGGGACATGTAAATAGGTGTCCTTTAAATCCAGACACACTGACCAGTCTCCTGGATGAATTTATTGCTGAAATAGATTCCATTTTGAATGTTTGTTTCTTCAAATATTTGTTTATCTTTCTGAGGTCTAGGATAGGCCGAAAGGAGCCTGTAGTTTTGGTAACCAGAAAAAGAGGAGAATTAAATCCTCTTCTTTCCTCTTCGGATGGGACTACAGCAATTGCCTGTTTCAGCAATAGTTGCTGAACATACTGAAAAAGAGCTTCTATTCTTTCTGAATTTTGAGGTATGGTAGTAGGGACAAAATGATCAGAAGCAGGTGTTGCCTCTTTGAACTATATCTAGAACCCAAGAGTCCTGAATTTCTTTAGAAAGTTTTAATAGAAGGTTTGGGTGATATTGGGAGTTTAGCTCTAGATTTAAGGAAGCGTTGTCCTTAATGCCATGCAGAGGTTCTATATTCTCTTCCATATCTGAAAAATCTTGGTTCATCTCTTCTTATAGAGGAGCCAGAAGGCTCCTGCCTCTTGGAGTACTTATCCCACCAGATGACTTTGATATAATATCGTCCAGAGTTTATCCGAATAGTCTCTTTCCCTCATATGGTATTTTGCAGAGGGACTTCTTAGAGGCAGTGTCTGCAAACCAGGACCTTATCCATAGGGCTCTATGAGCTACTATGCCAAAAGAAATAGAACGTGCTGAAAGCTGAATAAGATCTAACGAGGCTTGAAGACAAAAGTTAGATGCAAGCCTAAAATCTTGTAGACCTTCCAGGATTTCTTCCCTAGAAACGCTATTCTTAATTGCCTGCTCCAGATTTTCAGCCCAAAGAGAAAGTGCTTTTGTGACTGAAACTAGAGCCACTGCAGATTTACAAGCTGCTCCTGATGACATGTAGCACTTCTTTAATTCCGACTCCATACGTTGATCCATAGGTAACTCTGGATTTAAGCTTCAGATTACAGTTTGTGTTTTTCTGCCTCCTTGTGCTGAGTCAGATTTTGAGCTATTCAGGGGCTTTAACAACATCTGGCTCTGCACCATTACAGATGTACAGACACATGTAGAGTTGTAAGAACATGAATTCCCACAATGATGTATCTCGCAAGGCTTACCAAGCAGCTCATTTGTTGTTTTAGGAAAAGGCAGATATGATCAAGATTATTTTGTGTACATTTATAGGTCTATAGCAGGTCCTCCATGTCCTAGAATTTTATACAATTTTTGGTATTTTGATTATAGTGACATTTTATAAGACTGTGGACATCGGATTCCACTCTCCCCTTTTCACTACCCGTTAGGGTTTTCTGAAAGCTCCATAATCAAACACAGATCTCATTCTTTATTGGGAGAGAGTCAGTCACAGCTTTACTTAAGTAATGAAATACAAACCTTTCTAATGGATATGAATAACATTAACAAACATGTAGATATAAACCTGGATGCCAATCATTACATGGAGCAATGGGTAGGATTGGGCGAATTTTTTCACTGTGTTTTTCACCGCAAAAATGACGCCCATAGACTTGTATGGAGTCATGCAACAGAAAAATTTAGGCGCGCAAATTTTTGGCGAAACGAAATGGCTCAAATTCACCCATCCCTAGCAATGGATATGAGAAAGCAACAGCTGTTCTCAAACCAAGACAAGGACAAAAACTGTCAGGCTGTGACAATTAGATAACAATTAAAAAAAAAACACATATACCTACAGGCCTGTAATCTTCCAAAACTTATGCAGGTCCAACTTGCCTCCCATCTTATTACTGCAGAAGAAATTAATGAAATACTGTCATAAAAGAGAAGCTGAAGCCCTCAAAGGCTCCTGACTTGGATGGCTTCTCTGGTAAATATCATAAAACATTTTGGAAAGAGCTAGTCTCTTACAATTGTTTTAAGGCCGTTCTCTCTGATACACCCATCCCTCAGAAATGCTAAACTCTCAGATAATAGTAATTCACAAGGAGGGAAAAGAGCCTTATCTCTGCTCAAGTTATCGACCTATATTGTTAATAAATATGGATATAAAGATCTTCTTTCTATTACAGTTCTAGTTCTGATGCTCTGTTTTTAACCCTTGCCTGTCCCCAACTCTGCCTTCTAGCTTCCTGGTTTGATCTTTCCCCAATTTTGACTACTCTTCTGATTCCGTTTGGTACATCGACGTTCTATCTGTGTATGACCTTGGCTTGTGACCCCCAACCTTGCTCCTGAGATATTTTCCTGGCCATCCTCCCGGCAACATAGAAAAAACTGATGGATTAACTCCTGCTACTCCCAGCCTGGACAGAAGAAACAGTTAATTTTTTACACCTATAAAGCCCTCCTCTTCCTGGCTCACAATAGTCTTTTCTTCTGTCCCAGCCTGGGAGCAGTAGGGGTTTCCCCTGGAAGATCGTTGCTAGCTATGATTACCTGAGTTTACCGCACTCAGTTCTTGCAGGCTGTTCTCTCTGCCCTTAGCCTGCTCCCTATATAGACAACTGGGTTGTTTGGGAGGGGACCCCATGCGGCTGGGGTATCTTGCTGTTTGAGCAGCTTATGGGTCAAAGTCATCCCATATCTGGCCAGTCATATGCTCTATTTTCATCTGATTCATTAAGAATTCTATTGCTTCATTATACATTTTACAAAGGGACTAAGTTTTACCTGCAACTTACTCACTGCTTTCAAAGTAAAACTCCCAATATGGGATGACTTTGACGTAGTTGTTCAGCTTAAATATATTGCAATATATGGACAAACAATCCCTGTTTTGTTTAAAGGGTAAGTCATTTTTCAGTAGCAGTAGCACAAAATGTCTCTGTCTTAAATATATTGATAATGGGTTATGTGCAGAGGAATCTTGTAGTCTAAATGTATTTTGTGGTCACAGCCTCATTGCACCCCCGCCGAATGGTTTTAAAAATTAGTGGTGAGCACAACTTTCCCTTGTTTGTTATAGCTAGAAAAACGGCCTTGTCGATAGATGATGTCTCGCTTTGAAATCAAGGTGAAACACAATAATAAATAATAGTAGATATCCCACTGACTGTCTAACTACCACAGTCCTTTTCTAATCACAGTCCCAATCACATCTAGAAGGGAATAAATAACGGTGCAGTTCAATTCAAAAGTCCCTTCCCAAGAGCTCTTATTTCCCAGGTAGCACTACCTTTCCATAAAGTACCTCTCTCTTTGGAACATAGTAGCCACTCCCACATAGATTTAACTCCAAACCAAGGCTCTTCCTGGATCCTCCTCTTTTTCCCAGACCTCCTCTAGGGCTTCCAGCCAATCAGTCACTTCATTGTCTGCAACTAACATTGGTGATATCACAGGCAGAACAGGGGGAAGGCTTGTCTGATCCCCTACATTTATAACTGTTATACTGAGTCTCCTCATGGTACTGTTGTAGCAGTCATTGGCCAGACATCTAGGCCTTACTCTTTCACAGATTCTTCAAATCTTTACTCATTTGTAGATATTATTAATCACAGTATTATTGTACATTGCTATACCATGTTATGCTGTATAGTAAGCATTGTCATTTTCTGTTTCCTCAATTTCATACCTTCCCCTTTGTTAATAAAACTAAAGCTCAATAACCTGGTCTCAGTGAATTGATGAAGGAAGGAGTTTACCTGCATGTCAAGCTACACACTGTCTCAGGGTAACACGTAGTGAGAACAGAACAAATAATGATACAGGACAATAAATTCCCCTTCAGTGATCAAGTCCAACAAGGCCAAATTCACATATCAGATGCCCATAGGCCCACTGCCATTCATTACCCCTCTCCAACCCTTCCTTTGTGTATATACATAAATTTTCAACATCACGTGGGACATTCACTAAGATGTGTAATTGCGCCAGCGTCCGCTTCGCCGCACTTCGCCAGGCGTATTTTCGCCAGCACTCCGCAAATTCACTAAAATCCAAAGTTGCGCTCAGGGGTAGCGTAAGGTTGCGAAGTTGCGCTAGCGTCAATTCGCCAAGCAAAGCAAAGTTACGCTAGCGATGGCTAATTTGCATACGGCGCCAAATTCAAGTTACAATGGAGGTATATGTAACAGAACTACACAAGCCTGGGAAACCTTCAAAACAGCAAATAAAATTTTTATTTTGCCCTACACATGTGCCCACTGTATAGTTAAGTTGCCATGAGTTAGGAAATGTAGGGGGGAAGGAGGGTAGCCCCATAAAAATTTTCGATCTTTTTCAGCCTATAACCCATAAAAACTTAGAAAAAATTTTAACTTTTTTTAAAGCAATCCCTATCTACTCTATTGTGCTTTGCCTGGTCTGAGGTGGTGAAGGAAGTCTGGCATAAAAGTTAGCGTTCAGAATCATTCGTGCGTTAGTGATTTTGCGTAGTTATGTCCGTTTTGCAAATTCGCCAGGCGTATTTACACCAGCGTTCATTAGTGAATCGGTTAATTAACGAAAATGCCCAACACTGGCAAATTCACGCTAGCATTAGGCGCTTTGTCGTTTAGTGAATTTGCCCCCAGGAGTACTGGGGATTGGTGCAGAGGAAATCTCCTGTGAATCCCAAGTGCTTCTGAATAGGGATGTAGCGAACGTCGGAAAAAATGTTTGTGAACATATTCGCGAACTTGCGTCAAAAATGCGAACGGTTCGCGAACGTCGCGAACCCCATAGACTTCAATGGGAAGGCGAATTTTAAAAGCTAGAAAAGACATTTCTGGCCAGAAAAATGATTTTAAAGTTGTTTAAAGGGTGCAACGACCTGGACAGTGGCATGCCAGAGGGGGATCAAGGGCAAAAATGTATCTGAAAAATACATTGTTGACACAGCGCTGCGTTTTGTGCTGTGAAGGGCAGAAATCACACTACGTCACAGTCAGGTGATGTTTCTGGACACGGAATGTGAAAAAGCTCACACAGCTAGGTGGCACTTGGTTAAAGACTGGGCAAACAATGCCTGCAAGGGCAACGTATACAGTAGTGGATACGGAATATATTATTGCTGCTGTAAAAACATCACTCAGGTGATGTTTACGGACACGGAATTATTATTATTAGTTAGATAGAATGTGAAAAAGCTCACACAGCTAGGTGGCACTTGCATACCTCCCAACTGTCCCTCTTTTGACCACTCAACCCCCTGTCCCTCTTTTGTACTGGAAAGTCCCTCTTTTCTCTGCACTGAACAGCCAGAAAAAAAACAGTTTCTAACTTAATTAGCTTTTGGCAGAGAGCTCAGAACAGCTAACAGGTGCAAATAAGATACTTTGTAACAATTTTGACTCTGGTTGGTGCTGGTAGTGGTGAACTACTAGGAGGAGCAGCACACCAGTCCCACTCCCCAACACTGCTAGACTAATAGCACTGGGCTCTTACAGTAGCAAAGTAAAAAAAACAAAGAAGAAAATAAAAGCAGTCCTTACAAGGACTATTGGGTTATTACAGCAGTCAGCAGATGAGATCAGAAGAGATCAGTGCCCACAGCAGCTACATACAGAGCACTGCAGTAGAAGGTAGATTATTAGCCAGCAAAGCTACCTAACCTAAAATGTCCCTCAAATCCTTGCAGAGTTCTGTAAAGGGCAGAAATCACACTACATTTCTAAACCTGTGTAATAAACTGCTTTAAAACATCCGGCGTCTACATGCCAATCAAGTCGTGTAAAGGTTACAGCCTGTTCACTAGGGATGTAGCGAACGTCGGAAAAAAAGTTCGCGAACATATTCGCGAACTTGCGCAAAAATGCGAGCGGTTCGCGAACGGTTCGCGAACCCCATAGACTTCAATGGGAAGGCGAACTTTAACATCTAAAAAAGACATTTCTGGCCAGAAAAATGATTTTAAAGTTGTTTAAAGGGTGCAACGACCTGGACAGTGGCATGCCAGAGGGGGATCAAGGGCAAAAATGTATCTGAAAAATCTGCCTGTGTGTGCTTGGAAGAGATAGTATAGGGGGAGAGCTGTTAGTGATTTCAGGGACAGATGATAGTAAGTTTGCTGGCTAGTAATCTGCTTGATACTGCTCTGTATTGGAGGGACAGAAGTCTGCAGGGATTTGAGGGACATTTTAGCTTAGGTAGCTTTGCTGGCTAGTAATCTACTGTTCTCTTTAAACAACTGCCATACGTTGACCTTGTAGGCATTGTTTGCCCAGTTTTTTTGGACGCAGCCACTGAAGCACAGTTGCCAGAAAAAATATGCCATATAAATGCTGAAAATAGTCATTTTTCGCCATACGTTGACCTTGTAGACATTGTTTGCCCAGTTTTTTTGGACGCAGCCACTGAAGCACAGTTGCCAGAAAAAATATGCCATATAAATGCTGAAAATAGTAATTTTTCGCCATACGTTGACCTTGTAGACATTGTTTGCCCAGTTTTTTTGGACGCAGCCACTGAAGTACAGTTGCCAGAAAAAATATGCCATATAAATGCTGAAAATAGTCATTTTTTGCCATACGTTGACCTTGTAGGCATTGTTTGCCCAGTTTTTTTGGCCGCAGCCACTGAAGCACAGAGGCCAGAAAAAATATGCCATATAAATGCTGAAAATAGTCATTTTTTTGGTCGCAGCCACTGAAGCACAGTTGCCAGAAAAATTATGCCATATAAATGCTGAAAATATAATTTTTTTTGGTTGCAGCCACTGAAGCACAGAGGCCAGAAAAATTATGCCATATAAATGCAGAAAATATGCATTTTTTTGGTCGCAGCCACTGAAGCACAGTTGACAGAAAAATTATGCCATATAAATGCTGAAAATATAAATTTTTTTGGTTGCAGCCACTGAAGCACAGAGGCCAGAAAAATTATGCCATATAAATGCAGAAAATATGCATTTTTTTGGTCGCAGCCACTGAAGCACAGTTGACAGAAAAATTATGCCATATAAATGCTGAAAATATAAATTTTTTTGGTTGCAGCCACTGAAGCACAGAGGCCAGAAAAATTATGCCATATAAATGCAGAAAATATGCATTTTTTTGGTCGCAGCCACTGAAGCACAGTTGACAGAAAAATTATGCCATATAAATGCTGAAAATATAAATTTTTTTGGTTGCAGCCACTGAAGCACAGAGGCCAGAAAAATTATGCCATATAAATGCAGAAAATATGCATTTTTTTGGTTGCAGCCACTGAAGCACAGAGGCCAGAAAAATTATGCCATATAAATGCAGAAAATATGCATTTTTTTGGACGCAGCCACTGAAGCACAGTTGCCAGAAAAAATATGCCATATAAATGCTGAAAATAGTCATTTTTCGCCATACGTTGACCTTGTAGACATTGTTTGCCCAGTTTTTTTGGTTGCAGCCACTGAAGCACAGAGGCCAGAAAAAATTAAACCAGTAGGGTTTGCACCCTAGTTTGTAATGGTGGCGGAGGGAGGAGGACGCTAAAGGACAGCTGTGTGTGGAGTCATGAGGCTTGAAGAGAAGGACAGCTGCATAGAAGTCAGAACAAGTCTTCCGGCGTGCAGTAACCCTCCGAGATCCACCCCTCATTCATTTTAATAAAGGTCAGGTAATCGACACTTTTGTGACCTAGGCGAGTTCTCTTCTCAGTTACAATCCCTCCTGCTGCACTGAAGGTCCTTTCTGAGAGCACACTTGAGGCTGGGCAAGACAAGAGGTTCATGGCAAATTGTGACAGCTCTGGCCACAGATCAAGCCTGCGCACCCAGTAGTCCAGGGGTTCATCGCTCCTCAGAGTGTCGATATCTGCAGTTAATGCCAGGTAGTCCGCTACCTGCCGGTCGAGGCGTTCTTTGAGGGTGGATCCAGAAGGGTTGTGGCGCTGCCTTGGACAGAAAAACATTTGCATGTCTGACGTTACAGACCGGCCAAAGGGCTTTGTCCTTGCAGGTGTGCTCGTGGCAGGATTACTGGCACCTCTGCCCCTGGAATGTTGATAAGTTCCTGAAGTGACATCACCCTTAAAAGCATTGTACAACATGTTTTGCAGGCTGGTTTGTAAATGCCGCATCTTTTCGGACTTGTGGTATGTTGGTAACATTTCTGACACTTTATGCTTGTACCGAGGGTCTAGTAGCGTTGCGACCCAGTACAGGTCCTTCTCCTTAAGCCTCTTGATACGGGGGTCCTTCAACAGGCATGACAGCATGAAAGACCCCATTCTCACAAGGTTGGATGCAGAGCTATCCATCTCCGCTTCCTCATTATCAAGGACTGCATCATCCACGGTCTCCTCCCCCCAGCCACGTACAAGACCAGGGGTCCCCAAAAGGTCACCACTAGCCCCCTGGGAAGCCTGCTCCTGTTGGTCCTCCTCCTCCTCCTCCACAAAGCCACCTTCCTCCTCTGACTCCACTTCTGGCACCTCTCCCTGCATTGCAGCAGGTGCCTGGGTTCGTTCTGGTGATTCCGACCATAAATCGTGCGCTTCCAGCTCCTCGTCACGCTGGTCTACAGCCTCATCTGTCACTCGTCGCACGGCACGCTCCAGGAAGAAAGCGAAGGGTATTAGGTCGCTGATGGTGCCTTCGGTGCGACTGACCATATTTGTCACCTCTTCAAAAGGTCGCATGAGCCTGCAGGCATCGCGCATAAGCACCCAGTAACGGGGGAAAAAAATCCCCAGCTCTGCAGATCCAGTCCTACCACCCAGTTCAAAAAGGTACTCGTTGACGGCCCTTTGTTGTTGCAGCAGACGTTCCAACATAAGGAGCGTTGAATTCCAGCGAATCTGGCTGTCAGAAATCAAACGCCTGACTGGCATGTTGTAGCGCTGCTGAATGTCAGCAAGGCGTGCCATGGCTGTGTAGGAACGTCTGAAATGGGCCGACACCTTTCTGGACTGGGTGAGAACGTCCTGGAATCCTGGGTACTTGGAGACAAAACGTTGGACTATTAAATTTAACACATGTGCCATGCAGGGCACATGTGTTAAATTGCCCAGTCTCAACGCTGCCAACAGATTGCTTCCATTGTCACACACCACTTTTCCGATCTGCAGTTGGTGTGGGGTCAGCTACCGATCGGCCTGTGACTGCAGAGATGACAGGAGTACAGATCCGGTATGGTTTTTGCTTTCCAGGCACGTCATCCCCAAGCCAGTGTGACAACGGCGTACCTGGCACGTCGAATAGCCTAGGGGGAGCTGGGGGTGCACAGGTGTGGAGGAGGAGAAGGAGGACCCAGCAGCAGAGTAAGAAGAAGAAGAGGAAGAAGACGAGGTAGAGAGCGATGGAGGAGTAGAGGTGGTGGCAGAACCGCGTGCAATCCGTGGCGGTGACACCAACTCCACTGTTGTTGTTGTTGAGCTACCCATTCCCTGCTTCCCAGCCATTACCAAGTTCACCCAGTGGGCAGTGTAGGTGACATACCTGCCCTGACCATGCTTGGAGGACCATGCGTCAGTAGTCATATGGACCTTTGGCCCAACACTAAGTGACAGAGATGCGGTAACTTGGCTCTGCACATGTTGGTACAGGTGTGGTATTCCCTTTTTAGAAAAAAAATTGCGGCTGGGTACCTTCCACTGCGGTGTCCCAATTGCTACAAATTTGCGGAAGGCCTCAGAGTCCACCAGCTGGTATGGTAAAAGCTGGCGGGCTAAGAGTGCAGACAAGCCAGCTGTCAGACGCCGGGCAAGGGGGTGACAGTCAGACATTGGCTTCTTACGCTCAAACATGGCCTTCACAGAAACTTGGCTGGTGGCAGATGACTGGGAATGGAAACAGGTGGTCAAGGTGGAAGGCGGAGTGGAGGGTGGTTCAGACGGGTCAAGGAGAGCAGAGGTAGAGCAGTAAGATGCTGGACCAGAAGGAGTGTGGCTTTTAGTTTGCCTGTTGCCTTTGAGGTGTTGCTCCCAAAGTGCTTTGTGCTTGCCGCTCATGTGCCTTCGCATAGAAGTTGTACCTATGTGGCTGTTGGGCTTACCAAGGCTCAGTTTCTGACTGCACTCATTGCAAATTACAATGCTTTTGTCAGAGGCACACACATTAAAAAAATCCCACACTGCTGACTTTTTGGAAGTGTGCGATCTGGCGCTAACAGTAGAAGTTGGCGGCATTGGCGGCAATGGCGGGTGCGTTGGCCGGCTGAACACAGGTGCCGATACATGTTGTTGCCCTACTGATCCCTGCGGGCTGTCCTCCCTGCTTCTTCTAAGTCTTATTCTCCTACTGCCTCTCTGACTCTCCGTCTCTCCATCTGAACTACCCTCCTCTTGCTCTCTTCTACTAGGCACCCACAAAACATCAATCTCCTTATCATCATTCTCCTCAGATGCATCAATTTCTTCTGACACATCACAGAAGGAAGCAGCAGCGGGGACCTCCTCCTCATCACTCATCATTATGTCCATCTCTGTCGTGTTCTCTGCCAGAATTAAATCTGGTGTAACGTCCTCATCTCCTTCATCTTCTTCTGGCACTAATGGTTGCGCATTACTCAGTTCAAGAAACTCATGGGAAAATAACTCCTCTGACTCCAGTGAAGAAGGGGCACCGGTGGTGGAGGAAGTGTTACGTGGGGTGGCCATAGCAGTGGAGGATGAGGAGGATGTTGTGGTAAAGTTAGAAACGGTAGAGGATGGGGTGTGCTGTGTAAGCCAGTCAACTACCTCTTCAGCATTTTGGGAGTTCAGGGTCATTGGCTTTTTAAAACTGGGCAATTTGCTAGGGCCACAGGATTGCATAGCAGCACGGCCCCTAGCACGGCCTCTGCGTGGCGGCCTGCCTTTGCCTGGCATTATTTTTAAAAAAACAACAACAACAAAAACTCAGTTGGTTTTTCTGGAAACGATAATACACACAGCTAGATGGCAGTTTGAAGAAAACAGTGTGCAAATAATGCCTACAAGATCAACGTATACACTACTACAGCGGTGGATACGGATTACGTAAAATATATGAATGCTGCTTGAAAAAAAGTAACTCAAGTGGTTTTTCTAGAGACGATAATATTATCAATATTTAGACAAAATGTGAACAAGCTCACACAGCTAGATGGCGGTTTGAAGAAAACAGTGTGCAAATAATGCCTACAAGGTCAACGTATACACAGCGGTGGATACGGATTACGTAAAATATATGAATGCTGCTTGAAAAAAAGTAACTCAAGTGGTTTTTCTAGAGACGATAATATTATCAATATTTAGACAAAATGTGAACAAGCTCACACAGCTAGATGGCGGTTTGAAGAAAACACTGTGCAAATACTGCCCACAAGATCAACGTATACACTACTACAGCGGTGGATACGGATCTCGTAAAATTTATTATGGCTGCTTGAAAAAAGTCACTCCGGTGTTTTTTCTGGAGACGGTAATATTATGGATATTTAGACAGAATGTGAACAAGGTCACACAGCTAGATGGCAGTTGGTTGAATAACACACTGGGCAAAAAATGCCTACAGGGCAAATAATGCCTAAAAGGTCAACTTATACACTACTACAGCGATGGATACGGATTACGTAAAATATATTATGGCTGCTTGAAAAAAGTCACTCCGGTGTTTTTTCTGGAGACGGTAATATTATGGATATTTAGACAGAATGTGAACAAGGTCACACAGCTAGATGGCAGTTGGTTGAATAACACACTGGGCAAAAAATGCCTACAGGGCAAATAATGCCTAAAAGGTCAACTTATACACTACTACAGCGATGGATACAGATTACGTAAAATATGTTATGGCTGCTTGAAAAAAGTCACTCCGGTGTTTTTTCTGGAGACGGTAATATTATGGATATTTAGACAGAATGTGAACAAGGTCACACAGCTAGATGGCAGTTGGTTGAATAACACACTGGGCAAAAAATGCCTACAGGGCAAATAATGCCTAAAAGGTCAACTTATACACTACTACAGCGGTAGTAAAATAAAAAAAAGTAAAATAAAAAAAAAATGAATATTAAAAAAAAAAAAATTAAAGTTGGTGCTGCTGAACTACTAGGAGCAGCAGATTAGCACACCAGTCCCACTCCCCAACACTGCTAGACTAATAGCACTGGGCTCTTATAGTATTAGTAGTAGTAGTAGTAAAACAACAAAAAAATAAATAAAAGCAGTCCTTACAAGGACTACTGTTATTGCAGCAGTCAGCAGATGAGATCAGAAGCAGGACAGCTGCCCACTGCAGCTACATACAGAGCACTGCAGTAGAAGGTAGATTACTAGCCAGCAAAGCTACCTAAGCTTAAATGTCCCTCAAACCCCTGCAGACTTCTGTCCCTCCAATAACAGAGCAGTATCAAAACGATTACTAGCCAGCAAACTTTCAACTGTCCCTGAAATCACTAACAGGCAGCAGCTCTCTCCCTACACTATCTCTTCAGCACACACAGGCAGAGTGAAAAAACGCTGCAGGGCTTCGGTTTTTATAGGGAAGGGGAGTGGTCCAGGGGAGAGCTTCCTGATTGGCTGCCATGTACCTGCTGGTCTGGGGTGAGAGGGCAAAAAAAAGCGCCAACAATGGCGAACCCAAAATGGCGAACGTCGCGCGACGTTCGCGAACTTCCGGCGAGCGCGAACACCCGATGTTCGCGCGAACAAGTTCGCCGGCGAACAGTTCGCGCCATCCCTACTGTTCACACGCAAAGACAAAACACGGCGCTTACTGCAGCGCAAAAAAACGCAAAGAGCTTTAATGAATGATACCGTCAAGTGAGCAAATAATAGTTGTTAATTACTAGTTGCGCTTGTCACCTCCAGGATGTTCGTCCTGTTGGTGGCAATATTTCTGTAGTGGTGTGTTTAGCAGTCACCGTGCTTGTGCGCACGTGCACGGTCAGGCAGAGGTAATTCAATGTACAGTGACGTGAACCAAAAAAACACTGATTCTGCAGTGTGGGCCCAGTTTTGGTCTACTTTATTGATCACCTGCGGTGATCATAAAAGATGCGATTTTGTCACTGTTGCAGAACCCTGAAAAATTAGGCATGTGTACTTTCCTGAAAAATTATAAATGCTGAAAATATATATTTTTTTGGTTGCAGCCACTGAAGCACAGAGGCCAGAAAAACTCAAAATTTACCTGTCCAAAAAGTTTTGCTTCAAATGAAACCAGTAGGGTTTGCACCCTAGTTTGTAACGGTGGCGGAGGGAGGAGGACGCTAAAGGACAGCTGTGTGTGGAGTCATGCAGCGTGCAGAGAAGGACAGCTGCATGGGGAGTCAGAACAAGTCTTCCGGCGTGCAGTAACCCTCCGAGATCCATGCCTCATTCATTTTAATAAAGGTCAGGTAATCCACACTTTTGTGACCTAGGCAAGTTCTCTTCTCAGTTACAATCCCTCCTGCTGCACTGAAGGTCCTTTCTGAGAGGACACTTGAGGTGGGGCAAGACAAGAGGTTCATGGCAAATTGTGACAGCTCTGGCCACAGATCAAGCCTGCGCACCCAGTAGTCCAGGGGTTAATCGCTCCTCAGAGTGTCGATATCTGCAGTTAATGCCAGGTAGTCCGCTACCTGCCGGTCGAGGCGTTCTCTGAGGGTGGATCCAGAAGGGTTCTGGCGCTGCCTTGGACTGAAAAACATTTGCATGTCTGACGTTACAGAGTGGCCAAAGTGCTTTGTCCTTGCAGGTGCGCTCGTGGCAGGATTACTGGCACCTCTGCCCCTGGAATGTTGATGAGTTCCTGAAGTGACATCACCCTTAAAAGCATTGTACAACATGTTTTGCAGGCTGGTTTGTAAATGCAGCATCCTTTCGGACTTGTGGTATGTTGGTAACATTTCTGCCACTTTATGCTTGTACCGAGGGTCTAGTAGCGTTGCGTCCTTCAACAGGCATGACAGCATGAAAGACCCCATTCTCACAATGTTGGATGCAGAGGTATCCATCTCCGCTTCCTCGTTATCAAAGACTACATCATCCACGGTCTCCTCCCCCCAGCCACATACAAGACCAGGGGTCCCCAAAAGGTCACCACAAGCCCCCTGGGAAGCCTGCTCCTGTTGGTCCTCCTCCTCCACAAAGCCACCTTCCTCCTCTGACTCCACTTCTGACACCTCTCCCTGCGTTGCAGCAGGTGCCTGGGCTCGTTCTGGTGATTCCGACCAGAAATCGTGTGCTTCCAGCTCCTCGTCACGCTGGTCTACAGCCTCATCTGTCACTCGTCGCACGGCACGCTCCAGGAAGAAAGCAAAGGGTATTAGGTCGCTGATGGTGCCTTCGGTGCGACTGACCATGTTTCTAACCTCTTCAAAAGGTCGCATGAGCCTGCAGGCATCGCGCATAAGCACCCAGTAACGGGGGAAAAAAATCCCCAGCTCTGCAGATCCAGTCCTACCACCCAGTTCAAAAAGGTATTCATTGACGGCTCTTTGTTGTTGCAGCAGACGTTCAAACATGAGGAGCGTTGAATTCCAGTGAGTCTGGCTGTCGCAAATTAAACGCCTGACTGGCATGTTGTACCGCTGCTGAATGTCAGCAAGGCGTGCCATGGCTGTGTAGGAACGTCTGAAATGGGCCGACACCTTCCTGGACTGCCTGAGAATGTCCTGGAATCCTTGGTACTTCGAGACAAAACGTTGGACTATTAAATTCAGAACATGTGCCATGCAGGGCACATGTGTTAAATTGCCCAGTCTCAGTGCTGCCAACAGATTGCTTCCGTTGTCACACACCACTTTTCCGATCTTCAGTTGGTGTGGGGTCAGCCACCGATCGGCCTGTGATTGCAGAGATGACAGGAGTACAGATCCGGTATGGTTTCTGCTTTCCAGGCACGTCATCCCCAAGACAGCATGACAATGGCGTACCTGGCACGTTAAATAGCCTAGGGGGAGCTGGGGGTGCACAGGTGTAGAGGAGGAGGACCCAGCAGCAGAGGAGGAAGAAGAGGAAGAAGACGAGGTAGAGAGCGAAGGAGGAGTAGAGGTGGTGGCAGAACCGCGTGCAATCCGTGGCGGTGACACCAACTCCACTGTTGTTGAGCCACGCATTCCCTGCTTCCCAGCCATTACCAAGTTCACCCAGTGGGCAGTGTAGGTGACATACCTGCCCTGACCATGCTTGGAGGACCATGCGTCAGTAGTCATATGGACCTTTGGCCCAACACTAAGTGACAGAGATGCGGTGACTTGGCTCTGCACATGGTGGTACAGGTGTGGTATTCCCTTCTTGGAAAAAAAATTGCGGCTGGGTACCTTCCACTGCGGTGTCCCAATTGCTACAAATTTGCGGAAGGCCTCAGAGTCCACCAGCTGATATGGTAAAAGCTGGCGGGCTAAGAGTGCAGACAAGCCAGCTGTCAGACGCCGGGCAAGGGGGTGACTCGCAGACATTGGCTTCTTACGCTCAAACATGGCCCTCACAGAAACTTGGCTGGGGGCAGATGACTGGGAACTGGTGATCAAGGTGGAGGGCGGAGTGGAGGGTGGTTCAGACAGGTCAAGGACAGCAGAGGTAGAGCAGTAAGATGCTGGACCAGAAGGAGGGTGGCTTTTAGTTTGTCTGCTGCCTTTGAGGTGTTGCTCCCATAGTGCTTTGTGCTTGCCGTTCATGTGCCTTTGCATAGAAGTTGTACCTATGTGGCTGTTGGGCTTCCCAAGACTCCGTTTCTGACTGCACTCATTGCAAATTACAACGCTTTTGTCAGAGGCACACACATTAAAAAAATCCCACACTGCTGACCTTTTTGAAGCTGGCAATCTGGCGGTAACAGTAGAAGTTGGCAGCAATGGCGGGTGCGTTGGCCGGCTGACCACAGGTGCCGATACATGTTGTTGCCCTACTGTTCCCTGCGAGCTGTCCTCCCTGCTTCTTCTAAGTCTTATTCTCCTCCTGCCTCTCTGACTCTCCGTCTCTCCATCTGAACTATCCTCCTCTTGCTCTCTTCTACTGGGCACCCACAAAACATCAATTTCCTCATCATCATTCTCCTCAGATGCATCAATTTCTTCTAACAGCTCACAGAAGGAAGCAGCAGCGGGGACCTCCTCATCACTCATTATGTCCATCTCTGTTGTCTGCCAGAATTATATCTGGTGTAACGTCCTCATCTCCTTCATCTTCTTCTGCCAATAATGGTTGCGCATCACTCAGTTCAAGAAACTCATGTGTAAATAACTCCTCTGACTCCAGTGAAGAAGGGGCGCCGGTTGTGGAGGAAGTGTTACGTGGGGTGCCCATAGGCAAAGTTAGAAACGGTAGAGGATGGGGTGTGCTGTGTAAGCCAGTCAACTACCTCTTCAGCATTTTGGGAGTTCAGGATCATTGCCTTTGTAAAACTGGGCAATTTCCTAGGGCCACAGGATAGTATAGCAGCACGGCCCCTAGTGCCTCTGCGTGGCGGCCTGCCTTTGCCTGGCATTTTTTTTAAAACAACAACAACAACTCAGGTGATGTTTCTGGAGACAGTATTATTATTGATATTTAGACAGAATGTGAAAAAGCTCACACAGCTAGGTGGCAGTGGTTTGAAGAACACAATGGGCAAACAATGCCTGCAAGGTCAACGTATACACTACAGCAGTGGCTACGGAATATATTATTGCTGCTTGAAAAACGTCACTCAGGTGGTGGTTCTGGAGACAGTATTATTATTGATATTTAGACAGAATGTGAAAAAGCTCACACAGCTAGGTGGCAGTTGCTTGAAGAACACACTGGGCAAACAATGCCTGCAAGGTCAACGTATACACTACAGCTGTGGATACGGAATATATTATTGCTGCTTGGAAAACGTCACTCAGGTGGTGGTTCTGGAGACGGTATTATTATTGATATTTAGACAGAATGTGAAAAAGCTCACACAGCTAGGTGGCAGTTGTTTGAAGAACACACTGGGCAAACAATGCCTGCAAGGTCAATGTATACACTACAGCAGTGGATACGGAATATATTATTGCTGCTTGAAAAACGTCACTCAGGTGGTGTTTCTGGAGACGGTATTATTATTGATATTTAGATAGAATGTGAAAAAGCTCACACAGCTAGGTGGCAGTTGTTTGAAGAACACACTGGGCAAACAATGCATGCAAGGTCAACGTATACACTATAGCAGTGGATACGGAATATATTATTGCTGCTTGAAAAACGTCACTCAGGTGGTGGTTCTGGAGATGGTATTATTATTGATATTTAGACAGAATGTGAAAAAGCTCACACAGCTAGGTGGCAGTTGTTTGAAGAACACACTGGGCAAACAATGCCTGCAAGGTCAACGTATACACTACAGCAGTGGATACGGAATATATTATTGCTGCTTGGAAAACGTCACTCAGGTGGTGTTTCTGGAGATGGTATTATTATTGATATTTAGACAGAATGTGAAAAAGTTCACATAGCTAGGTGGCAGTTGTTTGAAAAACACACTGGGCAAACAATGCCTGCAAGGTCAACGTATACACTACAGCAGTGGATACGGAATATATTATTGCTGCTTGAAAAACGTCACTCAGGTGGTGTTTCTGGAGACGGTATTATTATTGATATTTAGACAGAATGTGAAAAAGCTCACACAGCTAGGTGGCAGTTTGAAAAACATACTGGGCAAACAATGCCTGCAAGGTCACCGTATACACTACAGCAGTGGATATGGAATATATTATTGCTGCTTGAAAAACGTCACTCAGGTGGTGTTTCTGGAGACGGTATTATTATTGATATTTAGACAGAACGTGAAAAAGCTCACACAGCAAGGTGGCAGTTGTTTGAAGAACACACTGGGCAAACAATGCCTGCAAGGTCAACGTATACACTACAGCAGTGGATACGGAATATATTATTGCTGCTTAAAAAACGTCACTCAGGTGGTGTTTCTGGAGACGGTATTATTATTGATATTTAGACAGAATGTGAAAAAGCTCACACAGCTAGGTGGCAGTTGTTTGAAAAACACACTGGGCAAACAATGCCTGCAAGGTCAATGTATACACTACAGCAGTGGATATGGAATATATTATTGCTGCTTGGAAAACGTCACTCAGGTGGTGGTTCTGGAGACGGAATTATTATTGATATTTAGACAGAATGTGAAAAAGCTCACACAGCGAGGTGGCAGTTGTTTGAAGAACACAGTGGGCAAACAATGCCTGCAAGGTCAACGTATACACTACAGCAGTGGATATGGAATATATTATTGCTGCTTGGAAAACGTCACTCAGGTGGTGGTTCTGGAGACGGTATTATTATTGATATTTAGACAGAATGTGAAAAAGCTTACACAGCTAGGTGGCAGTTGTTTGAAGAACACACTGGGCAAACAATGCCTGCAAGTGCACTACTATTGGTTCACTACTATGAAGAACAGCAAACAGCACTGGACACATTAAAGAACAGTAAGATAAGTAAAATAAAAAAATATATATATATATTAAAAAAAAAATTACTCTGGTTGGTGCTGAACTACTAGGAGCAGCACACCAGTCCCACTCCCCAACACAGCTAGACTAATAGCACTGGGCTCTTATAGTAGCAAAGTAAAAAAACAAAAAAGAAAATAAAAGCAGTCCTTACAAGGACTATTGGGTTACAGGCAGGCAGCAGTCAGCAGTCAGCAGATGAGATCAGAAGCAGTGGCCACAGCAGCTACATACAGAGCACTGCAGTAGAAGGTAGATTACTAGTCAGCAAAGCTAACTAACCTAAACTCACTGTCCCTCAAATCCCTGCAGAGTTATGTCCCTACAAAACAGAGCAGTATCAAGTAGATTACTTGCCAGCAAAGTTACAACTGTCCCTCAAATCACTAAACAGCTCTCTCCCTACACTAGCTCTTCCAAGCACACACAGGCAGAATAAAAAAATGGTGCAGGGCTTCAGTTTATATATGGAAGGAGAGTGGTCCAGGGGGTGTGGGGGTGGTCCAGGAGGGAGAGCTTCCTGATTGGCTGCCATGTATCTGCTGGTCTGGGGAAGAAATGGCAAAAAAAAGCGCCAGCTAAGGCGAACCCAAATTGACGAACGTCGTGCGACGTTTGCGAACATTCGGCGAACGGGAACAGTCGATGTTCGCGGGCGAACAGTCCGCGACATCCCTACATCTGAACCAATGCGGGTGTGATTGGGTGGCATGCTGCCCCCCTAAAATTTTGCAGCCCTAGACTCTAGGGCCTGAAGTCCAAGAACGTAAACTCATGAAGGTAAACTCTTCAATGCAGAATGAAAATAAAAGGAAATGGATTGCAGATGGTTGTAGGACATCACTCTAATGAGAAGACCTTCTACAGTAACAATCTTACCACTATATAATGTCGATTGAGAAAAACTGTTGGGAGCAACTCTATGACGATGAGACAAAAAGGGAAATATCAAAGCTGGAAAGTTTACCACTAATATCATAATAATAAATAATGATATTTAAAAACTGATTTGTATTTTAATACTCCAAAAAAACAACATTTAAACAAAAAGGGAAATATCAAAGCTGGAAAGTTTACCACTAATATCATAATAATAAATAATGATATTCAAAAACTGATTTGTATTTTAATACTCCAAAAAAACAACATTTAAACAAAAATGGAAATATTAAAGCTGGAACGTTTACCACTAATATTATAATAATAAATAATGATATTTAAAAACTGATTATTATTTTAATACTCCAAAAAAACAACATTTAAACAAAAAGGGAAATATCAAAGCTGGAAAGTTTACCACTAATATCATAATAATAAATAATGATATTTAAAAACTGAATTTTATTTTAATACTCCAAAAATACAATATTTAAACAAAAAGGGAAATATCAAAGCTGGAAAGTTTACCACTAATATCATAATAATAAATAATGATATTTAAAAACTGATTATTATTTTAATACTCCAAAAAAACAACATTTAAACAAAAAGGGAAATATTAAAGCTGGAACGTTTACCACTAATATTATAATAATAAATAATGATATTTAAAAACTGATTATTATTTTAATACTCCAAAAAAACAACATTGAAACAAAAAGGGAAATATTAAAGCTGGAACGTTTACCACTAATATTATAATAATAAATAATGATATTTAAAAACTGATTATTATTTTAATACTCCAAAAAAACAACATTTAAACAAAAAGGGAAATATTAAAGCTGGAACGTTTACCACTAATATTATAATAATAAATAATGATATTTAAAAACTGATTTTTATTTTAATACTCCAAAAATACAATATTTAAACAAAAAGGGACATATCAAAGCTGGAAAGTTTATCACTAATATCATAATAATAAATAATGATATTTAAAAACTGATTATTATTTTAATACTCCAAAAAAACAACATTTAAACAAAAAGGGAAATATCAAAGCTGGAAAGTTTACCACTAATATTATAATAATAAATAATGATATGTAAAAACTGATTTTTATTTTAATACTCCAAAAAAACAACATTTAAAATATTTCATACGTTTTCCAAATCCCCTGGAACATATCAGTTAGTAGATACAATTCAATGATAAAGAACATTGGGCACTGTGTTACCTGATGAACTTTATGTTTCAGCAACTCCCTGGCAGCTCAGTCAATACAGGGGGAGACATGAACTTCTACATCAGCTGGAGGGAGTCCTGTCCCTAATGTAACACTTTAATCCCATATCCTAAAGCTCCATAGGTAGGAGGCCTATTGGATTGTTGACAAACAAGAAATACATATATGTTTAATGATAATATCCATGACAAGGAATCTAAGACATAAAAGTAATTACACTTGGCCAAACAATGGTGCTTTTTGTTGTGTATTTTCAAAGGGAGAAACATTGTTATTAACCATTTAAATACCTATTTCAGCAGCGCAACTTTATTCTTTTTTTGTGTTGCTTTAACTGAGTGTAAAAGATCTGTTTGACAACTTCCAAAGAGCATCTTTAATCTCATTGTTTCTCAGGCTGTATACTATTGGATTGGAAAATGGAGTTCCAACGGTGTATAAAAGGGACAGCATTTTCTTTGTGTTGAAGTTATGTTGTTTGGATGGCACCATATAAACTATTATCATAGTCCCATAGTACATACACACAACTATTAAATGGGAGCTGCAATTGGAGAAGGCTTTGTGTCTTCCTTCAGTAGAGGAGATCCTGAGAATGGCAAGGCCAATGGAAACATAAGTGTAAATGATGAAGCAAAAAGGGAGAATAGTAAAAGGTATGACCAAAATAATATCTGTTAGTTCCAAAACTTTATCATCTGTGCAGGAAAGTTTAATAAGAGGGGCAAAATCACAGAAATAATGATCTATAACAAATGGGCCACAGAACTGCAAATTAAATGTCAGAAGAATCATAACTAAATTCAATATAAGGGCTACACCCCAACAACACAGACTCATATAGAGACAAAGCTTGAAATCCATAATGGAGACATAATGAAGTGGGGAGCAGATGGCCAGATATCGGTCATAGGCCATGACTGTGAGGGGATTAAATTCTGCATCTGCTGAAACACAATAAATATAAAACTGTGTGATACAACCAGTAAGAGATATTGTGCCTCCTCCATTCAGTAATAACCACAAGGCATTTGGAGTAATATTGGTACTGAGCAAAACATCACATACAGACAGCTGGGAGAGAAGGACGTACATGGGAGATCTCAAGGCTGGAACTGTAACCACTAATATGATTATAAGAAAGTTTCCAAGTAATGTCAAAATATTTATCCAGAGCAATGGAACAAAGAGTAACTCATTTATGATGTGAGAGTTCTGAAATCCCAAAAGAAGGAAAGATAAACCTGATGTCTGATTCACCTTATCCATTGCCTGGAACCATAAAGCAGAGAAGTTAGAAGATATAGTGTAAGGCAGATTGAATCCAACACCTGTGCTCTGTTTGATGTGGAACTAAAGCTCCCAGTATTTCTTAGTCTACTCATTTAAAGCCTGGTGTGAAAAAAAAGTTGCTTCATCTCAAAATTACCAGTTCCAAACTAGAACCCTATTGCAAATAATTTTACAGTCAATACTGTCAATAGATGATGAACATTGATAGAACCCCCACCCTGGGCTGAATGAAGATTTATGGTTTATATTATGTGAGAAAGTGAATCACTTGTGAGTTTCCCTACAGTAGAGTGACTTTAAATACAAACATACACAAAGCTCCCAGAGTACAAGAACTTACACCAATATGTTTTAGATGAAAGATAAAGGGGCATATTTATCAAGGGTCGAATTTCAAAGTGCAAAAACATGACCATCGAATAGGTTAGTTCGACATTCAAAGTCAAAGGTTTTTTTTTAACATCGTACGATTGTATGATTTTACTTCGACTTCTAAAAACTTAGCCAAATGTTGGCTGTATGTTCTATTAGGTCCCCATAGGCTAACACAGAGACAGTACTTCGATTAGCGAATGGTTGAATAGTCAAAGTATTTTCACTTCGAAACAAAGTCGAAATTGAATTTAGGCCTATTCGATGGTCAACGTACCCAAAAATTACTTTGAAATTCAAAGTTTTTAACTTCGAAAATTCACTTTGACCTTAGTAAATCTGCCCCAAAATGTCTAGATTGAGTTTCACTAAAGTGAATGTGTTTAAAATGTAAATAGGGCTTTTTTATTGGTTCCTATGTGGAAATCAAAGATGTTAAAAGCAATGTCTCAGCCTTGCACCACAATTGTACTGGAAATGCAGCCGACCCAGATCATCATCTCAAGTTCAGTAGGAATGTGACATTTCACACCTGCCCATTTGAGGAAGCAGAGAAAATAGTAAGAAACAACAGTGAGGAAAACATTTCTCTTGTAATGGAAAGTTGCCTTTGTGGCTTGTTGGAAACTGCCAATGGGAAATGAAAGAAAACTGTAGGATGAGCAAAGTCATTCAGCAAAGAGCAGCCATCATTCTATACTGCATGGATAAGGGAATCCATTTGGCATTACAGACATGAGGTTTTTATACCTTTGGAAAGGAACAGAAGATCAATTGTGTAACTGCCCCTGGGACTTGTATAACAGACACTCACAGGAAACTCCTTGAGGAGAAGGAGAAGCTCATTATGAACAGCAATAATATTAAAATAAAATAACAGAAACAATTAATTGTAAGATATTTTTTCACATCCAACCCAACAAAAGTACTGAATATTTTGATTTTTTGTAAACTTACTTATTGCACAATTTCTAAGATCTCTTTTTGTTTTGTAAAATTTATAAATACCCCAAGTACAGCAAATAATGAGAGAAATATAAAACCTGGCATTTCAAAAAATTTCCTTGGAAAAAAAGGGAAAGTTGTACTAAGCACTAAATGTTAAACCATTAGCCAGGGGTACAATGAGGCTGTGCCCACAAAATTCATACAGACAAATACAAGTATCAGTATATTAAGGACATTAAGATATTCTGTGCATTAAGATATTAAAAACTGCCATCCCTTTTAAACAAAACAGGGAAACTGATATGTTTTATTAAGGTTTATCTTTTAAAGAGTAGAGAAAATGTGGATCATTGGTCCCATTGTTTGGAAGTAATAAAATAACAAGTAAAAAAATCAGGTAAAGGACAGAAATGGAGAAAAACCTAATATTGGAAAAATAAATCAAATTCAATATGAAGTGGTGGTTGGGTTTTGTTAACCTTCATAAACTTGCCAGAGTGGGCAGAGATCAGGACTTCATGTCTCCAGTTTCCTGAACATTTTGAAAATGTGAATAAGTGAGGGGTCCTTATCATGGGTGATGGGTCATTATCATGTTGTTCTGTAACATATATGAATATGTTTCATTAGTCTCAATATTTATCATTTTTGCTTTCAGTCAAGTGAGTGGTTTCTTCCAGTTGTTTGCTAGTCGCTACCATTAAGATGTGTAAGCACAGTCTTTAAGCTTTTTTCCTAAAGGGTCTTTATGAAATTTAGGGGGTTAATTACTAAAATCTGAAAATATCTCTATATATCACTATTTTCTTAAAACCAAAGTCGATAAAATCATTAACAACAATCCAAACTGCACGATTTTTCAGATTTGACAGTCGAAAACGATGAATTTTTTGGATCATTGTATGAAACCTCATGATATCTTCCAACTGCAAATGGGACATCTGCCATTGACTTCTACATGATCTCGGCAGGTTTGGGATGGAGTAATTTTTTATTCTGACTTTTAGCAGCCCGGGATTTAATAAATAATGAAAAATTTTATTTTCCCCTTTAAAACTCCGACCAGAAAAAATGGGACATTAATAAGTAACCCCCTTAGTATGTAGCACACTAAAGCAGTGTGGGTTTAAGGAGGGATATATTTTTTCCTGGCCATCCCCCAGCAGCATAACATTTGGGTTTATTCTCTACAGTACTGTCAGGACACAGAAGGGTTAATAAAGCAATGCATGTAATACCCACCCCTTCCTGTCCTCCCCAGTCTTTTTTTTCTTCTGTTCTGTCCAGGACCAGATCTTTTTTTTTTTTTTAGAGGATTCCAGGCACAGTTTTCATACACACTTTCTCCGCCTGATGCCTGCTCCATTGTGATTGCCATAGCGCTTTCTCAGGAGCGGCTCCCCTATTGCAGCCGGGGAAAATATGCCGTTCTAGGCAGGTAAGAGCGTCTATGCGGGAGGTGATGTCATCAGTAAGCGCAGCCTTATCTTGCCCGCAGCTGGCGTCTGCTTTGCCTTATGTGCCTGCAGATCAGATTGAGCAGGAACGCTCCCAGATGGATCCGGCTGCTGAGAAAAGTGCTGCTCCTAAGGCTACTCGGTGAGTTCTGTTCCTGGTCACAAGATAAGGATGTTAGACCCTGTAAAGGCTGTAAAAGACCTGCTCTCCCAAATAAGAGGCTATGCAAGGAATGTGTTCCTGAGATCTTAGAAGGGGATACAGACATTCCACCAGCCCAGAAGCTGCTCCAGTCATAGATCTATCACAGGCCCCATCAACATCCACACAGGATGATATTTTAGCCTGGATTAAACAGGCTGTTTCCCTGGGTATTCAAGAAGCAGCTACTGCTCAAGGGGCTCCTTCTGTTATACACTCTAATCAGTCTGATGTGCCTGAGGACATAGAGTCAGATTCACGTTCATCTGAGGAAGAAGGGGAAGAGGATACTTTCTTCTTTGATATGAGATATATACCAGACGTAATTAAAGCAGTCAGGCGTGCATTAATATTGGGGGAGCAGGATCAGGCAGCAACTAATGTATTTTTTGCCAAAAAGAAAGAAAATACACTTTTCCAGTGCACAAAGAGGTGCAGGAGGTTATGGATTCAGAGTGGCCCAAGATATCCAGGAAGATGCCTGTGGAGGCCAAATTTGGTAAACTGTATCCCTTTCCTCCTGATTCACAGGAAGTATGGGGTAATCATCCAACTGTCTATGCTCCAGTGGCCAGGTTGTCCAGAAAGACAGCACTTCCAATTGACAATGTCTCAGCATTGAAGCACCCAATGGAAAGACGATGGAGATGGAGCTTAAAAGGTTATATATGACAACAGAAGCCATGTGCAAGCCCTCTATAGCCTTGGTGTCAGTAGTTAAGGCTCTTTCTATTTGGATAGTAGATATAGAACAGATGACCAATGGAGGAGAGCACCTTGAGAAAATTCTGACATCTCTGGCCACAACTTTCTGTCTTGGAGCAGTGGGAGATCAGCAAGATCAATGGCTTTAGCTGTAGTAGCAAGGAGGGCCTTCTGGCTTAAATATTATTTCACTGATACGGCCTCGAATGATGGATTAAGAAAATTACCATTTGAGGGCAAGATGCTATTTGGTAAAGCATTAGAAGAAGGAAGGAGGGAAGAGCACTTTTGTTCCCCAAACTACAAGAAGGTTTAAGGATCCTTCTAGACGTCAGTCAGACTGAATTTTTGCTAAAAATAGAGAAGATTTCAGATCATATTGGCCTGGTAAGGAGCCTTTTCATTCATCTTCCTGGAGATTGGGACGCTCTAGTTTTTATCGAGGCAATAAAACCAAGAATCCGAGGTCTCCCAGGTCCCAGCAGAAGTCACAATGACATGAGGTCAGTCCATCTTCCCAACGTTGAGGTGAGGTTGCTTCAGTTTGGGAGGTTTGGGCAGAAGAGATGCAAGATGCATGGGTTTGCTCAGTCTTAAAGAGAGGATATCAACTGGAATTTTAAACCTCTTTTTCACAATTTTATCAACACTTGTTATACAGCTTCCCTATCAAACAAGATAGTCATGGAAAAGTACATTTCAGATCTGCTTTCCAAGGGAGTGGTGGTTTGTATCCCTCCAGGAGAAGAAGGCAAAGGTTTCTATTCTCCTCTCTTTCTAATAAGAAAGGCATCAGGCAAAATGAGACCAATACTAGACCACAGACGTCTGAACAAATACCTCAAGAATCAAAGTTTCAATATGTAAACAATTCAAACTATAAGAGAGCAATACATCCAGGGTTTTTGCACAATCAACCTGAAGGATGCTTATTTACATGTACCAGTGGCCACAGAACATCAACGGTTCCATAGATCATCGGCATCTGCAATTTATGCGGCTCCCTTTTGGATTAGCGACATCCCCCAGGACATTCACAAAGGTGTTGATAGTGGTCATCGCAAAGCTCAGAGAAAAAGGTCTAGAAATATATCAGTATTTGGATGACCTTTTGTTAGTTGCCAGAGAGAGAGACCTTGAAAAGACACAGGGACAGAGCAGCAGTTATGATTTGGTTGGATCCTCAACAGAAGGAAAAGTCATCTACAAACAGCACAGAGGCTAGTATATCTTGGAGCCCAAATAGATATAGACATAGGGATGATCTCCCTTCCTCTAAACAGAATTTTGATGGTGACAGAGATGTCGTCATCGATGATCGAATTCAATCAGGTGCCTGCAATTCATGAGATATTTGAGCACCCTGACATCCACAATTGTATTAGTCAAGTGGGCAAGATGGCAGAGTCACCTATACAACAGGATTGAATTTGAATTAATTCATTTGTCTGTGAGTCTGAAACAGAATTTTGATGGTGACAGAGATGTCGTCATCGATGATCGAATTCAATCAGGTGCCTGCAAGGCAATTCATGAGATATTTGAGCACCCTGACATCCACAATTGTATTAGTCAAGTGGGCAAGATGGCAGAGTCACCTATACAACAGGATTGAATTTGAATTAATTCATTTGTCTGTGAGTCTGAAGCAGGATCTGCAGTGGTGGACAATACCTGTCAACCTCAGGAACGGCTTTCCTTTACGGGAGCCCGGATGCCTCAGGTCAGGGTTGGGGAAGCTCATGTGGAGAATCTCTCAGCCCAGGGAGAATGGGGCAGAGATCTATGGGGTGCCGTTTGTCCCAAATACATTCTGTATACAAAACTATCCCTAATACACAGAATGAATGTCTCTTGTGTTATATAAGTATTTGTGACCATACACAGAGAAAAAAAATATACAAAAAGACTTATTTCTATTAAAGAATGAAAACAAAATCTGGTTAGTGCACAAAAGGATGTCATTTTATCACAAACTCCATTCTGTACAGTTTAACAAGCAATCTGTCTCATAAATGTATAACCTCCATGTAACGGACACACTTATGTGCAAAGTTACTTACAGAATGAATTATGTAAAAACAAAGTTGGACATAATATATAATAGTGTAACTAACTAGTGCTTGTCAAGCTAGTTTTGACTGACAAAATAGATATCTGTGACAGAAAGCAAGATTTTATAGTACAGGATTCAATCTTTCCACAAAATGACAGTTTTGTTTCACAAAACAGATAAAATAACCATTCTGTGAAGCAACACTGTCAGTCACATTCCTGAACCAATAAGAACAAAGCTTATTGCCATATACTGTACAAACAAGATGAGAAGTGGCCAGCTCTGCTCCACATGGCTAAGGCAAAGTATCGGACCTGCTATAGAGGGCGCCCTCTAATGTCCCCTGTGCTGCATAGTAATAAACATGAACAAACCTTTCCTAAAAGAGCTGCTGTTAAACACTACAGGTTCATAAATGGAAGTTTTTACAAATGGCCGAGAAATATAATGCTGCACTTATAATGATTGTAGAGAAAGAAAAGTATGCAAAACATAAATATGATAATTTTAGGTGATATGGCTATTCTTATTGTAGTAACCTGCTTGTGTGGCCATTTTGGTTAAGGGCATTCCTGCTAGGGATGTCGCGGACTGTTCGCCGGCGAACTTGTTCGCGCGAACATCGACTGTTCGCGCTCGCCGAATGTTCGCGAACGTCGAGCGACGTTCGCCATTTTGGGTTCGCCTTACCTGGCGCTTTTTTTTGACCTCTCACCCCAGACCAGCAGATACATGCCAGCCAATCAGGAAGCTCTCCCTCCTGGACCACCCCCACACCCCCTGGACCACTCCCCTTCCATATATAAACTGAAGCCCTGCAGCGTTTTTTTCATTCTGCCTGTGTGTGCTTGCAAGAGCTAGTGTAGGGAGAGAGCTGTTACTGATTTCACTGATTTCTTTGAGGGACAGTTGATAGTAAGTTTGCTGGCTAGTAATCTACTTGATACTGCTCTGTATTGGAGGGACAGAAGTCTGCAGGGATTTGAGGGACATTTTAGGTTAGGTAGCTTTGCTGGCTAGTAATCTACCTTCTACTGCAGTGCTCTGTATGTAGCTGCCTGCTGTGGGCACTGATCTTTTCTGATCTCATCTGCTGACTGCTGTAATAACCCAATAGTCCTTGTAAGGACTGCTTTTATTTTCTTTTTTGTTGTTTTACTTTGCTACTATAACAGCCCAGTGCTATTAGTCTAGCTGTGTTGGGGAGTGGGACTGGTGTGCTGCTGTGCTGCTCCTAGTAGTTCAGCAGCAGCAACCCGAGAATTTTTTTTTTTTTAATATACATATATTTTTTTTTTCTTTTACTTATCTTACTGTTCTTTAACGTGTACAGTGCTGTTGCTGTTCTTCATAGTAGTGCACCAATAGTAGTGCACTTGTAGGCATTATTTGCCCAGTGTGTTCTTCAAACAACAACCATCTAGCTGTGTGAGCTTGTTCACATTCTGTCTAAATATCAATAATAATACCGTCTCTAGAAACACCACCCGAGTGACGTTTTTCAGGCAGCAATAATATATTCCGTATCCACTGCTGTAGTAGTGTATACGTTAACCTTGTAGGCATTATTTGCTCAGTGTGTTCTTCATTTTCAAACAACTCCCATCTTGCTGTGTGAGCTTGTTCACATTCTGTCTAAATATCAATAATAATACCGTCTCCAGAAACACCACCCGAGTGACGTTTTTCAAGCAGCAATAATATATTCCGTATCCACTGCTGTAGTAGTGTATACGTTGACCTTGTAGGCCTTGTTTGCCCAGTGTGTTCTTCATTTTCAAACAACTCCCATCTAGCTGTGTGAGCTTGTTCACATTCTGTCTAAATATCAATAATAATACAATCTCTAGAAACACCACCCGAGTGACGTTTTTCAGGCAGCAATAATATATTCCGTATCCACTGCTGTAGTAGTGTATACGTTAACCTTGTAGGCATTATTTGCTCAGTGTGTTCTTCATTTTCAAACAACTCCCATCTAGCTGTGTGAGCTTGTTCACATTCTGTCTAAATATCAATAATAATACCGTCTCTAGAAACACCACCCGAGTGACGTTTTTCAGGCAGCAATAATATATTCCGTATCCACTGCTGTAGTAGTGTATACGTTAACCTTGTAGGCATTATTTGCCCAGTGTGTTCTTCATTTTCAAACAACTCCCATCTAGCTGTGTGAGCTTGTTCACATTCTGTCTAAATATCAATAATAGTACCGTCTCTAGAAACACCACCCGAGTGACGTTTTTCAGGCAGCAATAATATATTCCGTATCCACTGCTGTAGTAGTGTATACGTTGACCTTGTAGGCCTTGTTTGCCCAGTGTTCTTCATTTTCAAACAACTCCCATCTAGCTGTGTGAGCTTGTTCACATTCTGTCTAAATATCAATAATAATACCATCTCTAGAAACACCACCCGAGTGACGTTTTTCAGGCAGCAATAATATATTCCGTATCCACTGCTGTAGTAGTGTATACGTTAACCTTGTAGGCATTATTTGCCCTGTGTTCTTCATTTTCAAACAACTCCCATCTAGCTGTGTGAGCTTGTTCACATTCTGTCTAAATATCAATAATAATACTGTCTCTAGAAACACCACCCGAGTGACGTTTTTCAGGCAGCAATAATATATTCCATATCCACTGCTGTAGTAGTGTATACGTTAACCTTGTAGGCATTATTTGCCCAATGTGTTCTTCATTTTCAAACAACTCCCATCTAGCTGTGTGAGCTTGTTCACATTCTGTCTAAATATCAATAATAATACTGTCTCTAGAAACACCACCCGAGTGACGTTTTTCAGGCAGCAATAATATATTCCGTATCCACTGCTGTAGTAGTGTATACGTTGACCTTGTAGGCATTGTTTGCCCAGTGTGTTCTTCATTTTCAAACAACTGCCATATAGCTGTGTGAGCTTGTTCACATTCTGTCTAAATATCAATAATAATACCTTCTTCAGAAACACCACCTGAGTTGTTGTTGTTTTAAAAATAATGCCAGGCAAAGGCAGGCCGCCACGCAGAGGCACTAGGGGCCGTGCTGCTATGCTATCCTGTGGCCCTAGGAAATTGCCCAGTTTTAAAAAGGCAATGACCCTGAACTCCCAAAATGCTGAAGAGGTAGTTGACTGGCTTACACAGCACACCCCATCCTCTACCATTTCTAACTTTACCACAACATCCTCATCCTCCACTGCTATGGGCACCCCACGTAACACTTCCTCCACCACCGGCGCCCCTTCTTCACTGGAGTCAGAGGAGTTATTTTCACATGAGTTTCTTGAACTGAGTGATGCGCAACCATTATTGGCAGAAGAAGATGAAGGAGATGAGGACGTTACACCAGATTTAATTCTGGCAGAGAACACAACAGAGATGGACATAATGAGTGATGAGGAGGTCCCCGCTGCTGCTTCCTTCTGTGAGCTGTCAGAAGAAATTGATGCATCTGAGGAGAATGAGGATGAGGAGATTGATGTTTTGTGGGTGCCCAGTAGAAGAGAGCAAGAGGAGGATAGTTCAGATGGAGAGACGGAGAGTCAGAGAGGCAGGAGGAGAATAAGACTTAGAAGAAGCAGGGAGGACAGCTCGCAGGGAACAGTAGGGCAACATGTATCGGCACCTGTGGTCAGCCGGCCAACGCACCCGCCATTGCCGCCAACACCGCCAACTTCTACTGTTACCGCCAGATTGCCAGCTTCAAAAAGGTTAGCAGTGTGGGATTTTTTTAATGTGTGTGCCTCTGACAAAAGCGTTGTAATTTGCAATGAGTGCAGTCAGAAACTGAGTCTTGGGAAGCCCAACAGCCACATAGGTACAACTTCTATGCGAAGGCACATGAACGGCAAGCACAAAGCACTTTGGGAGCAACACCTCAAAGGCAACAGGCAAACTAAAAGCCACCCTCCTTCTGGTCCAGCATCTTACTGCTCTACCTCTGCTGTCCTTGACCCATCTGAACCACCCTCCACTCCGCCTTCCACCTTGACCACCAGTTCCCATTCCCAGTCATCTGCCCCCAGCCAAGTTTCTGTGAGGGCCATGTTTGAGCGTAAGAAGCCAATGTCTGCGAGTCACCCCCTTGCCCGGCGTCTGACAGCTGGCTTGTCCGCACTCTTAGCCTGCCAGCTTTTACCATACCAGCTGGTGGACTCTGAGGCCTTCCGCAAATTTGTAGCAATTGGGACACCGCAGTGGAAGGTACCCAGCCGCAATTTTTTTTCAAAAAAGGGAATACCACACCTGTACCACCATGTGCAGAGCCAAGTCACCGCATCTCTGTCACTTAGTGTTGCGCCAAAGGTCCATATGACTACTGACGCATGGTCCTCCAAGCATGGTCAGGGCAGGTATGTCACCTACACTGCCCACTGGGTGAACTTGGTAATGGCTGGGAAGCAGGGAATGTGTGGCTCAACAACAACAGTGGAGTTGGTGTCACCGCCACGGATTGCACGCGGTTCTGCCACCACCTCTACTCCTCCTTCGCTCTCTACCTCGTCTTCTTCCTCTTCTTCCTCCTCTGCTGCTGGGTCCTCCTCCTCCACACCTGTGCACCCCCAGCTCCCCCTAGGTTATTCGACGTGCCAGGTACGCCGTTGTCATGCTGTCTTGGGGATGACGTGCCTGGAAAGCAGAAACCATACCGGATCTGTACTCCTGTCATCTCTGCAGTCACAGGCCGATCGGTGGCTGACCCCACACCAACTGAAGATCGGAAAAGTGGTGTGTGACAATGGAAGCAATCTGTTGGCAGCACTGAGACTGGGCAATTTAACACATGTGCCCTGCATGGCACATGTTCTGAATTTAATAGTCCAACGTTTTGTCTCGAAGTACCCAGGATTCCAGGACGTTCTCAGGCAGTCCAGGAAGGTGTCGGCCCATTTCAGATGGTCCTACACAGCCATGGCACGCCTTGCTGACATTCAGCAGTGGTACAACATGCCAGTCAGGCGTTTGATTTGCGACAGCCAGACTCGCTGGAATTCAACGCTCCTCATGTTGGAACGTCTGCTGCAACAACAAAGAGCCGTCAACGAATACCTGTTTGAACTGGGTGGTAGGACTGGATTTGCAGAGCTGGGGATTTTTTTACCCCGTTACTGGGTGCTTATGCGCGATGCCTGCAGGCTCATGCGCCCTTTTGAAGAGGTTACAAATATGGTCAGTCGCACCGAAGGCACCATCAGCGACCTAATACCCTTTGCTTTCTTCCTGGAGCGTGCCGTGCGACGAGTAACAGATGAGGCTGTAGACCAGCGTGACGAGGAGCAGGAAGCGCACGATTTCTGGTCGGAATCACCAGAACGAACCCAGGCACCTGCTGCAACGCAGGGAGAGGTGTCAGAAGTGGAGTCAGAGGAGGAAGGTGGCTTTGTGGAGGAGGAGGACCAACAGGAGCAGGCTTCCCAGGGGGCTAGTGGTGACCTTTTGGGGACCCCTGGTCTTGTACGTGGCTGGGGGGAGGAGACCGTGGATGATGCAGTCCTTGATAACGAGGAAGCGGAGATGGATAGCTCTGCATCCAACCTTGTGAGAATGGGGTCTTTCATGCTGTCATGCCTGTTGAAGGACCCCCGTATCAAGAGGCTTAAGGAGAAGGACCTGTACTGGGTGGCAACGCTACTAGACCCTCGGTACAAGCATAAAGTGGCAGAAATGTTACCAACGTACCACAAGTCCAAAAGGATGCTGCATTTACAAACCAGCCTGCAAAACATGTTGTACAATGCTTTTAAGGGTGATGTCACTTCAGGAACTCATCAACATTCCAGGGGCAGAGGTGCCAGTAATCCTGCCACGAGCACACCTGCAAGGACAAAGCCCTTTGGCCGGTCTGTAACGTCAGACATGCAAATGTTTTTCAGTCCAAGGCAGCGGCAGAACCCTTCTGGATCCACCCTCAAAGAACGCCTCGACCGGCAGGTAGCGGACTACCTGGGATTAACTGCAGATATCGACACTCTGAGGAGCGATGAACCCCTGGACTACTGGGTGCGCAGGCTTGATCTGTGGCCAGAGCTGTCACAATTTGCCATGAACCTCTTGTCTTGCCCCGCCTCAAGTGTCCTCTCAGAAAGGACCTTCAGTGCAGCAGGAGGGATTGTAACTGAGAAGAGAACTCGCCTAGGTCACAAAAGTGTGGATTACCTGACCTTTATTAAAATAGACTTGTTCTGAGTTTCTGATTCTGACTCCCCATGCAGCTGTCCTTCTCTGCACGCCTCATGACTCCACACACAGCTGTCCTTTAGCGTCCTCCTCCCTCCACCACCGTTATAAACTAGGGTGCAAACCTTACTGGTTTAATTTGAATCCAGGTAAATCCTGAGTTTTTCTGGCCTCTGTGCTTCAGTGGCTGTGACAAAAAAAAATGAATATTTTCAGCATTTATATGGCATATTGTTTCTGGCCTCTGTGCTTCAGTGGCTGTGACAAAAAAAAATAAATTTTTTCAGCATTTATATGGCATATTTTTTCTGGCCTCTGTGCTTCAGTGGCTGTGACAAAAAAAAGGAATATTTTCAGCATTTATATGGCATATTTTTTCTGGCCTCTGTGCTTCAGTGGCTGTGACAAAAAAAAATGAATATTTTCAGCATTTATATGGCATATTGTTTCTGGCCTCTGTGCTTCAGTGGCTGTGACAAAAAAAAATAAATTTTTTCAGCATTTATATGGCATATTTTTTCTGGCCTCTGTGCTTCAGTGGCTGTGACAAAAAAAAGGAATATTTTCAGCATTTATATGGCATATTTTTTCTGGCCTCTGTGCTTCAGTGGCTGTGACAAAAAAAAAATGAATATTTTCAGCATTTATATGGCATATTGTTTCTGGCCTCTGTGCTGCAGTGGCTGCGACAAAAAAAAATGAATATTTTCAGCATTTATATGGCATATTGTTTCTGGCCGCTGTGCTTCAGTGGCTCGACCAAAAAAAGGAATATTGTTAGCATTTATATGGCATATTTTTTCTGGCCTCTGTGCTGCAGTGGCTGCGACAAAAAAAATTAATATTTTCAGCATTTATATGGCATATTTTTTCTGGCCTCTGTGCTTCAGTGGCTGCGACAAAAAAAATTTATATTGTTTGCATTTATATGGCATATTTTTTCTGGCCTCTGTGCTTCAGTGGCTGCGACAAAAAAAATTTATATTGTTTGCATTTATATGGCATATTTTTTCTGGCCTCTGTGCTTCAGTGGCTGCGACAAAAAAAATTTATATTGTTTGCATTTATATGGCATATTTTTTCTGGCCTCTGTGCTTCAGTGGCTGCGACAAAAAAAATTTATATTGTTAGCATTTATATGGCATATTTTTTCTGGCCTCTGTGCTGCAGTGGCTGCGACAAAAAAAATGAATATTTTCAGCATTTATATGGCATATTGTTTCTGGCCTCTGTGCTTCAGTGACTGCGACAAAAAAAACATAATTTTTCAGGAAAGTACACATGCCTAATTTTTCAGGGTTCTGCAACAGTGGCAAAATCGCATCTTTTATGGTCACCACAGGTGATCAATAAAGTAGACCAAAACTGGGCCCACACTGCAGAATCAGTGTTTTTTGGTTCACTTCACTGTACATTGAATTACCTCTGCCTGACCGTGCACGTGCGCACAAGCACGGTGACTGCTAAACACACCACTACAGAAATATTGCCACCAACAGGACGAACATCCTGGAGGTGACAAGCAACTAGTAATTAAAAACTATTATTTGCTCACTTGACGGTATCATTCATTAAAGCTCTTTGCGTTTTTTTGCGTTGCAGTAAGCACCGCGTTTCGTCTTTGCGTGTGAACAGGCTGTAACCTTTACACGACTTGATTGGCATGTAGACGCCAGGACGTTTTAAAGCATTTTATTACACAGGTTTAGAAATGTAGTGTGATTTCTGCCCTTTACAGCACAAAACGCAGCGCTGTGTCAACAATGTATTTTTCAGATACATTTTTGCCCTTGATCCCCCTCTGGCATGCCACTGTCCAGGTCGTTGCACCCTTTAAACAACTTTAAAATCATTTTTCTGGCCAGAAATGTCTTTTTTAGCTTTAAAATTCGCCTTCCCATTGAAGTCTATGGGGTTCGCGACGTTCGCGAACCGTTCGCATTTATGACGCAAGTTCGCGAATATGTTCGCGAATTTTTATTCCGACGTTCGCTACATCCCTAATTCCTGCTGTTTTGCCATGATCTTATGACTCACTCCTGTTCCTCTTCCTGTCTAAGCTGAGAGCAATAATGGGACAGGCCACACCCACCTGCCATCTTCTATTAAATGTACCAGAAGTTACTGTGCTTGTCTGGCTGCTTTGCCTGATTCTCAGAGAAAGTTATAAGTTTTGTATATGATAGTTAGACTCCAATGTCTCCTCCTAGCCGTAATCTTGCACCAATTGGCTTGTAGTAGTCTCTTAGTAATGTGCTTAGCTATAGTACAACTACTACATAATAGATTTAGCCAGAGACTTGGGACTGATCATGTGCACACATACCTCCCAACTGTCCCTTTTTCAGAGGGACAGTCCCTCTTTTGACAACTCAACCTGAGGTCCCTCATTTGTACCAGAAAGTCCCTCTTTTCTCTGCACTGAACAGCCAGAAAAAGAAACAAAGTTTCTAACTTAATTGGCTTTTGGCAGAGAGGCCAGTACAACTAACAGGTGCAACTAAGATGCTTTATAACAATTTTGAGATAAGAAAATAAGTACATTTAACAGTTTAGATAATGAGAAATATTTTACATTTTTTATAACCTGCTAAACTTTGTAAAGTGAACATGGGTGCGGCCACAAAATGGGTGTGGTCAAAAAATTGCTGCATTACATGCAAAAAAAAAATGTTGTCTCTCTTTTTATTTCCAAAATGTTGGGAGGTATGACATACCTCCCAACTGTCCCTTTTTTGGAGGGACAGTCCCTCTTTTCTCTGCACTGAACAGCAAGAAAAAGAAACAAAATTTCTAACTCATTTCAAAGTCATCTGTAGTATGGGTACTTCAATGTGGTAAACTAATTACTCACCACGTAAGGGAAGTGGCCCAGGTGCACTGCCCTGAGCCCTCAGCATAGGGGGCGGATAAACCGAAATGTAAAAAGGAGCAGGCGCTCAATGAACGCAGACTTCCAGCAGACACCAATTCAAAGTGTAAATATCTTTATTGTGTCCAAAATTTCTAACTTAATTGGCTTTTGGCAGAGAGGCCAGTACAGCTAACAGGTGCAACTAAGATACTTTGTAACAATTTTAAAATAAGAAAATAAGTAATTTTAACAGTTTAGATAAGGAGAAATATTTTCAAACTTTTATAACCTGCCAAACGTTGTAAAATGAACATGGTAATTACGGCATGTGGCCACAAAAATGGGTGTGGTCAAAAAAATTGCCACGCTACATGGCAAAAAATTTTACATCCAAAATGTTGTGAGGTATGACCACGCATTCTCTATAGTATGATGTGTAGGTTATATGAGCAGCCACTCCTGAGTATTGTGTATAAACAAAAGGGGTCATTTAGACAGGGGCAATTTTAGGGGATCATAATCTAGTTATATAGAAGCAACAAGCTATACAATGCTTTATATTTATTTATAACAAAAGACTCTAATCCTCTAACCCTTTCACATCAGAGTGGGTGGAGGGGGGCACAACACTAGAGCAGAGAGCACAACTGTGCCCATGTCACATGTATGTCCAGGGCCGCCAGCAGGGGGGGACAAGTGTTCCGGGCCTGAAGGGGGGCACAGAAGTGCTGCATTTTTAAAAGAGCCGGTCCCCTTTATGAGCGCCCGAGCCGTGCGGCCATTTCACATATTACAGAATGCGGAAGTGCCGAAAAAGACGAAGCTGAAGTCCCGAAGCAGCAAAAAGACCCGAATTCACGAAAGGAGGTGAAGTTGAAGTCCTGAAGCCTTTTTTTTACACACAGTACTCAGGAGTGGCTGCTCATATAACCTACACATCATACTATACACAATGTGTGACATGATCAGTCCCTAGGGTTGCCACCTTTATTAAAAAAAATGACCGGCCAGTGGGGGGCACCAAAAGGGTGCGGTCCGTGATGCTAAAGGGGGCGGAGCTACATGGGTGCCGCTGAAATGGGCGGAGCTACGTGGTGTGCCACAAAAGGGGCGGAGCAACATCGCACAGCGCTGAAAAAAAGGTAAGTTATTTTCGAATTGAGGGCAGGCCAGGGGCTTTTTTTAAAGAGTATTTCAAATTACCGGCAATTGCATTGCCGGTAAATTTGCAATACCGGCCCTGGCCTTGGCAGGTGTTTTACCGGCTAGGCCGGTAAAATACCAGCCGGGTGGCAACTCTATCAGTCCCTAGGGTTACCACCTGGCCGGTATTTTACCAGCCTAGCCGGTATAACACCAGCCAAGGGCAGGGCCGGTATTACAAATTTACCGGCAATGTAGCTGCCGGTACATTTGTAATACCCTTATAAAGACCCTCTCGGCCCGCCCCCAATCCCCTGTAAGACCCTTATTCTTCCTACCCCCCACCAACCGGTAACTAAATTACAAAAAGGTGGCAACCCTATCAGTCCCAAGTCTCTGGCTAAAGCTATTATGTAGTAGTTGAACTATAGCTAAGCACATTACTAAGAGACTACTACAAGCTAATCGGTGCAAGATTACAGCTAGGAGGAGACATTGGAGTCTAACTATCATATACAAAACGTATAACTTATAAGCAGCGAGACAAGCACAGTAATTTCTGGTACATTTAATACAATATGGCAGGTGGGTGTGGCCTGTCCCATTATTGCTCTCAGCTTAGACAGGAAGAGGAACAGGAGTGAGTCATAAGATAATGGCAAAACAGCAGGAATGCCCTTAACCAAAATGGCCACACAAGCAGGTTGCTACAATAAGAATAGCCATATCACCTAAAATGATCGTATTTATATAAGTTTTGCATACTTTTATTTCTCTACAATCATTATAAGTGCAGCATTATATTTCTCAGCCATTTGTAAGAACTTCCATTTATGAACCTGTAGTGTTTAACAGCAGCTCTTTTAGGAAATGTTTGTTCATGTTTATTACTATGCAGCACAGGGGACATTAGAGGGCGCCCTCTATAGCAGGTCAGATATTTTGCCTTAGCCATGTGGAGCAGAGCTGGCCACTTCTCATCTTGTTTGTATATGGCAATAAGCTTTGTTATTATTGGTTGCTTCACAGAATGGTTATTTTATCTGTTTTGTGAAACAAAACTGTCATTTTGTGGAAAGAATGAATCCTGTACTATAAAATCTTGCTTTCTGTCACAGATATCTATTTTGTCAGTCAAATCTAGCTTGACAAGCACTAGTTAGTTACACTATTATATATTATGTCCAACTTTGTTTTTACATAATTCATTCTGTAAGTAACTTTGCACATAAGTGCGTCCCTTACATGGAGGTTATACATTTATGAGACAGGTTGCTTGTTAAACTGTACAGAATGGAGTTTGTGATAAAATGACATCCTTTTGTGCACTAACCAGATTTTGTTTTCATTCTTTAATAGAAATAAGTCTTTTGTATTTTTTTTTTCTCAGTGTATGGTCACAAATACTTATATAACACAAGAGATATTCATTCTGTGTATTAGGGATAGTTTTGTATACAGAATGTATTTGGGACAAACGGCACCCCATAGAGATCTGTCTCATCTGCCATCCAATTTACTCGAGCTGAGGTCAGTGAGTTGTGCACTGGAGATTTTCCAAAGCAAATTGCTTTCTCTCCCTGTGAGGATTTGATCAGACAATGTGGCAGCTGTCACATACATCAGGAGACAAGGGGGAACCAGGAGTCATGCTATGATGAAGTAGTTGATTCCTATTATGACATTTGCACAAGCCCATCTTATGGATATTACAGCTCTTCATGTTCCGGGAAAGTTACATTTTCAGGCAGATCAGCTCAGCAGAAAGAGAATCAACAATGGGGAATAGAGTCTCCATCCTCATGTCTTCAGCTGAGTCACTGCCAGGTTGGGATGCCCAACAATAGATCTGATGGCAACGGTACAGAACTGGAAGGTACAAACGTTCTTCTCCAGGTTTCCTTGTCCCCAGGTGGAGGCGGCAGATGCCTTAGTCCAGGATTGGACAGGCCTGTGGGCATATGTGTTTCCCCCTTCCCAATGATCTTCAGAGTGTTGCAGAAGATCTTTTACACACAGATGGAGGCCTTAGTAATTCTGCTGAATTGGCCACGCCGGCCATGGTATCCTCTGCTGAAAAGAATGGTCCAGAGCAGGCCAATTCCCCTGCCGATCAGGGAGGATCTTTTGTCCCATGGGAATCTGTGGCATCCAAATCCTTCAGGGTTGAGTCTGATGGCCTGGCGGCTGACAGGAGAAGGTTAGCACAGCCGGGATGTTCGGAGGTCATCATCAGTACATTATTAAAATCTAGAAAACCGAATACTCCACACAAGAATGAAGCGCTCACCTCCGTTCCTTTTCCCTTTTGGGACCAGGTGCTTGGCAGCCAATTTCCCACTCTGCCATGGGTTTCAAATCATATGCAATATCCAACAGACCGCAGCACACTGACACGTTGTTTCTGTGAACTTTCTTTGTGATTTATTGGCTCATTATCAGTAGACAAGACAATACGACGTTTCGAGTCACACAGGACTCTTTATCAAGCATGTGGTTACATTCATTACTCTGTGTTAAATAGTGATCGGTATTAGAAAACCGAATACATCTCAGAGATATTATGCCACCTGGAGAATGTTTCAGGACTGGGCAACTAGAGATGGCATAGATCCCTGGAATCCAAAGACACCAAAAATCTTTGATTTCCTACAACAGGGCCTGGACACGGGCCTTAGCCTGAGCACATTGAGAGTACAGCTGTCAGCATTGTCTGCTATTCTGGAGAGGAGACTTATTGAGGAACCCTTGATTTTTAGATTTTTTAAAGCAGCAGTAAGGATTGTGCCACCCATTAGGTCCTTATCTCCACTGTGGGACTTACCATTAGTCCTGAAGGCTCTCACTGAAAAACCATGTTGTGTGATGTGGCCTTAACATCGGCTAGAAGAGTATGTGAGTTGCAGGGATTATCTGCAAAGGCTCCATATACAGTGTTTATATGGGACTCTGTAGTTCTGAGACTAATATTGCAGTTTTTGCCTAAAGTAGTTTCACCGTTACATATGCATGAGCCAATTGTTCTGGCAGCATTTGTTCCAGATATGAACACCCAAGAAGAGGCAACATGGAGGTCTCTAGATCTCCATTATTGTTTACAGATGTATCTACAGAAGACCGAAAGTGTGAGGAAGACGGATGGATTATTTATCATTCCGGCAGGAGCGAGAAAGGGAGAACCAGCAAAAACAGCAACTTTGAGAAGATGGATTGTTTTGGTAATTCAGAAAGCTTACAAAGAGCAGGGGGAGCCAGTACCTCAAGGAATCAAAGAACATTCGACAAGGGTTACTACATCATCATGGGCAGCAGAAGCGGGAGCTCAATCTGAAGCAATCTGCAGGGCAACTATATGGGCAACCTCTAATACAGGGGTGTCCAAACTTTTTGCCACGAGGGCCAGATTTGGTGAGGTGAAAATGTGTTTGAGCTGACTATTTAGCCCAGGCATGTCCAAAGTGCGGCCCGCGGGCCAATTGTGGCCTTTTATCAAATTTACACTGGCCCTCAGCCTCCATCATGAAATTAATAATAATGCGGACCGCCAGCATAGTTCGATCAGGAATCACGTCGATATAGCGGTAATATTTGGGCACATTAGTGAAATGATCTGCCACTTGGTCTATACTGCTGCCTGTGTGCTGAAGGTGTTAGTAATAGACACGTACTGGCATGTAGTGATGCACCACTCTCGCATACTTCTTTACTTTATTGTACTGGCACATCACTACTTCTATTGCACCTTCAGCGCTAAAGAAGTATGCGAGAGTGGGGAGTCACTACATGCCAGTACGTGTCTATTACTAACACCTTCAGCACACAGGCAGCAGTATAGACCAAGTGGCAGATCATTTCACTAATGTGCCCAAATATTACCATTACATCTACGTGATTCCTGATCAAACTATGTGGGCGGTCCGCATTTATATTAATTTCATGATGGAGGCTGAGGGCCAGTGTAAATTTGATAAAGGGCCGCAATTGGCCCACGGGCCGCACTTTGGACATGCCTGCTCTTATACCTTTATTCGACATTATAAATTAGACATTAGGTCAATTGTTTCATCGCAATTTGGGCGATCAGTTCTCCAGGCAGTAGCTGGAGTTGAATACATTTTCTGTTATCAGGATAATGTTGTCTTTATTCCCACCCAGTTTAGTTGCTTGGGTATGAACCCAAATGTCATGCTGCTGGGAGGATGGCCAGGAAAAGAAAAACTTGGTAAGTATGATTTGATTTTCTCTTGTGCAATTGTGCTGGAACCAGATGAAGAAGTTTTGTAGATGTTTCTCTATTTGTAACTCAGGCCATTGTTGGCCATTAAACTGCATTGGGACCAATGTTGATAATGTGTTTTGAGATCTCTTTTCCATTTAAGCATTTACTGTGTTTGGACACAACTTGGAGCACAGGGGAAAAAGCTGACATAATCGGTAACAAAATATGACAATTTGCCTACACGCGGCACTTGTGGGTTTATATAACTGCCTCATACTATCTTCCTATACTGAGTGTAAGGGCCCAAAGGCTCAGTATGGCGTGCGAACCAAGGAGGAGGCAGTTCAACAAATAAAGTTCAAGGTACAAAAGGGTTTGGCAATAGAATGGTCAGAGTCCAGGCAAAGAGGCCAATCCAGGCAGAATAGGGTCAAAACGGTTAAACAGGCAAAAGTCGGTTCAAAGGAATCAATATAACAATACTAGAATCACACCCAGGAATGCACAAAGTGAAACCTATATTTGGGCAATGTTGCAGTCTTCAGCCTCCTTTAAATAGGCCTCCTTTGGCGCCAAAATTGGACGTGATGATGTTGATGTGTTTACGCTGGCGTTCAAATGCTGGTGTACATTCCAGTGCTGGCGTCACAGTGCTGCGTCCAAGAGAAATCTGGCTCTCGCACACCCTTGTGTGAGGTAATTATAGTGCTGTCTGGGGCACAATGGTAGAGGTCTGGCAACCCCAAATCCAATCTAGAAGTCAAGCAATCCAGAGGCACACAGAACTGATGCAAGCAAGGAACACCTTGCACGTATACGTATACCTTGCGGTATAGCAGTGCAACGTTTCGGGGTCAGGCCCCTTTATTAAGCATAAGGATGTGAAGTGCAAAAAACATATAAAGAGGTGCAATAATGGTGATTGGTTAATGCAAATGAACCTCAATTAAAGTCCAATTAAGTGAATGTCCAATAATGTGTTAGTCCAAGGTCATGTGATACCAAAGAAAAAAAAATAGATTTTTTTTGGAAAAAAAAATGATTCAGGTTACCTAGAATCAAAAAGGAAAATAGTACATGGTAAAAACATTTTATACAAAGAATCTTTTGTGTACAAAAAACTGTAGGATACAAGAAGTAAGAACAATCTACGCACTATATAGTTCACGGATCTTACCCTGCCAAAAGAGGAAATGGAGGCCTTCAAACCCCTATCCCTGTTAAAATCTGCCGAATAATGTTTCACCTGTAAAGAAAAGGGGACAATCTGCTTAATTGTAATATTTTATAAAAAGCACGACAGGTTAAATTCCTCATTCAGTACTTTATGTTGTCTGGATCGCAAACGCCATATCCAATAACATTCCCTCTGATGTAAAAGCTTTTTTTATATCTTGCCTTTGTTTAGGAAACACTTTTTCCAATACTTGCCATTCTAATTGCGCCACCCGGTGGCCATGCATTAAGAAATGTCTAGCCAATAACATTTCTTTTTTCTCCTTGGTTTTATTTGTTTTGGATTGATCAAAAGGCAAGGCCTGGGGACTTATTGGTTTGTAATTTCTTATCACAGATTTGTGTTCATGTAGGCGTGTTTTTATGGGTCTCATAGTTTGGCCAATATACGCCATGCCACATGGGCATTTAATGCAATAAATTACGTTGGAGGTGTCACATGTAAAAAAGCCTTTAACCTTGTGTTTGGTACCCAACGATGTATGCATCGCCCCGTCACCAGGTATGATGCCACTGCAATGCCCACAATTTCTACAAGGAAACGTGCCATTAGCTTTAAGTGAGTGATAAACGTCTCGTTTAGGAGTTACCTTAGATTTAATGAGATCACCTACATTCCTCCCTCTCCTATAAGAGAAGAGGGGTGGTAACTGGAACCGATGCCCAAATTTGGTCACAGTGCTGCGACCAGGAAGAACCATGTGGGAGGACAGGGTGCCACCATCTTGGATCGAGGAATGGCGTTGGTGAGTTGTTTCCCTTACACTGATACAGTGCTGCAGATATGTGGGATGAATTGTCACAGTCATTCTCCTTAAGCTGGTTTAAGCTGCTCAGAAACATACAGGCTTATCTTCAGAAGCAGAAAGAGGAGTGAGATATAAGAAGCCTCTGTGAAATGCTTGTGGCAAGTGAGAAGGAAAACAAACAAAAGGGAGCCCTTGTATAAGAAGATAATAATGAGGCTGGTATGGAAGTAGCACAATTAAACACTTGGTCAGTTTTGATGTTGGCCACAAAGACAAAGTGCAACTTGTACTTCCAAGAGCAGAGAATAAGTTCTGGTATTCCCACCATGTTCCTTGTATGAAAGGACTTTTACTGGGCATCAACTTTTACACTTTGGGTTAGTTAGACCATATGATATGTGAGACGACTATGGGTTTAAGTTATGTTTAGATCAGTGTCCTCTCTTATCTCCAAAAAGAGCACCCCAAAATAAATAACAATCTATAAAGAATAATCAAATATTTCAACTGATGGAACACTACAAAAATCATGTAGCACAGCGCTGTCCAACTTCTGTGGTACAGAGGAACTAATTATTTGGCTACATAGTGGAGGGCCGATAATGGATGCCAGTATTGACCACTCCCTATTTTTAAACCACACCCACTTTAAACCACACCATGTTACCACATGACCATGTCCACATTAATGGTGGTAACACACCAAAAACCAAATGGTTGATACTCACTGCAGGGATATCACTTATCAGTCATATGTAAAAAAAATAATTTTCAAATGCCAACAAACCCCCAAAATAAATACCAGGCATATGTTCCACAGGCAGGGCACATACAGGCAGAGTATGGCACACACAGGGAGCATAGGGCAGTTAGAGTATGGCACACACAGGGAGCATAGGGAAGGCAGAATAGAGCAGGAGACAGGTAAACCTATCCCTATCTAAGAGTGTGAATAGGTGAACAATGTGGACAATCTGGGTATCAGGTGTGAACAGTACAGGCCTTTGAGGGTGTGGACAATAGAGGCATTACAGGTGTGAACAATACAGGGGATTACAATTAGGGATGTAGCGAACTGTTCGCCGGCGAACTAGTTCGCGCGAACTTCGACTGTTCGCGTCCGCCGCAAGTTCGCGAACGTCGCGCGACGTTCGCCAATAGGCGTTCGCGTCAAAATCGTTCGATCGTTCGACCATTTGACCGCTAAAATCGAAGGATTTTCGTTCGAATCGAACGATCGAAGCATTCGATCGAATGAAATCATTCGATCGAATGGCTTCGATCGAATGAAATCATTCGATCGAATGGCTTCGATCGAATGAAATCATTCGATCGAATGGCTTCGATCGTTCGATTCGAACGAAAATCCTTCGATCGAACGATTTCAATCCTTCGATCGTTCGAATCGAACGATTTTCGGATGTTCGAAGTTCGCGAACAGTTCGCGAACTGTTCGCAAATTTTGCCGGTGTTCGCGAACGGCGTTCGCGAACACATCGGCGGCGGTTCGCTACATCCCTAATTACAATCTAAATTTGAGGTTTTAACAATGCAGGGAGCAGTTAATCTCTGTAGTGATACCCTATGAAGTTTACACATTGTAAGCAGACACGGCAGACTTTCATGTGGGGGGCACACAAGGGGGGTCTCTGGCCATATGCAGCCCGTGGACCATCAGTTGGGCAGCCCTGATGTAGCGTATAAAAATAAAATGTTAAAATATGTCATGTGGATGGAACTGTTACACTTTTTCTGGTCAAAACTGTATTTTGTAAGCACCATAACTCAATTGGCAGTAAGAGTTATAATAACATTCAAACATTTCATTTGTCTTCAACCAACTTTAATCCTGATGACCGCTGAATTTCATAAAAAAAATTGCTAATGATGCAAAATCCTAGTATCATCCCCATTCTAGTCTCATTTTGATGTATTTTGATACAGTTCATGGAAGTATTTAGGATAAGCTAGTAATGGGGGAGAACTTCAGTTAGGTCCCTTCTCCTCCCCCTCCTTTTATAACAGGCTTTCCCTCCTTCCCTCTCATTGCTACAACCTGATTGGCAGCTACCGGGTCACCCAGCACAGTGGCCCACCCACCCTTTTATTGAATTGATATTTATCAATGTAAACTTTTTAAAACTTGTATCTTATCTGTTTTTTCCATTTTAAAAAAAGTTTTATTACACAGTAGGTAAACATAACATATATATGCATTCTGTACATCATTAACCGCGTAATAAACAATATTCCGATCGTTGTACATATGATAGGAAAATAGGTAGATACATCAAACCTGAGCTAAAGTTTACTGCCGATTGAGAATTCATACTTCCCCAAGTCTAGGCCACATAATGCTGTGTAAAGTTTTTTGTGTGAACAATAAACAAATTAAAATACACAGAATAGTGTGTTGAATATTTATTTACAATTGTGAGAGCAATATACTGATTGGAGTAGGCACCCCAGATTATTTTGGCATTTACCGCTATGGGTCATGATCAATACCAGTACTAATTGGGTGGTAGTGTAAGAGCACAAATTGTACTGATTTCCCTAAAGATGAGCGTGGTACCACTTTTAGTTTCGAAGGGAGCCGATCTTTGGGATTCCTTTTTAACCTCATCCTTCAGATTCGCATAGAGTTGTTTGATCGCATGTAAGAATGAGTCTATAATGCCAAAAGTTTTAAGTGTTGAATAGAGGTACCGAGAGATCAAACCCCTTCTCAGAATCTAATGATAATAAAATGGTCTGCTGTTTCTTTTTGTGCACTAGCTCTATAGGATTTACAGTCCTCATTATATTATCTGACGCATCTCAGCCCTTTATAAACCCTACTTGATCAGGAAGTATAAGGCTTGGTAGTAAAATATGAAAGTGCTCTGCTAAGATTTTAGCAAAGATCTTTATATTCATATTTATTAGTGATATAGGGTGGTAGATTGAGAAGAGTTTAGGGTCTTTCCCCTCCTTGTGAATTACTATTATCTAAGAGCTTAGCATTTCTAGAGCAGGTGTATCGGTAACAAATGGAATCCCAAACCCAGAACTAACTCCAAGGTTCCGGTCTAAGCCCGCTCTTCTGCCTGTAGCAGCCACCTTTGGCTTTAGGTGGAGCCCTCTGCTACTCAGATGCCACCACGTCTTAATGCAGGAAAACAAGGGAGAGAGTTCTGGGCGAGCACAGGAACCAAACGTGAATGGATGGGATGGAGGACCAGATAGGAAAGTCAGGAAACATGCTGGGTCAAAGCACATGGGTAACAAGGTCTCAATGTGGATATCAGGAGCAAGGTTGGGGGACACAAGCCAAGGTCATGCACAGATAGAACAACGTAGTACCAAATGTAACCAGAACAGTAGTCAAAATTAGGCAAAGCTCAAACTAGGCAGCTAGAAGGCAGAGTCTGGGACAGGTAAGGGCTAAACACAGCGTATCAGAGAACAGTAATAGAAAGTACCCAGGAACCAAAAAGAACCTTTACATTGGACAACTAGAAAATTACCTTTTAAATATTTGAATTTTAGCATGACTGCATGATGACGCCATCTGCGCCACCGGTTCAACCCCGGAAGCGAGCAGCGTGGCTATCCTTTCAGTGTGCGCATAGGCGTAGAAGAGAAAAGACGTAGTGGACACCCCCGTCGCACCCCCACTAGACCACCAGGGTGAGTTCTCACAGTATCAGAGAGAAATGCATCCAAGCCAGGAGCCTTTGAGGGTTTCACCTTCTCTTTTATGACAGAAATAATTTCTTCCGCAGTAATAGGTAATAGTGTTAAAGGAGGCAAGTTGAGCTGGCTTAAATTTTGTAAGGTTACAGGCCTGTAGGTATATCTGTTTTTTATTTTAATTGTTATCTAATTGTCACAGCCTGGCAGTTTTTGTTCTTGTCTTGGTTTGAGAACAGCTGTTGCTGTCACATGTCCATTGCTCTATGTAATGATTGGCATCCAGGTTTATATCTACATGTTTGTTAATGTTATTCATATCCATTAGAAAGGTTTGTATTTCATTACTTAAATAAAGCTGTGACTGACTCTCTCCCAATAAAGAATGGGATCTGTGTTTGATTATGGAGCTTTCAGAAAACCCTAACGGGTAGTAAAAAGGGGATGGAAAAACGGGTAGTAAAAAGAGAGTGGAATCCCATGTCCACAGTCTTATGTCCAGAGTCTTATGTCACTCTAACCAAAATACCAAAACTTAAGAAAATTCTAGGGACATGGAGGACCTGCTATAGACCTATAAATGTACACAAAACAAGCTTCATTATATCTGCCCTTTCCTAAAACAACAAATTATTATTATTATTATTATTATTATTATTATTATTAACATGTATTTATATAGCGCCAACATATTGCGTAGCTGCTTGCTAAGCCTTGCGAGATACATCATTGTGGGAATTCATGTTCTTACAACTCTACATGTGTCTGTACATCTGTAATGGTGCAGAGTCAGATGTTGTTAAAGCCCCTGAATAGCTCAAAATCTGACTCAGCACAAGGAGGCAGAAAAGCACAAACTGTAAACTGAAGCTTAAATCCTGAGTTGATCAAGGTGAAACACAATAATAATTAATAGTAGTTATCCTACTTACTAACTAGCACAGTTCTTTTATAATCACAGTCCCAATAACATCTAGAAAGGTTCAATTCAAAAGCCCCTTCCCAAGAGCTCTTATTTCCCAGGTAGCACTACCTTTCCCCAAAGTGCCTTTCTCTTTGGAACATAGTAGCCACTCCCACATAGATTTAACTCCAAACCAAGGCTCTTCCTGGATCCTCCTCTTATCCCAGACCTCCTCTAGGGCTTCCAGCCAATTGATCACTTCATTGTCTTTCTCCAGTCTTGGTGATGTCACAGGCAGAACAGGGGGAGGCTTGTCTGATCCCCTACATTTATAACTGTTATACTGAGACTCCTCATGGTACTGTTATAGCAGTCATTGTCCAGACATCTAGGCCTTTTTTCACTCTTTCACAGATTCTTCCCATGATTTTTTTATCATCACATTTGTAGATATTATTTACCACAGTGTTACTGTACTTTGCTATACCATGTTATGCTGTATAGTAAGCATTGGCATTTTTTGTTTCCCCAGTTTCATACTTTCCCCTTTGTTAATAAAACTAAAGCTCAATAACCTGGTCTCAGTGAATTGTTGAAGGAATGAGTTTACCTGCATGTCAAGCTACACACTGCCTCAGGGTAATATAGTGAGAACAGAATAAATAATGTTGTGTTATAAATTTCATGAGATGTGAGATTAAATTCACCTTCAGTGATCAAGTCCAAGAATGTAAACTTATAAAGGTAAAATCTTCAATGCAGAATGGAAATATACAGAAATGGATTGCAGATGGTTATAGGACATCACTCTAATGATAAAGATCTTTTTCAGTAACAATTTTACCACTATATAATGTCGATTGAGTAAAACTGGTGGGAGCAAATCTATGACAGATGTTGGAGAGGGAAATATCAAAGCTGGAAAGAATACCACTAATATTATAATAATATAATAATAAGATATTTAAAAATGATTATTATTTTAAGACTCTAAAAGAACAACATTTAAAATATTTCATACATTTTCCAAATCCCCTGGAACATATCAGATAGTAGATACAATTCAATGATGAAGAACATCGGGCACTGTGTTACCTGATGAACTTTATGTTTCAGCAACTCCCTGGCAGCTCAGTCAATACAGGGGGAGACATGAACTTCTACATCAGCTGGAGGGAGTCCTGTCCCTAATGTAACACTTTTATCCCATATCCTAAAGCTCCATAGGTAGGAGAGGCCTATTGGATTGTTGACAAGCAAGAAATACATACTGTATATGACAAATGAAGATATCCATGACAAGGAATCTAAGACATTAAAGTAATTACACTTGGCCAAACAATGGTGCTTTTTGTTGTGTATGGTCAAAGGGAGAAACATTGTTATTAACAGTTTAAATAGACATTTCAACAGAGCAACTTTATTTTCCTTTTGTGTTGCTTAAACTGAGTGTAAAAAGATCTGTTTTGACAACTTCCCAAGAGCAAATTTAATCTCTTTGTTTCTCAGGCTGTATACTATTGGATTGGAAAATGGAGTTCCAACTGTGTATAGAAGGGACAGCATTTTATTTGTGTTTAAATGATGTTGTTTGGATGGCACCATATAAACTATTATGAGAGTCCCATAGTACATACACACAACTATTAAATGGGAGCTGCAAGTGGAGAAGGCTTTGTGTCTTCCTTCAGTAGAGGAGATCCTGAGAATGGCAAGGCCAATGGAAACATAAGTGTAAATGATGAAGCAAAAAGGGAGAATCGTAAAAGGTATGACCAAAATAATCTCTGATAGTTCCACAGTTTTATAATCTGTGCAGGAAAGTTTAATAAGAGGGGCAAAATCACAAAAATAATGATCTATAACAAATGGGCCACAGAACTGCAAATTAAATGTTAGAAGAATCATAACCAAACTCAAAATAAGGGCTACACCCCAACAACACAGACTCATATAGAGGCAAAGCCTGAAATCCATAATGGAGACATAATGAAGTGGGGAGCAGATGGCCAGATATCGGTCATAGGCCATGACTGTGAGGAGATTAGATTCTGTATCTGCTGAAACACCATAAATATAAAATTGTGTGATACAACCAGTAAGAGATATTGTGCCTCCTCCATTCAGTAATAACCACAAGGTATTTGGAGTAATAGTGGTACTGAGCAAAACATCACATACAGACAGCTGGGAGAGAAGGACGTACATGGGAGATCTCAAGGCTGGAACTGTAACCACTAATATAATTATAAGAAAGTTTCCAAGTAATGTCAAAATATTTATCCAAAGCAATGGAACAAAGAGTAACTCATTTATGATGTGAGAGTTCTGAAATCCCAAAATAAGGAAAGATAAACCTGATGTCTGATTCTCCTTATCCATTGCCTGGAACCATAAACCAGAGAAGTTAGAAGATAAAGTGTAAGGCAGATAGAATCCAACACCTGTGCTTTGTTTGATGTGGAACTAAAGCTCCCAGTATTTCCCAGTCTGCTCATTTGATGCCTTGTGTGAAAAAAAGTTGCTTCATCTCTAAATTACCTTTTTGTATGATTTAAACAGGGACTCTCTCTCCAACCTGTTTTTTCCAGTTTTTCAATCAAGACAATACCTGGTTGTTAGTAGAAGTGTGTTCCAAGCAACCAGATAACAGTTTCAGTCCCAAACTAGAACCCGACAGAACAAACTATTCTACAGAAATACAAAAATACAATGGCAATTGCAAATAATTTTACAGTCAATACTGTCAACAAAATAATAGAACCCCCCACCCCCACTCTGGGCTGAATGAAGATTTATGGTTTATATTATGTGAGAAAGTGACTCACTTGTGAGTTTCCCTACAGTAGAGTGACTTTAAATACAAACATACACAAAGCTCCCAGAGTACAAGAACTTACACCAATATGTTTTAGATGAAAGATAAAATGTCGAGGTTGAGTTTCACTAAAGTGAATGTGTTTAAAAATGTAAATAGATATGGGCTTTTTTATTGGTTCCTATGTGGAAATCAAAGATGTTAAAAGCAATGTCTCAGCCTTGCACCACATTTGTACTGGAAATGCAGCCGACCCAGATCATCATCTCAAGTTCAGTAGGAATGTGACATTTCACACCTGAACTTCAACGAAATGAAATGCAGATGCACACCTGGTCCCTCTTTCAACGTTCACGGTGCATGGAACATAGGAGGACGGCACCTCCAAAAATTGGTAAGTAAATAGAATGAATCCAGCACACAAAATCTGCTCAAGGGTTATCACCCATGTTTAATGCCACGCCAAACAGGTTACCTGTTTGACGTGGCATTAAACATGGGTGATAACCCTTGAGCAGATATCGTGTGCTGGATTCATTCTATTTACATTTCACACCTGCCCATTTCAGGAAGCAGAAAAAATAGTAAGAAACAACAGTGAGGAAAACATTTCTCTTGTAATGGAAAGTTGCCTTGTGGCTTGTTGGAAACTGCCAATGGGAAATGAAAGAAAACTGTAGGATGAGCGAAGTCATTCAGCAAAGAGCAGCCATCATTCTATACTGCATGGATAAGGGAATCCATTTGGCATTACAGACATGAGGTTTTTATACCTTTGGAAAGGAACAGAAGATCAATTGTGTAACTGCCCCTGGGACTTGTATAACAGACACTCACAGGAAACTCCTTGAGGAGAAGGAGAAGCTCATTATGAACAGCAATAAATATTAAAATAAAATAACAGAAACAATTTATTGTGAGATATTTTTGCACATTCAACACATAAAAAGTACTGAATATTTAGATTTTTGTGAACTTACTTATTTCACAATTTCTAAAATCTCTTTTTGTTTTGTAAAATGTCTAAATACCCCAAATACACCAAATAATGAGAGAAATATAACACCTGGCATTTCAAAAAAATTCCTGGAAAAAAGGGAAAGTTGTACTAAGCACTAAATGTTAAATCATTAGCCACGGGTACAATGAGGCTGTGACTACAAAATTCATACAGACAAATACAAGAGATTCTCTGCACTCACCCAATATCAGTATATTAAGGACATTGAGATATTCTGTGCACTCAGCTACCAAAAACTGCCATCCCCATTTAAACAAAACAGGGAGACTGATATGTTTTATTAAGTCTTTTTCTTTTAAAAAGTAGTGAAAATATGGATAATTTTTCCCATTGTTTGGAAGAAATAAAATAACATGTAAAAAAACAGTAAAAGGATAGAAATGGAGAAAAAGCAAATGTTGGAAAAAAAAAAAAAATCAAATACAACAAGATGAAGTGGCGACTGGGTTTTGTTAACCTTCATAAACTTGCCAGAGTGGGCAGAGATCAGGACTTCATGTCTCCAGTTTCCTGAACATTTAGAAAATGTGAATGAGTGAGGGGTCATTATCATGGGAGATGGGTCATTATCATGTTGTTCTATAGCATATATGAATATGTTTCATTAGTCTTATTTATCATATTTGCTTTCAGTCAAGTGAGTGGTTTTTTTCCCAGTTGTTCACTAATTATAGTCTCGCTATGTCTTTATGAAATTTATGGAGGTTATTTACTAAAATCCAAATATATCTCTATATATCACTATTTTCTTAAATCCACTTTGACGAAACTCCCATGCACGTTTTTACTGTATTTATTAATTAATTTACTTAAAAGGCTTGTGTGGAGAAAGACTTGATAAAATCATTAAAAATTAATCCGAACTGTACGATATTTTGCATTTAACACCCAAAAATGATGAATTATTTGTATCATTGTATGAAACCCAGTGCAGATCATGATATCTTCCAACTGCAAATGGGACATCTGCTATTGACTTCTACATGACCTCGGCAGGTTTGAGATGGAGTAATTTTTTATTCTGACTTTTAGCAGCCAGGGGTTCAATAATCACGATAAAATCTAGTTCCTCTGAAAAAATTGTGTTTCCCCTTAAAAACTCTGACCAGAAAATACATTGATAAATAACCCCCTTAGTGTGTAGCCCTATAGTGTCTCAGTAATTAGATACAACAATGCATTCCCAAATTTAGGGATCATAGTTCCAGTTAATGTACAGCCCATAAAGCAGTGTCACAGCAGAGTCACAGGAGGGATATATTTTGTGCAATTGTGCTGGAACCAGACAGAGAAGTTTTGAAGATGTTTCTCTATTTGTAACTCAGGCCATTGTTGGCCATTAAACTGCATTGGGACCACTGTTGATAATGTAGTGTTGCCTTTGCTTTTCCATCTAAGCATTTATTGTGTTAGGACACAACTTGGAGCATAGGGGAAAAAGTTTACATGATAGGTAACAAAACATGGCAATTTGCCTACACACAGCACTTGTGCTTTTATATGATTGTCTCATACTGTCTTCCTATACTGGGACAGTGCAGCAGATATTGATCAGATTGTGGGACGATTGTCACAATCTTTCTCCTTAAGCTGGCCATAGATGTTGAGATTTGTAAAACATCCGTTCATCATCGTGAGACCACGATTATCTTGGAACGATCGTACGATAATAAAAATTGTAACCAATTTGGCAGGAAAACAAAGGGGAGCTACCTGCTTGGCCCTGCAAACATAAATAGATTGCACTGGGAATGACAAAGATTTTTTAACCTGGCTGATCAATTTCCTGACAGATGGCCAAAAAATCGTAAGATGTTCAATTGTTCGAATCCCACTAACCGCTCAATAATTTCCAAGGATTGGTCGAACTTTGCTAAAATCTGTCGTTCGGTGAGAGAAATCTTTTCATCTGTGGGGACCTTTAGGCTGGTTCAGGCTGCTCAGAAACATACAGGCTTATCTTCAGAAGCAAAAAGAGGAGTGAGATATAAGAAGCCTCGGTGGAATGCATGTGGCAAGTGAGAAGGAAAACAAACAAAAGGGAGCCCTTAAATAAGAAGATATTAATGAGGCTGTACGGAAGTAGCACAATTAAACACTTGGTCAAGTGGACACAAAGACAATGTGCAACTTGCACTTCCGAGGGAAGATAATAAGTTCTGGTATTCCCACCATGGACTTTTACTGGGCATCAACTTTTACACTTTGGGTTAGACCATATCATTTGTGACACAACTATGGGTTTAAGTTATATTTAGATCAGTGTCCTCTCTTATCTTCAAAAAGAGCACCCCAAAAGAAATAACAATCTATAAAGAATAATCAAATATTTCAACTGATAGAACACTATAAAACACTACAAAAATCATGTAGCACAGCGATGTCCATCTTCTGTGGTACAGAGGTCCGGATTTTTTTTGGCTTTATGGTGGAGGGCCAATAATGGAAGCCAGTGTTCACCACTACCCATTTTTAAACCACACCCACTTTAAACCACACCATGTTACCTCAAGCCAATGTCCACATTAATGGTGGTAGCTCACCAAAAACCAAATAGTTGGTTCTCACTGCAGGGATATCCCTTATCACTCATATGTAAAAAAAAATATTTTCAAATGCCAACAAATCCCCAAAATAAATACCAGGCTTATGTTCCTCAGGCAGGACACACACAGCAGAGTATGGCACACACAGGGAGCATAGGGAAGGCTGAATAGAGCAGGAGACAGGGAAACCTATCAGGACCACTCTAAGGGGGGAAATGACTAACCTGTGAAAATTTGCCGGCGAAGGCTTTGCACCCATCGCTATACTTCACCAGGTGAAAATTCGCGCAGACAACACTAATTTACTAAAATGCGAAGTTGCATCCAGGGAGCCGAACATTGGCGAATTCTTGCTAGCGTTACGCTGGCAATCAAAAAGAAGATGCGCTAGCATTCAATTATGCTTAGTGCAACTTCGTTAGATGTCTTCTCTCAGGCTAATTTGCATATGCCGGGAAATTATTAAAGTTTAATGAATGTATATGTTGCAGCAAATACATTACATTACACAAGTCCAGGGGACCTTAATAAAGAAAATATAGTTGTTGTATTGCCCTACACATGAGCCCACTGTATAGTTTATGTTCCATATGTTAGGAAATGTAGGGGGAACCCGGTTACCCAAAAAACATTTTTAAGGACTTTTGCAACCTATCACTCTGAAAAAAGGAAAAGACGCCAGCGTTTTTTGGTGTAAAAATTGAGGAAGTTCTATGCATTCCATTGCACTTCGCCTGGTCTGAGCTAGCAAAGTCAAGTCTGGTGAAAGAGGTAACGTTCAGTAAAATCCGCATCTTAGTGAATTTGCTCAAGTTATGTCCATTCACCAGAGCAAAAATTTGTCTGAAGTTAGAGTGTGAAGCAACGCTAGTGTCTATCTCCTTCACTAGCGAAGTAACGACTGCGCCCGTTAGTATATCAGCAAAGTAACGAAACAACATCACGCTGGCAAATAATCGCCAGCATTAGTCACTTCGCCCTTTAGTAAATGTAAAGAGTGTGGACAGGTGAACAATGTGAACAGTTTCAGTCTGGGTCTCAGGTGTGAACAGTACAGGGCTTTAGGGCGTGAACAATAGAAGTGTCACAGGTGTGACCAATGCAAGGGGGTTACAGTCTGAATTTGAGGTTTAAACAATGAGGGGCCACTTAATCTCTGTAGTGATACCATTTAAATCTTACACATTGTAAGCAGACACAGCAGGCAGACTTTCATATGGGGGGCCACACAAGAGGGATGTAGCATATAAAAAATAAAAAGTTAAAATATGACATGTAGATGGTACTGTTACACTTTTTCTGGTCAAAACTGTATTTTGTAAGCATCATAACTGAATAGCCAATAAGAATTGTAATAACATTCAAACATTTCATTTGACTTCAACCAATTTTGATGATGGAAAAACATCACCCCCATTCTAGTACCATTTTGAAGGATTCAGGACCAGTTTATTAGGTCCCTTCCTCCTCCCCCTCTCCTTTTTATAATAGGTCAACAGAGTCCATTGTTTACATAGTTTATCCTTATAGTTGTGAGTAGCCCATAGCTGCAGGGAGTGTGCTACACATGATGGAGCTTGCTTAATTTCTGCGTGGGGAGTTCCCAAATAAACATAACAGAATATCCTTTTTTAATTTATCAATCAGTGGAGTATAGTTTAGCCTGGAAAGTTCCTGAGGGCTCTTAGGTAGCATTACTCCCAAGTATTTGCCATTTAAAGGGAAATGATTGAGAAAATGTCGCTGCTAAATCTGGGGGCATATTAAGGTCCAAGGCTTTACATTTCGTTAGATTTACCTTATACAGTAAGTCTGCCAAAGTTCTTTATATAGACTGAGAAGTCAGACTTCGGCGTGACCGAATGAAAATAAAATGTCATCAGCAAATACAGTTAATTTATAGATTTCCCCTCCAACTACTATGCATGTGATATCTGCATTTTGCAATTTTGTTTGTACCAGTGCTCTGCTAAGATTTTAGCAATATTTATTAATGATATAGGGCAATAGCTTGAGCAGAACGTAAGGTCTTTCCCCTCCTTGTGAATTACTATTATCTGAGAGGTTAGCATTTCTAGGGGCAGGTGAATCTGTAGATCTGTACAGATGGAATCCCAAACCCAGAACTAACTCCAAGGTTCCGGTCTAAGCCCTCTCTTCTGCCTGTAGCAGCCACCTTTGGCTTTGGGTGGAGCGCTTAGCTACTCAGATGCCACCAGGTCTTAATGCAGGAGAACAAGGGAGAGAGTTCTGGGAGAGCACAGGAACCAAATGTGTATGGATGGGATAACTGATGGGTTAAATCCTGCTTCTCCCAGCCTGGACAGAAGAAACTGATCATTTTTACCTATAAAGCCCTCCTCTTCCTGGTTCACACTAGTCAATTATAAAGCAATACATAGGGTGGGTATGTTGACGAGTATGGCAGTGAAAAGAACATTTCGGTAAGTATGAATTAAATTTTCTTTTTTCTTGGCCATCCTCCCATCAACATAGAAAAAACTGATGGGTTATACCCAAGCAATCCAGAAAACACAAGGGAGGAAGACAAAACATCTAATTTGAATGCCGAATAAACTATTAGGAGTGATCCAGGTTGCTGCTTTACATTTCACCTCGGAGGAGGTTCCTGCTTTGGCTGCCCAAGAGGCTGCCATACCTTGTGTGAAATGTGCCTTAACTCCCTCAGGTAATGCTCTGCCCTGTTGTTGATAGGCCTTGGATATGGTTTTAGTTACCCAGGAACTTAAAGTGGACCTAGAAGCTTGTTCTCCTCTTCTTTTTTCTGCTGGAATAACGAATAACATTCTGGATTTTCTGATATCCTCTGTTCTTTTAATGTAAATTTCTAGACATCTTTTAACATAGTGTAGATAAATCTTCTTGAGAAGATAACGGTGGCTCAAACACCGGCAATAGTGATGGGCGAATCTGTCGCGTTTCGCTTCACCGAATAATTCGCGAATTTCCAGCGAAATTCGCGAAACGGCGAAAAATTCGCGAAACGAGTCGCGCTGCCCGATTTTGTCGCGCGTCAAAATATTTTGTCGCGGACGCAAGTATGTGTTTTAACGCGCGACATTATTTTTGACGCGCAGTGCAATTTGATGAAGCCCATCTTCTATGGGTGTTTTGTTTGTATAACCTTTTTTCATCTTTGGGCCTACAAATAAAAATTTTCCCCTTAGTTTCAAGCTTTGTAGTCTGTGATGATAAATGAACATGGTATCTTTTGCTTTGTGTCTGAATGTGCTGAATTGGATTGGACTCCATGGGAAGACCAATACACATGCGTGTTTCACTTAGTATAGTGCTACACACATGCCCTGCATTGTTAGAGGACTCCTATCTTGAAAAAATGGCTCCCATTTTGCAAGTTTCTTAAACTTTTAACGTTTGTGGATTTTTACACATTACCTCTGGTCAACTGGTAATGGTATCTACTACTACTCTATATCTCTGTTTAACCAAAAAGTACCATCTGTACTTTAAATATCTAATAGTAGATTACTAACACAAGTACAACTAATAAATCTGAACAGATAGTATCTGGATGCTTTGTATCTCAGATAAAAATGAATAAACCATATGTTTATGTGAATGAACCTTATATTTACATCATGTAATTGTAATGATTCTGAAATACTATGTAATGTAATTTTAATGACTCCGATTAAGAATAGTCATCGTTGTGTTATTAGAATCCAAACAATTCCAAGTACCATGTGAGTATTAGTTTAGTCAAATGAAAAATGAACTCAAAATATAGAGATATAAAAAAATTTTTTAATTCACAACATATAGCACAACTGGTGCTGTAACAAACAATAAATAAATTAAAGTGGAGGAGGAGGAGGAGGAGCAACAACCCTCTGGAGGTTGTCCCTAACCTCTCCCAGCTCCTGCCGCATGGCATTTACTTGATGAACTAGGGTGACCAGGTGCTCAGTCTGGTCGTAGTAGGCATGCTCTGTCTGAGTGCCTACACTGAGCCCCTGGTCGTCCGCTGGTGGTGCCGCCTGGTGAGGTGGTGGTGCCGCCTGGTGAGGTGGTGGTGCCGCCTGGACAGGTGGTGGAGGCGGTGCTGCCTCATCAGGTGGAGGCGGTGCTGCCTCATCAGGTGGAGGCGGTGCTGCCTCATCAGGTGCAGGCGGTGCTGCCTCATCAGGTGCAGGCGGTGCTGCCTCATCAGGTGCAGGCGGTGCTGCCTGGTCAGCTGGTGGTGGTGGTGGTGGTGGTATTTCCCCATCATCAGGATCATCTTGGATCCATTCAGCTGGCAATGAATAAATTTCAGTTTGAGTAACACAGCAATTGCATTTGTACAGTATAAATTATACAGGATAAGGTGTCATGTTGTAACTACAGGAAAATTAACTTTATTGTAGTTAAGAAGGGAAACCTATTTTTTCCGTTTAAATAAATCTACCTTTATGTGAAGTAAAATTCTTATTAGCCTTGTCACAGGCCTAAACAAATACACATTTGCTCCAAAATACCAAAATAAATAGGAATCAAGTGCAGGGCAAGATTTACATAGTAGGCACCCCTAGGCCCACTGCCATTCGTCGCCCCTGTCCCCTCCCCTTTATTCTGGCAAATTTTTATCATCTGGACAGGAGCAATGGGGATTGCTGCATGGGAAACTATTGTATCTCCTGTGCATCCCCAGTGTTTCTGAACCAATATGGGTGTGGTTGGACAGCATGCCGCCACCCTAAAATCTTCCAGCCCTAGGCCCGGGCCTTGGTGACCTTTCCACAGATCCGAGCCTGATCAAGTGGCTTTATTGTAGTTAAGAAGGGAAACCTATTTATTCTGTTTAAATAAATCTACCTTTATGTGAAGTAACATTCTTATTAGCCTTGTCACAGGCCTAAACAAATACACATTTGCTCCAAAATACCAAAATAAATAGGAATCAAGTGGCTTTATTGTAGTTAAGAAGGGAAACTCATGTATTGCATTTAAATAAATATTATAATCTGTTTAAATAATCTCCATTTGACAGCTCATTTACTTGTTATCTAACTTGTCTGCAATTATGTTAGTCAGTCAAAGTCAACTGTTCCAATCCTAATTACAGCATTCACTTAAATACATTTTTGCTGTAAAATAGCAAATCATTATAAGATGTTTTCTTTTTAAATAACTCTACCTTCCACTTCCACGCGCAGCTCATCAACAAATGCGCTGTGGCGCCTTTTCAAGTCGCTCCAGATCCTCTGGAGCTCCCGCAAACTTAAGCGCAGGCGGTACTCCCTCCGCAGCCTGCGCCTCAGCCGTTCCATTATGCTCCTTCGGAGCGCCTGGATTCCTCTCACTCCAGGAGGGATATTGTCGTATCCCTCCTGGTGCAGGTACCTGACGAAGTACCTTAGCTGGTCCCTGTTCATCATGCCAGGTCCTGCCATTTTCAAACTGCACTCCTAAAAATGTAAGCACGGGCGGGGCTATTTATAGTGGCGACGCCCATTTTTGACGCGCGCATGACGCGCGTCACATGACGCACGTCACATGACGCGTGCGCGCACACGACGCGCGTCACATGACACACGTGCGCGCATGCGCAAACACAGTTTTGATATGGCGCGCGCCGAATGTCGTAGCGACGGCGACGAACCTCGTCGCAACGAAATTGATAAATTGATTACTGTAACACTCAAATACATTGATTTTTTAAAATAAATTATGATATTAAGTCACACTATATTTGGCAATTAGGCACTATTAGAAGTAACATTATTCCCCTAGCAATCATACATTGATTTAAATAAGAGACTGGAATATGAATAGGAGAGGCCTAAATGTAAAAAAGTAGCAATGACTAACAATACGTTTGTAGCCTGACATAGTATTTGCTTTTTAGTTGGGGTAAACTCATTGACCCACATTTAAAAGCTGCAAAGAGTCAGAACTTAGAAGAAAAAGGCAAACAATAAAACCAAATTAAAAGTTGCTTAGAATTTGCCATACTATTGCATACTAAAAGTTTCCTTAAAGGTGAACCACCCCTTTAAGGGCTTTGCACTGGATCTATGAATACGTTGTGTAAAGTGTTTGGAAACAAAGGATGGCGTGTGTTCTCTTTGAAGGTTATGGACAGCAAACTGGGACAAGACTGCTTGTGAAGTTGAAAGTTGCAAAATAGCAGATGCAGCTGAAAGTGGGATGTAAGATGGACATCATCTAGGAATGAAATTCCTCTTTCCATTAAGCAAACTGTGTTGTCTCGTTTATTTAACTCAAGGACAAAAGCATTCATAGAGGACAAATTCAATCTAAATTATTACTTACAGCATGAATTTAAGTAGAGTTTATGGCTATGTTTGTGTCAGCCAGGGTTGCCAGGTTGGTTGGTTTCCAGTCAAATTTACTGGGCTGATGTTTGGGGCCTGTTTGGGCCTCTGTGTAATTTGAATGCAAGGGCCTATTTTGACTCCCAGACCAGACATGGCTTTGGGACTACCATTAAAACATTTCCCTTACTTTTGTACACAGTGATGAATGTATATATGCCATGTTTTGCTTTGGAATCAATGGGAAGAGCAATTCGCACCTATGTTCCACTCAGTTACTGCTATACACACATGCCCTCCCTGTATACATTTTTTAGAGCACTCCTATCATTTCAAAAGAAAGAATAATGACAGAGGCAAAGGACTTTTGGCCGCAGTCGTTTCAGGGGTAATAATAGTGTGAATACATTTGACAACCAAGCAGCAAGCATTGTTGTAATGAATTTTATTAGAGCCAGAAGAATTAAATGAGGCAGGCCTCAACCCCCAGAAGAAATTAGCCAAACAATGGGGCTGTATTCGAGGAAACATTTTTAGAAGCCATGATAGGCCTCAACCACCAGAAGACATTAGCCAACTTAGCGGCAAAATTACAAGCAACCTATTTAGAAGCCATGATAGGCCTCAACCCCCAGAAAAAATTAGCCAACAATATGGCAGTATTCGAAGAAACAGTTTTAGAAGCCATGTTAGGCCTCAACCACCAGAAGAAATTTAGCCAACAATGTGGCAGTATTCGAAGAAACATTTTTAGAAGCCATGATAGGCCTCAACCCCCAGAAGAAATTAGCCAACAATGTGGCAGTATTCGAAGAAACATTTTTAGAAGCCATGATAGGCCTCAACCCTCAGAAAAAATTTAGCCAACAATATGGCAGTATTCGAAGAAACATTTTTAGAAGCCATGATAGGCCTCAACCACCAGAAGAAATTAGCCAACAATGTGGCAGTATTCGAAGAAACATTTTTAGAAGCCATGATAGGCCTCAACCCTCAGAAAAAATTTAGCCAACAATATGGCAGTATTCGAAGAAACATTTTTAGAAGCCATGATAGGCCTCAACCACCAGAAGAAATTTAGCCAACAATGTGGCAGTATTCGAAGAAACATTTTTAGAAGCCATGATAGGCCTCAACCCTCAGAAAAAATTTAGCCAACATTTAGCCAATATGGCAGTATTCGAAGAAACATTTTTAGAAGCCATGATAGGCCTCAACCACCAGAAGAAATTTAGCCAACAATGTGGCAGTATTCGAAGAAACATTTTTAGAAGCCAGGATAGGCCTCAACCACCAGAAGAAATTAGCCAACAATGTGGCAGTATTCGAAGAAACATTTTTAGAAGCCATGATAGGCCTCAACCCTCAGAAAAAATTTAGCCAACAATATGGCAGTATTCGAAGAAACAAGTTTAAAAGCCATGATAGGCCTCAACTACAAAAAAAAATTGCCGACAATGCAGCAGTAGTGTCAGCAACAGCAGTAGGAGCCTTGATAGACACCCACCAGAGTTTTGCCAAATAATGAGGCATTAGTAGCAACAGCAGCGGCAACAACAGTCATGTTGTAACTTTTAATAAACTCTATATTAGAGCCAGAAGAATTAAATGAGGCAGGCCCCAAACAGAAGACGTTTGCCAAATAATGAGGCATTAGTAGCAACAGCAGCGGCAACAACAGTCATGTTGTAAATTTCAATCAACTCTATATTAGAGCCAGAAGAATTAAATGAGGCAGGCCCCAAACAGAAGACGTTTGCCAAATAATGAGGCATTAGTAGCAACAGCAGCGGCAACAACAGTCATGTTGTAAATTTCAATCAACTCTATATTAGAGCCAGAAGAATTAAATGAGGCAGGCCCCAAACAGAAGACGTTTACCAAATAATGAGGCATTAGTAGCAACAGCAGCGGCAACAACAGTCATGTTGTAAATTTCAATCAACTCTATATTAGAGCCAGAAGAATTAAATGAGGCAGGCCCCAAACAGAAGACGTTTGCCAAATAATGAGGCATTAATAGCAACAGCAGCGGCAACAACAGTCATGTTGTAACTTTTAATAAACTCTATATTAGAGACAGAAGAATTAAATGAGGCAGGCCCCAAACAGAAGACGTTTGCCAAATAATGAGGCATTAGTAGCAACAGCAGCGACAACAACAGTCATGTTGTAAATTTCAATCAACTCTATATTAGAGTCAGAAGAATTAAATGAGGCAGGCCCCAAACAGAGAAGACTTTTGCCAAATAACGAGGCATTAATAGCAACAGCAGTGGCAGCAACAGTCATTTTGTAACTTGTAACTTTTAATCAACTCAATATTAGAGCCAGAAGAATTAAATGAGGCAGGCCCCAAACAGAAGACGTTTACCAAATAATGAGGCATTAGTAGCAACAGCAGCGGCAACAACAGTCATGTTGTAAATTTCAATCAACTCTATATTAGAGCCAGAAGAATTAAATGAGGCAGGCCCCAAACAGAAGACGTTTGCCAAATAATGAGGCATTAGTAGCAACAGCAGCGGCAACAACAGTCATGTTGTAAATTTCAATCAACTCTATATTAGAGCCAGAAGAATTAAATGAGGCAGGCCCCAAACAGAAGACGTTTGCCAAATAATGAGGCATTAGTAGCAACAGCAGCGGCAACAACAGTCATGTTGTAACTTTTAATAAACTCTATATTAGAGCCAGAAGAATTAAATGAGGCAGGCCCCAAACAGAAGACGTTTGCCAAATAATGAGGCATTAGTAGCAACAGCAGCGGCAACAACAGTCATGTTGTAAATTTCAATCAACTCTATATTAGAGCCAGAAGAATTAAATGAGGCAGGCCCCAAACAGAGAAGACTTTTGCCAAATAACGAGGCATTAATAGCAACAGCAGCGGCAGCAACAGTCATTTTGTAACTTGTAACTTTTAATCAACTCAATATTAGAGCCAGAAGAATTAAATGAGGCAGGCCCCAAACAGAAGACATTAGCCGCAAAATTGTAAGAAAAATATTTAGAAGCCATGTTAGGCCTCAACCAGAAGAAATTAGCCAACTTAGCGGCAAAATTATAAGCAACATATTTAGAAGCCATGTTAGGCCTCAACCAGAAGAAATTAGCCAACAATGTGGCAGTATTCGAAGAAACATTTTTAGAAGCCATGTTAGGCCTCAACCAGAAGAAATTAGCCAACTTAGCGGCAAAATTATAAGCAACATATTTAGAAGCCATGTTAGGCCTCAACCAGAAGAAATTAGCCAACAATGTGGCAGTATTCGTAGAAACATTTTTAGAAGCCATGTTAGGCCTCAACCAGAAGAAATTAGCCAACAATGTGGCAGTATTCGAAGAAACATATTTAGAGGCCATGTTAGGCCTCAACTACTAAAAAAATTTGCCGACAATGCAGCAGTAGTATCTACGATAGCAGTAGGAGCTTTGATAGGCCCCCACCATAAAAAAATTGCAGACAATGCAGCACAGCAGCAGTACTACTAGGGCTAGTAGCAGGCTACAGCAGCAGCAGCAGCAGCAGCAAGGGTAGCAGGTGCAGACATATGGGGAATGGGCAATACCACTGAGGAGGAGAGTATGGGCAGCAATGGAGAGAGGAGGATAAATCTATGGAGGAGAAGGAGGAGAGGAGGCTAGTCTCTGCTGTCTGCAATGGGCACTTGGATATCCCCGCTTATCCATGCCTCATTCATTTTAATGAATGTCAGCTTATCCACGCTGCCAGTGGATAGCCGTGTCCGCTTCTCAGTGACCACCCCACCTGCGGCACTGAAGACACGCTCTGACAGGACACTGGCAGGGGGGCAAGCCAGCACCTCCAGAGCGTACTGTGCCAGTTCTGGCCACTGGTCGAGCCTCGAGACCCAATAATGCATGGGGTCATCGTCAGGGCGAATGGCATCCTGCACGCTGACTGACCCCATGTAGTCAGCCACCATATGCTCCACCCGCTGCTGGTGGTGGCTTTGGGTGCTGACTGGGCCTGCTGCTGGCCGTTGAGGCTCGAAAAAGCTCTTCCACACACCCATGAGATCTCCGCCCTTGCTGCTGCTGCTGCTGCTAGGCCCCCGTCTCTGCTGGGTGTGTGGAGTAGTGGAGGCCTGAGAAGTGTCAGACTGGGGGAAGGCCTCCACTAATTTTGAGCACAGAGCCTTCCTCAATTGACCCATCCTCCTCTCTCTCTGGCTGGGTACAAGGAACTCCCCCACCTTTCCCTTGTACCGTGGGTCAAGCAAAGTAGCCACCCAATAATCCTCCCGGTCTTTGATAGAACAGACCCGGGGATCGCTTCGGAGGCAAGTCTGCATATGGGCAGCCATGTAAAAGAGGTGCCCCCGACCAACCTCTTCTTGACTGCCCTCCAGATGCAGCAGGTCATCTGGCTCGACCTGCCCCTGCTCTGTACCCTCCCAGCCGTGGACAATAGCTGGGGTGGTTGGGTGGCATGTGCCCTGCTCCCCATGCTGCGCAGGCACCCAGTCCTCCTCTCCCTCATCCTCCTCATCGGGCACCATCTCCTCCTCAGCCCCCTCTGCCTGCCTACAGGGCCTACTCTCCTCCTCCTCCTCCTCAGGCACGTCACCCTCCTCTAGCAGCCCATCCAACGTGCGCTTGAGGAGGAACACCAGGGGTATGACATCGCTAAGACACGCATTGTCCCTGCTAACAAAGCGTGTCGCCTGCTCAAAGGGGGCAAGTACTTGGCAGAGCTGCCTCATTTGCTGCCACTGCTCTGCACTAAAGTACCCCAAATCTGCCCCCTGAGTACCCCTGGCACTGTGCTCCAGCAGGTAATTGCTGACCGCCCAGCGCTGCTCTACGAGGCGCTCCACCATGTGCAGGGTGGAATTCCAGCGCGTCGGCAGGTCACAGATGAGCCGGTGGGGTGGCAGACTATGCTGCCGCTGCATCCGTGCCAAAGACGCGCTGGCGGTGGGGGACCTGCGAAAATGGGCACATACCCTACGTACCTTCTCCAGCATGTCACCCAACCCTTGGTAGCTCTTGAGGAAGCGCTGCACCACAAGGTTGAGGACATGTGCAAAGCAAGGCATGTGGGTCAGGTGCCCTAGGCGGATGGCGGCCAGCAGGTTGCGACCGTTGTCGCAAACAATATTACCTGCTTGGAGCTGGCGGGGAGTGAACCACCGCTGCACCTGAGTCTGGAAGGCAGCCATGAGCTCAGGTGCAGTATGACTCCTCTCGCCCAGGGAGAGGAGTTGCAGCACAGCCTGACATCGCCTGTGCTGCACTGAAGCGTAGCTGCGGGGACGCTTCAGGGGTGGCTCATCCATAGTGGAGGAGGAGGAGGAGGAAGTGGACATGTGGGGTTTGCCCTGTACCCCACGGGGAGGCACCTGTAGCCTGAGGGGAGTGCCCCGGCTTGCACCCTCCCCAGCACTCATGAGGGTGACCCAGTGCGCAGTGTAGGTTATGTACCTCCCCTGCCCATGCCTGCTGGTCCACATGTCAGTGGTGCAGTGCACCCTGCCGCCAACAGCATGATCCAGCGACAGGGACACATTCTCAACCACATGCCGGTGGATGGCAGGGACGGCCTTCCTGGCAAAATAATGGCGGCTGGGGATCCGCCAGTTAGGGGCAGTGCAAGCCATCAGCTGTCGGAAGGGGGCTGCTTCGACTAGCTGATAGGGCAGCAGCTGCACTGCCAGAAGCTTTGCCAGGCAGCCATTAAGCCTCTGCACTTGGGGGTGGCTGGGGGAGAGAGGCGTCTTGCGGCTGAGGAACTGGGGGAGGGAAACCTGGCGGGACAGGGGCCGCATTGAGGAGGAGGAGGCTGCAGAAGAGGCTGAGCTACACAGTGGCTGCCTCCGACTGTGAGCCCCAGAATCCTCTTCACCTGCTGCAGGGTCTGGGGAGCTAGCACTTCTTCCCTGAGGAATGGGAGGAGGTGAACAGGAAGCACCACTGCCACCCGGTGCCCTGCCACTTTGGTGCTGCTCCCATGTCATCCTGTGATGACGTTTCATATGGGAACTTAAAGCTGATGTTCCCATATGTGACCCTGCCTGCCCCCTTCGAACCTTCTGCCGGCAGAGCTGGCACACTGCTATTGCCTGGTCCTCTGCCTGGCACGTGAAAAAAGCCCACACTGCTGAAGTGCAGGCCACTGCCTTGCCTGCTGTGGAGGGTTGAGGATGGTCCCCACCCGTACGCACATAGGCTTTGGACCTAGGCGCAGTGCTGCCCTGTTGCCTGCCACCCCTAGCAGTGGTCGGTGGAGCCGGCTCTTCATCCTCATCAACAACAAACAGTTCCCCCCTGAACTGCTGCTGTTATCCTCTGGAGCCGGCTCCCAGGGTCTGTCCCTGTCATCGTCCTCCCCCAGACCAGACCCTGTCTCATACATGGCATCAATACCCACATCCAGCATGCTGGTGTCTGACCCCACACCAGCAACTTGCTGCCCTGTCATAAGGGGACCCTGCCCAATATACCCTATTGATGTGGGCTGTGACATGACCACCTCCTCCTCTTCATCAGACATGAATGCCCCCCCCATTCCTGCCTGATCATCAAAAAGATCCAGGGTGTCTGGGCCCAAGTCCACCTCAGGATCAAATAAGAGGGATGGGGTGTCATCCCATACTGAGCTAGCAGGTGATGCCACCTCCTGCCGCTCACTGGTGCCTGCTGCAGATGAGGTAGCCTGGGTCAGCCAGTCTACCACTGCCTCTGCCTGCTGCGACCGTATGGGTCGCGAAGCAGTGGCAAAAAAATCGGGCACAGTCCTACGTGGACCAGTTGCCCCGCTGCTGCGACCCACAGCCACCTGCTGCTGTGGCATTTGCTGCTGCTGTTGTTGCGGCTGCTGCTGCTGTTGTTGCGGCTGCTGCTGCTGTTGTTGTTGCAGCTGCTGCTGTTGTTGTTGCAGCTGCTGCTGTGATGGCAGCTGCTTTGATGGCAGCTTGTGCTGCGACTGATTTACAGTGCCCAGACTGGGCATGGCACATGGCTGTTGTGGGGTTGGATGCCCACGGCCAGCACCACGGCCTCTTCCTCGGCCACCCCTCCCTATCCCACCCTTCTTCCCACCACCACCACCACCCATCCCTAACCCACCCTTCTTCCCACCACCACCACCACCACCCATCCCCCCTCTCCCACGGCCCATCATATTGGGCAACTAAACTTAAAAAAATATATATATATAAGGGGGGGTTTGGGATATTTCGGGGAAGGAAAGGAGAAAAAAATAAAACCCTCAACTAAATCCCCTCAGCAGAAGTGTGCACCCACAAGGAGTACACACACCAGCACAGACAAAGACAAAGACAGTTAGCCCTAAAAAGGGCTATTGGGTGGTGAGCAGGCAAGCAGAAGAGGGAAAACAGTAAACTGAAATCCACAACCTCCACTTGCACTGACTCAGAAAAAAAAAAAGCTCTCTACACAAACTCCACTAACTAAATCACACACAAATCTCTCACTATCCTGCTCTCTCTACCTCTACCAGAAACGCCACGAGTAATGGCCGCCTCTGCAGCTCCTTATATAGCCAGTGGGTTGGCTCAGGGATGGCTCACATCTTATTGGCTGCTGTGGGTGATGTTTAGTTTGTCGCGCGTCTTTTTGTTTTGACGCGCATTAGCGGCGTCGCGGCTCGTCGCGCAACGAAAATTTCGACGCGCGGCGAAACGAGTCGCGAGGCGAATTTTTGCCGCAATTTTGCGAAAAATTTGCCCGCGGCGAAACGCAGAAATTCGCCGTGAGTTTAACCATGGCGAATTTATTCGCCCATCCCTAACCGGCAAAGCAATGGGTTCATTTATGTGGAATTTTGAGACAACCTTAGGAAGGAAACTGAGGATCGGTCTAAGAGTTAAGTTTTTATCGTGAAAGACAATATATGGAGGATCCACAGAAAGAGTTTGGAGTTCACAAATCCATGTAGCTGATGTGATAGCTATCAGAAAGAAGGTTTTTAAGGTTAATATTCACAGAGACACCTTTTCCAATGGTTCAAAAGGTGGAGACACAAGAGATTTCAAAAGGGTTTCAAATGGGAGATCCCAGGTTGGGTGAACAGCTTTGACAGGAGGTTGAATTCTTATAACTGCTTTGAAGAATCTCTTATTGAGGATCATTGGACCACCTCCTCTCCAATATGGCTGATAAAGCAGAAACTTGCCCCTTAAGAGTACTTAAGCTCAAACCTTTTTGGAGGCCTACTTGGAGGAGTTCTAAAATATCAACAACCAAAGGCTTTAATGGATTAATATGCTTCTCAGAGGACCAGGAAGAAAAGATCTCCCAAACTTTATGGTATTTACCCACTTTATTGATTTTTTTGGCCTTGATGAGTTTATCGATAACTGAATCCAAATATCTGTATCCTTTCAGAATCCTCCTCTCAACCTCCAAGCCATTAATCTGAGGTTCTCCGGCTTCAGATGATTCCATCTGCCCTGAAAAAGAAGATTCCTCAATTGCAGAAGTGGCAATGGGTTCACTATAAGAAGGATCTTCAGAAGTGGATACCAGGGTCTCCTTGGCCAATCTGGTAGAATAGCAATTACCTCCAACCTTGTTACTCAGATTTTCTGGGACAGGAGGGAAAACATATGCAAATAGGCCCTCCCAACTCTGAGAGAAGGCACCCACAGCTGCCGTGCCCAGACAAGGGGCTCTGGAGAAGAACACTGTTAGTTTGGTGTTCACATCTGTCGCCATCAAATCCACTTGTGGACGACCCCAAATGAAAGTTATCCACGCAAAAATCTTCTGATTCAACTCCCTTTCTCCTAAGGGTAGGAGATGTCGATGTCGGAACCGCATGATTATTCTGGACTCCCGGAACATACTGAGCCATCAAATCTTGAAGATGACCTTGATACCAATCCAAAATTGGGATTGTTTCCATGAATAAAGTCTTGCTCTTCATTCCCCCTTGTTCCCTTATGTATGCTGCAGCTGCTGCATTGTTTGTTCTGACTTTCACCGCAGCCCCTAGGAGTACTCTCTTGAAAGACTGAAGAGCCTGGAAAATCGCTCTGAGGTCCAGTACATTGGATGGGGTTCTGGAAAGGTCCCTGGACCAAGTCCCCTGCGCATGAAGATCTAGAAGATGTACTCCCCAAGCTAGAGGCATCTGTGAATACCTCTATCCATGAAGGTTCCTCAAGAGGAAATCCCATCTGGAGATTGTCCACCACACTAGATGTTTCTTGCAATCTTGGGTAATCCAAATTGTCTCTGACCAGTTCTGATTGACTGCATTCCATTGCCTCAGAAAGGACAGCTGGATAGGTCTCATTCTCCATTTGGCCACTTTGACTAGACCTATAATTGAAGGAGACTCATGAACCTCCTGGCTGATGTGATTGATTTCTTCGAGTACTGAGTCACCTGGTAGACCAAGTGATAAATCTTCTGAATTGGAAGAGAGATCATGCCAAGAAGAGTATCAATTTGAGCTCCCAAATATATCATTCTCTGAGATGGAATCATCTGACTCTTTTGCACATTTATAAGCCAGCCAAACTTCTCCAATATTTCTTTCACCTTTGTGAGATTGGCTTGTATAGTAGATGGATCTCTTGCCACAAGGAGTAGGTCTTCCAAATAATGGTAGATATGTATGTTCTCCTGTCTCAGTTTGGCTATTATCACAACCAGGACTTTGTTGAATGTTCTGGGAGAGGTGGACAGGCCAGCGAGAGGTGGACAGACAGCAAAACTGGTCATGCTGATTTGGAGAGAGAAATGAAGAAACCTTTGGTGCTCTAGGGCTATAGGGACATGTAAATAGGTGTCCTTTAAATCCAGACACACTAACCAGTCTCCTGGATGGATTTATTGCTGAAATAGATTCCATTTTGAATGTTTGTTTCTTCAAATATTCGTTTATCTTTCTGAGGTCTAGGATAGGCCGAAAGGCGCCTGTAGTTTTGGTAACCAGAAAAAGAGGAGAATTAAATCCTCTTCTTTCCTCTTCGGATGGGACTACAGCAATTGCCTGTTTCAGCAATAGTTGCTGAACATACTGAAAAAGAGCTTCTATTCTTTCTGAATTTTGAGGTATGGTAGTAGGGACAAAATGATCTGAAGCAGGTGTTGCCTCTTTGAACTATATCTAGAACCCAAGAGTCCTGAATTTCTTTAGAAAGTTTTAATAGAAGGTTTGGGTGATATTGGGAGTTTAGCTCTAGATTTAAGGAAGATTTGTCCTTAATGCCATGCAGAGCTTCTATATTCTCTTCCATATCTGAAAAATCTTGCTTCATCTCTTCTTATAGAGGAGCCAGAAGGCTCCTGCCTCTTGGAGTACTTATCCCACCAGATGACTTTGATATAATATCGTCCAGAGTTTATCCAAATAGTCTCTTTCCCTCATATGGTATTTTGCAGAGGGACTTCTTAGAGGCAGTGTCTGCAAACCAGGACCTTATCCATAGGGCTCTATGAGCTGCTATGCCAAAAGAAATAGAACGTGCTGAAAGCTGAATAAGATCTAACGAGGCTTGAAGACAAAATGCAAGCCTAAAATCTTGTAGACCTTCCAGGATATCTTCCCTAGAAACTCTATTCTTAATTGCCTGCTCCAGATTTTCAGCCCAAAGAGAAAGTGCTTTTGTGACTGAAACTAGAGCCACTGCAGATTTACAAGCTGCTCCTGATGACATGTAGCACTTCTTCAATTCCGACTCCATACGTTGATCCATAGGTAACTCTTGATTTAAGGTTCAGATTACAGTTTGTGTTTTTCTGCCTCCTTGTGCTGAGTCAGATTTTGAGCTATTCAGGGGCTTTAACAACATCTGGCTCTGCACCATTACAGATGTACAGACACATGTATCTCGCAAGGCTTAGCAAGCAGCTCATTTGTTGTTTTTGGAAAAGGCAGATATGATCAAGATTGTTTTGTGTACATTTATAGGTCTATAGCAGGTCCTCCATGTCCTAGAATTTTATTAAGTTTTGGGTATTTTGGTTATAGTGACATTTTATAAGACTGTGGACATCGATTCCACTCTCCCCTTTTCACTACCCGTTAGGGTTTTCTGAAAGCTCCATAATCAAACACAGATCCCATTCTTTATTGGGAGAGAGTCAGTCACAGTTTTATTTAAGTAATGATATACAAACCTTTCTAATGGATATGAATAACAGTAACAAACATGTAGATATAAACCTGGATGCCAGTCATTACATGGAGCAATGGGTAGGAATGGGCGAATTTTTTCACTGTGTTTTTCGCTGCAAAAATGACGCCCATAGACTTGTATGGAGTCATGCGACAGAAAAATTTTGGCGCGCAAATTTTTGGCGAAACGGCTCAAATTCGCCCATCCTTAGCAATGGATATGAGAAACATGAGCAACAGCTGTTTTCAAAACAAGACAAGGACAAAAACTGCCAGGCTGTGACAATTAGATAACAATTAAAATAAAAAAACAGATATACCTACAGGCCTGTAATCTTCCAAAACTTATGCAGGTCCAACTTGCCTCCCATCTTATTACTGCAGAAGAAATAAATGAAATACTGTCATAAAAGAGAAGCTGGACCCCTCAAAGACTCCTGACTTGGATGGCTTCTCTGGTAAATATCATAAAACATTTTGGAAAGAGCTAGTCTCTTACAATTGTTTTAAGGCCGTTCTCTCTGATACACCCATCCCTCAGAAATGCTAAACTCTCAGATAATAGTAATTCACAAGGAGGGAAAAGAGCCTAAGCTCTGCTCAAGTTATCGCCCTATATTGTTAATAAATATGGATATAAAGATCTTCTTTCTATTACAGTTCTAGTTCTGATGCTCTGTTTTTAACCCTTGCCTGTCCCCAACTCTGCCTTCTAGCTTCCTGGTTTGATCTTTCCCCAATTTTGACTACTCTTCTGATTCCGTTTGGTACTTCGACGTTCTATCTGTGTATGACCTTGGCTGGTGACCCCCAACCTTGCTCCCGATTGAGATATTTTCCTGGCCATCCTCCCTGCAACATAGAAAAAACTGATGGATTAACTCCTGCTACTCCCAGCCTGGACAGAAGAAACAGTTAATTTTTTACACCTATAAAGCCCTCCTCTTCCTGGCTCACAATAGTCTTTTCTTCTGTCCCAGCCTGGGAGCAGCAGGGGTTTTCCCTGGAAGATCGTTGCTAGCTATGATTACCTGAGATTACCGCACTCAGTTCTTGCAGGCTGTTCTCTCTGCCCTTAGCCTGCTCCCTATATAGACAACTGGGTTGTTTGGGAGGGGACCCCATGCGGCTGGGGTATCTTGCTGTTTGAGCAGCTTATGGGTCAAAGTCATCCCATATCTGGCCAGTCCTACGCTCTATTTTCATCTGATTCATTAAGAATTCTATTGCTTCATTATACATTTTACACAGGGACTAAGTTTTACCTGCAACTTACTCACTGCTTTCAAAGTAAGACTCCCAGTATGGGATGACTTTGATGTAGTTGTTCAGCTTAAATATATTGCAATATATGGACAAACAATCCCTGTTTTGTTTAAAGGGTAAGGCATTTTTCAGTAGCAGTAGCACAAAATGTCTGTCTTAAATATATTGATAATGGGTTGAGTGCAGAGGACTCTTGTATTCGTCTAAATGTATTTTGTGGTCACAGCCTCATTGCACCCCTGCCTAATGGTTTTAAAAATTAGTGGTGAGCACAACTTTCCCTTGTTTGTTATAGCTAGAAAAACGGCCTTGTCGATAGATGATGTCTCGCTTTGAAATCAAGGTGAAACACAATAATAAATAATAGTAGATATCCCACTGACTATCTAACTACCACAGTCCTTTTCTAATCACAGTCCCAATCACATCTAGAAGGGAATTAATAACAGTGCAGTTCAATTCAAAAGTCCCTTCCCAAGAGCTCTTATTTCCCAGGTAGCACTACCTTTCCCTAAAGTACCTCTCTCTTTGGAACATAGTAGCCACTCCCACATAGATTTAACTCCAAACCAAGGCTCTTCCTGGATCCTCCTCTTTTTCCCAGACCTCCTCTAGGGCTTCCAGCCAATCAGTCGCTTCATTGTCTGCAACTAACATTGGTGATATCACAGGCAGAACAGGGGGAAGGCTTGTCTGATCCCCTACATTTATAACTGTTATACTGAGACTCCTCATGTTACTGTTGTTGCAGTCATTGTCCAGACATCTAGGCCTTACTTTCACAGATTCTTCAAATCTTTACTCATTTGTAGATATTATTAATCACAGTATTATTGTACATTGCTATACCATGTTATGCTGTATAGTAAGCATTGTCATTTTCTGTTTCCTCAATTTCATACTTTCCCCTTTGTTAATAAAACTAAAGCTCAATAACCTGGTCTCAGTGAATTGATGAAGGAAGGAGTTTACCTGCATGTCAAGCTACACACTGCCTCAGGGTAACACGTAGTGAGAACAGAACAAATAATGATACAGGACAATAAATTCCCCTTCAGTGATCAAGTCCCACAAGGCCAAATTCACATATCAGATGCCCATAGGCCCACTGCCATTCATTACCCCTCTCCAACCCTTCCTTTGTGTATATACATAAATTTTCAACATCAGGTGGGACATTCACTAAGATGTGTATTTGCGACAGCGTCCGCTTCGCCGCACTTCACCAGGCGTATTTTCACCAGCGCTCCGCAAATTCACTAAAATCTGAATTTGCGCTCAGGGGTAGCGTAAGGTTGCGAAGTTGCTCTAGCGTCAATTCGCCAAGCAAAGCAAAGTTACGCTAGCGATGGCTAATTTGCATACGGCGCCAAATTCAAGTTACAATGGAGGTATATGTAGCAGAACTACACAAGCCTGGGAAACCTTCAAAACAGCAAATAAAAATTTTATTTTGCCCTACACGCTAATTCACGCTACCATTAGGCGCTATGTCGTTTAGTGAATTTGCCCCCAGGAGTACTGGGGATTGGTGCAGAGGAAATTTTAAAAACTATTGTATCTCCTGTGAATCCCCAGTACTTCTGAACCAATGTGGGTGTGATTGGGTGGCATGCTGCCCCCCTAAAATTTTGCAGCCCTAGACTCTAGAGAACGTAAACTCATGAAGGTAAAATCTTCAATGCAGAATGAAAATAAAAGGAAATGGATTGCAGATGATTGTAGGACATCACTCTAATGAGAAGACCTTCTACAGTAACAATCTTACCACTATAAAATGTCGATTGAGAAAAACTGGTGAGAGCAACTCTATGACGATGAGACAAAAAGGAAATATCAAAGCTGGAAAGTTTACCACTAATATTATAATAATAAATAATGATATTTAAAAAAGGATTTTTATTTTAATACTCCAAAAAAACAACCTTTAAACAAAAAGGGAAATATTAAAGCTGGAACGTTTACCACTAGTATTATAATAATAAATAATGATATTTAAAAACTGATTATTATTTTAATACTCCAAAAAAACAACATTTAAACAAAAAGGGAAATATCAAAGCTGGAAATTTTACCACTAATATCATAATAATAAATAATGATATTTAAAAACTGATTTTTATTTTAATACTCCAAAAAAACAACATTTAAGCAAAAAGGGAAATACCAAAGCTGGAAAGTTTACTACTAATATCATAATAATAAATAATGATATTTAAAAGCTGATTTATATTTTAATACTCCAAAAAAACAACATTTAAACAAAAAGGGAAATATCAAAGCTGGAAAGTTGACCACTAATATTATAATAATAAATAATGATATTTAAAAACTGATTATTATTTTAATACTCCAAAAAAACAACATTTAAACAAAAAGGGAAATATCAAAGCTGGAAAGTTTACCACTAATATTATAATAATAAATAATAATTTGTAAAAACTGATTATTATTTTAATATTCCAAAAAAACAACATTTAAAAACTGATTATTATTTTAATACTCCAAAAAAACAACATTTAAACAAAAAGGGAAATATCAAAGCTGGAAAGTTTACCACTAATATTATAATAATAAATAATAATTTGTAAAAACTGATTATTATTTTAATATTCCAAAAAAACAACATTTAAACAAAAAGGGAAATATTAAAGCTGGAACGTTTACCACTAATATTATAATAATAAATAATGATATTTAAAAACTGATTATTATTTCAATACTCCAAAAAAACAACATTTAAACAAAAAGGGAAATATTAAAGCTGGAACGTTTACTACTAACATTATAATAATAAATAATAATATTTAAAAACTGATTTTTATTTTAATATTCCAAAAAAACAACATTTAAACAAAAAGGGAAATATCAAAGCTGGAAAGTTTACCACTAATATCATAATAATAAATAATGATATTTAAAAACTGATTTTTATTTTAATATTCCAAAAAAACAACATTTAAACAAAAAGGGAAATATTTAAGCTGGAACGTTTACCACTAATATTATAATAATAAATAATGATATTTAAAAACTGATTTTTATTTTAATACTCCAAAAAAACAACATTTAAACAAAAAGGGAAATATCAAAGCTGGAAAGTTTACCACTAATATTATAATAATAAATAATGATATTTAAAAACTGATTATTATTTTAATACTCCAAAAAAACAACATTTAAACAAAAAGGGAAATATTAAAGCTGGAACGTTTACCACTAATATTATAATAATAAATAATGATATTTAAAAACTGATTATTATTTTAATACTCCAAAAAAACAACATTTAAACAAAAAGGGAAATATCAAAGCTGGAAAGTTTACCACTAATATTATAATAAAAAATAATGATATTTAAAAACAGATTATTATTTTAATACTCCAAAAAAACAACATTTAAAATATTTCATACATTTTCCAAATCCCCTGGAACATAACAGTTAGTAGATACAATTCAATGATAAAGAACATTGGGCACTGTGTTACCTGATGAATTTAATGTTTCAGCAACTCCCTGGCAGCTCAGTCAATACAGGGGGAGACATGAACTTCTACATCAGCTGGAGGGAGTCCTGTCCCTAATGTAACACTTTAATCCCATATCCTAAAGCTCCATAGGCAGGAGAGGCCTATTGGATTGTTGACAAACAAGAAATACATATATGTTTAATGATAATATCCATGACAAGGAATCTAAGACATAAAAGTAATTACACTTGGCCAAACAATTGTGCTTTTTGTTGTGTATGGTCAAAGGGAGAAACATTGTTATTAACCATTTAAGTACCTATATCAACAGAGCAATTTTATTTTCCTTTTGTGTTGCTTAAACTGTGTGTAAAAAGATCTGTTTTGACAACTTAAAAAGAGCAACTTTAATCTCTTTGTTTCTCAGGCTGTATACTATTGGATTGGAAAATGGAGTTCCAACTGTGTATAGAAGGGACAGCATTTTCTTTGTGTTGAAGTTATGCCCTTTGGATGGCACCATATAAACTATTATCAGAGTCCCATAGTACATACACACAACTATTAAATGTGAGCTGCAAGTGGAGAAGGCTTTGTGTCTTCCTTCAGTAGAGGAGATCCTGAGAATGGCAAGGCCAATGGAAACATAAGTGTAAATGATGAAGCAAAAAGGGAGAATCGTAAAAGGTATGACCAAAATAATATCTGTTAGTTCCAAAACTTTATCATCTGTGCAGGAAAGTTTAATAAGAGGGGCAAAATCACAGAAATAATGATCTATAACAAATGGGCCACAGAACTGCAAATTAAATGTCAGAAGAATCATAACTAAATTCAATATAAGGGCTACACCCCAACAACACAGACTCATATAGAGACAAAGCCTGAAATCCATAATGGAGACATAATGAAGTGGGGAGCAGATGGCCAGATATCGGTCATAGGCCATGACTGTGAGGAGATTAAATTCTGTATCTGCTGAAACACCATAAATATAAAATTGTGTGATACAACCAGTAAGAGATATTGTGCCTCCTCCATTCAGTAATAACCACAAGGTATTTGGAATAATAGTGGTACTGAGCAAAACATCACATACAGACAGCTGGGAGAGAAGGACGTACATGGGAGATCTCAAGGCTGGAACTGTAACCACTAATATGATTATAAGAAAGTTTCCAAGTAATGTCAAAATATTTATCCAGAGCAATGGAACAAAGAGTAACTCATTTATGATATCAGAGTTCTGAAATCCCAAAAGAAGGAAAGATAAACCTGATGTCTGATTCTCCTTATCCATTGTCTGGAACCATAAAGCAGAGAGGTTAGAAGATATAGTGTAAGGCAGATAGAATCCAACACCTGTGCTCTGTTTGATGTAGAACTAAAGCTCCCAGTATGTCTTAGTCTTCTCATTTGATGCCTTGTGTGAGAAAAAGTTGCCAGGTGGAACTCTCTCTCCAGCCTGTTTTTTCCATGTTACATTCAAGACACTGCCTGGTTGTTAGGGGAACTGTGTCCCAAGCAACCAGATAACAGTTTCAGTTCCAAACTAGAACCCTACAGAACAAACTATTCTACAGAAATACAAAAATACTATTGCAAATAATTTTACAGTCAATACTGTAAATAGATGATGAACATTGATAGAACCCCCACCCCCACCCTGGGCTGAATGAAGATTTATGGTTTATATTATGTGAGAAAGTGAATCACTTGTGAGTTTCCCTACAGTAGAGTGACTTTAAATACAAACATACACAAAGCTCCCAGAGTACAAGAACTTACACCAATATATTTTAGATGAAAGATAAAGGGGCAGATTTATCAAGGGTCGAATTTCGAAGTGCAAAAACATGACCATCGAATAGGTTAGTTCGACATTCAAAGTCGAAGGTTTTTTTAACATCGTACTATTGTATGATTTTACTTCGACTCCTAAAAACGTAGCCAAATGTTGGCTGTATGTTCTATTAGGTCCCCATAGGCTAACACAGAGACAGTACTTCGATTATCGAATGGTCGAATAGTCAAAGTATTTTCACTTTGAAACAAAGTCGAAGTTGAATTTAGGCCTATTCGATGGTCAACGTACCCAAAAATTACTTTGAAATTCAAAGTTTTTAACTTCGAAAATTCACTTTGACCCTTAGTAAATCTACCCCAAAATGTCTAGATTGAGTTTCACTAAAGTGGATGTGTTTAAAATGTAAATAGGGCTTTTTTATTGGTTCCTATGTGGAAATCAAAGATGTTAAAAGCAATGTATCAGCCTTGCACCACATTTGTACTGGAAATGCAGCCGACCCAGATCATCATCTCAAGTTCAGTAGGAATGTGACATTTCACACCTGCCCATTTGAGGAAGCAGAGAAAATAGTAAGAAACAACAGTGAGGAAAACATTTCTCTTGTAATGGAAAGTTGCCTTTGTGGCTTGTTGGAAACTGCCAATGGGAAATGAAAGAAAACTGTAGGATGAGCGAAGTCATTCAGCAAAGAGCAGCCATCATTCTATACTGCATGGATAAGGGAATCCATTTGGCATTACAGACATGAGGTTTTTATACCTTTGGAAAGGAACAGAAGATCAATTGTGTAACTGCCCCTGGGACTTGTATAACAGACACTCACAGGAAACTCCTTGAGGAGAAGGAGAAGCTCATTATGAACAGCAATAATATTAAAATAAAATAACAGAAACAATTAATTGTAAGATATTTTTTCACATCCAACCCAACAAAAGTACTGAATATTTTGATTTTTGTAAACTTACTTATTGCACAATTTCTAAGATCTCTTTTTGTTTTGTAAAATTTAGAAATACCCCAAGTACACCAAATAATGAGAGAAATATAAAACCTGGCATTTCAAAAAAATTTCCTGGGAAAAAAAGTTGTACTAAGCACTAAATGTTAAACCATTAGCCAGGGGTACAATGAGGCTGTGCCCACAAAATTCATACAGACAAATACAAGTATCAGTATATTAAGGACATTGAGATATTCTGTGCATTAAGATATTAAAAACTGCCATCCCCTTGTAAACAAAACAGGGAAACTGATATGTTTTATTAAGGTTTATCTTTTAAAGAGTAGAGAAAATGTGGGTCATTGGTCCCATTGTTTGGAAGTAATAAAAAACAGTAAAAGGATAGAAATGGAGAAATACTAATATTGGAAAAATTAATCAAATTCAAGATGAAGTGGTGGTTGGGTTTTGTTAACCTTCATAAACTTGTCAGAGTGGGCAGAGATCAGGACTTCATGTCTCCAATTTCCTGAACATTTTGAAAATGTGAATAAGTGAGGGGTCCTTATCATGGGTGATGGGTCATTATCATGTTGTTCTGTAACAAATATGAATATGTTTCATTAGTCTCAATATTTATCATTTTTGCTTTCAGTCAAGTGAGTGGTTTCTTCCAGTTGTTTGCTAGTCGCTACCATTAAGATGTGTAAGCACAGTCTTTAAGCTTTTTTCCTAAAGGGTCTTTATGAAATTTAGGGGGTTAATTACTAAAATCTGAAAATATCTCTATATATCACTATTTTCTTAAAACCAAAGTCGATAAAATCATTATCAACAATCCAAACTGCACGATTTTTCGGATTTGACAGTCGAAAACGATGAATTTTTTGGATCATTGTATGAAACCTCATGATATCTTCCAACTGCAAATGGGACATCTGCCATTGACTTCTACATGATCTCGGCAGGTTTGAGATGGAGTAATTTTTTATTCTGACTTTTAGCAGCCCGGGATTTAATAAATAATGAAAAATTCTATTTCCTCTGAAAAAAAATGTATTTTCCTCTTTAAAACTCCGACCAGAAAAAATGGGACATTAATAAGTAACCCCCTTAGTATGTAGCACACTAAAGCAGTGTGGGTTTAAGGAGGGATATATTTTTTCCTGGCCATCTCCCAGCAGCATAACATTTGGGTGTATTCTCTACAGTACTGTCAGGACACAGAAGGGTTAATAAAGCAATGCATTTAATACCCACCCCTTCCTGTCCTCCCCAGTCTTTTTTTTCTTCTGTTCTGTCCAGGACCAGATCTTTTTTTTTTTTTTTTAGAGGATTCCAGGCACAGTTTTCATACACACTTTCTCCGCCTGATACCTGCTCCATTGTGATTGCCATAGCGCTTTCTCAGGAGCGGCTCCCCTATTGCAGCCGGGGAAAATATGCCGTTCTAGGCAGGCAAGAGCGTCTATGCGGGAGGTGATGTCATCAGTAAGCGCAACCTTATCTTGCCCGCAGCTGGCGTCTGCTTTGCCTTATGTGCCTGCAGATCAGATTGAGCAGAAACGCTCCCAGATGGATCCGGCTGCTGAGAAAAGTGCTGCTCCTAAGGCTACTCGGTGAGTTCTGTTCCTGTTGTCAGTTGTGCATCAATGAAAAAAATTGTGTTACTAACAGTGTGTTATCGCTTGTAGGCTTACTACCCCTGTTGAAGAGAAGGCCAGAAAAAGACAGAGGTCACAAGATAAGGATGTTAGACCCTGTAAAGCCTGTAAAAGACCTACTCTCCCAAATAAGAGGCTATGCAAGGAATGTGTTCCTGAGATCTTAGAAGGGGATACAGACATTCCACCAGCCCAGAAGCTGCTCCAGTCATAGATCTATCACAGGCCCCATCAACATCCACACAGGATGATATTTTAGCCTGGATTAAACAGGCTGTTTCCCTGGGTATTCAAGAAGCAGCTACTGCTCAAGGGGCGCCTTCTGTTATACACTCTAATCAGTCTGATGTGCCTGAGGACATAGAGTCAGATTCACGTTCATCTGAGGAAGAAGGGGAAGAGGATACTTTCTTCTATGATATGAGATATATACCAGACGTAATTAAAGCAGTCAGGCGTGCATTAATATTGGGGGAGCAGGATCAGGCAGCAACTAATGTATTTTTTGCCAAAAAGAAAGAAAATACACTTTTCCAGTGCACAAAGAGGTGCAGGAGGTTATGGATTCAGAGTGGCCCAAGATGTCCAGGAAGATGCCTGTGGAGGCCAAATTTGGTAAACTGTATCCCTTTCCTCCTGATTCACAGGAAGTATGGGGTAATCATCCAACTGTCGATGCTCAAGTGTCCAGGTTGTCCAGAAAGACAGCACTTCCAATTGACAATGTCTCAGCATTGAAGCACCCAATGGAAAGACGATGGAGATGGAGCTAAAAAGGTTATATATGACAACAGGAGCCATGTGCAAGCCCTCTATAGCCTTGGTGTCAGTAGTTAAGGCTCTTTCTATTTGGATAGAAGATATAGAACAGATGACCAATGGAGAGCACCTTGAGAAAATTTTAGCATCTCTGGCAGATTCAAGGTTGGCCACAGCTTTCTGTCTTGGAGCAGTGGGAGATCAGCAAGATCAATGGCTTTAGCTGTAGTAGCAAGGAGGGCCCTCTGGCTTAAATATTATTAAATGATGGATTAAGAAAATTACCATTTGAGGGCAAGATGCTATTTGGTAAAGCATTAGAAGAAGGAGGGAGGGAAGAGCACTTTTGTTCCCCAAACTACAAGAAGGTTTAAGGATCCTTCTAGACGTCAGTCAGACTGAATTTTTGCTAAAAATAGAGAAGATTTCAGATCATATAGGCCTGGTAAGGAGCCTTTTCATTCATCTTCCTGGAGATTGGGACGCTCTAGCTTTTTACGAGGCAATAAAACCAAGAACCCGAGGTCTCCCAGGTCCCAGCAGAAGTCACAATGACATGAGGTCAGTCCATCTTCCCAAGGTTGGGGCGAGGTTGCTTCAGTTTTGGGAGGTTTAGGCAGAAGAGATGCAAGATGCATGGGTTTGCTCAGTCTTAAAGAGAGGATATCGACTAGAATTTTGCCGCAAACCTCTTTTTCACAATTTTATCAACACTCATTATACAGCTTCCCTATCAAACAAGATAGTCATGGAAAAGTACATTTCAGATCTGCTTTCCAAGGAAGTGGTGGTTTGTATCCCTCCAGGAGAAGAAGGCAAAGGTTTCTATTCTCCTCTCTTTCTAATAAGAAAGGCATCAGGCAAAATGAGACCACAGACGTCTGAACAAATACCTCAAGAATCAAAGTTTCAAGATGTAAACAATTCAAACTATAAGAGAGCAATACATCCAGGGTTTTTGCACAATCGACCTGAAGGACATCAACGGTTCTATAGATCATCGGCATCTGCAATTTACGTGGCTCCCTTTTGGATTAGCCACATCCCCCAGGACATTCACAAAGGTGTTGATAGTGGTCATCGCAAAGCTCAGAGAAGAAGGTCTAGAAATATATCAGTATTTGGATGACCTTTTGTTAGTTGCCAGAGAGAGAGAGACCTTGAAAAGACACAGGGACAGAGCAGCAGCTCTGATTTGGTTGGGTCCTCAACAGAAGGAAAAGTCATCTACAAACAGCACAGAAGCTAGTATATCTTGGAGCCCAAATAGATATAGACATAGGGATGATCTCCATTCCTCTAAACAGAATTTTGATGGTGACAGAGATGTCGTGTCACGGTCGGCACCCAACACCAGAACAAACACCAGGCAACCTGGTCTCGGCTCGTCCTTCACCAGTAGTGTGACCGCCTTTGGGCCTCGGGAGGAGCCCTCGGCTTACTTGGATGCCACCTGGACTTAAACGAGAGGTGCAAGATGAGGGTTCTGGATAGGCAGAGGGGCATGACAGTAAAGCAAGTCTTTGGACAGAAGATTGCAGTACAAGGCGTTTAGGCAAAGGAGTAGTCAGATCAGGCCGGGTCGAGGCAGGCAGAGAATAAACGTTATCAGACAGGCAAGGGTCAAACCAGGGAGTCAATCAGAGGGTTAATCAGAGGCGGTAGTCAGTAATCAGGCAAGGGTCAGAATCCAGAAGTCAGAGTAGTCAAATAGCCAGGCATGGGTCAAAAACAGGGATCAAACAGGTTCAGAATATAGCAAAAGCTCAAAAGCACCAGGAACAAAAAGTCCCACATCCCTAATGGCCTTTAAATAGTGTTTGAATTGCGCGCCCTTGCGCGCTGACGTCACTACGTCAGCGCGCCTGCGCCTTTAAGAAAAACCAGAGCGTGTTGCGCGCCCTAAGACACCGGCGCCTGCGGCCTACAGGAAGCTGCTCGTCGAGGCGGGCGTCCCCGTCGAGGCGGGCGTCCCCGACTAGGGGGCAGCAGGCGTCCCTGTCGCCCCCCCCTAGACCACCAGGTATGTTCATTACATTACCCCCCTCTCTAGGGGGGGCCACTGGACCCCCAGGCTTACCGGGAAACCTAGCATGGTATTGTCTCCTGAGGCGGTCAGCCTTGATGTCATCAACTGAGACCCAAGAGTTCTCCTCAGGACCGAAGCCCTTCCACCTGGTAAGATATTGTAACTTACCCCTCACGAGGCGGGAGTCGAGGAACTCCTGGATCTCATACTCAGGCTGACCTTCAACCAACACTGGGGAGGAACAGAGAGATGACGAGAATTATTAGCAGGCTTCAAAAGAGAGACATGGAATGAATTAGAAATTCTGAAGTTAGGAGGTAACTGAAGACGGACAGAGGATGGATTAATTACTGCAATGATGGGGTATGGACCAATGAATCTAGGACCCAGTTTAGGAGAGGGATCCTTCAACTTGATATTCTTTGTCGACAACCATACTAAATTTCCCACCTTGTACTGGGGTGCTTCCCTACAGGATTTGTCAGCAGCCCTTTTCTGAGCTAGGGAAGCTGCGGATAAAGAATTATGAACTTGAGACCAAATTTTGGAAAATTTCAGGACAGAAGAATTGGCAGACTCTCCTGCGGAGGAATGGGTAGCATTATTGTATGCAAATTCTGCCCAGGGTAGCAGTTCGGACCATGTGGACTGGTTATCGGACACATAGCATCTGAGATACTGCTCAAGGGACTGGTTCACCCTTTCGGTTTGACCGTTAGTTTGGGGGTGATAGGCAGAGGAAAAAGATAATTCAGTACCCACCAAGGAACAGAAAGCACGCCAAAATCTTGAAACAAACTGAACTCCCCTGTCAGAAACAATATTTTCAGGAAAACCATGGAACTTAAAAATATGAGTAATGAATAAGTCAGCCAGGGTTTTAGCAGAAGGGAGATGTGGAAGAGGTATAAAATGAGCCATTTTACTGAACCTATCGACCACCACCCAAATCACTGTCTTACCCTGGGAAGGAGGCAACTCCACAATAAAATCCATGGAAATGTGAGACCATGGTTTCTCTGGGACGGGTAAGGGGTTTAATAGACCCTAGGACAGATGATGATATGACTTAGACCTTTGGCAGACTGGACAGGAATTGATAAATGTTTTAGTATCCTGTTTGAAGGAAGACCACCAGACATGACGGGATAAAAGAGAAATGGTTTTTGCAATACCTGGATGACCTGCCACTTTAGAATCATGAACCTCTCTTAACACTTGTTCCCTAAGCTCCTCAGGAACAAACCATTTACCAGATGGGGTATCAGCAGGAGCGGAAGACTGTAAAGGGGACAACAAGGAAGAGAGGTCAGACTCCAAAGTCGCAACAATTATTTCCCTGGGAATGATGGGAGTGCACTCTCTAGAGTCAGAGGAAATGGATTCAAAACTCCTAGAGAGTGCATCCGCCTTGGTATTTTTGGAACCAGGTCGAAAAGTTAACGAAAAGTTGAATCTAGAGAAGAATAAAGCCCACCGGGCTTGCCTTGGATTTAGGCGTTTAGCTGATTCAATATACAGTAAATTTTTATGGTCGGTATAGACCGTCACCAAATGTTTAGCACCTTCTAGAAGATGCCGCCATTTCTCAAAGGCCCATTTGACTGCCAACAATTCCCTGTTACCTATATCATAATTCACCTCTGCGGGTGAAAACTTACTGGAGAAGAAAGCACAGGGATGTAACTTGTTGGTAGTCGGGTGCCTTTGAGAAAGGACTGCCCCAGCTCCTACCTCAGAGGCATCAACCTCCATAATAAAAGGAAGCGCAGTGTCAGGGTGTCGAAGAATGGGGGCAGAACTGAATTCCTTCTTGAGAAAGTCAAAAGCTTGTACCGCTTCAGGAGGCCAGATGCTGGGGTCAGCACCCTTCTTAGTCAAATCAGTAATGGGGGCCACAATTAAGGAAAAATTTTTAATAAACTGACGATAGTAATTTGCAAACCCCAGGAACCTTTGGGTAGCACGTAATGATTGGGGTTGGGTCCAGTCCAGTACAGCTCTCACTTTGCCTGGATCCATTTCAAGACCCTTGCTGGAAATATTAAACCCTAGAAACTGAACGGAAGTAACCTCAAAGATACATTTCTCCAGTTTTGCATAAAGATTATTCTCCCTGAGTCTGTACAAGACTTTTTGAACATGATTTCTATGTTCACCCAAATTAGAGGAGAAAATCAAGATATCGTCAAGATAGACCACTACGAATATCCCCAGCAGGTCCCGAAAGATGTCATTGACAAATTCTTGGAACACGGCGGGTGCGTTACAGAGACCAAAGGGCATTACAAGATATTCGTAGTGGCCATCCCTGGTGTTAAATGCAGTTTTCCACTAATCCCCCTCCCTAATGCGTATGTGATTATAGGCGCCCCTAAGATCTATCTTAGAATAGATCTTGGCACCCTTAACCTGGTCAAACAATTCAGAAATTAACGGGAGGGGATAGTGTTTTTTTATGGTGATCTTATTGAGACCCCTATAATCTTTACAGGGGCGTAGACCACCATCCTTCTTCCCAACAAAGAAAAAACCCGCCCCTACTAGAAGGCCTAATGAACCCTCTTTCAAGGTTGTCCTTAATATATTCTTTCATTGCCTGGGCCTCCGGCAAGGAAAGAGGGTATGTTCTACCCCGAGGGGGAATAGACCCAGGAATTAGATCTATAGAGCAATTATATTGCCTGTGTGGAGGTAGGGTTTCTGCAGCTTTCTTAGAAAACACGTCAGCATATTCAGCATATGCTGCAGGTAAACCTTCTAAAGAAGTGGTTGCCACCACCTGAGGAATACATGAACCACCACACTTAAGACCCCATTGCAGAATCTTCCCCGATACCCAGTCAATATGAGGATTATGGGTCTGGAGCCAAGGTAACCCCAAAATAAGAGGGGAAGACGCACCCTCAATGATAAAAAGGGCTAACCTCTCACTGTGATGATTATCAGAGCACATGGAAAGAGACACAGACTTTTTAGTTACCAGGCCTGAACCTAAAGGTTTTTTATCAACTGCCAAAATCCTCATAGGAGGAATCAGAGGGATTAAGGGAATACCAAATTTTGCCGCAAAGGTGGCATCCAGAAAATTCCCCTCTGCCCCTGAATCCACAAAAGCGGACACCCTGACAGAACCCGTAGGCCAGGTGAGTTTAACCTCTCCCCAGGTAGACTGGGGAGAGGAAACTTCTGCACCCAAATGGAGCTCCCCTTCTCCATTTAGGCTTGGAAGTTTCCCGGCCTCTTAGGACATAAATTCAGGAAATGACCCTTTTCCCCACAGTAAATACAAAGACCAAGGGAATGCCTGCGGGCTTTTTCCTCAGAGGTTAGATGGGATATACCCAATTGCATAGGTTCCTCCTGAGGTTGAACCATGGAAGGGTTAGGGGACTTAACATTGGACACCATATTAGAAAAGTTATACTTAACATTGGTAAACCCAGAATGCATAGGAGAACCCCTTTCACCCCTGCTTTCCCTCTGCCTCCTATCTACCTGGATGGCAAGTGACATGAGATCATCCAGGTTGGAGGATAAAGGGTAATTTACCAAGCTATCTTTGACAGAATCAGACAGCCCAATACGGAACTGGCTACGAAACGGCATGTCGTTCCACCCAGTCTCCACTGCCCACCGGCAGAACTCGGTGCAATACACCTCCGCATCCCGTTTCCCCTGGCGCAATTTACGAATCGCGGAGTCGGCAGAAGATGCACGATCCGGGTCATCATAAAGTACAGCCATGGTTTTAAAAAAATGAATCAAGGGAAAAATGGGCAGGATCTGAGAGGGGCAATCTGAGAGCCCAGACTTGGGGATCACCCTGTAATAGGGTTATTACGAACCTCACTTTTTCCTCGCCAGTAGTGAATGAATGGGGGAAAAAGCTGAGGTATAATTTACATGCCTCTTGGAACATGAAAAATTTTGACCTGTCCCCATTGAATTTATTGGGAAACACAATTTTGGGTTCATGGGTTTTGGATACATTACCCAACAGAGCAGGAGAATCCACAGGAGTGGCCACAGGAGGGGTGACTACCAGGGATGGGCGAATTTGACCCGTTTAGTTTTGCCAAATATTCACCGCCAGCGAAATGTCGCAGACGCCCGTTAAAGTCTATGAGCGTCAAAAAAAAATTGTCGCGCAGTGAAATAAATTTTGACGCGCGTCTTTTTTTTTTGACGCACGTCTCCATACAAGTCTATGGGCGTCATTTTTTTGGCGAAATGAGACGAAAAAATTCACCCATCCCTAGTGACTACTGGAGCTGGAGACTGAACAGAAGCATCCAGTCGACGGGTCAAATTGTGGAAACCTTGCATCAGGTAATCTTGCCTCTGCAAGGAGCAGCGGCAGCTCGACCTTCCTCGTCCATCTTGGCCCGTGATAATGTCACGGTCGGCACCCAACACCAGAACAAACACCAGGCACCCTGGTCTCGGCTCGTGCTTCACCAGTAGTGTGACCGCCTTTGGGCCTCAGGAGGAGCCCTAGGCTTACTTGGATGCCACCTGGACTTAAACGAGAGGTGCAAGATGAGGGTTCTGGATAGGCAGAGGGGCACGACAGTAAAGCAAGTCTTTGGACAGAAGATCGCAGTACAAGGCGTTTAGGCAAAGGAGTAGTCAGATCAGGCCGGGTTGAGGCAGGCAGAGAATAAACGTTATCAGACAGGCAAGGGTCAAACCAGGGAGTCAATCAGAGGGTTAATCAGAGGCAGTAGTCAGTAATCAGGCAAGGGTCAGAATCCAGAAGTCAGAGTAGTCAAATAGCCAGGCAGGGGTCAAAAACAGGGATCAAACAGGTTCAGAATATAGCAAAAGCTCAAAAGCACCAGGAACAAAATCCTATCACGGGCAAAGTCCCACAGCCCTAATGGGCTTTAAATAGTGTTTGAATTGCGCGCCCTTGCACGCTGACGTCACTACGTCAGCGCCCCTGCGCCTGTAAGAAAAACCAGAGCGCGCCGCACGCGCCCTAAGACGCCGGCGCCTGTGGCCTACAGGAAGCCGCTCATCGCTCAGCGGCAGGCGTCCCTGTCGTCCCCCCCCTAGACCACCAGGTATGTTCGTTACATGTCGTCATTGATGATCGAATTCAATCAGGTGCCTGCAAGGCAATTCATGAGATATTTGAGCACCCTGACATCCACAATTGCATTAGTCAAGTGGGCAAGATGGCAGAGTCACCTATATAACAGGATAGAATTTGAATTGGTTCATTTGTCTGTGAGTCCGAAGCAGGATCTGCAGTGGTGGACAATACCTGTCAGCCTCAGGAACGGCTTTCCTTTACGGGAGCCCAAATATGTGGAACTCTACACGGATGCCTCAGGTCAGGGTTGGGGGAGCTCATGTGGAGAATCTCTCAGCCCAGGGAGAATGGGGCAGGGATCTGTCTCATCTGCCATCCAATTTACTCGAGCTGAGGTCAGTGAGTTGTGCACTGGAGATTTTCCAAAGCAAATTGCTTTCTCTCCCTGTCAGGATTTGATCAGACAATGTGGCAGCTGTCACATACATCAGGAGACAAGGGGGAACCAGGAGTCATGCTATGATGAAGTAGTTGATTCCTATTATGACATTTGCACAAGCCCATCTTATGGATATTACAGCTCTTCATGTTCTGGGAAAGTTACATTTTCAGGCAGATCAGCTCAGCAGAAAGAGAATCAACAATGGGGAATAGAGTCTCCATCCTCAAGTCTTCAGCTGAGTCACTGCCAGGTTGGGATGCCCAACAATAGATCTGAAGGCAACGGTACAGAATCGGAAGGTACAAACGTTCTTCTCCAGGTTTCCTTGTCCCCAGGTGGAGGCGGCAGATGCCTTAGTCCAGGATTGGACAGGCCTGTGGGCATATGTGTTTCCCCCTTCCCAATGATCTTCAGAGTGTTGCAGAAGATCTTTTACACACAGATGGAGGCCTTAGTAATTCTGCTGAATTGGCCACGCCGGCCATGGTATCCTCTGCTGAAAAGAATGGTCCAGAGCAGGCCAATTCCCCTGCCGATCAGGGAGGATCTTTTGTCCCATGGGAATCTGTGGCATCCAAATCCTTCAGGGTTGAGTCTGATGGCCTGGCGGCTGACAGGAGAAGGTTAGCACAGCCGGGATGTTCGGAGGTCGTCATCAGTACATTATTAAAGTCTAGAAAACCGAATACTCCACAGAAGAATGAAGCGCTCACCTCCGTTTCTTTTCCCTTTTGGGACCAGGTGCTTGGCAGCCAACACGAGAGGTGTTTACTTTATTGTACTGGCACATCACTACTTCTATTGCACCTTCAGCGCTAAAGAAGTATGGGAGAGTGGGGAGTCACTACATGCCAGTACATGTCTATTACTAACACCTTCAGGCAGCAGTATAGACCAAGTGGCAGATCATTTCACTAATGTGCCAAAATATTACCACTACATCTACGTGATTCCTGATCAAACTATGTTGGCGGTCTGCATTTATATTAATTTCATGATGGAGGCTGAGGGCCAGTGTAAATTTGATAAAGGGCCGCAATTGGCCCACGGGCCGCACTTTGGACATGCCTGCTCTTATACCTTTATTTGACATTATAAATTAGACATTAGGTCAATTGTTTCATCGCAATTTGGGCCATCAGTTCTCCAGGCAGTAGCTGGAGTTGAATACATTTTCTGTTATCAGGATAATGTTGTCTTTATTCCCACCCAGTTTAGTTGCTTGGGTATGAACCCAAATGTCATGCTGCTGGGAGGATGGCCAGGAAAAGAAAAACTTGGTAAGTATGATTTGATTTTCTCTTGTGCAGCTGTGCTGGAACCAGATGAAGAAGTTTTGTAGATGTTTCTCTATTTGTAACTCAGGCCATTGTTGGCCATTAAACTGCATTGGGACCACTGTTGATAATGTGTTTTGAGATCTCTTTTCCATTAAAGCATTTACTGTGTTAGGACACAACTTGGAGCACAGGGGACAAAGCTGACATAATCGGTAACAAAATATGACAATTTGCCTACACGCGGCACTTGTGGGTTTATATAACTGCCTCATACTGAGTGTAAGAGCCCAAAGGCTCAGTATGGAGTACGGACCAAGGAGGAGGCAGTTCAACAAATAAAGTTCAAGGTACAAAAGGGTTTGGCAATAGAATGGTCAGAGTCCAGGCAAAGAGGTCAATCCAGGCAGAATAGGGTCAAAACGGTTAAACAGGCAAAGGTCGGTACAAAGGAATCAAGATAACAATACTAGAATCACACCCAGGAATGCACAAAGTGAAACCTATATTTGGGCAATGTTGCAGTCTTCAGGCTCCTTTAAATAGGCCTCCTTTGGTGCCAAAATTGGACGTGATGACGTTGACGTGTTGACGCTGGCGTTCAAATGCTGGTGTACATTCCAGTGCTGGCGTCACAGTGCTGCGTCCAAGAGAAATCTGGCTCTCGCACACCCTTGTGTGAGGTAATTATAGTGCTGTCTGGTGCACAATGGTAGAGGTCTGGCAACCCCAAATCCAATCTAGAAGTCAAGCAATCCAGAGGCACACAGAACTGATGCAAGCAAGGAACACCTTGCACGTATACGTATACCTTGCGGTATAGCAGTGCAACGTTTCGGGGTCAGGCCCCTTTATTAAGCATAAGGAAAGTATTAGGATTGGCCCAAGTGGCTGCTCTACAGATGTCGTCTGCTGAAACACCTGCTTCTGCCGCCCAAGACACCGCCACACCTCTCGTTGAATGAGGTCGCACTCTTTCAGGTATATTTTCTATTCTCAATAAGTAAGCCTTCTTGATCATTGTCACAATCCACCTCCTCAGTGTTACCGTGGAAGCAGTCTCCCCCTTTCTTGCTCCTGCCGGAATTATGAAGAGCCTATCTGACCTCCGAATAGACTCTGTCATTTCCAGATATTTTTCCAAACATTTCTTTACATTTAGAGCTTCAGACACCTCCGTCACCTCTGCTGGTAAATGTATAGGCTCATTAATGTGAAAATTTGAGACAACCTTTGGCAAAAATTCAAGAACTGGTCTGAGTGTGACTCGTTGCTCATTAAAAGTTGTATGAGGAGCTTGCGCTGATAAAGCCTGAATCTCTGATATCCTTCGACCTGAAGCAATTGCAACTAAAAGTATAGTTTTTAAGGTCAAATTCCATAAAGAGATCTCTTCTGCAGGCCAAAAAGGTGGTTTTGAAAGGACTTCTAGTACAAGTGGCAAATCCCACGGCGCTGCAAGTCTCCTGACTGGAGGCCTAATTCTCACCGCTGCTTTAAGAAATTGTATCACTAATGGCTCAGCTGAAAAACCTCTGCCCAATATTGCTGACAGTGCCGACACATGCACCCTCAAAGTACTGGCACTCAAGCCTCTCTCCAATCCTGACTGCGGGAACTCTAAGATATTCATCACATCTGGTTGCTGAGGATTGATTCCTCTGGCTGATGACCAAGTACAAAAACAGTCCCAGATCTTATCATATATTCTGGTCGTGGTAACCTTTCTAGATTTCGACAAGGTTGTAATGACTGCCTCTGAACATCCTTGATCTCTTAACCTGCAGAACTGAGTCTCCATGCTGCCAGTCTTAACTGTCCCGGATCTGGGTGGAAGACTGGACCCTGCTGCAAAAGATCCCTCCTTACTGGAAGCCTGAATGGATGATCCACTGCCAACCTCCTCAGAAGTGGATACCAAGGCCTCCGGGGCCACTCGGGAAGAACAGCTACTGCCTCCATACTGGAGGAGAGAATCTTCTTCAAGACCTTGAATATCATGGGCAGTGGTGGGAAAATGTAAGCCCAAAGACCGTTCCAGTTTTGAGCCAAGGCATCCACTGCTAATGCCTGAACATGGGGAACCCTGGAATAAAATCTCATTATCTTGCAATTGTTCGGGGTAGCCATCAGATCCACCAATGGCATCCCCGACCTTCTTGCTATCAGACTGAATACTTGCTTGTTCAAACTCCACTCCCCTTGATCCAAACTGTGATGGCTGAGGAAGTTGGCTTGTTGGTTCAGAACTCCTGGAATATGCACCGCTGTCACTCCCATCCCACTGGAATCTGGACAGGCATCTCCTCATTGCTGCTTTGGCTGACCTTTTGGAGATCTAGCCTCCCTGGCCTTATTCCCTCTAAAAAAACTTGACTGGCCTGTTTTCCAAGAGGCTGTTCGAAAAATTCTCTGCCCGGCTTGTAAGCTTTTGCTTCCTCTATGCGTCTAAATGGAAATCTGTCCTGACGCCTCTGGACATTCCTAAAACGTCTTGGTGTTTGAGGTAGAAAGGTACTCTTCCCTCCGGAGGACTTAGATATAATTTCATCCAGAGCCTTTCCAAATAACATCTTCCCCTCAAAAGGAAGCTTACAGAGAACATTCTTTGATGCAGTATCCGCAAACCAAGCCTTCAACTACAAGGCACACCGGGCCGCTATCGAAAAAGCCATACTTCTTGCAGCTAATTTTGCCAGATCCACTGAAGCCTCCAAGCAAAAATTACAGGCCATCTTGATATCACTTAAGAGTTGCATGGACCGTTCACTCTCTGTCACTCCTTCGAGACCCTGAACAGCCTCCTCAGACCACAAGGACATGGCCTTAATCACTGAAATAAGTGCCACCATCAGACTTAGCCAAAGGTGAACGAGTTCCTTGAGACTGAACTCTACTTCTCTTCCTGCATGGGGAAGACTGCTCTAGATCACCATCCAGCAGCTCTAAAATGCATAATCTGCATAATCTTTTCCCCTTGGCAGCAGGCTTGTTACAGGCAGCACATGCAATAATCACTTCCGCATCTGATTCAGTCACGGGTTTCCGCTTGCTAGATGTTTCCTCCATCTGCAGAAATAAATGCAGGATAAATACTTCAGGCTCTTTTCGAAGGTAAAAAACACCTACCTTAACGTGACTCACCATACACCTGAAGAGGCGGCGCAATTCTCGGCAGCCAGCTCAACTGTACCGTAGCTTCAGCAAAAAAGTTTGCAGCCAGGGCACAGGAACTAACTGCCGGTATCCCTTTAAGGCGCGCACTGAGAGCGAAGCGAAAGACGTCATTGACTCGCGCCAGCGCCACTCCGTGTGCAGCGATGCTGCTTTTCCTGTCCCCGGCCGCCACGAGGGACCCCAGCCTGAGGAAGCGCTGTGGCGACCACACTGGCCGAGCGTCGGGCAGAGAGAGCCTCAACTGTGCCCGGAATCCAGCCACAAGGACTGGTTGAGTCACAAAAAAAACACCTCCCTCCAAACAGGGGAATATGCTCAGAGAGCTAAAAAAAAAAACAAAACACGGTGGGTAGGGGAGGAGGGGAATTTAAACAATGCTTGGGGATGTGTCTACACGGAGATGGGGGGCGGGGCTACCCGAGTGTTAATGCTGACCAGGGATGGCCAGGGAATGGCATTGGTGAGTTGTTTCCCTTTCACTGATACAGTGCTGCAGATATGTGGGATGAATTGTCACAGTCATTCTCCTTAAGCTGGTTTAAGCTGCTCAGAAACATACAGGCTTATCTTCAGAAGCAGAAAGAGGAGTGAGATATAAGAAGCCTCTGTGAAATGAATGTGGCAAGTGAGAAGGAAAACAAACAAAAGGGAGCCCTTGTAACAGAAGATAATAATGAGGCTGGTTTGGAAGCAGCAAAATTAAACATTTGGTCAATTTGATGTTGGCCACAAAGACAATGTGCAACTTGTACTTCTGAGGGAGGATAATAAGTTCTGGTATTCCCACCATGTTCCTTGTATGAAAGGACTTTTACTGGGCATCAACTTTTACACTTTGGGTTAGTTAGACCATATGATATGTGAGACGACTATGGGTTAAATTAAGTTTAGATCAGTGTCCTCTCTTATCTCCAAAAAGAGCACCCCAAAATAAATTACAATCTATAAAGAATAATCAAATATTTCAACTGTGTGATGGAACCCAAACATAATCATGTAGCACAGCGCTGTCCAACTTCTGTGGTACAGAGGAACTAATTATTTGGCTACATAGGAGGGCAGATAATGGATGCCAGTATTGACCACTCCCTGTTTTTAAACCACACCCACTTTGAACCACACCATATTACCACATGACCATGTCCACATTAATGGTGGTAACACACCAAAAACCAAATGGTTTATGCTCACTGCAGGGATATCACTCATATCTCATATCAGTCATATGTAAAAAAATTATTTTCAAATGCCAACAAACCCCCAAGATAAATACCAGGCTTATGTTCCACAGGCAGGGCACATACAGGCAGAGTATGGCACACACAGGGAGCATAGGGCAGGCAGACTATGGCACACACAGGGAATATAGGGAAGGCAGAATAGAGCAGGAGACAGGGAAACCTATCCCTATCTAAGCGTGTGAACAGGTGAACAATGTGGACAATCTGGGTATCAGGTGTGAACAGTACAGGCCTTTGAGGATGTGAACAATAGAGGCATTACAGGTTTGAATAATACAGGGGATTACAATCTAAATTTGAGGTTTTAACAATGCAGGGAGCAGTAAATCTCTATAGTGATACCCTATGAAGTTAACACATTGTAAGCAGACATGGCAGACTTTCATGTGGGGGGCACACAAGGGGGTCTCTGGCCATATGCAGCCCGTGGACCATCAGTTGGGCAGCCCTGATATAGCGTATAAAAATAAAATGTTAAAATATGTCATGTGGATGGAACTGTTACACTTTTTCTGGTCAAAATTGTATTTTGGATGATGAAGGGAGGTTGTACCCCCCGAAACGTTGATATTGGTGGTGAATATAAATAAAAGAAAGGGGGTTTCCCCACTGCAGAAAACTGGTGTGTGCGGATCCATAATTGTTGAAATTGCTGCTATTGGAGGGCCTCGTCAGGCCGGCGGATAACCAGCACCACTAAAGCAGAGAAAGTGAGTAAATTTCCGGGTGTGCGGTGTAACCACTTTAATACAGGTAAGGGCTAAACACAGCGTATCAGAGAACAGTAACAGAAAGTACCCAGGAACCAAAAAGAACCTTTACATTGGACAACTAGAAAATTACCTTTTAAATATTTGAATTTTAGCATGACTGCATGATGACGCCATCTGCGCCACCGATTCAACCCCGGAACCGAGCAGCGTGGCTATCCTTTCAGTGTGCGCATAGGCGTAGAATAGAAAAGACGTGGTGGACACCCCCGTCGCACCCCCACTAGACCACCAGGGTGAGTTCTCACAGTATCAGAGAGAAATGCATCCAAGCCAGGAGCCTTTGAGGGTTTCAGCTTCTCTTTTATGACAGCAGTAATTTCTTCTCCAGTAATAGGAGTGTTTGTGAGGCAAGTTAGTCCGGCATAAGTTCTGGAAGGTTAAAGGTCTGTAGGGATATTTGTTTTAATTGTCACAGCCTGGTCGTTTTTGTCCTTGTCTTGGTTTGAGAACAGCTGTTGCTGTCACATGTCCATTGCTCCATGTAATGACTGGCATCCAGGTTTATATCTACATGTTTGTTACTGTTATTCATATCCATTAGAAAGGTTTGTATTTCATTACTTAAATAAAGCTGTGACTGACTCTCTCCCAATAAAGAATGGGATCTGTGTTTGATTATGGAGCTTTCAGAAAACCCTAACGGGTAGTGAAAAGGGGAGAGTGGAATCCCATGTCCACAGTTTTATAAAATGTCACTCTAACCAAAATACCAAAACTTAAGAAAATTCTAGGGACATGGAGGACCTGCTATAGACCTATAAATGTACACAAAACAATCTTGATCATATCTGCCCTTTCCTAAAACAACAAATGAGCTGCTTGCTAAGCCTTGCGAGATACATCATTGTGGGAATTCATGTTCTTACAACTCTACATGTGTCTGTACATCTGTAATGGTGCAGAGCCAGATGTTGTTAAAGCCCCTGAATAGCTCAAAATCTGACTCAGCACAAGGAGGCAGAAAAGCACAAACTGTAATCTGAAGCTTAAATCCTGAGTTGATCAAGGTGAAACACAATAATAAATAATAGTAGTTTTCCTACTTACTAACTAGCAGAGTTCTTTTATAATCACAGTCCCAATAACATCTAGAAGGGTTCAATTCAAAAGTCCCTTCCCAAGAGCTCTTATTTCCCAGGTAGCACTACATTTCCCCAAAGTGCTTTTCTCTTTGGAACATAGTAGCCACTCCCACATAGATTTGGCTCCAAACCAAGGCTCTTCCTGGATCCTCCTCTTATCCCAGACCTCCTCTAGAGCTTCCAGCCAATTGATCACTTCATTGTCTTTCTCCAGTCTTGGTGATGTCACAGGCAGAACAGGGGGAGGCTTGTCTGATCCCCTACATTTATAACTGTTATACTGAGACTCCTCATGGTACTGTTGTAGCAGTCATTGTCCAGACATCTAGGCCTTACTCTTTCACAGATTCTTCCCATGGTTTTTTTATCATCACATTTGTAGATATTATTTACCACAGTGTTACTGTACTTTGCTATACCATGTTATGCTGTATAATAAGCATTGGCATTTTTTGTTTCCCCAGTTTCATACTTTCCCCTTTGTTAATAAAACTAAAGCTCAGTAACCTGGTCTCAGTAAATTAATGAAGGAAGGAGTTTACCTGCATGTCAAGCTAAACACTGCCTCAGGGTAACACGTAGTGAGAACAGAATAAATAATGTTGTGTTATAAATTTCATGAGATGTGAGATTAAATTCACCTTCAGTGATCAAGTCCAAGAATGTAAACTTATGAAGGTAAACTCTTCAATGCAGAATGGAAATATACAGAAATGGATTGCAGATGGTTATAGGACATCACTCTAATGATAAAGATCTTTTTCAGTAACAATTTTACCACTATATAATGTCGATTGAGTAAAACTGGTGGGAGCAAATCTATGACAGATGTTGGAGAGGGACAAAAAGGGAAATATCAAAGCTGGAAAGATTGCCACTAATATTATAATAATGTAATAATAAACAGTTAATAATGATATTTAAAAATGGCTATTATTTTAAGACTCCAAAAGAACAACATTTAAAATATTTCATACATTTTTCCAATCCCCTGGAACATATCAGTTAGTAGATACAATTCAATGATAAAGAACATCGGGCACTGTGTTACCTGATGAACTTTATGTTTCAGCAACTCCCTGGCAGCTCAGTCAATACAGGGGGAGACATGAACTTCTACATCAGCTGGAGGGAGTCCTGTCCCTAATGTAACACTTTAATCCCATATCCTAAAGCTCCATAGGTAGGAGAGGCCTATTGGATTGTTGGCAAGCAAGAAATACATACTGTATATGACAAAGGACAATATCCATGACAGGGAATCTAAGAAATTAAAGTAATTACACTTGGCCAAACAAAGGTGTTTTTTGTTGTGTATGGCCAAAGGGAGAAACATTGTTATTAACAGTTTAAATAGACATTTCAACAGAGCAATTTTATTTTCCTTTTGTGTTGCTTAAACTGAGTGTAAAAAGATCTGTTTTGACAATTTCCAAAGAGCAACTTTAATCTCTTTGTTTCTCAGGCTGTATACTATTGGATTGGAAAATGGAGTTACAACGGTGTATAGAAGGGACAGCATTTTCTTTGTGTTGAAGTTATGTTGTTTGGATGGCACTATATAAACTATTATCAGAGTCCCATAGTACATACACACAACTATTAAATGGGAGCTGCAAGTGGAGAAGGCTTTGTGTCTTCCTTCAGTAGAGGAGATCCTGAGAATGGCAAGGCCAATGGAAACATAAGTGTAAATGATGAAGCAAAAAGGGAGAATCGTAAAAGGTATGACCAAAATAATCTCTGATAGTTCCACAGTTTTATAATCTGTGCAGGAAAGTTTAATAAGAGGGGCAAAATCACAAAAATAGTGATCTATAACAAATGGGCCACAGAACTGCAAATTAAATGTTAGAAGAATCACAACCAAACTCAATATAAGGGCTAAACCCCAAGAACAAAGACTCATATAGAGGCAAAGCCTGAAATCCATAATGGAGACATAATGAAGTGGGGAGCAGATGGCCAGATATCGGTCATAGGCCATGACTGTGAGGAGATTACATTCTGTATCTGCTGAAACACCATAAATATAAAACTGTGTGATACAACCAGTAAGAGATATTGTGCCTCCTCCATTCAGTAATAACCACAAGGTATTTGGAGTAATATTGGTACTGAGCAAAACATCACATACAGACAGCTGGGAGAGAAGGACGTACATGGGAGATCTCAAGGCTGGAACTGTAACCACTAATATGATTATAAGAAAGTTTCCAAGTAATGTCAAAATATTTATCCAAAGCAATGGAACAAAGAGTAACTCATTTATGATGTGAGAGTTCTGAAATCCCAACAGAAGGAAAGATAAACCTGATGTCTGATTCTCCTTATCCATTGCCTGGAACCATAAAGCAGAGAAGTTAGAAGATATAGTGTAAGGCAGATAGAATCCAACACCTGTGCTTTGTTTGATGTAGAACTAAAGCTCCCAGTATTTCCCAGTCTGCTCATTTGATGCCTTGTGTGAAAAAAGTTGCTTCATCTCTAAATTACCTTTTTGTATGATTTAAACAGGGACTCTCTCTCCAACCTGTTTTTCCCAGTTTTTCAATCAAGACACTGCCTGGTTGTTAGGAAAAGTGTGTTCCAAGCAACCAGATAACAGTTTCACTAGAACCCTACAGAACAAACTATTCTACAGAAATACAAAAATACAATTGCAATTGCAAATAATTTTACAGTCAATACTGTCAACAGAATGATAGAACCCCCCACCCCCACCCTGGGCTGAATGAAGATTTATGGTTTATATTATGTGAGAAAGTGACTCACGTGTGAGTTTCCCTACAGTAGAGAGACTTTAAATACAAACATACACAAAGCTCCCAGAGTACAAGAACTTACAACAATATGTTTTATATAAAAGATAAAATGTTTAGACTGAGTTTCACTAAAGTGAATGTGTTTAAAATGTAAATAGATGTGGGTTTTTCTTTATTGGTTCCTATGTGCAAATCAAAGATGTTAAAAGCAATGTCTCAGCCTTGCACCACATTTGTACTGGAAATGCAGCCGACCCAGATCATCATCTCAAGTTCAGTAGGAATGTGACATTTCACACCTGCCCATTTGAGGAAGCAGAGAAAATAGTAAGAAACAACAGTGAGGAAAATATTTCTCTTGTAATGGAAAGTTGCCTTTGTGGCTTGTTGGAAACTGCCAATGGGAAATGAAAGAAAACTGTAGGATGAGCGAAGTCATTCAGCAAAGAGCAGCCATCATTCTATACTGCATGGATAAGGGAATCCATTTGGCATTACAGACATGAGGTTTTTATACCTTTGGAAAGGAACAGAAGATCAATTGTGTAACTGCCCCTGGGACTTGTATAACAGACACTCACAGGAAACTCCTTGGGGGAGAAGGAGAAGCTCATTATGAAACAAGCAATAAAGAAAATAACAAAAACTATTTATTGTAGGATATTTTGCACCTGCAACCCAACAAAAGTACTGAATATTTAGATTTTTGTGCACTTGGTTATTTCACAATTAAGATCTCTTTTTGTTTTGTAAAATTTCTAAATACCCCACCAACACTAAGGGCAGATCTACATATGGTTGAATATTGAGGGTTAATTAACCCTCAATATTCAACTGCTGAAGGTAAATCCTTTGACTTCAAAATTTACCGCAATTAGTTTGATCGAATGATCGAAGGAAAAATCAATCGATCGAACGATGAAATCGTACGAATTGAACAATTTTTCTACGACCAAAAAAACCTTAGAAAGCCTATAGGGACCTTCCCCATAGGCTAACATTGAGGTTCGGTAGGTTTTAGGTGGCGAAGTAGGGGGTCGAAGTTCTTTCTAAAGAGACAGTACTTCAACTATAGAAAGGTCTAATATTCGAATCGAACAATTTTTAGTTTGAATTGTTCGATTCAAAGTTGTAGTCGAAAGTCGAAGTAGCCCATTCAATGGTCAAAGTAGCCAAAAAAAACATTCTAAATTCTACGTTTTTTTTATTCTATTCCTTCACTCGAGCAAAGTAAATGTGCCCCTAAATAATGACATTTCAAATATTTCCAGGGAAAAAAAGTAAAAGTTGTGCTCAGCACTAAATGTTAAACCATTAGCCAGGGGTACAATGAGGCTGTGCCCACAAAATTCATACAGACAAATACAAGAGATTCTCTGCACTCACCCAATATCAGTATATTAAGGACATTGAGATATTCTGTGCATTAAGCTATTAAAAACTGCCATCCCCTTTTAAACAAAACAGGGAAACTGATATGTTTTATTGAGTTTTTTTTCTTTTAAAAAGTAGAGAAAATGTGGATCATCAGTCCCATTGTTTGGAAGAAATAATATAACAAGTAAAAAAACAGTAAAAGGATAGAAATTGAGAAAATATTAGAAAAAATAAATCAAATACAACAAGATGAAGAGGTGACTGGGTTTTGTTAACCTTCATTAACTTGCCAGAGTGGGCAGAGATCAGGACTTCATGCCTCCAGTTTCCTGAACATTTTGAAAATTCAAAAAAGTGAGGGGACATTATCGACAGGGAAGCCTTATTTTGCCATATGCCTCCATGTTGTTCAGTAGCATACATGAATATTTATCATTGGTCACAATATATATAATTGTTGCTTTCAGTGATGTCAGCAGGAGACAATGTTTCTTCCAGTTACTCACTATCATTAAGGTGTGTGAGCACAGTCTGTGATTTTTTCCCTAAAGGTTCCTGAAATGAAAATGTTGGGGTTATTTACCAAAATCTGAAAATTTCTCACTATTTGTTTTTTCTTAAAACCACTTCGACCAAACTCCCATGCACATTTTTTATCATCTTTATTAATAAATTTATTTTAAAAGGCTGGTGGGGGAAAGGACACCTTTAAAATCCGAATTGTACTATTTTTTCTTATTTGATGCCTGAAAACTACGAATTCTTTGGATTGTTGTACGAAACCCATAGCAGATCAGGATATCTTACCATTGTAAACCGGACATCTGCCATTGACTTGTTTGAGTTGGAGTACTTTTTTATTCTGACTTTTAGCAGCCTCTGGGTTAAATAAATCACAAAAATTTCTAGTTTTTTTTTTTTTCTCTGAAAAAATTGTGTTTTCCCCTTTAAAACTTCGACCAGAAAAATTCAGACATTAATAAATAACCCCCAGTGATTAGATACAACATTCCCACATATGGGGACCATAGTTCCAGTTACCGTGCAGTCCCTAAAGCAGTGTGAGTCGCAGGAGAGATATATTTTGTGCAGTTGTGCTGGAAGCAGACAGAGAGGTTTTGTAGATGTTTCTCTATTTGTAACACTGGCGCACACCTTGTTGGCCATTAAACAACATTGTCACTACTGATAATGTAGTGTTGAGATCTAAACATTTGGGAAATGCATGGGGCAAGTGAGAGAGAAAGAAAACAAAGGGGGGACCTTGTATATGAAGATATTAATGAGGCTTGTATGGAACTAGCAAAATTTAACAATTCTGATGTTGGCCACAGAGACAATATGCAATAAGCTCAACATGTTCCTTGTATGAAAGGACTTTTACTGGGTGTTTTACCCTTTGGTTTGGACCATATCATATGTGAGACGACAATGGGTTTGAGTTATGTTTAGATCAGTGTCCTCTCATCTCCACAAAGAGCAACCCAAAATAAATAATAATATATAAAGAATAATCAAATATTTGTGATTTGTGATGGAACACAACAAAAATCATGTAGAATATAAAGAATAAAAGGTTCATATATGACATGTAGATGCTACTGTTCCACTTTTTCTGCTCAAAACTGCATTTTGTAAGCACCATAACTGAATTGGCCATAAGAGTTGTAATACCATTCAAACATTTCATTCAACTTCCTTAATTCGAAATCCTGATGACCATTGAATTGAATAAAGAAAATGCAAATTATGGAAAATCCTAACATCACCCCCCATTCCAGTCTCATTTTGATGGATTCTGATCCAGTTAATGGAAGTCTTATGGAAATCTTTTTTTTCTTTTATGTCTATTAACATACATAGAATAGTGTGGTGAATATTTATTTACAATCGTGAGAGATAAATACTGATTGGAGTAGGCACCCCAGATTATTTTGGCATTTACCACCATGGGCCATGTTAAATACCAGTTCTAATTGAATGATAGTGTAAAAGCACTTATTGTGCTGATTTGACTTTACTTCGTGACACTCCCACCTCATGTGCCAACCTCTCCACAGCCACTGAAGCAAGTGGTAGAAACCCTATCTTGGCTCATGGCTCAAGTTCTAATATAATCAGTCTACCCCCCATGACCACAAGGCCTAGGTTTACTTATACATGAAAGTCTGACAAAGTTATCCAGTTCTTTACATAGACTTTGTAGTGAGACTTGGGGGTGACCATGCAACAATAGGATGCCATCCATCAGCAAATAAGATTAATTTATACATTTCACCTCCAACCATCTGATATGGGCATTTTGACATTTTGTTTGTGCCAGCGGTTCTATGCAAAGTGCAAATAGGAGTGTGACAATGGACACCCCTGCATAGTGCCACCGTTCATTTCAAAGGGAGTTGATCTTTGGGATTCTGTTTTAACCTCAGCCTTCAGATTCACGTAGAGCCATTTGATCACATATAAGAATGGGCCTTTAATGTCAAATGTTTCAAGCGTTGTATAGAGTTACTGTCAATCTACGAGATCAAATCCCTTCTTTGGATCTAATGATAAAAAATGGTCTGCCATTTCTTTGTGTGCACTAGCTTTATAGGATTTAAAGTCCTCCTTATTTTATCAGCTGCATCTCGGCCCTTTACAACCCCTACTTGATCAGGAAGTATCAGGCTTGGTAATAAAATATTAAAGTGTTCTGCTAAGATTTTAGCAAATTTCTTTATATCCTTTATTAATGATATAGGGTGGTAGCTTGAGCAGAGCTTAGGGTCTTTCCCCTTCTTGTGAATTACTATTATCTGAGAGGTTAGCATTTCTAAGGGATGGGTGTTTCAGAGAGAATTGCATCCAAGCCAGGAGCCTTTGAGGGTTTTAGGTTCTCTTTTATGATAGCAGTAATATTTTCTGCAGTAATAGGAGTGTTAAAGGAGGCAAGGTGGGCTGGCTTAAGTTTTGGAAGGTTACAGGTCTGTGGGCATATGTGTTTTTGATTTTAATTGTTGTCTAATTATGACAGCCTGGCAGTTTTTGTCCTTGTCTTGGTTTGAGAACAACTGTTGCTGTCACACAGAGCCGGGCCAAGCCGGGCAGGCGCCCTAGGCAGCCTGCCCGGCTGCTGTGCCGGCTGGATGAGCGCTTCTGCGCATGCGCGAATTGACACATGCATGGGACAGTGGGCAGTCGGCAGAGAAGGGACCAGACTAGGGGTAGGAGTAAGTACGTGCCTGGCGCCCCTCCACCTTTGTGCCCTAGGCATCTGCCTACTCTGCCTACCCCTAGTTCCGGCCCTGCTGTCACATGGCAATTGCTCCATGCAATGAACAGAATCCAAGTTTATAGCTACATGTTTGTTAATGTTATTAATATCCATTAGGTTTGAATTTCATTACTGAAATAAAGCTGTAGCTGATTAAGAATGTGGTCTATGTTTGACTATGTAGCTTTCAATAATCCATAATGAGTAGTGAAGGGGGGGAGTGGATTCCAATGCCCACAGTCTTATAAAATGTCACTATACCCAAAATACCCAAATGTTTAGAAAATTCTAAGGATATGGAAACCTGCTAAAGACCTAAAAGGTAAACAAAACAAGCTTGATGATATCTGGCCTTTCCTAAAACTACAAATAAGCTGCTTGCTAAGGCTTGCAAGATACATCATTGTAGGAGTTCATTTTCTTACATCTCTAGATATGTGTAACGGTTGGCACCCTAAACCCAGAACCGATGCCATGCACCCTGGTCTCGGCTCGTGCTTCTGCCTGTAGCAGCCGCCTTTGGCCTCGGGAGGAGCCCTCAGCAACTCAGATGCCGCCAGGTCTTATAATGAGAGGTGCAATGCAAGGGGTTCTGGACAAACTAAGGGGCACAACTGTAAAAGTCTTTGGGCAAAAGGTTATGGTACAAGGCGTTAGACAGAATTGTAGTCAGATCAGGCCGGGTTGAGGCAGGCAGAGAGTAAACGTAATCAGGAAGGCAAGGGTCAAACCAGGAAGTCAATCAGAATGGTTAATCAGAATCTAAGTCGGATATCAGGCAAGGGTCAGGTTTCAGAAGTCAGGATAGTCGAATAGCCAGACAGGGGTCACAACAGGAATCAATCAGAATCAAAACAGGACCAGAACAGATAGCTCAAAGCTCAAAAGCACCACAGGATAAACCTATCACAGGCAAAATCCTGTAGCTTTAACAATCTATTTATACTTTCATGGCGTCATTACGCCAGCGCAACTGGGCCATTAAATAAAGCAGAGGCACGCTGCGCGCGCCCTAGGAACACAGAAGTTCGGGAGAAGAGGAGCAGCAAGGTGGGCGTCCCCGCCATTGCTGCGGCGTGCATCCCCTCCACACCACTAGGCCACCAGGGTAAGTTTTTATTACATTTTGTCTTTACATCTGGCTCTGCAACATAACAGATGTACAGACATATCTAGAGTTGTAAGAACATGAACTCCCTGTAAACTGAAACTATCTTAAATCCAGAGTTGATCTAGAAGAAATTATAAATAACATTATAGCATAAATATCATGAGATGTGACAATAAATTCACCTTCAGTGATCAAGACCAAGATTTAGGAAGGTAAAATTCTAAATACAGAAATATAAAGAAATGGGTTGCATATGGTCAACTAATGGTTGTGGGACATATCTGTAATGAGAGGGAATTCTACACAACACAAGGCACTACATTTGCTCAGGAGCAGTAACCCAGGTAGCATTTACCGGTCACCTATTTAAAAGCGAAATAGGTTACTATTCCTGAGCAAATTTATTAATTAATGAGCAAATTAAATTAATTATGGGGGGCAATTGTACTTCCAAACAGAGCTTCCCGTTGGCTGCCACAAAGGGACTACCAGTTGCCCATACTTTCCATTCCCAGCATTTTTTTGCATGCTTATTTTGCTCTCCAACTTTTGTTACATTTGAGTGTGTTTCCAGGATTAAAAAAAGTTGGGGAAACCATTCTGCAGTGCAAAGAAACAAAAAGGAGGTACTGGGCACTCTGGAAGCCTTATGTGTTTCGTCAGCCTATGCCTATGACTAAAGCTGGCCATAGAAGCAAATATTAAGTGATACTAAATAATTTATGTCTAAACCTGCATATTAACTTTGAAAACATTTCTAAATTCTACAATTTTCCACTATATCATTTAGATTGAATAAAACTTGCAGTGAGCAAAATCTGTGATGGATGTTGGAGAGGGACATAGAAAGGTGCTGGAAAGTCCACCATTAATATTATTATATTCAAATAAACAGATAATATCAAAACATAAATCTAGACAAATATACAACTACAATGATTAATTTTTTTTTTCAATACTCTAAAAACACGAAATCTAAAATGTTTTCTCCATTTTCGAAATCACCTGGAACTTAACACGGGGAGGCCCAGTTATCAAAGGTAGAATTTCGAATTCATGGAAATTTTTTTCATTTTAATATACTCACAATTCGACTGGGAGGTTATTTAAAAAAAACATATTTGAATGTTTAATATCCAATCGAATGGTTCTGACCCTAAAAATGTAATCATATTCGTTTTGTACAAATTTCTCTCCAAAAAAATTCAATGTTAGGAAGGCTATTAACATCTCCAAATGGCTCAACAGACCTCTGCCATTGACTTGTACATGCATTCGGCAGTTTTAGGTGGCAAATATTTGAATTAGCACTGTTCCCATGGTCTAGGTGTGATAAATGTATTTCAATTTACATTCGAATAGGGGGGATTAAAAATAGAATGTTTGAATTCAAATTCCAATTTACTATACAACCCTTGATAAATCTGCCCCTTAGTAGATACAATACAAGATCGTGAGCATTGGGTACTGTGTTGGCTGCAGAACTACAACTTTCAGCAACTCCCTGGCAGCTCAGTCAGTGCAGGTGGGGAAATTGACTCCTACACCAGTTGGACGGAGTCCTGTCCCTAATGTAACCCTTTCATCCCAAACCCTAAAACTCCATAGGTAGGAGAGACTTACTGGATGAAAGACAAACAAGAAATACATATATGACTAATGATAATATCCATGACAGGGAATCTAAGACATTAAAGTAATTACACTTGGCCAAACAAAGGTGCTTTTTGTTGTGTATGGCCAAAGGGAGAAACATTGTTATTAACAGTTTAAATACCTATTTCAACAGAGCAACTTTATTCTCCTTTTGTGTTACTTAAACTGAGTGTAAAAGACCTGTTTTGCCAACTTCCAAAGAGCAACTTTAATCTCATTGTTTCTCAGGCTGTATACTATTGGATTGGAAAATGGAGTTCCAATTGTGTATAGAAGGGACAGCATTTTCTTTGTGTTGAAGTTATGTTGTTTGGATGGCACCATATAAACTATTATCAGAGTCCCATAGTACATACACACAACTATTAAATGGGAGCTGCAAGTGGAGAAGGCTTTGTGTCTTCCTTCAGTAGAGGAGATCCTGAGAATGGCAAGGCCAATGGAAACATAAGTGTAAATGATGAAGCAAAAAGGAAGAAGCATAAAAGGTATGGCCAAAATAATATCTGTTAGTTCCACAGCTTTATAATCTGTGCAGGAAAGTTTAAGAAGAGAAGCAAAATCACAGAAATAATGATCTATAACAAATGGGCCACAGAACTGCAAATTAAATGTTAGAAGAGTTATAACCAAACTCAATATAAGGGTTGCCACCCAAGAACAAAGACTCATATAGAGACAAAGCCTGAAATCCATAATGGAGACATAATGAAGTGGGGAGCAGATGGCCAGATATCGGTCATAGGCCATGACTGTGAGGAGATTACATTCTGTATCTGCTGAAACACCATAAATATAAAATTGTGTGATACAACCAGTAAGAGATATTGTGCCTCCTCCATTCAGTAATAACCACAAGGTATTTGGAGTAATATTGGTACTGAGCAAAACATCACATACAGACAGCTGGGAGAGAAGGATGTACATGGGAGATCTCAAGGCTGGAACTGTAACCACTAATATGATTATAAGAAAGTTTCCAAGTAATGTCAAAATATTTATCCAAAGCAATGGAACAAAGAGTAACTTATTTATGATGTGAGAGTTCTGAAATCCCAACAGAAGGAAAGATAAACCTGATGTCTGATTCTCCTTATCCATTGCCTGGAACCATAAAGCAGAGAAGTTAGAAGATATAGTGTAAGGCAGATAGAATCCAACACCTGTGCTTTGTTTGAGGTAGAACTAAAACTTCCAGCATTTCTTAGTCTACTCATTTGATGCCTTGTGTGAAAAAAGTTGCTTCATCTCTAAATTACCTTTTTATTTGATTTAAACAGGGACTCTCTCTCTCTAGCCTGTTTTTTCCAGTTTTTCAATCAAGACAATACCTGGTTATTAGGAGAAGTGTGTCCCAAGCAACCAGATAACAGTTTCAGTCCCAAACTAGAACCCGACAGAACAAACTATTCTACAGAAATACAAAAATACAATGGCAATTGCAAATAATTTTACAGTCAATACTGTCAACAAAATGATAGAACCCCCCACCCCCACCCTGGGCTGAATGAAGATTTATGGTCTATATTATGTGAGAAAGTGACTCACTTGTGAGTTTCCCTACAGTAGAGTGACTTTAAATACAAACATACACAAAGCTCCCAGAGTACAAGAACTTACACCAATATGTTTTAGATGAAAGATAAAATGTCGAGGTTGAGTTTCACTAAAGTGAATGTGTTTAAAATGTAAATAGATATGGGCTTTTGTTTATTGGTTCCTATGTGGAAATCAAAGCTGTTAAAAGCAATGTATCAGCCTTGCACCACATTTGTACTGGAAATGCAGCCGACCCAGATCATCATCTCAAGTTCAGTAGGAATGTGACATTTCACACCTGCCCATTTGAGGAAGCAGAGAAAATAGTAAGAAACAACAGTGAGGAAAATATTTCTCTTGTAATGGAAAGTTGCCTTTGTGGCTTGTTGGAAACTGCCAATGGGAAATGAAAGAAAACTGTAGGATGAGCGAAGTCATTCAGCAAAGAGCAGCCATCATTCTATACTGCATGGATAAGGGAATCCATTTGGCATTACAGACATGAGGTTTTTATACCTTTGGAAAGGAACAGAAGATCAATTGTGTAACTGCCCCTGGGACTTGTATAACAGACACTCACAGGAAACTCCTTGAGGAGAAGGAGAAGCTCATTATGAACAGCAATAAATATTAAAATAAAATAACAGAAACGATTTATTGTGAGATATTTTTGCACATCCAACACATAAAAAGTACTGAATATTTAGATTTTTGTGAACTTACTTATTTCACAATTTCTAAAATCTCTTTTTGTTTTGTAAAATGTCTAAATACCCCAAATACACCAAATAATGAGAGAAATATAACACCTGGCATTTCAAAAAAATTCCTGGAAAAAAAGGGAAAGTTGTGTAAGCACTAAATGTTAAACCATTAGCCAGGGGTACAATGAGGCTGTGACTACAAAATTCATACAGACAAATACAAGAGATTCTCTGCACTCACCCAATATCAGTATATTAAGGACATTGAGATATTCTGTGCACTCAGCTACCAAAAACTGCCATCCCCATTTAAACAAAACAGGAAACTGATATGTTTTATTACGTTTTTTTCTTTTAAAAAGTAGTGAAAATATGGATAATTTTTCCCATTGTTTGGAAGAAATAAAATAACAAGTAAAAAAACAGATAGAAATGGAGAAAAAGCAAATGTTGGAAAAAAAATCAAATACAACAAGATGAAGTGGCGACTGGGTTTTGTTAACCTTCATAAACTTGCCAGAGTGGGCAGAGATCAGGACTTCATGCCTCCAGTTTCCTGAACATTTAGAAAATGTGAATAAGTGAGGGGTCATTATCATGGGTGATGGGTCATTATCATGTTGTTCTATAGCATATATGAATATGTTTCATTAGTCTTATTTATCATATTTGCTTTCAGTCAAGTGAGTGTTTTTTTTCCCAGTTGTTCAGTAATAATTGTCTCGCTATGTCTTTATGAAATTTATGGAGGTTATTTACTAAAATCCAAATATATCTCTATATATCACTATTTTCTTAAAACCACTTTGACGAAACTCCCATGCACATTTTTACTGTATTTATTAATTAATTTACTTAAAAGGCTGGTGTGGAGAAAGACTTGATAAAATCATTAAAAATGAATCCGAACTGTACGATTTTTTGCATTTGACACCCAAAAATGATGAATTATTTGTATCATTGTATGAAACCCAGTGCAGATCATGATATCTTCCAACTGCAAATGGGACATCTTCTACTGACTTCTACATGACCTCGGCAGGTTTGAGATGGAGTAATTTTTTATTCTGACTTTGAGCAGCCAGGGGTTCAATAAATCACGATAAAATCTAGTTCCTCTGAAAAAATTGTGTTTCCCCTGTTATGAAGGGTGACTTACATCAAGGAGGTACACACTCAGGATCACGTAGCACAGACTTTATTAACTGATCCCAAGAAAGACCATTAGCTGCTGACCACACGGTCTGTAACTACCAACAAGTATATCCTGCTAGTTCTTGCATAAGTTAAAACAGTGAGACCTCTAGTGGCCAGTTGTAACATATCATATTGCTACATCCTTTCTCTTTAAAGAACACAAAAAAATTAGAACAGCAAACATTGTTTATAACTGCATAACTTAAAATGTTATATTGTGGCCAGTCATACATAGTCCTTGAGATGAGCTGGCTTTCTGCACATTCTCCCAGCTCTTGACACATATGTTGTATCTTTGGAAGAATGTGGTACTTCTGAGACATACAAATCTTTTGTGGGCTCTCCATTTTGTTGCTCCCCACTTATTTGATCTGCTTCTTGTGGTATCTGTCCTTGAGAAACCGCTGTTGAAGTTTTTGTTGAAGGCCAAGTTAGATCTTCATCAAATAGTCTTTGTGGCTTCCTGTTATCAGGTTCTCCAGTCACAGCTTCTGGATGCTGCTTTACTTTCACTTTCACTCCCAGTGATTTCAGTCAGCTTTTCACTCCAAGGTTTAGTTCCCTGCTGCCACCATGTTATGAAGGGTGACTTACATCAAGGAGGTACACACTCAGGATCACGTAGCACAGACTTTATTAACTGATCCCAAGAAAGACCATTAGCTGCTGACCACACGGTCTGTAACTACCAACAAGTATATCCTGCTAGTTCTTGCATAAGTTAAAACAGTGAGACCTCTAGTGGCCAGTTGTAACATATCATATTGCTACATCCCCTTTAAAACTCTGACCAGAAAATACATTGATAAATAACCCCCTTAGTGTGTAGCCCTATAGTGTCCCAGTAATTAGATACAACAATGCATTCCCAAATATAGGGATCATAGTTCCAGTTAATGTACAGCCCATAAAGCAGTGTCACAGCAGAGTCACAGGAGGGATATATTTTGTGCAATTGTGCTGGAACCAGACAGAGAAGTTTTGTAGATGTTTCTCTATTTGTAACTCAGGCCATTGTTGGCCATTAAACTGCATTGGGACCACTGTTGATAATGTAGTGTTGACATTTCTTTTCCATTTAAGCATTTATTGTGTTAGGGCACAACTTGGAGCATAGGGGAAAAAGTTTACATAATAGGTAACAAAACATGGCAATTTGCCTACACACGGCACTTGCGCTTTTATATGATTGTCTCATACTATCTTCCTATACTGGGACAGTGCAGCAGATATTGATCAGATTGTGGGACGATTGTCACAATCTTTCTCCTTAAGCTGGCCATAGATGTTGAGATTTGTAAAAGATCCGATCATCATAGTGAGACCACGATTATCTTGAAACGATCGTACGTTCATAAAAATTGTCCATCAACTAAAAAGACCAATTGGGCAGGAAAACAAAGGGGAGCTGCTTGGCCCTGCAAACATAGATACATTGCACTGGGAATAACAAAGATTTTTTAACCTGGCTGATCAATTTCCTGACAGATGGCCAAAAAATCGTAAGATGTTCAATTGTTCGAATCCCACTAACCGCTCGATAATTTCCAAGGATTGGTCGAACTTCGCTAAAATCGGTCGTTCTGCGAGAGAAATCTTTTCATCTGTGGGGACCTTCAGGCTGGTTCAGGCTGCTCAGAAACATACAGGCTTATCTTCAGAAGCAAAAAGAGGAGTGAGATATAAGAAGCCTCGGTGGAATGCATGTGGCAAGTGAGAAGGAAAACAAACAAAAGGGAGCCCTTGAATAAGAAGATATTAATGAGGCTGTACGGAAGTAGCAAAATTAAACACTTGGTCAAGTGGACACAAAGACAATGTGCAACTTGCACTTCCGAGGGAAGATAATAAGTTCTGGTATTCCCACCATGAACTTTTACTGGGCATCAACTTTTACACTTTGGGTTAGACCATATCATTTGTGACACAACTATGGGTTAAATTAAGTCCTCTCTTATCTTCAAAAAGAGCACCCCAAAAGAAATAACAATCTATAAAGAATAATCAAATATTTCAACTGATGGAACACTACAAAACACTACAAAAATCATGTAGCACAGCGATGTCCAACTTCTGTGGTACAGAGGGCCGGATTTTTTTTGGCTTTATGGTGGAGGGCCAATAATGGAAGCCAGTGTTCACCACTCCCCATTTTTAAACCACACCCACTTTAAACCACACCATGTTACCTCAAGCCAATGTCCACATTAATGGTGGTAGCACACCAAAAACCAAATAGTTGGTTCTCACTGCAGGGATATCCCTTATCACTCATATGTAAAAAAAAATATTTTCAAATGCCAACAAATCCCCAAAATAAATACCAGGCTTATGTTCCTCAGGCAGGACACACACAGCAGAGTATGGCACACACAGGGAGCATAGGGAAGGCTGAATAGAGCAGGAGACAGGGAAACCTATCAGGACCACTCTAAGGGGGGAAATGACTAACCTGTGAAAATTTGCCGGCGAAGGCTTTGCACCCATCGCTACACTTCACCAGGTGAAAATTCGCGCAGACAACACTAATTTACTAAAATGCGAAGTTGCATCCAGGGAGCCGAACATTGGCGAATTCTTGCTAGCGTTACGCTGGCAATCAAAAAGAAGATGCGCTAGCATTCAATTATGCTTAGTGCAACTTCGTTAGATGTCTTCTCTCAGGCTAATTTGCATATGCCGGGAAATTATTAAAGTTTAATGAATGTATATGTTGCAGCAAATACATTACATTACACAAGTCCAGGGGACCTTAATAAAGAAAATATAGTTGTTATATTGCCCTACACATGAGCCCACTGTATAGTTTATGTTCCATATGTTAGGAAATGTAGGGGGAACCCGGTTACCCAAAAAACATTTTTAAGGACTTTTGCAACCTATCACTCTGAAAAAAGGAAAAGACGCCAGCGTTTTTTGGGTGTAAAAATTGAGGAAGTTCTATGCATTCCATTGTACTTCGCCTGGTCTGAGCTAGCAAAGTCAAGTCTGGTGAAAGAGGTAACGTTCAGTAAAATCCGCATCTTAGTGAATTTGCTCAAGTTATGTCCATTCACCAGAGCAAAAATTTGCCTGAAGTTAGAGTGTGAAGCAACGCTAGTGTCTATCTCCTTCACTAGCGAAGTAACGACTGCGCCCGTTAGTATATCAGCAAAGTAACAAAACAACATCACGCTGGCAAATAATCGCCAGCGTTAGTCACTTCGCCCTTTAGTAAATGCAAAGAGTATGGACAGGTGAACAATGTGAACAGTTTCAGTCTGGGTCTCAGGTGTGAACAGTACAGGGCTTTAGGGAGTGAACAATAGAAGTGTCACAGGTGTGACCAATGCAAGGGGGTTACAGTCTGAATTTGAGGTTTAAACAATGAGGGGCCAGTTAATCTCTGTAGTGATACCATTTAAATCTTACACATTGTAAGCAGACACAGCAGGCAGACTTTCATGTGGGGGGCCACACAAGAGGGATGTAGCATATAAAAAATAAAAAGTTAAAATATGACATGTTGATGGTACTGTTACACTTTTTCTGGTCAAAACTGTATTTTGTAAGCATCATAACTGAATAGCCAATAAGAATTGTAATAACATTCAAACATTTCATTTGACTTCAACCAATTTTGATGATGGAAAAACATCACCCCCATTCTAGTACCATTTTGAAGGATTCAGGACCAGTTTATTAGGTCCCTTCCTCCTCCCCCTCTCCTTTTTATAATAGGTCAACAGAGTCCATTGTTTACATAGTTTATCCTTATAGTTGTGAGTAGCCCATAGCTGCAGGGAGTGTGCTACACATGATGGAGTTTGCTTAATTTCTGCGTGGGGAGTTCCCAAATAAACATAACAGAATATTCTTTTTTAATTTATCAATCAGTGGAGTATAGTTTAGCCTGGAAAGTTCCTGATGGCTCTTAGGTAGCATTACTCCCAAGTATTTGCCATTTAAAGGGAAATGATTGAGAAAATGTCGCTGCTAAATCTGGGGGCATATTAAGGTCCAAGGCTTTACATTTCGTTAGATTTACCTTATACAGTAAGTCTGCCAAAGTTCTTTATATAGACTGAGAAGTCAGACTTTGGCGTGACCGAATGAAAATAAAATGTCATCAGCAAATACAGTTAATTTATAGATTTCCCCTCCAACTACTATGCATGTGATATCTGCATTTTGCAATTTTGTTTGTACCAGTGCTCTGCTAAGATTTTAGCAATATTTATTAATGATATAGGGCAATAGCTTGAGCAGAACGTAAGGTCTTTCCCCTCCTTGTGAATTACTATTATCTGAGAGGTTAGCATTTCTAGGGGCAGGTGAATCTGTAACAGATGGAATCCCAAACCCAGAACTAACTCCAAGGTTCCGGTCTAAGCCCTCTCTTCTGCCTGTAGCAGCCACCTTTGGCTTTGGGTGGAGCGCTTAGCTACTCAGATGCCACCAGGTCTTAATGCAGGAGAACAAGGGAGAGAGTTCTGGGAGAGCACAGGAACCAAATGTGTATGGATGGGATAACTGATGGGTTAAATCCTGCTTCTCCCAGCCTGGACAGAAGAAACAGTTAATTTTTACCTATAAAGCCCTCCTCTTCCTGGTTCACACTAGTCAATTATAAAGCAATACATAGGGTGGGTATGTTGACGAGTATGGCAGTGAAAAGAACATTTCGGTAAGTATGAATTAAATTTTCTTTTTTCTTGGCCATCCTCCCATCAACATAGAAAAAACTGATGGGTTATACCCAAGCAATCCAGAAAACACAAGGGAGGAAGACAAAACATCTAATTTGAATGCCGAATAAACTATCAGGAGTGATCCAGGTTGCTGCTTTACATTTCACCTCGGAGGAGGTTCCTGCTTTGGCTGCCCAAGAGGCTGCCATACCTTGTGTGAAATGTGCCTTAACTCCCTCAGGTAATGCTCTGCCCTGTTGTTGATAGGCCTTGGATATGGTTTTAGTTACCCAGGAACTTAAAGTGGACCTAGAAGCTTGTTCTCCTCTTCTTTTTTCTGCTGGAATAATGAATAACATTCTGGATTTTCTGATATCCTCTGTTCTTTTAATGTAAATTTCTAGACATCTTTTAACATAGTGTAGATAAATCTTCTTGAGAAGATAACGGTGGCTCAAACACCGGCAATAGTGATGGGCGAATCTGTCGCGTTTCGCTTCGCCGAATAATTCGCGAATTTCCAGCGAATTTCGCAAAACGGCGAAAAATTCGCGAAACGAGTCGCGCTGCCCGATTTTGTCGCGCGTCAAAATATTTTGTCGCGGACGCAAGTATGTGTTTTAACGCGCGACATTATTTTTGACGCGCAGTGCAATTTGATGAAGCCCATCTTCTATGGGTGTTTTGTTTGTATAACCTTTTTTCATCTTTGGGCCTACAAATAAAAATTTTCCCCTTAGTTTCAAGCTTTGTAGTCTGTGATGATAAATGAACATGGTATCTTTTGCTTTGTGTCTGAATGTGCTGAATTGGATTGGACTCCATGGGAAGACCAATACACATGCGTGTTTCACTTAGTATACTGCTACACACATGCCCTGCATTGTTAGAGGACTCCTATCTTGAAAAAATGGCTCCCATTTTGCAAGTTTCTTAAACTTTTAACGTTTGTGGATTTTTTCACATTACCTCTGGTCAACTGGTAATGGTATCTACTACTACTCTATATCTCTGTTTAACCAAAAAGTACCATCTGTACTTTAAATATCTAATAGTAGATTACTAACACAAGTACAACTAATAAATCTGAACAGATAGTATCTGGATGCTTTGTATCTCAGATAAAAATGAATAAACCATATGTTTATGTGAATGAACCTTATATTTACATCATGTAATTGTAATGATTCTGAAATACTATGTAATGTAATTTTAATGACTCCGATTAAGAATAGTCATCGTTGTGTTATTAGAATCCAAACAATTCCAAGTACCATGTGAGTATTAGTTTAGTCAAATGAAAAATGAACTCAAAATATAGAGATATAAAAAAAATTTTTAATTCACAACATATAGCACAACTGGTGCTGTAACAAACAATAAATAAATTAAAGTGGAGGAGGAGGAGGAGGAGCAACAACCCTCTGGAGGTTGTCAACAATGTCCCTAACCTCTCCCAGCTCCTGCCGCATGGCATTTACTTGATGAACTAGGGTGACCAGGAGCTCAGTCTGGTCGTAGTAGGCATGCTCTGTCTGAGTGCCTACACTGAGCCCCTGGTCGTCCGCTGGTGGTGCCGCCTGGTGAGGTGGTGGTGCCGCCTGGTGAGGTGGTGGTGCCGCCTGGACAGGTGGTGGAGGCGGTGCTGCCTCATCAGGTGGAGGCGGTGCTGCCTCATCAGGTGGAGGCGGTGCTGCCTCATCAGGTGCAGGCGGTGCTGCCTGGTCAGCTGGTGGTGGTGGTGGTGGTGGTATTTCCCCATCATCAGGATCATCTTGGATCCATTCAGCTGGCAATGAATAAATTTCAGTTTGAGTAACACAGCAATTGCATTTGTACAGTATAAATTATACAGGATAAGGTGTCATGTTGTAACTACAGGAAAATTAACTTTATTGTAGTTAAGAAGGGAAACCTATTTTTTCCGTTTAAATAAATCTACCTTTATGTGAAGTAAAATTCTTATTAGCCTTGTCACAGGCCTAAACAAATACACATTTGCTCCAAAATACCAAAATAAATAGGAATCAAGTGCAGGGCAAGATTTACATAGTAGGCACCCCTAGGCCCACTGCCATTCGTCGCCCCTGTCCCCTCCCCTTTATTCTGGCAAATTTTTATCATCTGGACAGGAGCAATGGGGATTGCTGCATGGGAAACTATTGTATCTCCTGTGCATCCCCAGTGTTTCTGAACCAATATGGGTGTGGTTGGGCAGCATGCCGCCACCCTAAAATCTTCCAGCCCTAGGCCCGGGCCTTGGTGACCTTTCCACAGATCCGAGCCTGATCAAGTGGCTTTATTGTAGTTAAGAAGGGAAACCTATTTATTCTGTTTAAATAAATCTACCTTTATGTGAAGTAAAATTCTTATTAGCCTTGTCACAGGCCTAAACAAATACACATTTGCTCCAAAATACCAAAATAAATAGGAATCAAGTGGCTTTATTGTAGTTAAGAAGGGAAACTCATGTATTGCATTTAAATAAATATTATAATCTGTTTAAATAATCTCCATTTGACAGCTCATTTACTTGTTATCTAACTTGTCTGCAATTATGTTAGTCAGTCAAAGTCAACTGTTCCAATCCTAATTACAGCATTCACTTAAATACATTTTTGCTGTAAAATAGCAAATCATTATAAGATGTTTTCTTTTTAAATAACTCTACCTTCCACCTCCACGCGCAGCTCATCAACAAATGCGCTGTGGCGCCTTTTCAAGTCGCTCCAGATCCTCTGGAGCTCCCGCAAACTTAAGCGCAGGCGGTACTCCCTCCGCAGCCTGCGCCTCAGCCGTTCCATTATGCTCCTTCGGAGCGCCTGGATTCCTCTCACTCCAGGAGGGATATTGTCGTATCCCTCCTGGTGCAGGTACCTGACGAAGTACCTTAGCTGGTCCCTGTTCATCATGCCAGGTCCTGCCATTTTCAAACTGCACTCCTAAAAATGTAAGCACGGGCGGGGCTATTTATAGTGGCGACGCCCATTTTTGACGCGCGCGTGACGCGCGTCACATGACGCGTGCGCGCACACGACGCGCGTCACATGACACACGTGCGCGCATGCGCAAACACAGTTTTGATATGGCGCGCGCCGAATGTCGTCGCACGGCGACGAACCTCGTCGCGACGGCGACGAACCTCGTCGCGATGAAATTGATAAATTGATTACTGTAACACTCAAATACATTGATTTTTTAAAATAAATTATGATATTAAGTCACACTATATTTGGCAATTAGGCACTATTAGAAGTAACATTATTCCCCTAGCAATCATACATTGATTTAAATAAGAGACTGGAATATGAATAGGAGAGGCCTAAATGTAAAAAAGTAGCAATGACTAACAATACGTTTGTAGCCTGACATAGTATTTGCTTTTTAGTTGGGGTCAACTCATTGACCCACATTTAAAAGCTGCAAAGAGTCAGAACTTAGAAGAAAAAGGCAAACAATAAAACCAAATTAAAAGTTGCTTAGAATTTGCCATACTATTGCATACTAAAAGTTTCCTTAAAGGTGAACCACCCCTTTAAGGGCTTTGCACTGGATCTATGAATACGTTGTGTAAAGTGTTTGGAAACAAAGGATGGCGTGTGTTCTCTTTGAAGGTTATGGACAGCAAACTGGGACAAGACTGCTTGTGAAGTTGAAAGTTGCAAAATAGCAGATGCAGCTGAAAGTGGGATGTAAGATGGACATCATCTAGGAATGAAATTCCTCTTTCCATTAAGCAAACTGTGTTGTCTCATTTATTTAACTCAAGGACAAAAGCATTCATAGAGGACAAATTCAATCTAAATTATTACTTACAGCATGAATTTAAGTAGAGTTTATGGCTATGTTTGTGTCAGCCAGGGTTGCCAGGTTGGTTGGTTTCCAGTCAAATTTACTGGGCTGATGTTTGGGGCCTGTTTGGGCCTCTGTGTAATTTGAATGCAAGGGCCTATTTTGACTCCCAGACCAGACATGGCTTTGGGACTACCATTAAAACATTTCCCTTACTTTTGTACACAGTGATGAATGTATATATGCCATGTTTTGCTTTGGAATCAATGGGAAGAGCAATTCGCACCTATGTTCCACTCAGTTACTGCTATACACACATGCCCTCCCTGTATACATTTTTTAGAGCACTCCTATCATTTCAAAAGAAAGAATAATGACAGAGGCAAAGGACTTTTGGCCGCAGTCATTTCAGGGGTAATAATAGTGTGAATACATTTGACAACCAAGCAGCAAGCATTGTTGTAATGAATTTTATTAGAGCCAGAAGAATTAAATGAGGCAGGCCTCAACCCCCAGAAGAAATTAGCCAAACAATGGGGCTGTATTCGAGGAAACATTTTTAGAAGCCATGATAGGCCTCAACCACCAGAAGACATTAGCCAACTTAGCGGCAAAATTACAAGCAACCTATTTAGAAGCCATGATAGGCCTCAACCCCCAGAAAAAATTAGCCAACAATATGGCAGTATTCGAAGAAACAGTTTTAGAAGCCATGTTAGGCCTCAACCACCAGAAGAAATTTAGCCAACAATGTGGCAGTATTCGAAGAAACATTTTTAGAAGCCATGATAGGCCTCAACCCCCAGAAGAAATTAGCCAACAATGTGGCAGTATTCGAAGAAACATTTTTAGAAGCCATGATAGGCCTAAACCCTCAGAAAAAATTTAGCCAACAATATGGCAGTATTCGAAGAAACATTTTTAGAAGCCATGATAGGCCTCAACCACCAGAAGAAATTAGCCAACAATGTGGCAGTATTCGAAGAAACATTTTTAGAAGCCATGATAGGCCTCAACCCTCAGAAAAAATTTAGCCAACAATATGGCAGTATTCGAAGAAACATTTTTAGAAGCCATGATAGGCCTCAACCACCAGAAGAAATTAGCCAACAATGTGGCAGTATTCGAAGAAACATTTTTAGAAGCCATGATAGGCCTCAACCCTCAGAAAAAATTTAGCCAACAATATGGCAGTATTCGAAGAAACATTTTTAGAAGCCATGATAGGCCTCAACCACCAGAAGAAATTAGCCAACAATGTGGCAGTATTCGAAGAAACATTTTTAGAAGCCATGATAGGCCTCAACCCTCAGAAAAAATTTAGCCAACAATATGGCAGTATTCGAAGAAACATTTTTAGAAACCATGATAGGCCTCAACCACCAGAAGAAATTTAGCCAACAATGTGGCAGTATTCGAAGAAACATTTTTAGAAACCATGATAGGCCTCAACCACCAGAAGAAATTTAGCCAACAATGTGGCAGTATTCGAAGAAACATTTTTAGAAGCCATGATAGGCCTCAACCCTCAGAAAAAATTTAGCCAACAATATGGCAGTATTCGAAGAAACATTTTTAGAAGCCATGATAGGCCTCAACCACCAGAAGAAATTTAGCCAACAATGTGGCAGTATTCGAAGAAACATTTTTAGAAGCCATGATAGGCCTCAACCCTCAGAAAAAATTTAGCCAATATTTAGCCAATATGGCAGTATTCGAAGAAACATTTTTAGAAGCCATGATAGGCCTCAACCACCAGAAGAAATTTAGCCAACAATGTGGCAGTATTCGAAGAAACATTTTTAGAAGCCAGGATAGGCCTCAACCACCAGAAGAAATTAGCCAACAATGTGGCAGTATTCGAAGAAACATTTTTAGAAGCCATGATAGGCCTCAACCCTCAGAAAAAATTTAGCCAACAATATGGCAGTATTATAATTGGCAGTATTATAATTGCCGACAATGCAGCAGTAGTGTCAGCAACAGCAGTAGGAGCCTTGATAGACACCCACCAGAGTTTTGCCAAATAATGAGGCATTAGTAGCAACAGCAGCGGCAACAACAGTCATGTTGTAACTTTTAATAAACTCTATATTAGAGCCAGAAGAATTAAATGAGGCAGGCCCCAAACAGAAGACGTTTGCCAAATAATGAGGCATTAGTAGCAACAGCAGCGGCAACAACAGTCATGTTGTAAATTTCAATCAACTCTATATTAGAGCCAGAAGAATTAAATGAGGCAGGCCCCAAACAGAAGACGTTTACCAAATAATGAGGCATTAGTAGCAACAGCAGCGGCAACAACAGTCATGTTGTAAATTTCAATCAACTCTATATTAGAGCCAGAAGAATTAAATGAGGCAGGCCCCAAACAGAAGACGTTTGCCAAATAATGAGGCATTAATAGCAACAGCAGCGGCAACAACAGTCATGTTGTAACTTTTAATAAACTCTATATTAGAGCCAGAAGAATTAAATGAGGCAGGCCCCAAACAGAAGACGTTTGCCAAATAATGAGGCATTAGTAGCAACAGCAGCGACAACAACAGTCATGTTGTAAATTTCAATCAACTCTATATTAGAGTCAGAAGAATTAAATGAGGCAGGCCCCAAACAGAGAAGGCTTTTGCCAAATAACGAGGCATTAATAGCAACAGCAGTGGCAGCAACAGTCATTTTGTAACTTGTAACTTTTAATCAACTCAATATTAGAGCCAGAAGAATTAAATGAGGCAGGCCCCAAACAGAAGACGTTTACCAAATAATGAGGCATTAGTAGCAACAGCAGCGGCAACAACAGTCATGTTGTAAATTTCAATCAACTCTATATTAGAGCCAGAAGAATTAAATGAGGCAGGCCCCAAACAGAAGACGTTTGCCAAATAATGAGGCATTAGTAGCAACAGCAGCGGCAACAGTCATGTTGTAAATTTCAATCAACTCTATATTAGAGCCAGAAGAATTAAATGAGGCAGGCCCCAAACAGAAGACGTTTGCCAAATAATGAGGCATTAGTAGCAACAGCAGCGGCAACAACAGTCATGTTGTAACTTTTAATAAACTCTATATTAGAGCCAGAAGAATTAAATGAGGCAGGTCCCAAACAGAAGACGTTTGCCAAATAATGAGGCATTAGTAGCAACAGCAGCGGCAACAACAGTCATGTTGTAAATTTCAATCAACTCTATATTAGAGCCAGAAGAATTAAATGAGGCAGGCCCCAAACAGAGAAGATTTTTGCCAAATAACGAGGCATTAATAGCAACAGCAGTGGCAGCAACAGTCATTTTGTAACTTGTAACTTTTAATCAACTCAATATTAGAGCCAGAAGAATTAAATGAGGCAGGCCCCAAACAGAAGACATTAGCCGCAAAATTGTAAGAAAAATATTTAGAAGCCATGTTAGGCCTCAACCAGAAGAAATTAGCCAACTTAGCGGCAAAATTATAAGCAACATATTTAGAAGCCATGTTAGGCCTCAACCAGAAGAAATTAGCCAACAATGTGGCAGTATTCGAAGAAACATTTTTAGAAGCCATGTTAGGCCTCAACCAGAAGAAATTAGCCAACTTAGCGGCAAAATTATAAGCAACATATTTAGAAGCCATGTTAGGCCTCAACCAGAAGAAATTAGCCAACAATGTGGCAGTATTCGTAGAAACATTTTTAGAAGCCATGTTAGGCCTCAACCAGAAGAAATTAGCCAACAATGTGGCAGTATTCGAAGAAACATATTTAGAGGCCATGTTAGGCCTCAACTACTAAAAAAATTTGCCGACAATGCAGCAGTAGTATCTACGATAGCAGTAGGAGCTTTGATAGGCCCCCACCATAAAAAAATTGCAGACAATGCAGCACAGCAGCAGTACTACTAGGGCTAGTAGCAGGCTACAGCAGCAGGTGCAGACAGATGGGGAATGGGCAATACCACTGAGGAGGAGAGTATGGGCAGCAATGGAGAGAGGAGGATAAATCTATGGAGGAGAAGGAGGAGAGGAGGCTAGTCTCTGCTGTCTGCAATGGGCACTTGGATATCCCCGCTTATCCATGCCTTATTCATTTTAATGAATGTCAGCTTATCCACGCTGCCAGTGGATAGCCGTGTCCGCTTCTCAGTGACCACCCCACCTGCGGCACTGAAGACACGCTCTGACAGGACACTGGCAGGGGGGCAAGCCAGCACCTCCAGAGCGTACTGTGCCAGTTCTGGCCACTGGTCGAGCCTCGAGACCCAATAATGCATGGGGTCATCGTCAGGGCGAATGGCATCCTGCACGCTGACTGACCCCATGTAGTCAGCCACCATATGCTCCACCCGCTGCTGGTGGTGGCTTTGGGTGCTGACTGGGCCTGCTGCTGGCCGTTGAGGCTCGAAAAAGCTCTTCCACACACCCATGAGATCTCCGCCCTTGCTGCTGCTGCTGCTGCTAGGCCCCCGTCTCTGCTGGGTGTGTGGAGTAGTGGAGGCCTGAGAAGTGTCAGACTGGGGGAAGGCCTCCACTAATTTTGAGCACAGAGCCTTCCTCAATTGACCCATCCTCCTCTCTCTCTGGCTGGGTACAAGGAACTCCCCCACCTTTCCCTTGTACCGTGGGTCAAGCAAAGTAGCCACCCAATAATCCTCCCGGTCTTTGATAGAACAGACCCGGGGATCGCTTCGGAGGCAAGTCTGCATATGGGCAGCCATGTAAAAGAGGTGCCCCCGACCAACCTCTTCTTGACTGCCCTCCAGATGCAGCAGGTCATCTGGCTCGACCTGCCCCTGCTCTGTACCCTCCCAGCCGTGGACAATAGCTGGGGTGGTTGGGTGGCATGTGCCCTGCTCCCCATGCTGCGCAGGCACCCAGTCCTCCTCTCCCTCATCCTCCTCATCGGGCACCATCTCCTCCTCAGCCCCCTCTGCCTGCCTACAGGGCCTACTCTCCTCCTCCTCCTCCTCAGGCACGTCACCCTCCTCTAGCAGCCCATCCAACGTGTGCTTGAGGAGGAACACCAGGGGTATGACATCGCTAAGACACGCATTGTCCCTGCTAACAAAGCGTGTCGCCTGCTCAAAGGGGGCAAGTACTTGGCAGAGCTGCCTCATTTGCTGCCACTGCTCTGCACTAAAGTACCCCAAATCTGCCCCCTGAGTACCCCTGGCACTGTGCTCCAGCAGGTAATTGCTGACCGCCCAGCGCTGCTCTACGAGGCGCTCCACCATGTGCAGGGTGGAATTCCAGCGCGTCGGCAGGTCACAGATGAGCCGGTGGGGTGGCAGACTATGCTGCCGCTGCATCCGTGCCAAAGACGCGCTGGCGGTGGGGGACCTGCGAAAATGGGCACATACCCTACGTACCTTCTCCAGCATGTCACCCAACCCTTGGTAGCTCTTGAGGAAGCGCTGCACCACAAGGTTGAGGACATGTGCAAAGCAAGGCATGTGGGTCAGGTGCCCTAGGCGGATGGCGGCCAGCAGGTTGCGACCGTTGTCGCAAACAATATTACCTGCTTGGAGCTGGCGGGGAGTGAACCACCGCTGCACCTGAGTCTGGAAGGCAGCCATGAGCTCAGGTGCAGTATGACTCCTCTCGCCCAGGGAGAGGAGTTGCAGCACAGCCTGACATCGCCTGTGCTGCACTGAAGCGTAGCTGCGGGGACGCTTCAGGGGTGGCTCATCCATAGTGGAGGAGGAGGAGGAGGAAGTGGACATGTGGGGTTTGCCCTGTACCCCACGGGGAGGCACCTGTAGCCTGAGGGGAGCGCCCCGGCTTGCACCCTCCCCAGCACTCATGAGGGTGACCCAGTGCGCAGTGTAGGTTATGTACCTCCCCTGCCCATGCCTGCTGGTCCACATGTCAGTGGTGCAGTGCACCCTGCCGCCAACAGCATGATCCAGCGACAGGGACACATTCTCAACCACATGCCGGTGGATGGCAGGGACGGCCTTCCTGGCAAAATAATGGCGGCTGGGGATCCGCCAGTTAGGGGCAGTGCAAGCCATCAGCTGTCGGATGGGGGCTGCTTCGACTAGCTGATAGGGCAGCAGCTGCACTGCCAGAAGCTTTGCCAGGCAGCCATTAAGCCTCTGCACTTGGGGGTGGCTGGGGGAGAGAGGCGTCTTGCGGCTGAGGAACTGGGGGAGGGAAACCTGGCGGGACAGGGGCCGCATTGAGGAGGAGGAGGCTGCAGAAGAGGCTGAGCTACACAGTGGCTGCCTCCGACTGTGAGCCCCAGAATCCTCTTCACCTGCTGCAGGGTCTGGGGAGCTAGCACCTCTTCCCTGAGGAATGGGAGGAGGTGAACAGGAAGCACCACTGCCACCCGGTGCCCTGCCACTTTGGTGCTGCTCCCATGTCATCCTGTGATGACGTTTCATATGGGAACTTAAAGCTGATGTTCCCATATGTGACCCTGCCTGCCCCCTTCGAACCTTCTGCCGGCAGAGCTGGCACACTGCTATTGCCTGGTCCTCTGCCTGGCACGTGAAAAAAGCCCACACTGCTGAAGTGCAGGCCACTGCCTTGCCTGCTGTGGAGGGTTGAGGATGGTCCCCACCCGTACGCACATAGGCTTTGGACCTAGGCGCAGTGCTGCCCTGTTGCCTGCCACCCCTAGCAGTGGTCGGTGGAGCCGGCTCTTCATCCTCATCAACAACAAACAGTTCCCCCCTGAACTGCTGCTGTTATCCTCTGGAGCCGGCTCCCAGGGTCTGTCCCTGTCATCGTCCTCCCCCAGACCAGACCCTGTCTCATACATGGCATCAATACCCACATCCAGCATGCTGGTGTCTGACCCCACACCAGCAACTTGCTGCCCTGTCATAAGGGGACCCTGCCCAATATACCCTATTGATGTGGGCTGTGACATGACCACCTCCTCCTCTTCATCAGACATGAATGCCCCCCCCCCATTCCTGCCTGATCATCAAAAAGATCCAGGGTGTCTGGGCCCAAGTCCACCTCAGGATCAAATAAGAGGGATGGGGTGTCATCCCATACTGAGCTAGCAGATGATGCCACCTCCTGCCGCTCACTGGTGCCTGCTGCAGATGAGGTAGCCTGGGTCAGCCAGTCTACCACTGCCTCTGCCTGCTGCGACCGTATGGGTCGCGAAGCAGTGGCAAAAAAATCGGGCACAGTCCTACGTGGACCAGTTGCCCCGCTGCTGCGACCCACAGCCACCTGCTGCTGTGGCATTTGCTGCTGCTG